>CM073494.1:32405000-33082500 GCA_037074585.1 Biancaea sappan | reverse complement strand
TAATATCAATGATTTCTCTGGGAAAACAAGGCTTTTCCTGGTGCTTCCTGTTGCTCTATTGGATGCATGCTTTATTCTTTGGATCTTTTCATCTCTATCCAAAACCCTGGAGAAGCTTCAGGTAATATCCTCATACCGGCTAAATATTTTCTGCATTGCTTGTTAGCTTTTGCATCAATTTATTGAGCTCAATACCAATCTATGAAATTTGAAAATAGATACATGTTGGATATAGTTTTGAGTGTTAATGTGTAAATGCAAGTAAATTGTATTTGAATATGTGGAGATTCCTTTTATCTATTTAGCCAGCTCTAGGTCAATACAGTTATATAGTTTTATTTTATACCTTCTGTTGCAACTACCTTTCTCCTGTGCAGCTGAAAAATCATCCAAAATTTTATATAATTCTTAAATGGTTGAATTAATTAAATGTATATTTCAAAGTTCCTATGAAAGTGTCATACAGTTTTACATTAATTTAAATGTTTATAAGAGTTAGTCTTCAAGTGTTTAGAAAATATTTTGATATTAGTAAGAAACCAAGGACACAAGAATGCTGACAGCTTCTACCTGAGGTCGTTGATTTTCCTGTACAGAACATTTGTCATAGCTCTACTTTTGCAGTCCAATATAATTTACATTTGGTTTGCTCGGCTACCCTTCACTAATGATTCTGTCCATTTGTCTATCGTATGCACAGATTCGAAGAAGTACAGCAAAGCTTGAACTGTACAGAAAATTTACCAATTCCCTTGCTGTGACAGTGTTGCTTTCAGTTATTTGGATTGGTTATGAGGTAGTTCTTTGTTCCTTCTTGCCTGCATTGCTTACTAGTGATCATCAAGGAAGTTAAACTTGCTTTTCCTGCAAACTTCTCCCATCTCATTTCCCATTTTTTGGTTTAGTACCAACAAAGGCAGGGTAAGAAAATAAACTTGAGTAAACAAGTTGGTTCACCAGACAAATTGTCAAATAATTCTGAGGAATTCTTGAATAATTAGGAGCAAGTTATTGCTTTTAAATCATAATTTTGTTCTCGGTTACATGTTATGTACATGTTAATAATTATAAGAGACTCAGGCCTCTGATTTCTTTTTGCTTCAGTTGTACTTCAACGCATCGGACCCTTTAAGTGAACTGTGGCGAAGAGCATGGGTCATCCCAGCTTTTTGGACTTTGCTTGCATACATTCTCCTTGTTGTGATCTGTGTTCTCTGGGCTCCATCTCAAAATCCTACCAGGTATAACTGATTTCCTTACCCGTTCCCACCCCACTCCGCATGAGGGAAAAAAAAAATATAGGACACATTCGGAAAAGAATAGTGAAGGAAACAAAGAAGGAAAGCATGAGAGCTTTCACATGAAATGAATTTGATATAACGTCTTACTGGTGTGGTCAGTGCAGATGTCAACAGCTTCCAATTATTGTGATTTGTGACCCTGATACTTCCATCCCCTTTACTTTTCCATTGGGATGAGTGCCCTCACCTGAAAAATTGAAGTCTATTTTCTTTTTGGATATATTTTGCTGAATTTCTAAAATTTTTCATGTCTTTCAGATATTCAGTGAAATAAGTTATTATTGTGTATAGCAAGTAGCAACACTTCCTTTGAAGTATAAATACTGTTTCCCAAATCTAAACTGCATCACATTTCTGACCTCATTGTCTTTTGAACCTTGGACACTTAACAGTAACTTACGGCTTTTAGATTTTATGATATGGTATGAATTCAGATTCAAAAAAGAAAATTGAGGACAATATGTCATAAGAATTATTGATTGCTGAATAGATAAGAATGCAAATCTAGCAATTATATTAATACAATAGTAACTTTGTATAAAAGAATTTGAGTAATTTTGTTATAAGATGTATGCACAATTCATGTTTCCTGAGAATTTCTAAGACTTAATTGAGTGATACTTTCTGAAAAATGGAACTCTCTGATTTGTCTGTTTAAGTTGTGTAACAGTTGAAAACTCCCTTCTTTTGGAAAAGGCCTCTGGTTCTCATAGTGTCAAATTTACAAATAAAATTGATTAGAAAAATTATTGGAAGCTAAATTTTAGTGTGTCCATCTAGTGGAAAGGTATTCCTATATGCTCCTTGAAGTGTGAGATAAAAACCATGAAAACAAAGGATGTTTGAAGGCTAACTTTGGAAGTTTACTGAATGCTAATAACTTGAGAAGTCTTATGTCAGAGCAGAATCATATACACTTTTCCTTTCTATTTAGTCATTGTATTTAGTCATAGCATCACGTCACAGGCATGCCAATTTCGTCATTAAAGCCCTCACAAAATTAATTTGGTTTGGCGCTCTGCAGATTTGAATACTCAGA
This sequence comes from Biancaea sappan, assembly GCA_037074585.1. Classification (NCBI taxonomy): domain Eukaryota; kingdom Viridiplantae; phylum Streptophyta; class Magnoliopsida; order Fabales; family Fabaceae; genus Biancaea; species Biancaea sappan. The sequence goes on along the minus strand of CM073494.1, from coordinate 33,080,160 downwards.
GGAGGCAGGGGATGACTTGGATGAGGAGGCCAAACCCGTAGTGTCTGCAATTGCATTGAAGGTGTCTGGGGAAAGAAAGGAAAGGAAGATAGGACCTGTGGCCGATCACCATGTGTTCGGGCTCGGGGAAGACCGAGAAGAGGACAAAAGGGAGTAACAGTCCCTTCTTCTGTATCCCATTACAAGTTCAGGATGTCTCAGAAATCTTAGAAAAGATTTTGCCCTCCATTCTTTGCTGTGCCTCTTTGTATGTACTTGAAAGGGCTTTGAAGAAGAGTAGGAAAGTGTCTTCATGAAGAAGAAGCAACGAAAGAGAGAGGAAAGGGAAGAAAATTCTTCATTTGACTGTTCAACACTAAACTTAGGTGGTTTACTTTGTAGAGAAATTTATTGGTAGATTTGATCTGTCAAAGATATGTATATCAAGTCAATCATAAATAAACATATAAACATGTTATGTACACTTTTTAGTAAAGCTTACTTTGATGTGTTCATATAAACATGCCATATTTATGAATGACTTGATCCATTTATCTTCCAGAGACCGAATCTACTTAGAAATTTCTAAGAGAATGATGGATGTTCACGGGAGCAAAATTCCTTGTCTATCAAAATTATTTTGTAGTTATATACGAGAATGTTTACAGGACAACCTCAAAGAAGGAAAACAGAGAAACGAAAGGGCAGTTAACTGATGACATCTAAACAATAAAACAGAGAAGATGCCTTTTCCATTTAATCATTTATGCCATATATGTAAAATATTAAATTTTGGTATTTTATTGATGATAATAAAAAAGCTGGCATAATTATCTCACAATTCTGACACAATTATCTCTTGCATTCTTTCTTGCCAACACAAGTCTTTTGACTATATAACATGATAGTCATCAATAGGGTTGCATCTAACATAAGGAGTTAATCTCTTACAAGGTGATAAATTAAAGTTTAAATCCTCGTAAGGAGAGGTGTCTACATTTAGAGAAGCAGATATGCTCCTGCACGCACGATTCTTATTTATTTAGTTTTTTTAAAAAAATTTAAAATATCATTTCATGTTTATTATTGTATTTATAATTATTATTAGATCAGTTCATACTTATAATTTAAAAAAAAACACTGCATGAATTGGAGCCGTTGGATCAAAATCCAACGGCTTCCATGTGTTGCTTCCCACATTTAGTACTTAATAGTATCTTGAACAGGATTATCTCTAGCGGAGAATACTTGAAGAAAAAAAAAAAAGAATGTTAGTCAAGGAGTCTTGATTTCAAAACCAACTTTAATGGTAGTCATTAGTAGGGTTGAATTTAACAGAAGAAGTTAATCCCTTACAAGGTGACAAATCAAAGTTTAAATCCTCATAAAGAGAAATGTCCACATTTAATACCTGATAATATCTTGAATCGAATTATCTCTGACAGAGAATACTTGTGAGAAAAAAAAGAATGATAGTCAAGGAGTTTTGAATTCAAAACCAACTTTAATGATCTTAGAAGTTTTTTTTTTAAAAAAAAACTAGATAATGGCCTTAAAAAGCATGGCGATTTGCGACTAATGGCCATTGAAGCCACTTAAAAGTGGCCACCAATTAACATTAAGTTAATGTTTAATAAAATTATACTTACACTTTCATGTATATCTAGATTACACGGCCTTCTCATTTGTTTTGAAATATAACACCTTTTTTAAAAAAAATTAAGATATATATAAAATTTTTTCAATGTTGATTTCTTTATTCATAAAATTTAAACTCGATCTTTGCTTTAAAAAAAATAAATATTAAACTATTTGGATCAATTGACTACAACATGTTTAAAATGATTTCATTGTCCATAATATGAGCAAATTGCAGTCAAAAATGGTATATTGATGAGAAATTGTCTGTGTACTAAATCAATCATATTCTAAATTCAACAGGAATGAGTTAAATCAATCATATTCTAAATTCAACTGGAATGAGTTACGTTAAAAAGTGTATTTGACGTCTATATTGATAAATGTCTATTCATCATAAATTTGCTTTACCACCTTTTTATGCCACATCTACCTAAGTTTTTTATTTTTCAGAAAGAAAAATTAATACAGAGCTAAAACAATCACAGCTCATAATTTCATTTGAAACATTTGAGGGATTTCGTGTCTGTGTCATGAATTTAGTCTCAAATTTCGCCAAACTGGTTCGGATTTCGTGTGGTATTTGATCTTAATATTCATACTTAAAATTCATGAAATCGACTTTAAGTAGTGTTATTATAAGATGTAATTAATTGACTTGAATTCTTAATTTCCAAGCAACTTCTGTCTTTTCAAACATGTGATCTTTTAGTGATATTTTTTTTTAAAAAAATTACATGTTCTCCTATTACAAGTTACAATTTTCAAAGGAATGGTGATGAAAGTTAATGACAAAAACAGAATAAAACAAAACAAAACATAGCAAGAAATTTGAAATTTAAAATTTTCAGAGTAAACATATAAATTGACCCTTCAAAGATATAATTTTTATTATTTAGTCCCTGAAATTTAAATTTTCAACAGGTTAGTATTTAAAATTTACAAATTTAATATAAATTAATTTTTTTAGAATTCAATTATATATTTGCTAATATTTGAAGAATTGACTCAATAATATTATTTAATAAATTTATAATATTTAAAAATTATATTGTGTGGTGACAAATTTTCAGAAACTAAACAATCACTTTAAATAACTTTTAAGGACTAATTGACAATATAGTCAAAATTTTACCTCATCCTTCCTTTTTTTTTTTTCCATAATTTACTCTTGGAATTCCTTTCTTGACCACTTTGGATCCCATCTAACTAGACAACACGTGGAGGATCCTCCTTCATTTCTATTTTTCATATCATTTTTCAAGAACATCTATAGTTGTGATTTTTAAGGAGTTCTTAAATATAAGAATTAGTTTTTATTTCGATTTATCACTGTAGTTCGTCATGTTGACGGCTACGCGTAAGAACGATTCTTATACAAAAAGTAAAATAATTTATTCATAATAAATATTAGTGGAGTTAGTGGAGAGTAATAAATGTTAAAGTAGTGGATAATTAATTGTGAGACCCATTTAGAAGTTCTTAAGAAGTTTACCACTAGAGTGAAGAGTTATTTAAAGTTGTAAGAAGTTACTTAAGCTAATGTAACACTATGAGACTTACAATAAGAAACCAATTAAGGTTTACCACTATAGATACTCTAATTAAATACAAAGCTCATTATTTCCTTTGGGTTTTTTTTTTGAACAACAAATATTCACTAATCCACTGAAAATTAATTAATCTGATTTTTAATTAATCTGATTTTTAATTTTTCATAAAATTTAAACTCAAATCTTTATTTATAAAAACTAAACATCAAATCACTAGAACCGTAAATTCTTTTTGGATTTTGAAGTCAAAAACAACAAAAAGGAAATAAAACAAGGTAACAAAAAAGTCATCATCAACTACATAAATAAACTGATAAGAGATTGTTCAATTTAACTAAAAGTTTTTAAAAATGTAATTGTATTAAAATTTGATAAAAAAAATATTTTATTATTTATTATAATTTTATTTGACTTATATACGAATTATTTGACATTCCTAATTTGATTATCGGACACATTCGCAATTTGGTTATCGGACACAGATGATCTTTTTTTAAAAAAAAAATGTTCAATTTGGGTTCTGTGTATGCCTAATAGCATTAACACCAAACGCTTCGTATACGCGAAAATGGAGCAACCAAATCAACCGTACCAAATAGAACCTGATACGAACTTTGCTTCCTCCCTCAGAAGAAGCCTCTCTCAATAAAACCGAATATTCTTCGTTAAATATAGTTTCCTTGCAGCCTCAGTCTCTTGTCTCCTTCATATGCATCTCTTTCTTCTGAGCTCCACATCTGCGCTTTCTGGCCTTCCTCCTCAAAGGTAAAGATCCAACTCAAAGCTTGCGTCTTTACTGAGATCTAATTTCTGGGTTTCTGCAATTTCAGTGCGTTATGGATAGGGGTGAAAATTGCAGCAATGGAAGGAAGAGGAGTTCGAAGAGAAGCAAGAAATTGAGGGCGTATTGTGGGTGTCCCTGTCATGCTGTGTTCACCATGTTCAGAGGCCTTGGGAGGTGCGTGTTTGTGTGTTGTTACCCTGTTGTGCAGTGTTCGGGGCTCGATGAACACAGACATCGCCACCATCACCAGAAACACTTCAATTGGTGACTCTAGATTGGGAATTCTGGATTATGAATCCAACCCCAGAAGCCAGATTGCTTTAAGGATTCCATTCCTTTGTTGAATGACAGACTCGGTGAAAGTGAATTCTTGTTTTTGGCATTTTTGAGAGCAAGGGACGAAGGGTTTTTTATACTTATAGATGGTTCTGCCTGGATTTACTTGAATAGATTTATTTTTGCCATCTTTTTTTATTGTGAAATTTGGAATTTTATGCAAGTACATATATATATATATATATATATATATATACACACGTTACATTCCAGAAATTTTGCCACATAATTATGAATTATGGATTATGAATCCAATCCCTCTTCATTCGTTTGGGTCTTGATCCCACTCCAGAAACCAGATTGCTTCAAGGAATCCATTGTTGAATGACAGTCAGTGAGTTCTTGTTTTCGGCATTTTTGAGAGAGCGCCCTGGATTGTCCACCAAAATTGCCAGGTGTAGTCACTAAATTATAGTATTCTATTTTAGATGAGATTATTACGAACAAAGACTCGTTTTTTTTTTTTTCAATCATGTTCATCTGATTCAGAGCGGTCACACAATTTTAATGCCAAATGTAGACAATCCAAGCTCTTTGTTTACACTTATAAATGGTTGTGGCTGCTTTACTTGCTTGGTATAATTGTAAGTAAGAATAGATTTATGTATGTCATCTTTTTTTAATGTGAAACATTTGGAATTTTCTGCAAATATATATTATAGGTTACATTCCAGCAATTCTGGCACATATTTTGGTCTTTGCCTACTTTCAGTTTCAAAACAACGACCGTTTTCTGCAGAAAGAACAAGAAATTGGGGTTCTCTTTTCCGTATTTTAATGATCACATAATCCTAACTTCCTCAAAACGCAAGTCGTCCGTGAACTGACAAAGAACGCAGCGAAATACGTTGCAGGAAATTAAATCTACAGGTAAAAGAAAGAAAGGAGACACGACAAGACAACATCCTCAAAACAATTATCTTCATTCTCGTACTAAAACTACTACATCAGAAGAAGAAAATTTTCACAAAAAAGGAAAGGAAAAGTTTAGCCTCTGCAGTTCATGAGCTGACATGTCAGTTTCTTTACATCAGATTGCTTGAGGGGCTTCTGGATGAACATCTGAGCTCCTTCCTCCAAACACCTTTTAACACAGAATGAATAAGAACACTGAGAATATACTCAAGAGATAGACAAAGATGATCTGTAGTTTAAGGTTAACGCTAGGAAATAAATACTTGTTGATACGAGTTGGGATGTTCTCAGATGACATGATCACCACTGGAACCTCCTTCATGATAGATGATTCCTGTTTCTTATAACGTACTGGGGTGGTTAGTACTTTAGTATTATGATATTTTATCAACGACTCACATGATAATATCTTTCAAAATTACCTTAATTTTCTTGAGTAGCTCATATCCTGTCATCCCAGGCATGCAGTAGTCTGTGATAACCAAGTTCACTTTGGACGCCTATGTATATATGAAGCACCATTGCCATTTAGTCTCATTGATTAGCAGTTTAGTAATATATAGATATATATATATATAATATGAAAGTTTGATGTAATCATCTCAGAAAAGAGAATATCACTCTGCAGAAAATTTACTTACTGTGCTCTTCATAGTGTTCTCTTCGTCACCTGCCAACCCCAGAAACTCCAATGCCCTTGGTCCATTTTCTGCAGTTGTCACTGCAAGCAAACATAAACAGAAAACAGAAAATGCTTATATATATACATTTGTACATATATATATATATATATATATAGTCACACAAACACATACCTTTGCAAGAAGAATTTCTGAGGAGTCTCTCAATGAGTTTGCGGTCAATGAGGCTGTCATCGACGGCTAAAACATGGGGAATGACGCCATTTTCCATGGTCCAATTTGGTGAAGAAGGAGAAGAAGAAGCCATGCTTTTTGTGAATCTTAAAAGCAGAGATAATAAAGAGGAAGGGGAAGAGGAAGAGGAAGAGGGAGCTCTGTTACTGAAGAAGGTAATAAACGCAGCTGAAATAAATGAGGGGTTGGCTGCAATGGAATTAATTGCGGAAGGACGAAAGTAAAAAGAAAAGAAAACGCCTATTTCTCTCTGACAGGACCTGCAATGGAGAGAAAGAGAGGGAAAGGAAGACAAAAAGCAAAGAAACAAACATGGAAGTCACAAGAAAAGTATGAAGGGAAGGAGGAGGTATATATAGATTATAGAGAGAGTAAATGCACATGAAATGGGAGGTGGTTGGTGGGAGAGGAATTTTAGAATACTAGAAACAAAGAGAGATAGAAAGAGAGAGAGAGAGAGAGAGAGATAATATCAAGTCACAGATATTTCGTGATCCTTTTGGGGTTCCTATGAGATTTGATTCAGTCCCATCCTATTCATATATCCCTCTCTCTCATTCATTTCTGCCTTGACCGGATTTTCCAGTATCAGTATATATCTGGAGTCTCTGGCTCTCTGCATTCATTTTCGTGAGATGGTCACTTCTTCTAAGCCCATAAATATTTGAAATTCGTTGTCTTGGGGTGTGTAAAAATAAATCTTTGTAAGCACCTAAATTAGTGACATTATCCAAATAATTTTGTTGGAGTTGTATCCTAAGGTTTGAAATGAGACTTTCTTCTAGGGTTATGGAAATTTGAGTTTATGTTCTTGGAGAGGGAATTTACAGCTGGCAACCCCAAACCTGAGAATCTCACCGAGAATGCAACTCATTTGCATTCAGATAATTGATTCTCTTCGTAGTCATTTTTAAAACTCAGGAAGTCCTTTTTTTTAAAAAAAAAAATTGAAAGAGACTCATGAAGTTTAAGCTTAAGAAAAAGAAAAGAGGCACTTTTCTTTCTAAAAGGTAAGATTCTGAGTTGAAATTTTATGAGTAGTATTAACATGAAAAAATTTCATATTTTTTTGATTTGGTAAGACTCAAATTAGACTAATCAAAACCTTAAATTTATTATGCAAGTTGGTTCAAATAGTTCAGAATTTATTTTTTTTAGGCAAGTTTTTGGATTCAAATCTTATGAATGAAAAAAAAAAATTAACCTTAGAAGAATTTTATACCTCAATGATCCAACACAACTACAACCATATTAGTCAAAACCCAATAAATATTTAGATATATAGTATGAATTATCAAATACTGAGAAAAATAAAAAATAATAAACTTGCATTTTGGTTCTTAAAAGTGTATCTCGATATGAACATTTACCACTTCAGTCTTTAAATTTTAAAATTATTATACAAAATAGTCCAGAAGTTAATATTATTGTTACAGTTAACACAATTTGCTAATGTATATAACTATCTGTTGGCATGATAGTGATGTAAAATGATGTGACATTTTAACATACTGACGTAATTTATCATTTTAGCCTTTAAATTTTGGAATTTCAAAACAAAATGGTCCAATCATTCATTGCATTGACGAAAGTAAGGAGAAATTATTTTGTGTAACAGTACAGTTCTTAAATTTAGGGACTAAAGTGATTAGAAACTATTTTTTAAAAAATTAAACTATTATTGAAGTACACTCTTAGGAGACCAAAAAATAGGTTTATTCAAAATATTTAAATAAAAAAAATTCGAAGAGAAATCATTTGTATTTGATATGAAAAAATGGAATATGAAAGGGAAAGGAAATAGGAATAAAAATAAAATATTCTAATAAAAAACTTCTACTTTAAAAAAAAAAAGAGAACGATTAGATTTTTTTAAAAGATAGTTTTGAACAATATTTTATCATCACTTCTGATGCCTCTCTTTGTCTCTCTCATTACTAACCTACCAAATACACTCAAAAGTTAAAATCAAAATTATATAAAAGAAGTGATATATGATTGGATTGCAGAGGTCCGTACGTGGAACAATAAAATCTTTGGGGACATAATAATACACAGAGGTTCGATTCGATGCCACAATGTAATCATCAGTAATCACCCAAAATACAAAAAATCAGATCTTCAACTTTCTGCAATTCACGACTGTACAGAAATCTACAGATATGAAGGAGTTTGATTTGCAGACGGAAATGGCACATGACAGAAATTCCCTTCCCTTTGGATTATAGGGTTTAGAGTGATGCGAAGGAAAGAGAGTACAAAGGTGTACGAACATTAACATGGAACAGAATGAGAATCCAAGTGGAATTGAAAATTGAGACATCAATTTTGGTAAGAGAGAGAGAGGCTTTTGAAGTAAAGTAATGTTTTTGGGTTGAGAAAGAGAATCGCCGGAGCAGATCACTGATCAGAGAATCAAACCCTTGTTCAACTCAACTGCTCTTTCTCAATTCTCAACTTGTCTTGTCACTGCTCATCTCTAACACACAGTCAACCTACTGCTACGTTGACTTCTCTTTCAAACTTTCCATTTCAACTCTAGTATTCTTTCTTCCAAAATTACTATTTATATCCTTAAAATTCTTATTACAATTTAATTACATCTTATATTTTTTTAATTAGTTTTGATTATATCACTGAGACTGTCCAAATAATTAACGTCAAATGTTAATGTAACATCTCATTTTACATACGTTAAACGTCAAATCATACACCTTATATGATATGTAACATTAGATACGAACTTAAAATGATCAAAATGTCTTTAATTTTTCATTAAGAAAGACCATTTTTGTCATAAATGAAGGAATTAAAGACATTTTGGTCATTTTAAATTTACATATGACATGCTACATCGATCGAGGATAGATAATTTGACATTAATATATATAAAATAGGACACCACATTATCGTTTGCCTTTAAATATTTAAATAACGTGGGTTATTAAGGAAACTAATTAGTAACATTTGAGAAATAATTGACATGAAATGAAGTTTTAATTTATAATTAAAATATAGGTCAAAATTCAAATGCATAAACAATACTTTTTCTTCCCATATTCTTCTGTCATGTGGGGAAGATTACATGCAATTTTTTAGAGTAAATTGCTTATGTGCTTTTTAAAAAAATTATATTTATTTTAATTTAATTTTTGCAAGATTAAATATTTTAATTTAATTTCTAAAAGATTATATTTATTTTTATTTTATTTTTTAAGTTGCTAGATCATAAAATTTAAGATTGTTAAATTTTAATTTTTTCATTGTCAAAAATTATTTTGACAAACAAAGAGACTAAATTGAGATTAATATAATTTTTTAGAAACAAAATAGAGATACTTAATCTTTTAAGGATCAAATATTTGAGACAGCTATAATATTTTATAGACTAAATTAATAATTTAATCTTTTTTAATTATAATTTATAATATAATTATAATTTCTCAATTTTAAAATGTAATATTATATTTTTCGATGAACTAATGTTATATCTTTTAAATTATATAAAATATATAAAAATATTATATATTAATCAAAACTAATATTAAAAATAACATGATTAGTTGGTTATACTTTCTATTTCTATTACCTTTAATGTGTAACTTGTAATAGTTTAGGTGGTAAGTTATTATATTTAAAGTGTATGTAAATTCTTTTCCTATTAACTCTCATTTATTTTAGTTTATTTGAGTTAGATTAATTATTAACGTAATCAAATCAACTTAAAAGATATACAGTAAAAAGAATCTTGTGATTGAGTTGGATTTGAAAGACTGAAAAGACTATTGGATTCCGTGAGGTAGTTGTATTTTGGACGCTTCGCTTGAAAATTGAAAAAGGTTTATGTTGAAAAATTTATTTTTAAATGAAAGATTTACTAGAATTTAACTTTTTGATAGATTGAATTTTTTTATTATTAAATTATCTTAAAATTTACATGTACGATAATTGAATAATATTTTATATAAATTTTAAAATAATTTGACAATAAAAACTCAAATTGTTAGAAGACCAAACTTTTCATAAACTTATTATTTCTAAGTCCGAGAATACAAAATCATCTCAGACATTTGATTACAGCACTTTGGGGCCCTACCTCTAATATGCAACTACACAACTTCTTAGGTTGTACTTTTTTGGGGAAAAAAAGAAACAATTTCTTGGTCAGAGTTAAATAGTAATTGATCTGATGGAAAAAATTTATATAATTTTTTAAATATTTTTATTATTAATTTTTTTAAGAAATAAAAATATGTAATTTTTAAAAAATTAATTATATAAGTTATAAAAAATATAATTATTTAAAAAATATATATTTATTATATTTTGATTAAAAAACTATACACTTATTACATTTTTATTAAAGAATCTGATAATAAATATATAAAGAATTATATCTAAATTGTTTTTCTAACTGGATTTAAGAAGAGTTAGATTACACAAGTATAAAATTTTGTCAGTGACTTTGTTTATTTTCAATTTCAAAACTAAAACTTAAAATTTTATTTTTAAAAAGAATTTATCGAGGTAAGTTTGTTATTATCATTAGGTTGCAACACCTTTTTTTTTAATATAACTTTCAGCTTAAAAATAATTTTTTTTACTTTTAAAATTTTGTAAAAAATTTATTTCGATTATTTTATTTAATCTTTTTTTTTGCATTATTCGTATAAATAAAAAAAATTAAAGTTTACAATTTATCCACTTAGTCATTATTTTTTATCGAATTAACTCACTTCATCCTTGACATTCGTTGATTCACATTTTCTTATATTCAAAGGAACAGATTTTTAAATCTTAAACGAAGATGTAACAGAATGACGAAACTAAACTATTTTAGAAAATAAGCGAGTAACATTGCCTATTGTTAAACAAAAGAAACCAAATTAAAACTCATACAAAATTAGTAGTGTGTGTATCAATTTATTATGTCAAACTGCACTATGCAAAATCAGAGAGATTCCCCCGAAGACTTTTGGGAAGCGGATAAAGTAAATGTCATTCACAAATTGCCAGTTTGCTTCTATTTTACTTTGTCCAACGTCATCACAACCTGCTCAAGCCTTCATTTCCATACATGTATCTTTACTTTTTGTTCAATCATTTCTTTTTTTAACATGTCAAAATTACTAAGTTAATTTTTAATAATCCATCCCGGTAAGTAACGAAGCTATCACTGTAATTGTTTTATAAAAAGGAAAGGACGTGGAGATCTCGAACTTTTCGGAGCTTGATTAAAAAAAAAATTAATACGTATCTCAATACGTGTTGGCCGTTGAGCAAGCGAGTTCTTTAGAGTAATACTTTTTTAAAAATTCATTATGCAGATTGGATTTTGGAGAGGGTCGATGGAATTTTTTTTTTTTTTAAAGATAATGGCCAATAAGACCCGAACAAGATTATATTAAGAAAAAGGTAAAACGATACTTTATGTACTTAATGATTATCTCGATTTTCATTCATGTCTTTAATGTTTTTACAATGTTAAAAAACTAATGAAAGTCCACATCACTTGATGCATCCAATAACATCGCAACACGTAGCATTTGAGGGGAGGGGGAATCAACAGAGTGCACAAGGGAGGATTTGATTCTGGCACCTCATGCACCCTCAACCATTGAGCCACTGATGCACCCTTAACATATATATGCGCAATTTAATATATATATATATAAGAATTTTTGTTATTGTATCCAAAATTCAAAACAATATACATCAATTATTATATATTATAAAATTATTTTATAATATAATGTTTCATATTATAATTTTTAATAATAATTTTAATTTAATTACATTAATTTATACATTAAAATTATTATTAAAAATTATAATATCAAATTTTATATTATAAAATAATTTTAATATGCAAAACATATTGTTATAATTATTTTTTAATAATAATTAAATTTATATTATAAGATTTTTTATTAATTTTTTTTATAATTTTAAAAAAATTTATGCAAAATGATAGCATATTATCTTATTATAAGATTTGTTATTATTTTATAACATATAATAATTAGTGTATATTATTTTGAATTTTGAATACAATAACAAAAGTTCCTATATATATATATATTATATTGCGCATATATATGTTAAAGATACATTAGTAACTCAAATGGTTGAGATTTATTACTTTATGCATTAGGTGTTGGGTTCAAATCCTTCTTTTGTGCACTTTGTTGATTCCCCCTCCCAAAATGCCACGTGTCACAATGCTATTAGATGCGTCAGGTGATGTGGCATATTCCTCTACGTGACACATGATATGTGCCACGTAAATATCTCAGTCAACAAGTGATGTGGACTTCCATTATATTGGCCATATGCAACAGAGGCCCAAAAGAAAACAACAAAAAAGAGAAAAATTCCTCAAAGAAACTATGAAACATAATAAGGAATCTAGAAAAAAAACATACCACTTACCAACCGAATGAGGCTAACTAAGATATATCGTTGAGACTTTTAAAGTTATTTCATCTATCTATCTTCGAATCACATCGACAAGTGTTAACACATTCTGACTGATAATAAATTTCATTTTCTCCAGAATTATAAGTAAATCTCAAACTTTCTTAAAGGAATAAAAATCAAACAACATCAACTCGAAAAACAACAAACAAAACAAAAAATTTACAGAGAAATAAAAACAAAAGACCAAAAAAAAAATCTAGAGACAGATCTGAAAACAAAAACTCTTATTAAGAAGAGCTGAAAACTTTTATAGCAAAAAGACAAAAATTCTCACAAAGGAGAGACAAGGAGAAGAACTAGGAAAGAGAAGGAGATGAGATGAAGACTACTCTTAAGCTACCTCCAATGAAGTCATACCGAATAGAACGCAGCTTAGATGCGTCAGGTGATGTGGCATATTCCTCTACGTGACACATGATATGTGCCACGTAAATATCTCAGTCAACAAGTGATGTGGACTTCCATTATATTGGCCATATGCAACAGAGGCCCAAAAGAAAACAACAAAAAAGAGAAAAATTCCTCAAAGAAACTATGAAACATAATAAGGAATCTAGAAAAAAAACATACCACTTACCAACCGAATGAGGCTAACTAAGATATATCGTTGAGACTTTTAAAGTTATTTCATCTATCTATCTTCGAATCACATCGACAAGTGTTAACACATTCTGACTGATAATAAATTTCATTTTCTCCAGAATTATAAGTAAATCTCAAACTTTCTTAAAGGAATAAAAATCAAACAACATCAACTCGAAAAACAACAAACAAAACAAAAAATTTACAGAGAAATAAAAACAAAAGACCAAAAAAAAATCTAGAGACAGATCTGAAAACAAAAACTCTTATTAAGAAGAGCTGAAAACTTTTATAGCAAAAAGACAAAAATTCTCACAAAGGAGAGACAAGGAGAAGAACTAGGAAAGAGAAGGAGATGAGATGAAGACTACTCTTAAGCTACCTCCAATGAAGTCATACCGAATAGAACGCAGCTTAGATGCGTCAGGTGATGTGGCATATTCCTCTACGTGACACATGATATGTGCCACGTAAATATCTCAGTCAACAAGTGATGTGGACTTCCATTATATTGGCCATATGCAACAGAGACCCAAAAGAAAACAACAAAAAAGAGAAAAATTCCTCAAAGAAACTATGAAACATAATAAGGAATCTAGAAAAAAAACATACCACTTACCAACCGAATGAGGCTAACTAAGATATATCGTTGAGACTTTTAAAGTTATTTCATTTATCTATCTTCGAATCACATCGACAAGTGTTAACACATTCTGACTGATAATAAATTTCATTTTCTCCAAAATTATAAGTAAATCTCAAACTTTCTTAAAGGAATAAAAATCAAACAACATCAACTCGAAAAATAACAAACAAAACAAAAAATTTGCAGAAAAATAAAAACAAAAGACCAAAAAAAAAATCTAGAGACAGATCTGAAAACAAAAACTCTTATTAAGAAGAGCTGAAAACTTTTATAGCAAAAAGACAAAAATTCTCACAAAGGAGAGACAAGGAGAAGAATTAGGAAAGAGAAGGAGATGAGATGAAAACTACTCTTAAGCTACCTCCAATGAAGTCATACCGAATAAAACGCTACCTCCAATGAAGTCATACCGAATAAAACGCAACTACGTTAACAATAGTCGAAAAAAATCAACTACATCCGGTGGATGGAAATTACAGTCACTTCGTAGTTTGTAAAATTGTAAATAGTTTGTCATTCTCTTTATGATGTACAAATATAAATCTATGTCATTTGATCAAAATAAGAATATTGTATCTCCTAGTGACCAAAAAAATAAACCCACTGGTCAACAAAATATAATTTTCTAGAAAAGAACAAGGAAACCAAACCTTTCCTGGCAAATAAAAAAAAGTGAAAATTTATATAAAATTCTTTATGTATCTACTATCAAATTCTTTACAAAATACAAAGCAAGTGAAAAAATTTATTTAAAAACACCAACTCATACAATAGTGAAATGTGAAAAAATAATTATTTTTTAAAGATTATATATTTGTCTTGTTTTGAATGAAAAACCATATGTTTGTCATGTTCAAATTAAAAAATCTGATAACAAAAAATATAAAAAACTACACATAAGTTTTTTTTTATTTAAATATTATTATATTGTCAAAAAAAAACTTGGCCAAACAAAATTGATTTTCTATTACAACACTATTAATCAAGAAGGAAAAAGAAAAATTACAGAACGCCCAGGTATGACCTTAATGATGCATCACATTAATTGTAACTGCAACACAAGTCTGGTATACAATTGAAATTCTTGGTTTCACTTAATTCACATGGTCCAAAATTTCACACTGACAAATGGTCAGCAAAAATAGACAGAAGAATAGGATCATCATCTTTATTATTTGATAGTTGCCCTGGGAATGGAGGATGTACATGGTCCACCTGACGTCATAAATGGTATTCCCTTGAACGTTGCCACCCCCTTTTCATCTGTGAAAAGATTCTGCATTCACAAATATAGTACTCATCAAAACCTCAAGGAGTAAACTAACCATTTGTTTTTGGATTGCTAGGCAATTCAGCTTTTGTTCCCATATTTGGATTCTCTCCATTTCTAGCAGGAAATGAAGAGTGAATTTCAATTGAATAAAGGAAATACTGCATCTAGTTTGACTACTTTTTTCTATTTTATTTTCTTCAATCAATCGTGACTGTGTGATTAAGAATGGACAGTCACAACTGGGGAAATGCACTCTCCATTTTTCACCAAAAATGAAGATAATTCAAATTCAAATACTAGTAGGTGCATGAAGGACTAATGTACAGTATGTTTGTTATTTTTAGAAACTAACTCGTATACTTACTAATTTACAAAACTTAGTGAGTGCATGAAGGACTAATGTCTAATAAGTTTGTTGTTTATAGACACTAAATCGTAGACTTACTAATTTACGGGGAGTAAAGTTATATGAGCCTAACAATTTACATTTTACTCTAACTCCAAGCATATACATAATCAAAATGAAAGGAGTAAGGGCAATACTGGTGTAATCTTCTCCAGCTGTTTCTTTTTTGGGTTGAGTACATCTTCCGGCTTTCCATCAATCCTAAATTAGAGAAATGAACAAATCAATGTAAAATAAATAATCTCAGGAGGAAACCTCATCTATAGCACTATAAGCATACCAGCCCAAATTTTGAATAATCAGTCGTTTCCATGAAGTGTCATTCAATTGTGATGAAATAGTTTGTCAATATCAGGTATATTACAAAGTGATGATGCAACCTCTTGGCAACAATAAACGGCAATATTAAGAATATCTTGCAAAAGATCAAATGTGATTATTTAGACAACAAAACGGGTCATCCATAAATTGGTCCCTTAGCATTATCTGCTCTGTTCCCCCTATTTCTTTCTCATTTGTTAATACCTTAACAAATTCAAAACATTAACATCACTCCTTAAGCCGGTGATAGTCAATAAAGTTTAAAAGCAGCCAATCTTAGATGCTCTTAATGACATGTGGCAAACTTAAAACTTCCTTGCTACCAGACTATGACATGTTGGCATGATATAGCGACATTCACTT
This sequence comes from Biancaea sappan, assembly GCA_037074585.1. Classification (NCBI taxonomy): domain Eukaryota; kingdom Viridiplantae; phylum Streptophyta; class Magnoliopsida; order Fabales; family Fabaceae; genus Biancaea; species Biancaea sappan. The sequence continues at coordinate 33,064,009 of CM073494.1, read as the reverse complement.
AAAATAATTAGGCACTCAAGTAGGAAATGTATGTCTTTAAGTTTAAGAAATTTCGGCAAGATTACCCTGAAAAAGAAACACGTTCCCCAATTTTAGCCCCTTCTGGAGGAAGCAAGGGTTCTACAATGGTATGATCTTCATTAGAAGCACATAAAACCTGGAAATACGAGTTAAATGCGTGCAAAGTTATTTAAGCATTTCAAGATGCAAACTGCAAGAGTTCAACTTCTGTAGCAAAAGATAAGCAAGATCTAGTAAACAAATACCAGCCCCTCTGACATAACATCCCGTAGTTTTCCAGGTTTGACATTTGTAATAAGCACAACACGACGATTCTGTCAAACACAATCAAACAGTAGACCATAATATTTAAGACTTAGAATCAACATATCAAAAAACTACATTATCACAATTCAGACTGACTATCTGATTATATCACACTACGTCAGGTAAACCAGTAGCCACTGTCAGTTTTCCAGAGAAAAAAATATGCTCTTCATTAATTCATATCTGTACAACCAGACTTCCTATATGTACATTGTGAAAGATTCTAAAGAGAGAGACATAATTATGTGACAGAAAAATATACACTCTGTAGACAACTATAAAGAAGAAAAAGTTGCAGACAACACCATGCTGGATTAGGTGGGAGAACATGCTGGATTAGGTGGGAGAATATTGGAAAAGAATATTTCAACACTCCCCCTCAAGCTGGTAAATGGATGGTTTCCATACCCAGCTTGCATATAATATTCTGGAAGTTTGAGCTATTCAATCCTTTGGTTAGAATATCAGCAAGTTGGTCATGTGTAGAGACATATGGTGTACAAATCAGTCCACTTTCCAATTTTTCTTTGATGAAATGCCTATCCACTTCAATATGTTTTGTGCGGTCATGTTGTACTGGATTATGGGCTATATTGATGGCTGATTTATTGTCGCAATAGAGTCTCATAGGGCCATCCAACTTTATCTTTAAGTCTTGAAGAATAATCTTTAACCAGAGTAGTTCACATACACCGTGAGCCATTGCCCTAAATTCAGCTTCTGCACTTGAACGGGCTACTACGCTTTGTTTTTTACTTTTCCATGTCACAAGATTCCCACCAAGGAACGTACAATACCCTGATGTTGATCTTCTGTCAATAATTGATCCAGCATAGTCAGCATCAGTATATGCTTCAAGTATTAAACCTCCATTTCTTCTAAACAAGATACCTTTTCCAAGCGTTCCTTTAAGATAATGTAATATTCTATGAGCAGCCTGTAGATGAGTTTCCCTTGGGTCATGCATGAATTGGCTGATCATACTCACAGCATATGCTATGTCTGGTCGAGTGTGAGAAAGGTAAATAAGCCTTCCTACCAAGCGTTGATATGACTCTCTGTCAACAGGGATGTCATCCTCAGCCTTTCCAAGTCTAAAGTTAGAATCTATTGGAGTGCTTGCTGGCTTGCATGCTGTTTTACCTGTTTCCTTGAGGAGATCTGTAGTATATTTTTGTTGACAGATAAAAATTCCTTTCTTAGAATGAACCACTTCTATTCCAAGAAAGTACTTCAGTCTTCCCAACGCTTTGATCTCAAACTCCTTAGCTAGACATTGACCCACGGCCTGTTGCTCCTTTTTATCATTTCCAGTTACTATTATATCATCAACATATACCAATAAGGCTGTAACTCCCCCTGAAGAAGAGTGTTTGATGAATAAAGTATGATCACCTTGGCTTTGTTTAAACCCCATAGTTATCATAACTTTTGTGAAACGTCCAAACCAAGCACGTGGAGATTGTTTAAGGCCATATAATGCCTTTTTCAATTTGCATACAGTATTTGTAGCCAAATTCTTTCCATATTCTGGTGGAATCTCCATGTAAATTTCTTCTTCTAGCTCTCCATGTAGAAAGGCATTCTTGACATCAAATTGCTACAATTCCCAACCAAAATTAGCTACAATTGATAATAATACTCTAACACTGTTCATTTTTGCTACTGGGGCAAAAGTTTCTTGATAGTCAATTCCACAGGTTTGAGTATAACCTTTGGCTACCAACCTGGCCTTATATCTCTCAATTGATCCATCAGCTCTATACTTCACAGCATACACCCATTTGCATCCTACTGGTTTTTTTCTAGTAGGTAATTTTACTAATTCCCAAGTTTTATTCTTCTCCAAAGCTTCCATTTCTACATTCATAGCTTGTTTCCATTTTTTATTAGATAAAGCCTCGGATAAACTTTTAGGAATGGTGATAGCATTTAAGCTTGTCAGAAAAGCTTTGAAAGATGGTGAGTAGTTATCAAAGGATAAAAATTGTGCAAGGGGGTATAAAGGTTGTTTTGTACTTTTTCTGGTTCCTTTTCTAAGAGCAATGGGTAAATGAAGATTCTGGTCACTATTCTCAAAAATCTCATTTTTATTTTGTAATTGATGGTTAGAGATCATTACCTCATTTGAAGGATTTGAGTTGGATTCTTGGACATGCATAGGTTCTGGAATGACCATTTTCTTCCTTGTATACACCTTGCCTTTGCCAAATCTTACTCCCTCAGGAGCAGGGTTCAAAATATCCTCTTCTTTAGGCCTAGATTCTTGGACATTGGACATGGGTTCAGTTACTGTTTCAGATTCAGTTTCATGGTTATCATCCTGTGTTTCAGATCTGAACATGGATTCAGCCACTGTTTCTACTGTTTTTGGGGGTAAAGGTTTAGACCCTGTCAAGGGAATTGATGAAAAATCAAGGAGGCACCCATTTTCTTCGCACCCATTATCTTCCTCAGGTGTATTCCCCCTTTGAAGATAAGGGGTAGCAAAATATGAATCTTGCTCATTAAAAGTGACATCAACTGAGACATAGATTTTCTTTGTGGGTGGATGATAGCATTTATACCCTTTTTGAGTTGATGAATACCCTACAAAAACACATTTTAGAGCCCTCGGGTCTAATTTTCCTCTATTTTGATGGATATGAACAAAAGACACACACCCAAAAATTCTAGGGATGAGATTGTTTGTAGTTTTCAGATTCGGGTAGAAAGTTGAAAGGATGTCCATTGGACTTTTGAGACCCAAAGCTCTAGAAGGTAAACGATTTACTAGGTATGTCGCTGTAAGAGCAGCTTCTCCCCAAAAAATTTTAGGCACATTCTTTTGAAATAACATTGACCGAGTTTGTTCAAGAAGATGACCATTTTTTCTTTCAGCCACTCCATTTTGTTGTGGCGTATAAACACATGAAGACTCGTGTATAATTCCTTCCTTTTCAAAAAACGAGTTAAGAATCTGATTGAAATAATCCCTAGCATTATCAGACCTAAGTCTTTTGATATTAACCCCAAATTGATTTTTTATCATAGAATAAAATTTAGGAAAAACATAGCTGACATCAGATTTTTGTTTGAGCAAGTATATCCATGTAACTCGGGTGCAATCATCAATAAAAGTAACAAACCATTTTGCCCCTGAAACATTAGAAACAGTAGCTGGTCCCCAAATGTCACTATGAACAAGGTAGAATGGAACAAGGCTTCTTTTATTGCTAATTGGAAAAGGTACACGTTTATGTTTGGCAAATTCACACACTTCACAATGAAGATTTTCAACATCTAAATCCTTGAATAATGAAGGAAACAAAGTTTTAATAATTGAAAAAGATGGATGTCCAAGACGATAATGATGAAGAAAAATTCTTTCTTTATTGGATGTGGCAAACTGTGAAACAAAAGTAAAAGGCATCTTGCTCTTAGCTGTATTTGACGTCTCAAGGTAGTAGAGGCCATTCCATTCCCTAGCATGTCCAATCATCTTCCCTTTGTCCTGAAATTCATAGTAATTTTTATGAAAAACCACATTACAATCTAAATCTTCAATGAGTTTTTTAATAGAGACCAGATTTGTGGTTAATTTAGGAACATGTAGGACATTTTTTAAAATAATAGTTGGGCTAATTTTGATATCACCTTGTCCTGCCACAGTGGTCAAAGACCCATCAGCGATAGCTATTTTCTTGTTACTGGGACATGGGGAATAAGTTGAGAAAAGTTTAAATGAATGAGTCATATGGTTGGTTGCTCCTGAATCCATGATCCAAGAGTTGGAAAAAGTAATATCTGAGGCATTTAATCCAATAGAGAATGGAAACTTACCAGAATAAGCCATGGAGCATGTACCTGAGAGTCCCTCTTGTTTTTCCATGTTGTTGATAAAAGCCTTTATCCTCTCAATCTCTTCTTGATTAAGGTTGTTCTGCTCTTGTGGGGTTACAACAACATGTGCTTGGTTTCTATTTCGTTGTTGCCCTCCTTTTTGACCCCATTCTTTACTTGGTGGTTTTCCATGAAGTTTCCAGCATTTTTCTCGTGTATGACGAGACTTTTTGCAGTATGTACACCATAACTCATCCCGATTCTGATTTTTCTGTTGGCCACTTTTTTCCCTTTCGAGGTTTGTAACCCTCTCTTGATTTGTAGTTGATTTAGCCACCATAGCAGAGCTATCAGTGACTTTAGGTTCAAGCATCAGCCCTCTCCTGCTTTCTTCACTTCGAATCAGGGCAATTACTTCATTAAAACATGGAACTTCTGATTTCCCTAGAATTTGGACTCTAACTTGGTCAAATTCTAGGTTGAGTCCCACCAAAAAATCATACACTCTGTCTTGTTCAATATACTCTTTTAGAACAGCAGCATCCTCAAGACATTTAGTTTTTATGACTCTATAATGATCTAGTTCCTGCCATAAAGATTTTAATTGATTTGCATATTCAGTAACAGTCTTGTTACCTTGTTTTACAGCCATAGTTTTCACTTTACTTCATATACTTGGGCAGCATCTCTAGCTTTGGAATATGTTTGTTGAATTGCTTCCCATATATCTTTGGCAGTAGCTAGAAACATACAGATGTCACTGATCTCAGGTGTCATAGAGCTCCATAACCATGCCATAATCATGGAGTCTTCCTCATCCCATGCTTCAAACTTAGGATCTTCAGGTTTAGGACCCATACCTGTGAGATGTTTGATTTTTCCTTTTCCTTTTAGTACTGTACGTATAAGTTGAGACCACTTGAGGTAATTCTTCCCATCCAATCTATAGGAAGCAAGAATATTTGGTAATTCCCCTATACGGGTAATCTCCTCAGGTTGAATTTTAACCTCAGTTTGTTCAACTCCAGACATAGCTAAAGGAAATAACTACAATGGGTATTTAAAAATTTGGTGAGATTAAAAGAAGATGGTAGTGAAGGCCACTCAAAGTTGACAATTAAGGTCAATAAATAAGCTGGCTCAGTAAAAAAAATGGCAATTAAGGCCAAGGAGGAGCTAATTCAGTAATGGCAATGAAGTTCACTTACAAATGGCAATTAAGGCCAAAGCACATTATTTCACAGGATTATCTGAGAGCCAGCAGCAACAGAGACGTGATCTTGCAAATACCAGAAATGCAAAAATGCTCTAATAACCAAACTGACACCAGGGATGCGCCGGAAATAGGGAGTCGACGCCGGAGGTACGAACACGAGCCTGAACGGCGGTCACACGCGCCCACACGCGCCGGCGCGTGAGATTCACGTGAAAGATGGAAGTGGCGCGTGAAGCTCACGCGCGCCGGAATGGGCTGCCGGACTTCGGGGACGGGCCGGAATTGAGGAGGTGAGACTTCCTAAGGGGGCGGTGAGATGCCAAACCCACTTTTACAGATCACTCAAGATTTAATGGATTCAATCTTAGGCTCTGATACCATGTCAGTTTTCCAGCGAAAAAAATATGCTCTTCATTAATTCATATCTGTACAACCAGACTTCCTATATGTACATTGTGAAAGATTCTAAAGAGAGAGACATAATTATGTGACAGAAAAATATACACTCTGTAGACAACTATAAAGAAGAAAAAGTTGCAGACAACACCATGCTGGATTAGGTGGGAGAACATGCTGGATTAGGTGGGAGAATATTGGAAAAGAATATTTCAACAGCCACATTACCGTCAACTCATCAGGGCTACAGAACTTTGCCAAACCGCTAACAACTTGCCGTAGTTTGGCATCTCCAACATCTATCTCCTCAACTAGCAAACTGCATCATTGAAGTTCATTATATTAATATTCAAGCTGTAAATAGATGTCAAACTTATCAAAGTTCAAACCACAATAGCATCAACACTGTCATCAGTTTATTATTGTCTATTTATGAAGGGCATTTTCAATAAGATAATTATACGGGAGTACCTATCAGCGGATGGATGCTTCCATGCTTTACGAATTAGTCCCACCTGCATATTTAGCAAACTGACACTTAATTCTTTGTCTTTCTCAGATCCTTCTGTTTCAGAAGGTTTTGTCTTTGCTTTAGCAGCATCCTTGTCCCCTGTTGCCTTTGTCTTTGCTTTAGTAGATTCCTTGTCTCCTTTATCCGTTCCCTTTATGTTCTAAATAAAAGGGAAGACTTGAGAAGTCAGAGTGGAATAACTCAATTATGATATAACTCCAAGAGTACAAGGAATTTAAAACACAATTTGTACTTGTAACAGACGGCCTTGAGTGAGAATCATATCATATATAAACAAGTTGGTGTTTCTGATCTTACATATTGATTTATTGTTCTAATTGTGTTGGAGTTTTACAAAAATGCTCAATTTTAAAGTATAAGAAACGATTGTACATAAATTAGTAGATCAATCCAGATTTAATCTAACTCTTTACAGATCCCAATTCCCATCACTGTAAAAGAGGCTCTTTTTTCTTCCCAGGAAAAGAGGAGGGGGTTTTTTTTTTGGGGGGGGGGGGGGGGGGGAGGGAGGAAGAGAGAGCAGAGGTTATCAAATATCTCATCAAACCTTCCGATGTCATATCCCATTAACTAGGTTATCAAGTAGTTAAAAGATAAAAATAAAATCACGCTGTCACATAAATAAGTCTGACTGTTGAGAAAAATGACAGAGAACTAAACAACTTACCTCAACTTTGCTTTTATCTTTGCTTGCTTCTACTTCTGACCTGTCTACATTTTTTGTGCTTTGTTCATTCTTGTTTGCTTTGGATTCTTTTGAATCAGCTTCCACAGCTCCTATAGGTTTTTCTATCTGCAACTAAATTCAAATAAAGAAAATGAAAAGTGGCACCCCTATATGATTTTGCAAGTAATCAAATATGTCTCATAACAGAACTTTTCAAGAAATTGGGTACAAACACATGGATGCAATTCATTAGTTAGAATGTTTTAGAAGATATTACTCCAAAATGTCATCAGCCACAACATTGTAGAACTACTGTAATAAAGTGTATACCATTAAGGCATTAAGTTGAAATGAAAATTACAGATTGTCTGTCTAGTGTTTATCCTATTCCAAGTTTTACAGCAGTAGAATTTGCAAATAAGGAGCACAAAGAAATATTATACTTCAGGAACTTATAGAACTGAAAAACTTGAGGGTTATGCTTTATTTAGTCTGAGGGAAACTGACTTAAACTAATAGGGGAATGACGGCTTACCAGAGGCTCAAATTCAGGCAACTGCAGCAATATTTTCTCAAATAAACCTCCAAAATCCTCCTTATGCTGATAAAGAATAACAAATAGTCAAGAACAAAATAATATGGTTGAAAGAACTACTGAAACAAATGTATTCCTGATGCAAACTCCGCAAAGCTAGACAATAGCATTCCAATTGCAGAGCAAATCTATTATTAAAAATATACTAAATTAAATGACTTCCGAAAAATTTCATCATCTTGATAATCTACAGTAAAAAAGGAAAAAAGAAAAAGTTGATAGTGAAGAAACTAGGTTTGGCCAACAATCAAAAGCAGCTCAACAACTAACAAGGAAACTAGCATTGCAGAGGATGAGAAGTGTGAAAATATACACAGCCATTGGCAGAGAAGAGGGGGGGGGGGGACCAGGTTGCAGCCCTGGTCCCCCTAAAATTTTGGCTTGTTATTGTATAGATGTAATTTTTTCAAATGGCCCCCTCAAAAAATACATAGGATTTCTTTAGACAAAATAAAATTTACAAGAATTTACGAAATATAATAAAATAACTAATACTTATTCAACATAGATTAATAACAAATACATATTATGTCATACTTTAAATGATAAAGTATCATTGGTTGAATACTAATTTATAATCTTAATTCTTTAAAAATTATAAAATAAAAAATACAAAAACTTAAACAACAAAAATTTTTGCATATGTTTAAAAAATTGAAAACTATATAAAAAATCTTACATTTTTATGCTAATATACTTCTAAAAAAAACAAAAAAGTGAGGCACCATTATCTTCTTTTTCTTGGAGATTATTTAGATTATTTTCATTTTTTTAGTTCATTTGGTATTCAGTTTTTCCAAATGTTTATTCTCTTGTTATTTGATAGTTTTCAACTTTCTCATATATTTGCCTTATCTTTGAAACTCTCAAATCTTTTATAACCTATAGGTTTGATGAATTGCTTTACTGTATATATTTTCTTACTTGATATTAGTCATATAAATCATAAAAGTGAGCCATTAATTAGATGATTGATATCATTGATCCTTCATTCATGCATATCGTGAGTCATAAAGTAATTTAAACCTTCATATAGAAGCATTTCATAAGAATTATTAATTTATTTCATTTTAATATAATATATTTTCATATAGTAAACATATTTCAAAATAAACATAATTTTATAAAAAATATTAAATATTTTATTTTATAATTTTGTCCCCCCTAAAAAAATTTCTCCCTCCCCCACACAGCAAACACAGGATGGTTATGACATCCTATAGAGCAAAAAAAGCATTGTCCCCAACTATGAACTTCTATATGGACCAGAGTCTAAACACATGGTGCTTACTATGGAATTAAATTACTAGGAACTATGATTCAAATTTTAGAAACATATTCCTTCCCATTTCCTTGCTAACACTAGGACGTTGCCCGGAAGCAACGCACTGTATGGCTCGAGTACAGTGACAAGTGAGCTAGAGCCGCTGCATCGGCACCCGGATGTAGTGTTAAATGAGCAAGGGTCCACTAGTGTGAGAACGTCTGGCGGGGAAACTAGAGACTTTCCTATTAAAATTGGCCTACATCAGGGATCATCCTTAAGCCCTTATTTGTTTGACTTGGTTTTAGATGTTCTGACGAAACACATCCAAGAAGAAACCCCTAAGTGCATGCTTTTTGCAGATGACGTTGTTGTCATAGCAGAGACAAGGGAAGAGATTAATTCTAAACTTGAGTTATGGAGAGCTACTTTGGAATCGAATGGTTTTCGTCTGAGCAGGAGTAAGACCGAATATATGCATTATAAGTTTAACAAGCGACAAGCTAGGAACGAGCTGGAGGTTAAGCTTGGTGATCAGGTCGTATCACAAGTGTCAAAGTTTAGGTATTTGGGATCAATTATACAAGATGACGGCGAAGTTATTAGAGATGTGGAACATAGGATACAAGCTGGGTGGTTGAAGTGGAGAATGGCATCAGGGGTTATTTGTGATCGGAAAGTACCTGATAAACTCAAAGGAAAGTTTTATCGTACTGCTATAAGACCAGCGATTTTATATGGGAGTGAATGTTGGGCAATGAAAGGACAACAAGAACATAAAATTGGAGTGGCGGAGATGAGGATGTTGCGTTGGATGTGTGGTCATACAAGAAAAGATAGGATCCGTAATGATCATTTACGAGGTAGAGTTGGGGTGGCACCTATTGAGGAAAAAATGGTTGAAAATCGTTTAAGATGGTTTGGGCATGTGCAAAGAAGATCGTTGGAAGCGCCAGTTAGGAGAGTTGAGCAGATGGTTTGGAGCCCTATGAAAAAAGGTCGAGGAAGATAAAAAAAGACACTTAGAGAAATTATTGAACGGGACCTTTTATTAAATGAGATATCTAAAGAGTTGGTCATTGATAGAGCTCAATGGCGTCGTGCGATCCATGTAGCCGACCCCACTTAGTGGGATAAGGCTTTGTTGTTGTTATTCCTTCCCATTTCCCTATCCATTCCAAGCAGGCATCAGAACAGCTTACCAATTCCTAGGACCAAGGTCTAGTAATTACTTTCTATAGTATCCCTTTTCATTTGCTGTAGAAATACAGAGAATAAAATAAATCTCAATCAGTGTGCAGGGACTTCAACTATTGCTACATATTTATTATTTACTTAACATTATGAGCTCTCAAGATATCAAACTATAGTGTAAAAAGTAGCATCAATCACCAGCAATTATTGTGAAGGATCTAGTTGCAAAATAATGTAATTTCTGACACATAAGCAGTGAAGAGCAAAACCAAACTAATACATAGAATATACCTGAATGTAATCCATCCATCTCAAAACATGTGGCAGTTTTTCCCTGCTCGTCTCTGAAAGGTTGGTCTGGCAATTAGCAACCAAAGTTTGTTAAATTTCAACGTCAATGTCCAGAATTTAAAAGTTTTTATTCCAAAAATTTTCACCTTATCAATCAATGTAGTCATCTGTTTTGAATCAAAGTATGATTAAGATGGCAAGGAGCATACCAGGGAAGAATAAATCACTGAAAACACAATAATATCAGCTTCAGACAGTTTTAAACCATTGCCCAAGAGCACAGACTTTCCAATGAGATCTTCATTTAAACTCTTGAGAATCTCAAAGGAGGCTTCAGGGCTTTCAGGGAAAGCTTCTGCAAATGCTACCCACTTCGTCATCTACAAGAGGAAAATATATTAAGGGTAAGAATTAAAATTAAAGAAACAAAAAGTGCCAAACATATAACTTCAGGGGAGCATATCAAAATTTATATTCAAATCCAAAATTGGATGTCAATACTTAAAGCCCACTCTTGATTTATGATTCATTAAGGGCTTCACCATATCCAGGTAATGGCAAGAAGCAAAAGAGGGAAAGAGAAAGATAAGCATAGAAAAGGCAACTTCAGCAACTAATGATATTAATGGACTATTCACTTGCATAAGCAGCTTTAGATATACCTGAAACTTGAAAGCCCAACGTAAAATTTATCATTGTTGGACATCAACATTCATGTAAAGAACGCCTATGTATTAAACAGTCATACTCAATGCAGGAAAAGCCTTTTACCTCATTACTGTCATTGACCCCATGTCCTGATGCCTTTGAGATGTTTGAATATAGACTCTTGACATCACCTTCTATACCATCAGTTGGAACACTATTCTGCATTGAAAGATAAAGCAGGAAAATTGACATAACATACATTTGTCACAATTAAATGAAAAACTTAGCTAATATTTCTACTCTCTAGTTTCAATCTGGATATTCACTTTTGAGCAATGTTTAGCTAGCTACTATTCAATGTGTTACACCATTTACAGGTTACCAGTTATTAGACTAATAATCAACTACAAAAGGGCAAAGTTCATGAAGTAAAAACTTAGTAAAGGTAAATCTTGAACGACCTGGTGAAACCCATTAAGAATCGGAAATAAAATAATACAAATTTGAAGTGGGTCATAAAACCTGTCGACGGCAAACAACGGCAGACTGAGAAATTGCAAAAGAAAACATATACTGCCAACTTACAGGATTTAATGAAAAGTGTTTACAGAGAGCAGACACTATAAGTTTCTTTCTGCTTCCACCAGCTGTGATAGCCATCTCTCCAATGATTTGCTGCTATAATCTTCCAAATTCCAACTTCAAACTTTGTTCTTGGTACTGTAATGCTAAGCAGCTCCGGTTATTGCAACTTTGAAGGGCTTAGGTCAGGTTTTTAGAACTTTCTTCGTTCCTTTCCGATTTGATTTCCCTTTCTTTTTTTCTTGTCTTTTATTTACGGTGTCGTATTGGCTTGTATGAACATTGGGCTTGGTCTTCTTATATGGATCCAACATTTATTAAGTATCCTGGGCCTTTATTATTGGGCTTCATGCTTTTTCATTCTTACGATTTGGATCTTAAGTTAAGCAAATGGAAGGTGAATAAGTAAAATGATGTATGTAATGCAGGGCTCTCTCCAAACCCTATCTCCAAACCAGCGCCACGGCCAGCATCATTGAAGGTGGACTGGCAGCCCTCCACCCCTTGTTCCTCTACGTTCCTTTTGTTTCTTGTTCCCTCTCTTCTCGTGAGAGTGTTTTTTCTTCTCTTCTTTTGTAGAAGTTTTTTTCTCTACTTTGTAGGAGTTTTGTACTAGAGTTTCAATTTCACTCTGCCTGCGTCTTCCTTGCAAATCTAGATGAAGAAAGGTGGTGCTTAGCAGTGTTTTCATCTCTTCCCCTTGCAGATCTGGTTTCACCCTGCAGTACAGCCTATCCACCAGTGATTGCGTCTCTTATGCGCAAAGAGGATTCAAATGGCAAACGAAGGCTTTATGGCTTTCTGGATTTGTTCATTAAAAAAATGTTAATAATACTGCTTGTAGATCTGTAGATCTTTGTTTGACATTTGTATCAGCCTGTTTTTCTGATTGTTAGAAGGCTAGCTCTAATCTAGGGTTAGAGGTATGTTGCCCTTCTTTAGTCTGCTAATTTTGAAGTTAGGGGTTTGTTGTCTCCGTGTAGTCTCATTTTTGCCATACATGCCTAGTACTGATTTTTAGAGTATGTTACTTTAAATCATGTATAATTTTCTCATAAGTTCAGGCTGGTAATGTATTTGATAATTTTTAGGCCTAGTTTATTTTATGTATCTCTGGCTTTATGCCAATTTAATAGAATTGATTTCCATTTGTGCCAAAAAAAAAAGTAAAATGATATGCTTTAACCCACTTAGTCTAGAGGTGTGTTGCCTCTTTTAAGACTTAGGTACTTTATATACTTGTTATCCCATGAGTTTAGATATGATTTGTAATGGTTTATGTTTAGGTCCTGTATTATATGCCTTGAATGAAATTTATTTTCATTTGCCCAGAAAAAATGATATGCTTTTGTGCCCAACTTGTTTTGTGAATATTATGAATTTTGTTAAAAAAAATTTCTTTATGATGATGAAATAGTAATTTAAGAATCTCTTTGCAAATTAGGGTGATTTGTCCCATCAAAGAAAAGTGGCCTCTCTGCCCACTATCACTAAACATTAGGTTGTTGATTCATCTTCTGACTCTTTTCTCTAAGATATTAATCTTGTAAAAATTGGAAATATGCTTCTAATACCAGATGTTAGAACACTTATGTACCCAAAAAGGGGGGTTGAATTAGGTACTTGGTTAGTTGAAAATCTTTAGCTAATTTTTCTTTCTAAATATTTTAAGTGAAAATTGTAAGGTTGCTTAAAAATGATTTGTTTTGAAATCAATACCATGTTTACGTAATGTTTATTTAAAACAACTTTTCTTAATAACACATGTTTTCATTTTAATAACAATGACAAGTAATGAAATCAGAAAGAAAAACACTGGTAATATATAGTGGTTCAGAGATATCCCAAAGGATATTCTTACATCTACTCTTCAAACACATAATAAGACAATTTATTAAAGGGTAATAATAACCAGTACACTTAGCAACCTAATTGAGGATCAACACTTTTTATGTTGTCACAATCAACAACCTCTCTTTGAGAATCAACACCTTGCTTTTATGCTACTACAATGAACAACCTCACGCTATGAATCAATATCTTGCTTTTACACTAAACAACCCACTAAGTTTTTCTAAGATCTTAACAAACTTACCACATGGTAGGTCATCTCAGACCTTTTACAACCTCTCCACCTAAAAGGATCAACCATAGGCTTTTACACCAAAATTACTAGGTACTTAGCCTAATCCCTAACAGGAACCTATCCATACACGAGACAACAATCAATAGGGATTACACTTAATCCCTAGTCTTTACACGGGACATCAACAACAAGTACAGAGTAGGATAAGTTCACTCAAAACTACAAAAGAAATCGCTCACTAAGAGTATATTTTCAATATACAACAAACTCTCAACAGGTGTATGGAAGGAGAAGTACACTCAGTTTAAGCTCTTGATTTTTCTGTTTTCCTTCACCAATCCAAGCCTTGAAGTTAAGTAAGTGTGCCTTTAATACATTTCAAAATTTGTTGGCCATTGGGAGAAGGCTTCTCATTAAATTCATCAATATTGAGGATCATTGATAAGATGTGTTTAATTCGTGTGTGATCATAATATCCAAAGATGGAAGATTCATGCTTATATGTTTCTTGATTTGTTAAAATATTTGAATTAGCACCTTGGTAAACTTTCCCTTTTTGATTCTTCCATTTATGATGCCTTCAAAACAATCACCATGTTGATAAACTTTTCTTCTCTGATTGCTCATCTGTTAGCGAATTGACAAGTGCATCAGTCGCAGAAGTAATACAGTGAAATAGTAAGATTATTGTTCCCACAAGGACTAACTCACGAAGTACTCCAAAAATTTAAACGTATTAGTCAAACAACCCAATTTGGATCAAAGGTAGTTCTAATTGAAAATTGAAAGGTAAATGCAAAATACAAAATATTTTCTTAAGCTTTTTCGCAATTAAAAACGAATACGCACGCAAATGTGGATGAAATTAATTTAATAAAAGGCCTAGGAAACTAATCCCTCTCTCGTCTTAAGAATTGTTTAATCTCTCTAACACGTATGATTCTAATCAATTATACACTGCAATCTTAGGTTTTCTAATGCTTAAAATAATTCTTCTGAACCAAAATTAAGCTACTAAGCTCTAACACAATCCCTTATGTGAGTTTAAGCCAATAAGTATTAACCTAATTTAACTAAGCGAGGTTAATTAATATTCCTACTAATTAACAAGTAAAAAGCCTAAGGTTCAACCTCTGGCCCTATACATTCAATGTTCTACAGATACCTCCCTCGCCAAAGTTTAGTGAAAGTAACAAGCAAGCTGTAAAGTGATTTAAAGCAAGAACAACATAAATGAATGATAGGAATGTATTTATTGAATAAAAATCACAAAGTTAGAGAGAAAACAACTCTTAATTAGATATTTAGTTCATAGCAATCGTAGAATAGGAACATTAGCTACTCATAGCCCTAATATTACAGAAAATAATAGAAAATTTAAGAAACATCATGAAACCGAGGTTAAGTTGGCAAGAATCGAGTTCGAAAGTTTTGGAGATACATTCCTCCTCTTCCTCTAGCTTAAATTGGTGCCCCCCTCTCTGTCTCGAACTCAAGATACCCTAAAAACCCTTCTTTTTGCTATTTAAACTAAACAGTGTTTTGTAGATTCACAAACCACCACTATAGCGGTGGTTAATAGAGAAAATGGCATTTAAAGGTCGCTGGTCCAGGGCTCACCACTAGCGGTGGAGGGCAGAAAAGGGCTTCAAATCCTTCAGCAATGCAACAGCATAGGCCAACTTCTTGCATTAGCTCCTTCCCACTCAACCTACATCAGATAACAATAAAATGTTAATTATTAGCAGCTTTAAATCATGAAATCACACAAAACAACCTAAATTCTAATAAATCCTAAACTAAACTAAATCAAACAAAACAAGGGTAAAGATTCACAAGCCAAGACAAGTAAGAGATAAAAAGATAGATGATTTAGCACCAAATGGCACTAAATCCAACACTTAACATCATCACACTAGTAAACTTTTCCCTTTGTAATTCTTCCATTCCTGGTGTCTTTGAAATGACCTTTTCCCTTTTTGAGTTCTCGTATTAACTTTGATGAAATACTCTCAATACTTAACAAGGATTCTTTCTTTCTAGGTGATTCGTTGACCTGATTTGCGAATAAATCATTGTTTATTGCACATGTGATTTGATCAGAATTAGCAACCCAGTGGAATCTTCTAAATCAGGACCCTAACGGATTTCTTTTTTTTTTTTGCATCTTCCATTTTTGGCTTCTTCAAAATGGTCCAAAAACTTCAACATTAATTCTAACGAGATGATTTTGAGATTTATCTAGATTTCTTTCCTATTGCATGCATCCCACAATCTTTGTTAAATTGATTTGCATGATTCTCGATATTTATTGCACGACTTCTATATTTATTTGACTTGACTTTTTTGATTATGGAAATCTTCAATTCAGCATGCTAGTGATATTTTTCTTTTCTATTGCTTCCGATATTTTTCTTTTCTGTTGCTTCCATATTTGATTTCTTTGAAATGTTCATTTTCCTTTTTAGGTTCCTGCATTTATGTTGTTAAGATTAATTGTATATTATTTTCTTTTCTATAAGATGCCGATCTAATTCAAGATATTAAATGTTATTTTCATTGATTCCATTAATAAAAAAATAGTTATAGGGAATCTTGCACTAACAAAACCTTTTTTTCATAAGAAAAAATAGGATAACAACTCTACAAAAAAAAAACAAATGGAGCTTAGATAACTATACCAAATGAAATAATTCAAGATATCCAAGCATATCTAAAAATGACCTTCTGTTGCACCAGTGTCACCAATGTTAGAAATTTTAAAGTCAACACTCCCCAAAATTGACTGAACTTGACCTTGTGTCACTATCATCTATCCCTAATGAACAAGAAATCAAAGAAGTCCTACTTTCAATCCACCCCCTAAAAACCCCAAAAGAAGATGGTCTTCATGCCATTTCTACCAAACGAATTAGGAAATCATAAAAACCAAATTATCCCTACAATCCAAAATATATTCGAAACTTGGGAACTACCATATGATTAGAGTAAAATCATTCCCTATCTCATCCCAAATATTGAAACCCTTCACACAGAATTCCACTTTAAACCCCTAAGGCTTTGTACCACACACTATAAAATACGAGTTAAGATCCTTATTAATAGACTAAAACCTTGCTCAAAAACCTCATTTCTAACACCGGTAAAACAGGCTTTGGCTTGCCCATATTTGGGCAGGTTTGGACAACTAGATATAGACCTATTTAAAAATGGGCCTAAACGGGTTGGGCGTGAATGATTTCATAATTTCTTTTTAAAGTTTACATAATTTTTTAAACCAAACCATGACCAGAGACAGTCACCACTCACCAGTCCATCCCAAGAATTTTGGCCCAGCCTATGTGTGTGTGAGTATCTTTTGTTGCCCTAACCCTAAGCCACAACTGATTTACAATTCAAAAACCCTTTCTTTCCTTTCTTCCGCCTTTCCCTTCCCTTCCCTAAGCCCTTGGCCGGTCACTGTTACTATTTCCGGTTTCCCTTCATCCATTCTCGTCTCTTGTGTGGCATCTTTTCCAATTTCTGGTTTCCCCTCCAGCTCTTGGTTTCAGCCATTACTCATGTCAATAATTATTTTCTATTTCATGGGTTTCAAAAGTTTTCGTTTTGCTATTAGAGCTTGTATGTTTGGTCATGGTGGGTTCATTAAACATTATGTTTCTACTCAATGCAATGCATACAAGAATCAAGATAATAAACTGTGTCATTAGAATATTCATATAAGTTCCTCTGTTGCTTTTTTATCGCTTTCGATCCGAGAATGGTCAAATAGGTTGCTTTTAGAATATGTTTAAGCTTGCTTACAATTGCTTGGACACTTAATGATGACTCTTTATATAGTGATATCTTGATGCATGGGTATTTAAATTCTGACTTGGACCATAGAGTGAAGTTTACAATGTCAAATGGTGGAATTTCTTCTATTCAGTTTAGTATACTTTTCCTCCTTAGTGATTCTTCCTTCTCACATAATTATTGGAAATTGCATTTTGCAACATCAATATGTGAGAGTCAATGTATACTTAATTGTTTCCAATTCATGTTTGGCATGTCTGTTCTTTTGGTTATGATTACATTTTTTGTTCCAAACTGAAGGCAATCCCTATGCCTTTAGTATTTGTTTCTAGTTTCTGCCTGGGCATCACAATTTGATATCTTTAGAAAGAGGAAAAACCATTTTTTATGTGTTTTGTGTGGATTCCTGTGGAAAGAAGTGTTATAGTGGGCTATACTTTAAAACCATTTTATTGAATTGGTTTGACAAAATGATTACTTTAGAACTTTAGAAGCCGAGTGTAATGTCTAGGCTTTTATTTCAATTTTATTCAAATTAAAGAATTTTCTTTAGAAAAGTATAGTGGTTCATTTCAAAATCCCTTTTTAATAATTTAAGAACACATTATTTGTACTAAAATTTTTTAAAGGAAAATATTATTGAATTTAAGGAAGCAAATTATAAATTGAAACATGAGAATTTTAAACTTGGATAGAGAGTAAGTAGTCGACTGCTTTCTACCAACCAGTTGACTTATTGGCTACTGTCTTAAAAATTTTCTGATTCCATAACTCACAGGTTGACAAATAGAGGATACCAATTGACTGATAAGTCTTGTATTATAAATTCCTGTACTTGCCAAATCGACTGCCTCTAATTGCCAGTCGATTAGTGAGTATCAGAAATTATATTTTACTAAACACCAACATTACTCATCATCCATTTTTGATATAATACTCTTCCTAACATGTGATAGAAGGAAGATTATATCCATATACATGACAATTCACATGTTCTTACATCATATAATATTATAAGGTCAAGCTATAGACCTTAATACATCAAAACATCAAAGCTTGACATTGAAGGAAAACTTTAACTATTACATAGAAGTTCCTTTACAAAAAGACTATTCATAAGGTTCTATTTTTATCATTGATACATTTCATTCACATCCCTTGGTTTCAACCCCTGAAACGGTTAGCTATACATAAACAAGTGAGATATATAATTTCAATAGCTAGTATAAGTTTCAAAACAACATTTATAATTGACATTCCAGTCATAAAAGCATAACATAACTTCATAGTTAAATTCCTTCATGAGCATTTCATAAAACATCTTAAAAGGCATTCTCATAACTTCTAAATTCTCTTATGTGGAATTGGAGTGACACAACACACTACCTCCAAATTCTTTCATGTGGAATTAGAAGAAAGACCGTGTCCTTTCATGTGGGACAACCTCTCATGTGGGATTATAGTGCACTACAATGGTACTTGTCCTATCATATGGGACTAGTGTAAACATAAAACCTTCATTCTCTCATGTGGAATGAAACTTCTTTCTTCAAGCATAAACTTAAGCATAAATTCATGGAGAATTCAACATATAACATTTAAACTTCATAAATTGTAAGAAATACTTCAATAACTTAAGAAAAATGCTTTTATAGAAAACTAGCTACCTTTGTTTCTCTTTAAAGTTGAAACTTCTGATGCAATTCTCTCTTTCTCTTCTTATCACTTAGAATTTTAGCTCACTTCTTCTCTTTCTTCCTAGTTGGGTTGACTTTCATTATTTTGTTAGCATTTCTCAAGTGGATCAAGTAGATTAAATGGAAGATTTACGCTAGATAACTTACCTTGATGTATTCTTGCCTAATTTTCCATCAAAATCTCTTTCTCTCTCCTTTTCTTGCTCTGCATGTTCACTCTCTCTAATTCAGAGTTTTCTTTCTACAGAATATGTTTCTCTCTCTCTCTTAGTTTGCTTAAATAGAATTTCTACAAAATTTACCTTTGTGAATTACCTATATTGCCCCTAAACTTGTTTCTGATCTATTTCTATATGTTCCAAGGTTATTTTGGTAATTTCCTATATCATATTTTTAGTTTTCCATCATCTTACATCGCAACTCTGTGACCTGCCAGTCGACTACTAGCCACACGACAGTTGATCGCTATCTCTTTATCTTGAAATCTTCTGTGTCTACCTCTTCCTTGCTACCAATCGACCGCTTGTAGATATCAAAAAATTCCACTAAATTCTAATACTACTGCTCAACTGATCGCTATAAGAAGTCAACTAGTTGGTCTTGATTCAATTTTTTCTTTTAAGATTTAGCCTAATCATCTCATTCATAGTTGCCTCTTCCATAATATTCATTTTAGAAAGTTATAAAGATGAATTTCTTAATTCAAATTCTATATGTAAAAATAAAAGATAAAATTTGGGATATTACACTGAGCCTCACAAGCTTGTGTCTAAATAGATTATTCCTTAATCCTTGTACTTAACAAATAACCAATTAATTAATTAAGTGCCTTGCAAATGGCCAAGAAGATATATAATTATATTGCCAACCATTTTTGTTGTTGACACAAGGCATTGGAGCTACCTATGTACTTATTTTGTGTTGCTGGCTGCATGTATGGTATTGAAAGCTAATCATACTACGACTAGTGCGATATCATTAATTAAGGTTGGGTTTTAATTTTAGACCCAATGTGATTTCAGACCTTATTCTTCAGTTTGTTTTAAAAATATTTGCATTGAAATCCCTATTTATCAGCTATTAGATGAAGAAGGTGACATAGGATAGAAGTCAGTCATTTGATATTTTAGAGAAAATAAATAAATACATTTATATTATTTTAAACTTTTGTTTTTCCCTTTTTACTTTCTTTAGATTATGGATTTAGATTCTGTTCCTCCAACTTAAAGGACAAATCTTGATTCTGTTACATCTGTTCCTCCTCCATCTAGAAAGAGAACTACATCTAATGTATGGTATTATTTTACAAACTTGGGTGTAGGTAGGGATGGAAGACCTAGAGCAAAATGTAAGGGATGTGGGTCTAAATATATAGCTGAAGATAGCACTCACATTACTTCAAGTTTGACCTGTCACTTAACTAAGTGTTCGAAGTTAAACAATTATAAGGATGTTGGTAGCCTACTTGTTGATCAAATGGAAAAACTTATAAGTAAGAATATTTCTCAAGTTGTTTTTTGTGAGAAAATAGCTACACTTATTGCAAATTATGATCTTCCTTTTTCATTTGTGGAGTATGATTCCTTTATAGATTTATTGAGTTATTGCAATTTGGATGCCAAATCAATTTCTAGGAACACTGCTGCTTCTAATATAGGGAAATTGTATAAGTCTAAGAAAGAAATTTTGAAGAAAGAATTGATTAGAATTCCTAGTAAGATTTATTTACATCTGATTTATGGACTTCTTGCACTATCAAATGGTATATTTGCTTGACTGCACATTATGTTGATGAAAATTGGACATTAAAGAATAAAATTATTACTTTTTCTGATATGCCCTCTCCATATTCAGGGCATGAATTGTCTAGGAAAGATATGGAACTTCTAAAAGAATAGGGGATTGAAAAAAAAGATTTTTTTTCCTATCACTTTATACAATGCATCAAGTAATAATAGCATGCAAGAATTATTGAGGAGCAACTGTGTTTACAAAATTATTTGCTATGCAATGGTGAATTTTTTTCATGTGAGATGTTGTGCCTATATTCTTAATTTAATTGTTCAAGAAGGCCTGAAAATAACCAATCATCTTTGCATAAAATAAGAAAGAGTATAAAATATGTCAAAGGGTCCGAGGGACGAAAAAAAAAATTGATGAATGTGTGCGAGGAGTTGATATTCAAGAGAGTGTTTCTTTGCGATTAGATGTAACAACTAGGTGGAATTCAATTACTTTATGCTTGAAAATGTAATAAAGTATAAGCGTGCGTTTGGTATTTTTCAATTAGAGAATGAAAATTATAAGCATTATCTATCAACTGAAAAATGAGATATAAGAGAGAAGATACATGTCTTTTTTAGGCCATTTTTTGACATCACCAAATTAACGTTCGGTTTTACTTATCCAACATCTAATTTATACTTCTTGCAAGTATGAGAAATAAAGAAAATCTTGTTTGAAAACTCACATAATGAAGACTAGGTCATAAGAAGTATGTCGATAAGGATGAAGATAAAATTTGATAAATATTGGAGTGAGTATAGTATTGTGCTTGCACTTGGAGTAATTCTTGACCCACGAGTCAAGTTTACATTATTGAAGGGTTGTTATAACAAGATTGATCCTACTACTTCCAACTCAATAATAGGAAATATAAAATGTAAATTGTTTGAACTCTTTGATGCATATTCAAGTAAAAACTCTTCAATCAATCAAGCATCTTCTTCCTCAAGTCAAAATTCATCATTTCAAGACATAATATTAATGAAGGGGATGATGGTGAAGGATTATTGTCATCTTTAATAGTATATTATAATTTTTTTGGTTTATTTTATTATTTTATTTTATTTAAAATTTAATTATTTCAATATGTTTAAATGTTTTGTGATTTGTCATTTGTGGAATTGTGGACTATTTTTGTTGTAAAGTCTTTGTAAGATATTGATTCCCAAATTGTGAGTGAAGCAGGGAAATCTCAATTAGAACTTTATTTGGAGGAACTAAAACTTGATTTTCATCACTTTCCAAAGTTAGATGTTCTACGATTTTGGAAGGAGCAGAAGGTTAGATTTTCAGATATATCAAATATGGCAATTGATATATTGAGCATACCAATAACCACAATGGCTTCAGAGTCATCTTTTAGTATTGGTTCTCGTGTCCTTAACAAATACCGTAGTTGTGTACTTCCAAACAATATGCAAGCTTTAATTTGTACATGCAATGTTCCTGGAGATATTGTTTGAGTAGTATGAATATATATAATTTATAATTTAGCTTTTATAATGTATTTTGATTATTAATAACTTATCTAAATTGTTCTTCTTTATTTTAATAAAGATAATGTTGGTAATGTAAGTGTAAATTGACAAAAAAACATATGCGTACAACTTCAACGGTGGACTCAAATCCCATATTGATAGAAGAAGATTTTAACACAGAAGAAGAATGATGATTAAAGAATTAAGGTATTTAATATCTGTTAGTATATATTTTTTATATTTTTTAAGATTTAACATGTAATATTATAATTACTAATTAACTAGTAATCTAATTGATGTTTAGGTGACTTTTTTTCATTTGGTGGGCGGCAATCAAAGGATGGTGGCACTTAGAGCTTTGAAGTTTGATTGTTTGAATCTTATTTTATGTTTATATGATTATAATTTGTTTAGTCTCTTGAAGCATTACAAAATTCTTCTGGATTAGTCTCTTGTTGGCCAAAACTCTTGATGAATCTTATTTTATGTTGTTTAGTTACTTGATGGATTAGTCTCTTGATGGATTACAAAACTCTCTTCTGGATTAGTCTTTTGTTTGCCAAAACATAACATGTTTATGTTTTGTATGTTATTTTATTATGTGGTAAATTAAAACCATGTTGTCACACTCTCATGACAGATTGACAGTGCATCTCCATTTTACATTAGTTCAATTTTTTTTTAAAAAAAAAGAGCTTGGTTTACGGGTTAGCCTGTAAGCCTGCGGGTCTGGACTTCGAAATCAAAGCCCGTCCAAAAACAACCTGGCTCGCACTGGACTTGTTTTGCTAGTGCTACTAATCCCCCCTTTGCAAGGTGCCTACACCACCAAGTAGCACTACAAAAACGGGCTAGCCCGTTTTTGGACGGGTATGAATTTTTATGTCCAGGCCTATCCGTGGGCTAAGCTTTTTTTTTAAAATATATTTAAATAATATAATATTAAAATTATTTTAGTAAAAAATTCAATAGTTTTTTATTGAAATACAATTTATACATTAAAATATTACTTCTTTAATATTTTTAAATAATTGATAACATTCATTTTTCATATTTTCTTTTTAAATTAACTATATTTAATTTAAATTTGAAAATATTATATTTATTTTTAAAAATTTACAAAAATTTTCATATCCAAATTACTATAATTATTAATATAATGTTATAAAATATAAAAATGTGATAAAGTGAGATTATTTATATACTAAATAATATAATATAATTATGTAAAAAAATTTTAAAAAAAGACTAACTCGCGTGCCTTGCCTATTTAGCCTGCGAGTCAAATGAGTCGGCCTGGTTTTTTGAGCCTAAACTTAATGCCAAGGCCAGCCCAAATGCAGGCGAGCCAAAGCCCGTTTTGACTGTAAGCACACCTCTAACCTTCTCTTACTTGCCCATGAAGCAATGCACTTATATTGGGTACTCCAAAAACAAGGAAGGATGGATGATCATCAAGATTCACATAAAAAAAAATAAAAATGCCTTTGAAATCATAGCTTGTCAATTCATAAATCAAATTCTAATCCTATTCAATTTCTCTCAAACTTGGTGCAATATGATTCACTCCTGCCTAAGCTCAATGGAGTACACCCCCTTAAGAAATAGCTCAAAAACACAAACTCTCAAACCCATAAGAGGTATCCACCAAGGCGACCCTATCAAACCCTACATTTTCATCTTGGCCATGGAATACCTCACACACTTAATTCAAGCAAAAACCAACACATGAATGACATCACTTTTACTTAAAAAAACACGAACCATTTCTCTCCCATTTACTCTTTGTAGATAATCTCCTTTTCTTTGGCAAAATAAATCTCAAAATAGCCTTATCCATCCATGAAACCCTAAGAACATTCTCTATCAATAGTGACATGGAGTTATACATTGAAAAAAATCTAAAATCTAGTTCTCGCTTACTATTTATGAAAAAGTTACTCATATCCTCAATACTCTTCAATTCAAGCAAACAAACAACCTTGGAAACTGCCTTGGCTTCCCCTTGAAGCCCTCTTACAAATCCACTGACTTTAACTACTTTTTAGAAAAAATAAACATGAAACTTCAAGGATGGAAAACTAACCTTCTCTCAAAGCTAGGAGGGCCCTGCTTATAAACTCAACCACCTCTAACATCCAATCATGCCATGAAAATATTCATGCTCCTTAAAAAAAGTATGAATCAAATTGATAAATACAACATAAATTTCTTTTGGAGACATAACAATAACACAAAAAATTGCACACAATTGGGTGGAACAAAATTGCACATCTAAAAGCCATGGGTGGTTTTGGAATCAGGAAAGCAAACCTCCAATCTTAAAAGGAAGAAAGCCAACAACTATTACATCTCCAAAAGCATTTGAAAAACTCTTTCCTACTCCAACTTTTGGACTTGCTTCATCATTGTAAATGGAGAAACACTTAACCTTTGGAATGATCAATGGCTTCAATCCACCATTAGACAAAAATTGATTAGCCTTCTCCTACAAAATGAAGACCACAAAACTATTAGCTCAATCCTGACCACACGGGGAAATCATGCTTCCTGGAACCTCCAAAATATCCCTTTCCCCATCCTAGTTGACCTAACTGATGAAATCTAAGCCTATTTGATCCAAGACTCCTCAGACCAAACCCTTGACAAACTAACTTGGAACTTCTCCAATAACGACCTCTTCACCAACAAATTAGCCTATATCTTCCTTGTCACGTGCCAACAACTCAACCACATTGAAAACCTCTCCTAGATTTGGAAAATGTAATTCCACCCATGTGAACTCTTCTTCCTTTTGCAAACACACCTTAATGGCCTGCTAACTGTAGATAAAATTCACAATGCAAATTGTAGATAAGATTTTATGTCCTCTCTTCAATGATGACATTGAAAGTCCCTTGCATGCTCTTCTTGATTGTGAACATGCAAAAACTATCTGGATTTCCCTGGATTGCCCGACAAGCTTCTTTGATCTCCCTCTTAATGATTGGACCCTTGCAAATGCCTTTAACGACAAAAAATCCCTCTTTAACCTCCATTGGAATGTCCTCTTTCCTATATAGCAAGAATAATTTAGCTCCATTGTAACAAAAAATTATTTAACCCAAACCACACTTACAACCAAGACACAAGGAAAACTACACTAACTAGAGCTATTGAACACTTGACCTCTCTTCCCAATGCTTCTCGACCACCACACAACCAAAGTCCCCCTTTAGCCTTGGCTCATGGAGAAAACCCATGGTAGGTTGGAACATGCTCAATGTGGATGGTTTTGCCAAAAAAGGTTACCTAGGTGTTGGAAGAGTCGTAGAATAGAAAACAAGAACTAGATTATTGGCTTCACTAAAGATGTTGGGAAAGGAGAAATTAATCTTGCTGAAGCCTAGCAACTCTACCTGGGGATCAACATAGTTGGCTCTATAGGCATAAAAAAATCTAGAAATTGAAATGGACTCACTCTTTGTTTATCAATTCATCTTTGGAAATAACAATGAGTTTCACCCTTTCTATGCTCTGTTATTGAACTGTAGGTCCTTGCTTTCTTCCTTTGAAACCTACAAGGTGACGAAGATTCCAAGAGAGCATAACACTTATGCTATCATTTTGGCTAAAGAAGGCAGAAAAAGCTTCCTCAACTTATCTTTTGGACTTCTCAGAGTCTTAGTATTTTGGGGCATAGTTTCTTGGGCCTACTTGATCATTTTGTAGTTTTTGGGTTGCCTACTTTCCTCTCTACCTTGCTCATGTATCTCTTCTGTTTTGTATCTCTGTTGATGATTGTTCTTCTATATCGTTTTTGCTTTCTTTGAATGAAATTTCCATTTCACCAAAACAAAAACATACAACCCTAGCATCAACTAGGTTGAGTCTAATGGAAATGATTAGTCTCTCACAAAGTGATGAACCCAAGTTCAAATAAGTTAGGTAGAATTGCTTTTAGGCATAATTGGTTTTCAAAGTTGATTTTGGATAAACCAATATTTGTATGAACATGATTTATGTTTGAAAATTATTATAAAAAAATAATTTTGGAAAATGAATTTTGTTTAATATTAATTAGTAAAATCACTTGTGGATGTATAATTACCAAAACAAAAAGGGCATGATTTTATATTGTCTTATTTCATTTGCCCTTACTATTTGTTTTTCACTCATTTAATTATAATATAATAAATTATATCAATGTTATAATAAAATGTACTTATTTTTATCTTTTATTGTGGTTCTTCTTTTGGTTAAAAACATATAATTAAAAAAAAAAGACTACAAGGCACTTTTGGGTTGAACTATAGCCTAAATATAAGTATGCTGGAAACACACACACACCGCTATTCTAGTAAATATTAGGAGAGGGGAAAAAAAAGACATCATCATCTTCTTTGGAGAGTCAGTGTCACGAAGTTAGATGGCAAAGCGAACGCAAGAAAAAATGGATCTAGAACAAACCAAAATCAATCATCCAACATAGACAGGAGAGTAGGGAAAATTAGCTTAGTGCCAGAACAATAAAAGTAACCAACAACCACTTTAATGAGGCAAAAGCTTCAACAAGTCATGCAAGCAAAATTGATTCTCCCATCGAAATTCAATGATAAATCAAACAAATCTAATTTGGTGTTAAACATGGTCAAGAGAAAGAAAAAGTCCATTCATCTCAGTTGACTGAGTTTCCAAACAAGCGCTTAATGTTCGACAACACTTTGAATGGGATTGTCTCTGGTAAAAAACATTTGTGAAAAAAAAAGTACAACCCTAGCAAAAGCTGACCAAAAAAGTTAGGGTCAAATTAATTTAATGTTATTTAACTTGTAGGGCAAATGAATTTGGGTAATTAGTCCACAAATTTTATTTTTCAGAAAATATATCATGATAAAAATGTAATGCATACTACCGTTTTAAGTCCTACTGAGGTTATTCAATTTTGTAGTTTATTAATGTTCATGTATACTACGCAATCGAGATTGAAGCAGATCTACCATATGCACACACTACCTAACAATTGAAATCATATAAAACCAAAAATTTGCAGTGTGGTATGCTGTCAAAATATGAATCCAACAGAAATAAATAAATAAATAAATAAATACTTAAACAATTATCTTAAAAATTTGTTAAAAAAAACAACAACAACTATGGGTGAAAATCAAATAAGGCTTATCTAAAAAAAATAATTGAAAAATATTATCGATTGTTATTTAAAGGATATTTTGGCTTGTAAACCTAATGAAATTTCATTACTATTATTGAATATAATTTCATTTAAATAATAATATATTTATAACTTTAGTATTAATAAGTATATCTTCCATATTAAGACAAAGACCCCAAAAGAAAGAAAAAAAAAAGAACGATAAATTGCACTAATTTGTTCTTTCTAAAGTTTGGTTAAATAATGCTTAGCTCCTTTACAATTTTTTTCCATGGAAATTAAATTTTTCCTCACAATGTATTCTCTTCTATAATAAAACTATTGAACAATTTTTACTTTCATATAAAAAATAAAAGCACAATTTATTATTAGATATTAACATTAATTCTGTAATACCCGTTAATTTCAGAATATAATTCGCTTAAGAGTATTTTAGAATTATACAACGTTACTTTAGTTATTTATTTTGGTCATTTTTAATTTTCATATTTAATTGTTCTCTTTGAATATTATTTATGAAAATTGAGTTAAATGACTGGACTAAATATTTGCACCATGTGGGATATATTCTAAGAATGGTGAAATTCATGGAAAAGTGGTTTAAGAATGGTCAATTAGTCCATTTAATGTAAATTGACTGGATGAATTTGGATGTTGGGTTATGGATACCCATGAGTTATTCAATAACTGTCACATCCCAAAAATTGAGCATGTGAAAAGATACTACTCATTTGATATAATTCTCAAACATACGTTATATACATATATTCTGTAAGGTTTTACATTCAACCTTAATCATTCATTCCACACTACAGAATTATATTCATCTGATAAGCAAATATAGACATACATAGTCTGATATTTCTATCTCATCGCAAGCCTAGGAGACCTATAGAAAATACAGAGCTTTTCTAATATCCACATTAATAAGTACTGGTGTCCCACCAGATAGAAATAGAGAATAAACCCAAGGGGCTTCTAATCTTCAAACGGATACTCTTGTTCTTTATTTTCTGTATCTGAAAAAAAATAATCATAGGGAGTGTGAGTTTATTTAAAAACTCAGTAAGTAAATAACTGTACTATATAAAATATCAAAAGTACAAATACCACATTTACTCATATAATTAATTATCTTATACATCGAGTAGTATGGGACTCTAACCCTTTCAAACTCATGAATAAGATTTCATAGATATACACCGAGTAGTATGGGACTCTAACCCTTTCAAACTCGTGAATAAGATCTCATAGGTATACGCCGAGTAGTATGGGACTTTAACCCTTTCAACTCGTGTATAGGTTTCATAGATATGCACTGAGTAGTATGGGACTTTAACCCTTTCAAACTCGTGTATAAGATTTCTTAGATATACACCGAGTAGTATGGGACTTTAACCCTTTCACACTCGGGTATTAGATCCCGTAGATCTTTACTCATTAATAAAATAGTGAAAATTCATCACATAGTACAATTGTCATGAGATAAATAATTTCTTCATACTCTTATTTCTACTGATCATCATATACTCCCATATGAAAAATTAATTGCTTATTATCCAAATAATATTGTAAATGGGACTTATATTGTACTTTGACTAGTAATATCAAATTAGCTGAGCAAGGTTATTCACTCACCTTGATGTTTGTCCAAGTTTACCTTGTTCCACACTAGAATTTGTGTAGGAAAATTTCCTAGTAAAATATATTACAAGGAATCATAAGAAAGGAAACAAAATCACGAAAATACGTAAAATTTTCTGACTGCTACAGTAACGGGTTGCTACAGTACGGGTTGCTACAGTATCGGTTCGCTACAGTGCCGGTTCGCTACAGTAACGTTGACTGCCGACACTACAGTAACTGCTACAGTACCCGAAGAAAATTTTCCAGATTTTTTCCCGAAATTTCTGGTCGCTACAGTAACTCGAAGAAAAATTTCAAATTTTCAGTTGCTACAGTACTTCGAATTTTGCAGAAAATCTTTCAAAAAAATTCATCCTTTCCTTTCTTTTGATTCAAAACCAGAATCTCAACTCTTTTAACCGATTATAACTCAAATATAACTTCTAAAACAACTGAGATTCATGAATTATCATCAAAATCTTCAAGAACAAAACCTCCTCTGATCTTGTATATAAACTGAAATTTAAGGAAAATAATCGGATTAAAGCTTACCTTTGATCCTTACAAAGCTTTTGAACCGAACAAATAATTGAAACTCTGAAGATCAAGGGAAGGATTTGAGAAGAAAATGAAGAACTGAGAGAGAAATGCTTTTCTGCTTCCTTCGGCTGAGTGAAAAAATGAGGGTTACTATTGAAACTTTATATTAAATATTTCTAATGGGTTATTCAATAACCCATGGGTATCCATAACCCAACATCCAAACCCATCCAGTCAATTTACAATAAATGGATTAATTGACCATTCTAAAACCACTTTTCCATGAATTTCACCATTCTTAGAATATATCCCTCATTGTGCAAATATTTAGTCCAGTCATTTAACTCAATTTTCATAAATAATATTCAAAGAGAACAATTAAATATGAAAATTAAAAATGACCAAAATAAATAACTAAAGTAACGTTGTAGAATTCTAAAATACTCTTAAGCGAATTATATTCTGAAATTAACGGGTATTACATTCTACCCCCCTTAAAAGAATTCGATCCTCCGAATTAAAATCTTACCTCAAGTTTCAAATAAATGTGGATAGTTTTTCCACATCTCATCTTCTGCCTCCCACGTAGCTTCCTCGCGAGAATGATTTCTCCAAAGAACCTTGACAGTAGGAATTTCTTTGGTACGCAATTTCTTGACTTTTCTATCAAGGATAGCTACTGGTACCTCTTCGTAGGTGAGAGTTTCATCAAAATGAACTTCTTGGGGTTGAATGACATGAGAAGGATCAGGAAGATACTTTCGTAGCATGGACACATGAAATATTGGATGAACTCCCTCTAGGTTGGAAGGTAGGTCTAGGCGATATGCCACATTACCCACTCTGTCTACAACCTCATATGGGCCAACATACCTCGGACTAAGCTTGCCTTTCTTCCCGAATCTCATTACTCCCTTCATAGGTGAGATTCGTAAGAAAACCATATCACCTATTGCAAATTCAAGGTCACGTCGTCGGTTGTCCGCATAAGACTTCTGTCTACTCTGAGCAGTTAACAACTTCTCTCTGATCAGTTTAACTTTATTTATATCTTCTTGTATCATCTCAGGTCCAAATATTTTGGTTTCACCAAGTTCAAACCAACCTATAGGAGATCGACACCGTCTCCCATATAATGCCTCAAAAGGTGCCATCTGAATACTGGCTTGGTAACTGTTGTTATAAGCAAATTCAATAAGAGACAAATGATCTTCCCAACTTCCACTGAAATCCATCACACAAGCTCTTAGCATATCCTCTAAAGTCTGAATTGTCCTTTCGGACTGTCCATCAGTCTGAGGATGGAATGCTGTGCTAAGATTCACTTTTGTACCCAAAGCCTCTTGAAAGACTTTCCAGAACCGAGAAGTAAACTGAGGTCCTCGATCTGATATAATAGATATTGGTACACCATGAAGTTTCACTATTTCTTTAACATAAATTCGAGCAAGTTTTGCTACACTGAAAGTGGTATGAACAGGAAGAAAATGTGCTGACTTAGTAAGTCGATCCACTATGACCCATATTGAGTCATTTCCTTTTGTTGACCGAGGTAAACCTACTACAAAATCCATAGTGATCCTTTCCCACTTCCATTCGGGAATATCTAGTTTTTGCATCAATCCAGATGGTCGTCGATGTTCAGCTTTAACTTGCTGACAAGTCAAACATCGAGCTACAAAGTCAGTCACGTCTCGCTTCATGCCCTCCCACCAGTAAACTTGTTTCAAGTCCTGATACATTTTCACAGCACCAGGATGTACAACGTAGGGCGAACCATGAGCTTCCATTAAGATTTCATGTTTCAAAGATTCAATGTTGGGGACACAGAGTCTCCCATTAAACCATAAGACTCCTTCTTCATCTACCAAGAAACTTGGTGCTAGACCTTGCCTTGCCTTATCTCTGATTTTGACCATATCAATGTCATTTTCTAAAGTTGCTTTTACTTTTTCTACAAGGGATGATCTAACTGTTAAATGAGCCAGAAATGTACCTGACTCAGTGATCTCGAAGAATACTCCATCAACTTCCAATTCTTGTAGTTCCTGTATTAGAGACCTCCTTATAGTGGCAATGTGAGCTAAACTTCCCATAGACTTTCGACTTAGAGCATCAGCCACTACATTTGCTTTACCTGGATGGTAAAGGATGGTACAATCATAATCTTTCAGAAGTTCCATCCACCTTCGTTGCCTTAGATTGAGATCTCTCTGCTCAAAAATGTACTTAAGGCTTTTGTGATCTGTAAAAATTTTACAAGTTTCCCCATACAAGTAATGTCTCCATATCTTTAGGGCAAACACTACAGCTGCCATTTCCAAATCATGAGTGGGGTAATTCAATTCATGCTTTTTAAGCTGACGTGAGCCATAAGCTATGACTTTACCATGTTGCATCAATACACACCCTAAGCCTATCCTTGAGGCATCACAGAATACAGAGTAACCCCCTGGTCCTGATGGTAGGGTTAAGACTGGTGCAGAAGTTAAACACTCTTTCAATTGGGTGAAACTTTGCTCACATGAATCATCCCAAATGTATTTAACATTCTTTCGGGTTAACTTATTTAATGGGAGAGCCGTCTTAGAGAAATCTTTGACAAAGCGACGGTAATACCCTGCTAAGCCAAGAAAACTACGTACTTCAGACACAGTTGTTGGTCTAGGCCACTGTTTAACTGCTTCAATTTTACTTGGATCTACATGAATACCTTCTTGGGAAATAACATGTCCCAAAAATGTTACATGACTCATCCAGAATTCACATTTTGAGAGCTTTGCGTACAACTGATGCTCTCTCAAAGTCTGAAGCACTATTCTCAAATGTTCAATATGTTCTTCATGACTCTTTGAATATACCAAAATATCATCAATAAACACAATTACAAACTTATCAAGGAATGATTTGAACACTATGTTCATTAAATCCATAAATGCTGCTGGTGCATTTGTCAACCCAAAAGACATCACAAGAAACTCATAATGTCCATACCGTGTACGAAAAGCAGTCTTAGGTATATCATCACTCTTAATTCGTAACTGATGATATCCAGACCTTAGATCAATCTTTGAGAAGTATTTTGCTCCTTGAAACTGATCAAACAAATCATCTATCCTTGGTAAATGATACTTATTCTTCACTGTGACTTTATTCAGCTGACGATAATCTATACATAATCTCATAGAACCATCTTTCTTTTTCACAAAAAGAACAGGAGCACCCCAAGGTGAAAAACTTGGGCGGATGAACCCTTTGTTCAACAAATCTTCCAATTGTTCTTTGAGTTCTTTTAGCTCAACAGGAGCTATACGATAAGGTGAAATAGAAATTGGTCTTGTGTCTGAGACCAAATCAATACTGAACTCAATATCTCTTTCTGGCGGTAATCCAGGTAAATCTTCTGGGAACACATCTGGGAATTCATTAACCACATGAATGTCTTCTAACTTCTGTTCTTTCTTTTCTAAATCTTTGATAAAAGCTAGAAATCCCTGACATCCCTTTCGCAACATACGCTGGGCACTTAACATAGATATCATGTTGCAAGGTACATCACCTCGATCTCCTTGAAACACAAAATTACTCCTCCCCGGCATATTAAAGGAAATAACTTTGTCACGACAATTTATAGTAGCATGACAAGAAGATAACCAATCCATCCCTAAAATCACATCAAAATCTAACATATTGAGAACCATAAGATCTATCTCAGTTTCCATGCCTCCAACGATTATTTTACAAGAACGATAACATGTTTTAACCATCAAAGTCTCTCTCATCGGTGTGGAAACCAAGAATGGTTCTTTAAGAATAATCGAATCAAATGCAAATCTCTTGGCAAATAGGGGCGACACATATGAGTGAGTAGAACCGGGGTCAAACAAAATACGTGCAGCAAAAGTATTAACAGATAATATACCTGTAACTACAGCATTGGATGTTTGAGCATCCTGTCGGGTTAGAGCATATACTCTTGCATTTCCTCTGCCAGCAGCTTGTTTTCCACGGTCACCTTGGCCTCTTCCAGAACCTCTTCCCATACTACCCCCTATTGAAGGGGTTGGTGTTTGAGTAATAGATTGTGGTCGAGGTGGCAAAGTAGATCCTTGACCTGGTCTTGTCATGAGCTGAGGGCACTCCCTTATAAAATGTCCTTTTTGTCCACAGTGAAAACAGCCTGTACCAACAGTGTTTAACCTGCATTCTCCGAAGTGAAACTTTCCACATTCAGGACATTGAGGTTTTTCCCTTCTACCATGAGTACCTCCTCTACTAGAAGAGCTAAAACCACCCCTGTTCTCTAAACGAGGCTTAGCCACACTGGCTGTAGAATAAGTTGACTTAGTAGGAGTGGCTGGAGCATTTTGTGATGCAGTAAAGGGTTTCAAAGTCCCTGAGTCTTCCCCTTGATCAAAAGATCTTCTATATCTAGCTTTCTTCTTTTGACGATACTCTTCTTTATTCTTTGACCTCTTTTCCATTCTTCGGGCCACATCAACAGCCTCTGAGTACGAAGAGTAATCGTTCATATTAGAACCCTCTTGATCATATAAGGCATCACGAAGCCCTTCCACAAACTTTTCTATTTTCTTCCTTTCAGAAGGAATGATTTCAGGGGTATATTCAGATAATTTAACAAACTGAGCTGAATATTCATCAACAGAAAGGAAAGGATGAATTTTTTGAAAGATCTGCAAAATTCGAAGTACTGTAGCAACTGGAAATCTGGAAATCTGCAAAATTCGAAGTACTGTAGCAACTGGAATCTGGACTAAATATTTGCACCATGTGGGATATATTCTAAGAATGGTGAAATTAATGGAAAAGTGGTTTAAGAGTGGTCAATTAGTCCATTTAATGTAAATTGACTGGATGGGTTTGGATGTTGGGTTATGGATACCCATGGGTTATTCAATAACCCATTAGAAATATTTAATATAAAGTTTCAATAGTACCCCCCTTATTTTTTTCTCACGATCGAAGCAGCTGAAGTGAATAGTAAATTCACTTTCTCTCGTTTCTTCACCTTCTTCTCAAATCCTTTCTTTGATCTTTAGAGTTTTTATTATTTGTTCGGTTCAAAAGCTTTGTAAGGATCAAAGGTAAGCTTTAATCTCATTATTTTCCTTAAATTTCAGTTTATGTAGAAGATCAGAGGAGGTTTTGTTCTTGAAGATTTTGATGATAATTCATGAATCTCAGTTGTTTTAGAAGTTATATTTGAGTTATAATCGGTTAAAAGAGTTGAGATTCTGGTTTTGAATCAAAAGAAAGGAAAGGATGAATTTTTTGAAAGATTTTCTGCAAAATTCGAAGTACTGTAGCAACTGGAAATCTGGAATTTTTCTTCGAGTTACTGTAGCGACCAGAAATTTCGAAAAAAAAATCTGAAAAATTTCCTTCGGGTACTGTAGCAGTACTGTAGTGTCGGCAGTCAACGGTACTGTAGCAGTCAACGTTACTGTAGCGAACCGTCACTGTACCGAACCGTTACTGTAGCAAACCATTACTGTAGCAATCAGAAAATTTTGCGTATTTTCGTGATTTTGTTTCCTTTCTTATGTTTCCTTGTAATATATTTTACTAGGAAATTTTCCTACACAAATTCTAGTGTGGAACAAGTTAAACTTGGACAAACATCAAGATGAGTGAATAACCTTGCTCAGCTAATTTGATATTACTAGTCAAAGTACAATATAAGTCCCATTTACAATATTATTTGGATTATAAGCAATTAATTTTTCATATGGGAGTATATGATGATCGGTAGAAATAAGAGTATGTAGAAATTATTTTATTTCATGACAATTGTACTATGTGATGAATTCTCACTATCTTAATAATGAGTAAAGATCTACGGAATCTTATACACGAGTTTGAAAGGGTTAAAGTCCCATACTACTCGGTGTATATTCAAGAAATCTTATACACGAGTTTGAAAGGGTTAAAGTCCCATACTACTCAGTGTATATCTATGAAACCTATACACGAGTTGAAAGGGTTAGAGTCCCATACTACTCGGTGTATACCTATGAGATCTTATTCACGAGTTTGAAAGGGTTAGAGTCCCATACTACTCGGTGTATATCTATGAAATCTTATTCATGAGTTTGAAAGGGTTAGAGTCTCATATTACTCGATGTATAAGACAATTAATTATATGAGTAAATGTGGTATTTGTACTTTTGATATTTTATATAGTACAGTTATTTACTTACTGAGTTTTTAAATAAACTCACACTCCCTATGATTATTTTTCAGATACAGAAAACAAAGAAGAAGAGTATCCGTTTGAAGAATAGAAACCCCTTGGAATTATCCTCTATTTCTGTCTGGTGGGATACCAGTACTTATTAACGTGGATACTAGAAACGCTCTGTACTTTCTATAGGTCTCCTAGGCTTGCGATGAGATAGAAATATCAGACTATGTATGTCTATATTTGCTTATCAGATGAATATAATTCTGTAGTGTGGAATGAATGATTAAGGTTGAATGTAAAACCTTACAAAATATATGTAAACAACGTATGTTTGAGAATTTTATCAAATGAGTAGTATCTTTTCACATGCTCAATTTTTGGGATGTGACAAATTCAATCGTCTTTCATTATCATATTAAAAATAAAATTACAGTTTCTTGTTGTATAGAAAGTTAAGTGACTTAATGAGAAATAAATTAGTAAATATTTTTTTGCAATATATATCAAAATATTTAGAAAATTGATTGTAATATTTAAAATTAGATAAATATTAAATATAATTTATATTAAATTATTGAATTGGCTCATGAAATATTACAATTAATTCAATTTAATCCAGATTAAAGTCTTCAATTTAATAATTAAAAGATTATATATTTATTTTAATTTAATTTCTCTCTTTGTTAAAGTAACATTTGTCAGTGAAAAATTTTAAATTTATCTTCAATAACTAAATTGAGATGGATATAATTTTTAATAACCAAAACTGTAATAACTTAGTCTTTTATGAGCTAAACACAGTAATTTATAATTTACTCAATAATTTAGCCAAACTTGTTGAAATTAAAAGCAAGTTCAACAAAAAAGTTGCCAGCTAATCTATGCCCAACTTTGGTAGATTGGTGTCATAGTTTTGTAAACCCAAAGCAGGTTGCTATTAAATAGCCCAGAAACTCCCGTCTGTAAAAGCCTGTAAAGGATTGACCAATATCCAACCCTACTTAGAAAAGCAGGTAATAAAAACAACCACACAAAAACAAACGACGCATGATCCCCCTGTCGTTTTACTGTCTCTATTTATCCCATCTCGCCTTGAAATAAGAGAAAGAAAGATGAAAACTATTCTTTGAAAAGCCCAAAACAAAAACAAAAGTTCAGAGAACGACTTTTGCGTGCAGGCTGCGTCCGAACTTTGAGATTCTGTTCCACCTCCACATCGTTTCGTTTCTCTCGGTTTTTGAAATCCGCAAAGCAAATTCTTTTCCGTTTGAGACATGGAATTAGGAAGGGAAAGAGAAAGTGAAAGTAACAGCCTAACAGGCAGGGCCCAACGGCACTGAATTAGGCTTTGGAGTTTAGTGTTTGCCGTTTGCTCCTTTTTCCCATTGACATTCTTTCTTTTTTGACTCCGTCTATCGTGACGTTTAGTATAGACCCGCAATATCCGCACTCCGCAGACAGTAGCGGAGCCTACAACATAATTATTTTCTTATGGCACAATATATATTTTACTTCTAATAATAAAATTACTTAGCAGTTGTTATTATTATATTAAAATGAAGTCATATTTTTATATTAAGTATTAACGTTAATTTAACTGCTTTTGTTATCACATTAAAATTAAAATTACAAATATGTATAAGATAATTAATTTGATAGAGAATAAATTACAGGGAAGATTTTTACAATATATATCAAAATGTCAAATAAATATTTAAACTGGTTGGTTTAAATGGTTTAATTTTTTTTTCTTTGAGTAAGATTTTGAATTCAAATTTTGTAAATAAAAAAATAATATTGGGAGCACATTACATTGTTATAATGTGATTCAGTTCAAATTTGATTTAGTTGAAACCTAATAAATTTTTAAATGTTGATTCATCAAAATAAAATGAATATCTAAAAGTTAAATATTATATCTAAAACCATAGGACTTGTAAGTCGAATTAGGGAAAAGCAAGCTATTTTCTTAAGAAAAAAGCATATGACCATTGGATTTATAGGGCCATTAAATTTATAGATTCAACGACTACTAATTTTTTATTTTTTGTGTTAAATACTTTTTTTGTTTTAAAAAAATTCAGATGAGTTCTAATACTTTCTTTTTTTTCTTTATATCTGTTTTCATGAACTTATTTGAAGAATAAATTTTAGATAAATCACAATATTTTCTTTCTTCAAATAAGTCCATAAAAATAGACACAAAAAAAGGTATTAGAATTTATCAAAAATTTTTTAAAAATAAAAAAATATATTTAACACAAAAAAATAAAAAAAATGGTGACCAATAATTTATAGATCCAACAACTATATATTTTTCTATTAAGAAAAGAAGGCGATGCATATCCTTATAGCCTGTTTGATTCCAATTTTTTGCAAACAGTTTTATGCTTTTAAAAATAGAAGAACAACAAAAATTGTTTGAAAAAAATGTAGTCTACTTGTTTTCAAAAGAAAAAAAGGACAACTTTTAAATGTTCTAAACTGATATTTTTTGTTTTTTTATTAATAGCTAATTTGTAATTTTTTATTTTCTCTTCCTCCTCCCTCTCCTATCGCTCTACTCTCTTCCTCTCTTTTTCTCCTCCCTCTCTCTTCTCTCTCTCTATCTCTCTCTATCTCTCTCTCTTTTCTCTCTAATCTATTTTTGTTTTTGTATTTTTATATTTCTAAAAAATTTATTATGATTTCTCCTTTCCCATTTTTCAATCTTGAATCGTTTCTTTGACTTGATGGTGTTTGCCACTTTGCTATTGTGAACATGCCCAAACCGCAATTCCATGCCTCTGCATACAAATATTAATTTAATTTCGTTTCGAATCATTTCTTTTTGTCAGATACAATTAACAAACGTCATTCAATTAAAAAACAAAATAGTCGTCCTCCAATATTACTTGTGAAAATTATACATAATTTGTAATTATAAAATTATTTTATAATTATAATTTCAAATTTAATAGTTATTATTAAGATTCTGTTAATTTACTGCTGCCATAATTAACTGCATAGCATCCTAGCATTTTGAATATGCTAATTCATGTCTACAAAAATGAAATAAAAAGTAAAGTTGACGATTAAGTAAAAATTAATTTTATGTATGGCGTGTAAGAAAAAGGATCTAGTGCATAATTATGCATATTAAACATATTAACATAAATTATAATTGATAAAAATTTCAATAACTGATTATATTATTTTCTTTAAAAATTGAAGATATTTACTTACAAATTGCTAAACTGCAATAGTTAATTTAAAGATTAAGTAAAATTGTAAGAATTAAAAAAATATATTTTAACTAACTTATAAATTTTCAC
Source organism: Biancaea sappan (assembly GCA_037074585.1). NCBI lineage: Eukaryota > Viridiplantae > Streptophyta > Magnoliopsida > Fabales > Fabaceae > Biancaea > Biancaea sappan. The sequence goes on along the minus strand of CM073494.1, from coordinate 33,024,797 downwards.
AATGAACAATATTAGTCATTCTACAACTATATTAATTTATTTTATACTAGTATATTTAATTGATATTCAAATATATATGTTAGTAAATAGGTTAACTAAAATGCTAAATGTAATATAAGAAGTGGAAGTTACAAAATGTATGTAAATAAAAATTTGAAAGTTAAATAAATTCTTACATTTTTTTATCATTTTAAACATAAAATAATTTAATATAATTTTATTTAATATTTAAGTAATTAATTAAAAATTTAAAAGTTTACATGCACTTTAATACATGTCAAATTATTATTATAAACTAGTAGCTTGGTATACACTTCTTTCTTTAATTTTTTTAAATGAATTTTAAAATAAAAATAAATTGTAAAACTTTTTATATATTTCTAAAACAACAAAAAGAACGAATGAAAATTTATCCAATTCACCACTATCTCACATTTATTTTAACTTTTTCTCTTGCATTATATTTTATACTTTGTTTTATTTATTTACTAACATCATTTTAATTAGACCAATAACTAAAAAGTCGGTAAAATTATCTCTCTCTCTCTCTCTCTCTCTCTCTCTTGACATTTTTTTTTTAAAAAGAACAGAAACTTTCATTTTGGGTTGATAATAATGTTAATGACGTGGACACCCACATGCTTAAGTCTCTAGTTGGGCATTAATTTTATTTAATTGAAATTTTATTCTTTTGCAATCTAATTATGATTCCCCATTCCACTAGTAAATGACGCAATGCGTGCAACATTCTGAAGTTAAGGCAAATGCGCATGAAGTGATGAATATTAATTACCTGCTCCCAGCGCTTCAGCTACTACAATCTGAACAATCCCCAAAAAAAGAAATGAAATTATAAAAATTTGGTATTTTATATATATATATATATATATATATATGTATGTCTTATTGTGTTGGTTCCAAGAATATGTTTGTTGAGTGCTTGAGATTGAAGTTAAGCAAGGAGCTACCCAATTAGGTTTTAAGCAAGTGAGGTTTACATGAATCTTGTCAGAATTGATTAACGATTTTGTTTGGTTAGGTAAAATGTTTGACTTAATAAACAATCTGGATTGAGAAGATAGTGGGACATTAGAATTGCACAACGTGGAAGGGGGTGTGTTGCGGTGTTGGCTGTTGAGTTTGATGGGCTTCTTCAATCCTTATCCTCCATTCAGATAAGGTTCTGCAAATCAATCACCTTGGATTCTTCCTTTCATTTTTCCCCCCTTTCACTTTTATATTGAAAATTTACCACAATTTTCCTCTCGAATCTCCGTCTATCTTACTAATCCCACAACTTTCATTAATGTATCATTTATCGGCATTTCTCATATTGTTTTATAAATGGAGTAACATTTGTTAGCAATTTTTATCAAGTGGAGTTACATATATTATTGCAAGTTTATAGGGTGCTATCCGTATTTTGGCCCTATTCAGTTGTTCTTAAGTTATTTAATTTATTTGGGATCTAAGCGAAATATTGATTTTTCTTTGGGCTATATTATAATGTGTAGAAACACTAACCCGATTAACTAATGATAATGGGTTACTATTTGCTGGGTTGACCCATGGATCAATCCATGTGTAATATTATAGGGTTGTAATTTTTTGGGTTAAATGAGGCAATCATTCTTCTATTCTACACCATAAAAATAAAGTAAGTAATTGATTTTCATTCTGACCTAGAAGGACCTCAACTCTAGAAGAATCAATTATGGATCAAGGTATGTCCTTCATCTTTATTTACATTCATGAGTTCTATCTACCTACTAAATTCTTGTGCTTCAAGTTTATGAACCAAAACTTCTGTGATTCATGAACAAGTGTGAATATAATGTTTGGGATGAATTATTGTTTCTATGGCTCTAGAAACACCACAATATTTAGTCCAAAAAGATTTTAAATGTCAGTTCATCCTTTTGTTTGTGAATTCCGTCATTTCTTAATAGTCCTTTCAATGTGGCATGTTAATTGCTAATTGCATGTTGATTAAGCAATAACATGTATGGGATAAAAGAAAATAAATTGATCAAATATCAACTTTTCAAGAAGAATGGCGAAAATGCTTATATTAAAACAAGGAAGAGATTGTTTGACTGTAAGTAAAAATATTAAAGTTGTTATCACATATTAATTACTGTTATTGTTAATCTTCCTGTGCATCAAATCATTTGTCAAATTAGTTTGTATTGTTTTATTATGCATGGTGAAGAACACAATTATTGAAAACTTCAATCTCTCAAAGCAAATGATATTTGAATTTTCGAACTCCATGAGAGTAGTTAAGTTTTTTCCCAATATCTTGAGAGTCATCAATTTAATATAACTCTCAAGAATTTCGGAGCTTCCAAATGCTTACAAACCATCCAGCAATTGGTGCTAATTGACTAATAACCCTCTCGTTCATTTTTTAACATTATACCATTTTATTTAAGCAATTATTTCTGCCAATCGACTAACAAAATTAACCTGCCATGTCAATCACACCATTAAAGGATGTTGAAACTTAATGACTAACATTTAAGATCTCCCAAGGGCTAAATAGTTAATTTTTGTATTTTGCAAGACTGAAATGTACTCTTGATTACTACTTAATGCGCCGCATTAGACAAACAAAGGACTAATAAGTTGATATTTAAAATCTTTAAGGACTAAATAGTATATTATAAATTTTCAGAGATTAAAAGTTAACTCGTATTTTTTTTTTGATAACAGGAGAGAGAAAACAACACTGAAAAACAAGCGAAAACTAGGAAGAAACAACTCTGGGCTTAAAAGCCCCTAAAACATCATCAAACAACACCTTTGTAGGGGTGTCAAATTGGGGCAACCACTGCGGGCCTGCTTTTTTTTTTTAATACAAAATTTAAATTATTTTATATACTAAATATTATTTTATCTTATTTCATTAATTTTTAGATAAAAAAAGTTTGTAAGTTTTAAACGAATATAGTAGTTTTATGAATAATTAAGGTTATTAGTAATTTAATAAGCATTATAAAAATAATATTTTACAATTATTAAATGACTTTTAATGAAAAAGCAATTAATTTTTTTTTATGTATAAAAAGTGTGCTTTTAATTGGTTAAATTGTAAATTTAAAAAATGGATCTCAGGCAACCAGTTTAAGTTTGCGGGCCACAACAGGCGAGTTTGGGCATTTTAATGTAAGCCTATTTATCAAATGGGTCGACCCAAACCAATATGTTTAATAGCCAGGCTGTCACTGACCAAGTGGGCAGCTCATTTCGACATTTCTAATCCTCTGAACCCCTCTAGGCGGGTCTATGAAGACTTTTGGACCAAGGCTCAAATCAATGCTGAGGTTCATCATCCAATCTGCACACATGTTTGCTTCCCACAACACGTGTCCAACCCTAACATCACATCCATTGAAAATCTCATCCTTCAGTTCTTTGAAGATATTGACAGCTTTTGTTTTGTGAATGCCACTTCCATAAGGCCGTTTGTTGACTTCAGCTTTAGAGTCACACTCTAGCACCAAATTTTTAAAACCCATTTTCTTCACAAATCTAACTCCTTCAAGAGCCATACTCAACTCAACTTGAATGATGAAGCATTTCACCAAATTTAGAGACACCTCAATGACCCACTGACTACTATCATCTCTCACGACGGCACTAAACCCATTGCAAGTCTCTAGAGACTTCACAACTTTGTCAAAGTTGATCTTCACCCATCTCTTTGACGGTGAGTGCCATTTAACTAGAACCTCTTCACTTTTGTTGTTGCATCTTTTCTAGTTCTCACTCTCTAACCCAAATTTTAGATCTTCCAAAAACTTGGCTACAAGAAGGATAGGTCTTGAGCGTCTGGCAAAATTGCTATTGTATATGTGGTTGTTTCTCCATCCTGATCGGGATTGCCCAAACTATTGACCAATCATGATTCAAGTAATTCCCCATCTTTTCTATAAGATTCATCTTGGACCAATCTTTGAGATTGTTGGAGTAGAATTGTGTACTTCTTACTGGAGAAATGAGATCTTTCCTAGTTTATTGGTATACCTACAGTCCTTTAGGATGCGAAGCGTGTCTTCCATAGGGTAATTACAAAGCTTATATTTCGTACTAATATTCTGACATTTGCCATAGGAAGGGGATCCCCTGGTTTTCGGGGAGGGAAGAGCACTCTGCTCTTCCATTTAGCAATGGTTATTAAAAATTTTTGCAATAGTTTTAACCATTTCTAAAAAATCGTGCCTAAAAAAGTGTCATAGTTAAAAATTTAACGACAGTAAAAACCGTTGCTGAAAGTTTATTTGTGATAGTTTTTTAACCATAATTTTTAGCAACGGTATTTTTAGCAACGGTTTAAATCTTTGCTAAATGGAAGAGCAAAATGCTAGGCGCCGTATTCTTTGTCACACTGCTTTCTAGTTGGAATTTTATTTTGAAAAGCAAGCCATAAAAAGAGTCGAAGCCTTTCTAGCACATTAAGTCTTCAGATATGTTTCCAAACCCTATCCTTTGGGTTTTTGAAGGTACCAATAGCGTATAGGCACTCTTTATAGTAAACACCCCATTATTGCTTCTTTCCCATCTAATGCAGTCAGGCCCTTTGCAAGGATCGGGAGGGATCTTCACTCTAACCCAAGAAAGGACATTATTGGACATTATGCTTGAAATTTTTTTTTTCCAATTCCACGTGCCTACATAAGAGAGGTCACTTTGGTGACTTCTTCTACTAACTCAAAAAAATGTTAAACCACCTTATATTTGAATTTTTGATTGAAATAAAATTAATTCTGAAATTTTTTTAATGTCCACGTGTAAATAAATATACACCAAAAAATTTTAGAATTCAAACTAAATACTGAATTTATTTATAAGCAAAATATTTAATCAATATTAATTGACATAAACAACTATATTTATAAATAAACATTGATTATAAAATTTAAGAATATTTTGATGATATATAGATGAATATTAAATATTGAATCAAAATATTTCTCATCAAAAAAAAAAATATATATATATAGAATAATGAGAGATTCATGGAATAGGCATTCTGCAATTTATTTATGCCATATATATATGTGTGTGTGTGTGTGTATATATATATATATATATATATATATATGGATGTTGAATGAAGAAACATATTGAAATGAAGATTGAATATACAACCTTCAATTTAATCATGCCACGGATGGACATTACCCACAGTTACCCATGATTACAGTTGTACAGTTTTTAAATTCTGTGAATTCTATGAATTTCATGGAAGAAAAAAAACCATAAAGATCTAACATGAAGCAACCTACTGTCTAGCTGTACATCAAAACTCATATATTGGATATGTCACGACCCCCAAAAGGATTAGTGACCAATACGGTATGAGATTCGCCCCCATAACCATAAGCCTCGCATAAGTACAATTCTAACTAGAATTCAAAGGTTAAAAAAAAAAACCACTACCACATTCATACCAGCAATCCACACAATTAATATTTCTTATATAATTTGAAAAAAATACATATGTAACAAGAAGGCTTTTGTTTGTAAACTTTCCCCTATTTGATCACCAAAGAATCGAGGAAAGAGTCAAACATAGCCTAAAAGAGCATTAGTTACAAAAGAATGACTAACACAAAAGAATGCCCACAAATCTAGGAGTCCTAACAATTACAGAGCAGACTATCATCCCAAAAGAATCAAGAGGGTGATCACCAACAACAACAAGGATGTGGTGATGAGTGAAAGACTCCGCTACTCCCTTTGCGGAGATTTTCCTGCTACAAGAGAATCTGCAAGAGGCACACACAAAGATTATGAGTACGTTTACTCAGTGAAGGGACATTAAACAAACTTACTTTATGCCTCATACATGAGAGGGATATCTCTAGACACGTTCCCTCCATATCCCAATATAGGAAAAGGTTTCTAGACTCAACTACATCTGAAGTAAAGGCATAAAAGTAAATTGAGAATTTTGTAAGATGCACTTAGCATAATTTTTTGGTTTGACACAATAAAAGTATTTTCACATTAGAGGCATTTTTAAAATTGGGAAAATAAAAGATCACTAAGGTAAATCCTCAAAAGAGCCACTGAGGCTAATTTCATCAATTAACATCCTCCTCTCTTGGCATGACCTCAGGAAAATGGTGGCTAATTACATCATTTAACATCTTCCTCTCTCGGCATAGCCTCAGGAAAATGGTAGCTAATTACATCATTTAACATCCTCCTCTCTCGACATAGTCTTAGGAAAATGGTAGTTAATTACATCAACTAATATTATCCTCTCTCGGCATATCCTTAGGAAAACGGTAATTAATTACACATTTAAAATCCTCCTCTCTTGGCATAGCCTCAAGAAAGTGGTAGTTAATTACATCAACTAACATTCTCCTCTCTCGGCGTATCCTTAGGAAAATGGTAGTTAATTACACATTTAACATCCTCCTATCTCGGCATAGCATCAGAAAAATGGTAGTTAATTACATCAACTAACATTCTCCTCTCTCGGCGTATCCTCAAGAAAATGGTAGTTAATTACATCATATTCGGCTCAATCAGTAAATAAAACTATAGTTTATCTCAGTATCAATATAAAAAAAAGGAAGTTAATAGACACAATTTAGATATAATAATTTATCCCAACACATATTAATACATTAATGGAGCTTAACAGAAAGGTCCCTTACCTGGTATCCAAGTCAAAAAAAAAAGGGTAGGAGACGGTATATAAACGATTGAGAAAAGTACCTAGGAGAATACAACAAGAATCCATGAGATCAAAGAGCAATGGAAACCCCCTAGACCGTGGCGCCCTACGCACCAGGGCCGGTGCCTAGGTGCCATGACCTAGCCCAAGCATCTCCCTCGCACTCTTCCTATGGACGCCAGAGGCACCCGGGACCTCCAAACTCTCGGGTTCTTCCTCGTTCGCGGCGCTTAGGGCTCCAGGACTGGCACCTAGGTGCCCACATCTGATACACAACCAATAGTTCAAAAATTTTCCTTTTTCATCTCAAACTAAAACCCTTGGACCTCAATGCTTCTATAACTAGCAAAATTAGCAAGTTTTGGTGATTGAGTGCCATAAATCAACTCAAGTCATAGTTAAAGCCAAGAGTGGGGTTGTATTGCTAAGTTCTCACCATTTCCCCCCTTTTTTTTTATGGCAATAACTTCAAATCTATCGTCATAAATGCATCCCAACCACCCAAACTTACCATTAATATATTTTATAGAAGTATTATGGCATCATGGAAGCATTTGGAGGCCCCAACAGCACCAATCTCAAAAAATAAACAACACTTGCATTCTAGGGTTTAGTCTATAAAAGAGTAAAGAAAGAGATGGAGGGGAAAAAAGGAATGCTATACTTACTTGGTGATTCTCTAATCTAGACCAATCGGAAATCTTTCACTTTCCTTCTGCACATCCAATCAGCATACACACACAGGGGGGATGGCGTGAAAGAGAAAGGAGAGGGGAAAAAAGTGTTCCCTGACAACAAAGAAGGAAAGGGTAAAAAGGATTTAAGAAAGTGGGACTCACTAGCCTGGACTTTTGAGAAGGCTCTCTCCAAAACTTTTATTGGTCATCTCCATTCTATTCCTAAACTTATCACAATTTGTATTCAAGAAAACACAAATACCAAGCACATGCTCATAAAATAATATAATAGAAGAAATAATTAAGTCAAGAAAATTACGGTTATTACAATATTACCCCTTTAAAGAAATTCGGTCCCTGAATTTCAATAAAACGAGTCATCTGAATAAGGAGGGGTACTTCTATCGCATGTCTTCCTCTACATCCCATGTAGCTTCTTCATGAGAGTGGTTTCGCCACAATACTTTCACTGACGGAATCTCCTTAGATCGTAATTTCTTCACTTGTTTATCCAATATTGCGACTGGCTCCTTTTTATAATGCAAGTTCTCGTTTAGCATAATTTCTTGAGGTTGGATGACATGAGATGGATCATAGAGGTACTTCTGCAACATTGAAACATGGAACACTAAGTGTACTCCATCCAATTCCATCGGTAGTGCCAGACGGTAGGCCACACTACCTATTTTTTCCAGAATCTCATAAGGACCTATGAATCTAGGGCTAAGCTTACCCTGTACTCCAAAACGCATAAGCCTCTTTATGGGCAAAACATTGAGAAACACCATGTCCCTAACCATAAACTTTGATTTTCTTCGTCTTCTATCTGCATAAGCTTTCTGTCTGTCTTGCACGGCCACTAGTTTGTCTCAGATTGTCTTGATCTTGATTACTGCCTTTTGAATTAGATCAGGTCTAGTGATCTTTGTCTCCCCTGCATCAAACCACCCATAGGTGATCTACACTTCCTCCAATATAAGGCTTCAAAAGGAGCCATTTAGATGCTTTCCTGGTAACTATTGTTATAGGAAAACTCTATTAACTTCAAGTGTGCTTCCCAATTTCCCCAAAATCCATTACGCAAGACCGTAACATGTCTTTGAGCATCTGAATGGTTCTCTCAGATTGTCCATCAATTTACAAATGGAAGCCTGTACTTAAATTTACTTGAGTGGCCAAAGCCTCTTGAGAGGCCTTCCAAAACTGTGAGGTAAATTGAGGTTCCTTGGTTCGACATGATAAAGATCAGGACTCTGTGAAGCCTCATAATTTTGTTGATGTACAACTGAGCATACTTGGCTACACTGAAAATAGTCTTGACTGGAATAAAATGCACTAACTTAGTTAATTGATCTACAATCGCCCAAATTGAATCACATCCTGAGGAAGACCGAGGCAATCCTACCACAAAGTTCATAGTAGTCTTTTCCCATTTGTACCTGGGAGTTTCAATTTTTTAGAGTAATCTGCCCGGCTTTTGATGTTCTGCTTTGACTTGTTGACACGCCATGCATTTCGCCACATATTCCACCATATCACGCTTCATGCCCTCCCACCAATATATAGATTTCAAATCTTAGTACATCATTGTGATACCGAGGTGCACAAAATACGAAAAATTATGAGCCTCCCCCATAATGTCCTTCTTTAAGGTTCCCATGCTAGGTACGCACACTCTCTCCTCAAATTTTAACATACCATCCCCTTCTAGGGAGAAACCATTTCTTTTTTCTTCCTTTAATTCGCTACGAATCTTACACAATTTCATGTATTCCTTCTACTTGCTTTTGATATCCTCAATTAGGGAGGATCAGGCCAAAATGTGAGCCAAAAGCGGTCATGAAACTGGTACTTTGAACCATACACCATCAACGATCAACTCATAAAGTTCATAGATTAAGGGTCTTCTCACCTCTGCTATGTGAGCAAGGCTTTTTATTGACTTACAACTTAGGGCATCAACTACCATATTAGCTTTACTGGGGTGATATAAGATGGAAAAATTGTAGTCCTTTAATAATTTCATCTACCTTCATTGTCTTACATTAAGGCCCCTTTACTCGAAGATATACTTCAAGCTCTTGTGATCTGTGTATACTTCACAGGTTTCTCCATAAAGGTAATGTCGCTAAAACTTCAAAGCAAAAACTACTACGGCTATTTCTAAGACATATGTATGATAATTCTGTTCATGCTTCTTTAATTGCCAGGATGCATAGGTTACTACCTTCCTATATTGCATAAGAACACACCCAAGTCTAATCCAAGAAGCGTCACAATATATTGTGAAACCTCCTGGGCCCGAGGGAAGAGTAAGCACGGGAGCGATTGTCAAATACTCTTTCAACTTTGCAAAGCTTTACTCACAATACTCCATCCATTCGTATTTGACCCCTTTCCGAGTCAATTTAGTGAGTGGGGCTGCTATCCAGAGAAATCCTTTACAAATATGCGGTAGTGTCCTACTAACCCCAAGAAACTTTGAATTTTCGTCACTATGGTCAGCCGAGGCCATTACCTCATTACCTCTACCTTGCATAAATCCACTTGAACCCCTATCCTTAGAGATAACATAGCCTAAAAATGCCACTTGTGTTAATCAGAATTCACATTTTGAGAATTTTGCAAACAACTAGTTTTCTCTTAAGGTTTGCAATATAGTTCGAAGATGTTGTTCGTGCTCCTCCGGATTCCGTGAATACACCAAAATATCATCAATGAACATAATCACAAATTTATTGAGGAAGGGTTTGAAAACTCTATTCATAAGATCCATGAAAGCAGTGAGGGCATTTATCAAACTAAAAGACATTACAAGGAATTCGTAGTGAACATTACAAGTCCTAAAAGCTGTCTTAGGTACATCTTTAGCCCTAATTTTAAGCTGGTGATACCCTTACCTCAAATCAATCTTGGGTGCCTTGGAGTTGGTCAAATAAGTCATCAATCTATGGTAGAGGGTATTTATTCTTTATTGACACCATTTAGTTGGCAATAATCTATTCTAGTCTCAAAGTCCCATCTTTCTTTTTCACAAACAATACCGGCACACCCTAAGGTGAAGAACTCGGTCAAATAAATCCTTTGTCTAATAAGTCTTGAAGTTGTTCTTTGAGCTCCTCTAATTCTGTCGAAGTCATTTGATATGGTGGTATAGAAATGGGCTTTGTTCCTAGCAGTACATCACCTTTTGTTCTAGAGGCAAACTGGGTAATTCTTCAGGGAATATATCCAAGAATTCATTAACCATAGGTACACCACTAATGTCTTCCTTCTCCTTTTCCACATCTTTCACAAAGGCCAGATATCCTTGACATCTTTTCCTCAGTAATCGGCGTGCATTAAGCATAGAAATAATATTGTTAGGTACAACACTCCGGTCACCTTGGAAAATAAAGGACTTGCCCCCTGCACATTGAATTTCACTAATTTCTCATGACAAAATTGACCATGGCATGGCAAGAAGCTAGCTATTCCATACCTAAGATCATGTCAAAATCTAACATTTCTATTATCATAAGGTCTACCACGATATGCCTCCCGCACACGGACACATAGTAATTACAGTAGCCAAATTGTACTAACAAGGTTTCCCCTACCAGGGTAGCCACAAGAAAAGGCCTTTCAAGCCTAACCAATTCCTTAGTAAAGCATTTAGCAAAAACAGGAGAAACATAGGAATGTGTTGAGCCCGGATCAAACAATGCATGTGCATAAAAAGAATAGACTGAGAAAATACTTGTGACCACTATGCTGGATGCCTGAGCGTCCTACATAGTAAGGGCATACACCTGGGCTAGATCGCGTCCTGTCTGGAGCTGACCCTTGCCACCATAGCCCCTGCCACCACGTCCTCTACCACTGGCCCCACGTCTTGCCCCATTCCAGCCAACTGAAGGAGAGACAGGGGCCTTGTCGGCGGAAGTAAACTCGACCTGAGGGCGAAATAGGTGAGTTGACCTATGCCCCGAAGCCACTGCTTGGCGTGGGCAATTCCTCCATGAATGTCCAGCAAGTCCGCAAGAGAAACAATTTCCTCATTTTCCATAACAAACACCAATGTGAAATCTCCCACAGCTTGGACACTAAGGCTTATCACACCTCTATTGAAAAGATTCTTAAGTCGATAACACCTATCCCCTTTGGGACCCCATTTTCAGCTGTGGTGTATTTGTTGATGACTAAACATATACGAAAAGGGTCACAACCGAAGCTTGTCCCTTTTTCTAAGGTTTGAAGGATTCGAAAGTTCTACTATGACTAGGAGATTTCCCTTCATACCCCTTCCTCTAGAAAATTTTCCTTTTTCAACTCACCCAATTCCATCATTCGTGCTTTACCCACCATTGCTGAGAAATTAGGGAACGTATCTATTTGGGTTCCCACAAGTTGACATAAGGGATATCGTAGCCTAAGAATGTAGCGTCAGATCTTTTCCCTTTCGTTCTACACCACATACGGTGCATACTTTAGTAAGCGGTTGAACTTGATTTCATACTCGTCGAAAGTCATAAAACCTTAAGTCAAGCGTTCGAATTCCTGAGCCCGTGACACCCTTAAACTTACAGGAACAAACCTCTCTATAAAGACTCTAGAAAAGTCCTCCCAAGACCTCAAGGAATGATCTAAAGGATGATCATCTTTCCATATTTTCCACCATTTATATGCTTTCCCTTACAGATTATAGGTGGACACCACCATTAAAGTTTCACTAGATAGTTTTAGGGCCACACACGCCTTTTCGCACCCATCTAACAACCATTGGGGGTCTTCATTAAGATCCTCCCTTGAAAACACCAACGGTTTCAGTTTGAGGAAATCTTGTAGTTTTATTGGTAGAGGAGATGGATCGCACTGTGCTCGTGGTTCATCATCGGGAACGAGTGCTACTAGAGGGTTGGGTACAGCTATATATCCCCTATCATCATTGTGGCAATATTCGCCACAAAGCCTCATCACATTACACACCTTACGGTGCCATATTAGCTTAAAAAGGAGCCCTAACCAAACCTTGAATATTTTGAGCATTATTATTATCGGCCTGTTCCTCCCTATTTTGGGGTCTAAACACCGAAATAACCTGGATTGGTGGAATGAGAATTTCTCTAGCGCCTTCTCTATTGTTCGCATTAACAGATTCACTATGCTCTATGTGAGCGATCACTACACGAAGCACCAATTATAATTAAGATAATAAGAAGGCACTAATGAGGAGTATGACTCGAAAGGAAAAGAAATTATCCTGGACCACCTAAGGGCCTTTAGTGGGGCCTCAATCTATAGTCGTTCCGCAGTTCACAACTATAGGGGAGGGCCCACCAAGGTAACCTTGCTTTGTAGTTATTAAGAGACCTATAAACCTGATTTTGATACCAACTTTGTCACGACCCCCAAAAGGATCAGTGACCGGCACGATGTAAGATTCGCCCCATAACCGTAAACCTCGCATAAGTACAATTCTAACTAGAATTCAAAGGTTAAAAAAAACAACCCCACTACCACATTCATACCAGTAATCCACACAATTAGTATTTCTTATATAATTTGAAAAAATACATATGTAACAAGAAGGTTTATGTTTGCAAACCTTTCCCCATTCGATCACCAAAGAATTGAGGAAAGTCAAACATAGCCTAAAATGAGCATTAGTTACAAAAGAATGACTGACACAAAAGAATGCCTATAAATCTAGGAGACCTAACAACTATAGAGCGGACTACCATCTTAAAAGAATTAAAAGAGTGATCACTAACAATAGCGAGGATGTGGTGATGAGCGAGAGAGTCCGCTACTCCTCCTACAAGACTCGTCTACTCCTCCTGCAGAGACTCGTCTACTACAAAAGAATTTGCAAGAGGTACACACAAAGAGGATGAGTACATTTACTTAGTGAAGGGACATTAAAACAAACTTACTATGTGCCTCATACAAAACATGGATATCTCTAGACCCGTTCCCTGCAAATCCCAATACGGGAAAAGGTTTCTAGACTCAACCATATCCAAAATAGAGGCATAAAAGTAAATTAAGAATTTTGTAAGATGCACTTAGCATAATATTTTTGGTTTGACATAATAAAAGTATTTCCACATTAGAGGTATTTCTAATATTGGGAAAATAAAATATCACCGAGGTAAATCCTCAAAGGAGCCACTGAGGCTAATTTCATCAATTAACATCCTCCTCTCTTGGTATAGCCTCAGGAAAAAGGTAGCTAATTACATCATTTAACATCCTTCTCTCTCGGCATAGCCTTAGGAAAATGGTAGTTAATTACATCAACTAATATTCTCCTCTCTCGGCGTATCCTTAGGAAAATGGTAATTAATTACACATTTAACATCCTCTTCTCTCAGTATAGCCTCAGGAAAATGGTAGTTAATTACATCAACTAGCATTCTCCTCTCTTGGCATATCCTCAGGAAAATGGTAGTTAATTACACATTTAACATCCTCCTCTCTCAGTATAGCCTCAGGAAAATGGTAGTAATTACATCAACTAACATTTTCCTCTCTTGGCGTATCCTCAGGAAAAAGGTAGTTAATTACATCATATTCAGCTCAATCAGTAAATAAAACTATAGTTTATCTTAGTATCAATATCAAAAAAATAATGGAAGTTAATAGACACAATTTAGATATAATAATTCATCCCAACACATATTAATACACCAATGAAGCTTGACAGAAGGGTCCCTCATTGGTATCCAAGTTAAAAAAAAAAGGGGTAGGAGACAATATACAAACGATCGAGAAAAGTACCTAGGAGAATACAACAAGAATCCATGAGATCAAAGAGTAATGGAACCCCCTTAGGGCTGATGCTTGGGTGGCACAACCTAGCCCAAGCATCTCCCTTGCACTCTTGTTGTGGGCACCAGAGGCTCTCGGGGTGGAGTCCCCCAGGCATTAACCCCCAAACTCTCGGGTTTCCTCTCGCTCCCAGCACCTAGGCGCCCACATATGATATATAACTAGCAGTTCAAAAATTTTCCTTTTTCATCTCAAACCCAAACCCTTGGACCCCAATACTTCCATGACTAGCAAAATTAGTAAGTTTTGATGATTGAGTGCCATAAATCAAGTCAAGTCATAGTTAAAGCCAACAATGGGGTTGTATTGCCAAGTTCTCACCATTTCCCCTCTTTTTTTATAATAGCATTCATGGTAATAACTTCAAATCTCTCTTTGTAAATGCATCCCAACTATCCAAACTTACCATAAAATATATTTTGTAGAAGTATTATGCCACCATGGAAGTATTGGAGGCCCCAACAGCACCCAATCTCAGAAAATAAACAACACTTGCACTCTAGGGTTTAGTCTATAAGAGAGTAAAGAAAGAGATGAAGGGGAAAAGAGGAATGCTATACTTACTTGGAGATTCTCCAATCTAGACCAGCCAAAAACCTTTTATTTCCCTTTTGTACACCCAATTGGCACATATATAGAGGAGGGGGCATGGCGTGAAAGAGAAAGAAGAAGGGGAAAAAGGAGTGTTCCCTGACAGCTAGTACTGGGCAAAAAGCCCGTAGACTGTGGGCCGGCCTGTGACTGCTCGTAAATAGGTATTTTGGACAGAGTAAATTAGGCTCATTTAAAAACGGGCCTAAATGGTCAAGACTGTTTAAGCTCATGGGCTAAACGGTCTAGCCCGCGGGTTCTGCGTTATAAAAAAATATATTATTTAGTATAAATAATTCTATTTTATCACATTTTTATATTTTATAACCTTATATTCAATAAATATAGTAATTTTAGATATAAAAACTCTTGTAATTTTTTGAAAATAAATATAAAATTTTAAAAATTAAGTATAGTATAGTTAATTTTGAAAGAAAATATGAAAAATTAAAGTGATTGATTATTTGAAAGTATTAAAAAAGTAATGTTTTACATGTATAAATATTATTTTAATAAAAAATTATTGAATTTTTTACTTAAAAAATTAAAAATTAAATTTTTATTTTTTAAAAAAATAGAGGGTAGACCGCGATCAAACCATTTAGGGCTGCGGTCTTATATGGGCGGTCTTGATCTTCTTATATGAAGATCATTTATAAACGGGCCGGCCACTGCCCGTTTACCACCACTACTAACAGCAAAGGAAAAGGGGAGAAAAGATTTAAGAAAGTGAGACCCACTAGATTAGACTTTTCAAAAGGTTTTCTCCAAAACTTTTATTGGTCATCTCCATTCTATTCCTAAACTTATCACAATTTAATCACATAAATACCTTAAACCAAGCACATGCTCATAAAATAACATAATAGAAGAAATAATTAAGTCAAGAAAATTGCGGTTATTACAAGGTAATCACTAAAGATGACGGATGAGCCCTTCATCCAAAGATGTACTCGATGTGATCTTTTTTTTTTAAAATAGAAATCTTAACATAACATAGAATTTGAAAAAGTTGAAAATGACATCATCAGTAATGTAACTACCAATATATATAAAAAAAGAAATGATTTTTCCCTTTTCTTTTAATAAATAAAGAAACTTACAATTGCAATTTTAAAACCACTGCATCAGTGTTATTGATGTATGTGTTGATAAAAACAATGTTAAATATAAAACACATACACATAAATTGAATTTGAGATTCTAACTGATGATTTAAGCATATAAGAAAAACCATTGCAAAGAAGAAAAACTGGACTGCGTAAATCAAAAAATAATCAAACCCACTGTATCTCAGGATTCAACATGAATTAAACATGGGTAGTTCTAATACCATTTATTAGAATTTTATAAATTCTACTTTAAACCTTAACCCATGTCAATTCATGATGAGAAATATGAAACCGGAAGCGTACCTGATGAATCCATGGAGTCACGAACAACGGATAATGGGATCAATCTTCAAATTGTAACTTTTGCCTTAAGTTTCCTTTTGGTTCTCTGTGATGGGGAAGAAGTGAGAATTGTCTTATGTTACAATTGGGGACCATAACCCTTTTTAAGTAACTAATAAATTTAGTTACTTTTCAAATTTGTGTAATTTTTAATTTTGTCCCTCATCAAATTAGAAATTGCACTCCAGTATCTGTACTTATATATATCATGACAATTATGCCCTTAAACAAAATTTATTCTCAATTAGTTCTTTTTTAATTTTTACTTATTTAAATGATGGCCCAACACATTTTAATATTACATATGGGCCTCAATTATATAAATAATCTAACAATCTCCCACTGGGTCACATATGTATCCTTATAATTGTATTAAACCTTATGAGCTCAAAATTTTGTCATCATATCCACAAGACATATACGAACAATATCGTCCATTAGCTGTATCAATATAGGATCAAAGAGGTTTTCGCTAAATTAATCATAGCTAAACCCATCAATGATTACTAATACTAATACAACTAATTGACATAGATCAATCATGAAATGTACAGCACAAAAATCACATGAATGTGATCTGTACATGTCGATTTTCAACTGGTCCTACTTTACTTTAGTGAGATCATCAAATAATTTTATTGTACAAAGTGCAATAAACTGAAAACCAAAGTTCATTTTTTTATCAAAGCAGAAATAATCAAGTAAAACATATGTGTACACAACCAAACATAAAATATCAAATACATGAATGACTAACTCCCACTAAACTTTAGAATCATCATACTGTAATACACCCATGTGAGCAGTGTGCTTATAACAGACCCTAGGTAGTAAACCCTTTGTAAGAGGGTCTACAGTCATGAAATTTGTCCTTAAATGTTTTATGAAAATTTATCAACTCTGTACTCTTTCCTTCACAACTAGGAACTTGATGTCAATATGCTTTGACTTGGTTGAGCTCCTATTGTTTTTGGAGTATAAAATGATTGACTTGTTGTCACAATATATCTTTAATGGTCTTTCAATTCCTACCACAATTCGCAGCCCAGTGACAATTTCTCAGCCAAATCTGATGGTTGGATGCCTCATAATATGCTACAAATTCTACAACCATGGTGGAAGAAGTACTAAGTGTTTGCTTGGTACTACACCAAGAAATAGTTCCACCAACCAACAAATAGGTGTAGGCTGAAATAGATCTTCTACTATCTTGACATTCATCAAAGTCGAAGTCAGAATACCCAATGACTCTAAATGATCTGACCTCCTATATGTGAGCATATAATCCCTTGTTCTCTTTAAATATCTCATTACTCTTTTGGCTACTTTCTAGTGATCCATACTTGGGTTGCTTAAATATCTGCCTAGCATGCCAACTATTTACGCAATATCTAGATGCGTACAAACTTGAAGGTACATTAGACTCCTTACAACTGATGAATAAGGAATCTTCTGCATTTCCCGAATCTCAAGATTACATTGAGGGCATTGACTAAGACTAAATTTGTCTCCTTTAACGACTGGGGTGTCACCTGGTTTGCATTCCTATATGCCAAATCTTTTAAGGACCTTATCAATGTAGCTCTTCTATATCAATCTTAGAATACCTCGAGATCGATCCCAATGTATCTGGATTCCTAATACAAAAGAAACATCACCAAGATCTTTCATCTCGAAATTTTTCGATAGAAATTGCTTGGTTTCATGCATCATATCCTTATCATTAATGGCCAATAGTATGTCATCAATACACAAGACCAGGAAAATATATCTGCTCGTATAAATTTTTGATACACATAATCATCAACAAGATTCATCTCAAAACCAATTTGTGATACTCGATAAAATTTATAGTACCATTGACGAGATGCCTGTTTGAGTCCATAGATAGATTTTGTCAATTTGCAAACCATCTGCTTTGGGTCTTCACCCACAAAGTATTTAGGTTGCATCATATAAATTGTTTCATCAATGTCTCCATTAAGAAATGTAATCTTGACATCCATTTGATGAAGCTCTAAATTATAATATGCAATAAGGGTCATGACTATCCTCAAAGAGTCCTTCGATAAAACCGGAGAGAATGTCTCTTTAAAGTCAATCCCTTCCTTTTGATCACTGCAAAGGCACTTGTTCTTGTTGCACAGGCTCTTGAGGATGTTAATTTTGCTCTTCAAGTTACTCCTCTGGAACAACTATCTCATCTAGAATAGGTGTTTGAACAACAATATCTTATTAAGGTTCCAGATTTGCTTCATCAGAAGCAACTATATGAATTTGTTCAAGAATTGAAACCAATTCATCCTCAAAGACATAGTCTTTGATTTTATTTCTCCTCTCAAACTCAATATCCTTAAAGAATATAACAGTACCTGTCTCAAAAATTGTCTTAGATTTGATATCATAAAATTTATACCCCCTTGATCTCTCAGAGTAGCCAATAAAGTAACTACTTGCTATTTTGAATTCCAATTTCCTTTCATTTGGCCTATAAGGCTTGCCTCAATTGGACAACCCCAAATATGGAAATGTCTTAGACTAGGTTTTCGACCTACCCAAAGCTCATAAGGTGTTTTAACAGTTGCTTTAGTTAGCACTAAACTGCAGTCTTTAATGCCTCTCCCTATAGGGACTTTGGTAAAGTTGAATGACATATCATGCTCCTTACCATATCCTTGAAAGTCTGGTTTCATCGCTCAACTACACCATTCATGCTAGGTGATCCTGGCATGGTGTACTGAAGTATTTTGCAAAAGGCCCCAGATATTGTTCACCTGAACCGTCAGACCCACCATAGTATTCACCATAATGATCAAATTTAACACTCTTAATCCTTTTGTTGAATTGATTCTCAACTTTAATCTTAAATATTTTGAACATATCCAAAGTTTGAGACTTTTCATGAATTAGAAATAGGCACGCATATCTAGAGTAATCGTCTATGAATAATACAAAATATTGTTGACCATTCCAAGAAGGTGTAGGAAATGGTCCACAAATGTCTGGATGAATCAATTCTAAGACATCAGAAGCTCTATATGCACCTAATTTCTTTTGGTTGGTCTGTTTACCCTTAATGCACTGAATAGAGGTATTAAAATCTGTAAAATCAATGGAATCCAAGATCCCATCTAACATAAGACGCTCTACTCTATTTCTAGATATGTGATTAAGACATTTGTGCCATAGTGCTCTTGAATTTGTATTATCAATCTTTCGCTTAGTACCACGAGATTCAACATGCAAGATTTGATAAGAAGAAGTTATTGTTTCAAGAAAATAAAGATTGTTATAAACTATAAGTGTACCAATTCCAACCACATTTGAATTTAAAGACAAAATAATTGAATTGTTTCCAAAATTACAAAAATATCCTGATTTGTCCAAATAGGAAACTGAAACTAAATTCCATCTGAAAGACAGTACAACAAAAATGTTTAGTAAATTCAAATAGTATCCAGTACATAATAACAATCTAAAATGCCCAATAGCTTGCACCTCCACCGATTTTCCAGGGGTGAGCATGGGTCGGGTTGAGGGAACATTTCAACCCGAACCAACCAAATTTGATCGAGTTGGGTTAGGCAGGGTTGGCAGGCAGTTTTTTTTTTCTTTTTTTTTCTTCTTCTTGCTTCTCTTTCTCTTTTTCTTTCTATCTTTATTTTTCCAGAAACAAGACACACAATGTATAAAAGGCAAATAACTCAACCAAGGCATACATTATCCTTCATATCATCCAACAAGGCAACAACAGTCAATAGTAGTTTGTACCACTATAAGCAAATTAATTCAATCCAAAATCTAACATTATACATTCCAAATTCTAACCAATACACAACACATAAATATTTATTTTATAAATAATGAGTATAACAAAAAAAAATCTTAAGTGGCTAAGTCCTTAAAAAATCTTTTAAAAAAATTATATATCTATCAAGTTAGCGGGTTGAAAAAATTGAACCTAACCCAAGCCAAACGTGAGTGTTGGATTAGGTTGGGTTGGGTTGGTCACCCCTACATAGATGTAGTAGGGCCATACATCCTGCAATATGTTTCATTTGTGGTTTAGTCATTAGTGGCTTCGCATAACTCAATATACAAATTTGCTAAGACAATTGCACCCTAACATAATTTGCTGCATGCTATGGTCTTATGAAAGTGTAGCAGTCAGGCATTTGTGCTGTCCATTATATTGTGATATCTGCCACGGTTCATGCAGTGATTTTTGAATTGCTTTGACCCTTCACATGCAACCATTTTTATATTTCGGGTAATAGTATTCTTTTGCTTTAGCCGAAAAGTGTACCTACCACCTTATACGTCTGATGTGCCTTCATGAAGTACATCTTAGTTGCTTGTCGAAAAGCTTTCACATCCAAGAAATGCATGCCTTTAGAAATCTTGATTTTCATTTCAATTGTTGAATCCTTCAAATCTAATGTCCTTAAATGTATTATCAGTGCCTATACTATGAAAAAAGAGGGTAGATGTGTCAACCAAAATGTTCCTCATCTCATCTATGTCTAGTACCACAACCAAATCATCAACGTCCTCCTCATTGATACTGGGTTTGTAGTCTTTATTTGAGTTATCTGGGTCTGATGGTATCTTTGTTGAGGCAAATGACGACAACCAGCAAGTACATCAGACAAACATGGTTGTGAGATGTGGTAGCTCACATATGGGGATTGATACACATCATTTAGGAACTTCCTAAAGAATGACAAGTTAGCTTTTGCATCCATGGACACAACACAATTGTTAGGGTCTAACATCTAGTTGTACCAATTCAGGCTTTGGGATTCTAGCATGTCATCTTGAGGGATGCTCATTGTGGTCTGGCAGCTTCTTTGATCATATCATTCGATGAAGGAAATTTCTGGAAGCAACTCCATCGTTGTCAAGGTGTTATACTAGTCAAGATGTCTCTAAACTAAAACTTTCATTGTGGCATCATCCTTTAAATCCAGCTTCCAGAACTTTAGCGATGCATAATTTATAGGGTATCGGTACCTTATTTTGGAAACTATTTGGTTTGTTGACAACTGCATCCAACCATGGATCAAGTGTTTCAACTCATCTAGACTAATATTAATTAGAAATTTGATTATTTTAATAGAATCAAATTCAAAAGTATCACCTTCCCAACTCTAACATGTTTGGCCATTCACATGAATGTAAGCATTAATTTGTTTGTTCATACTATAACAAAATAAGAAATACAATTGTTGAAGAAATGAAGGAGAAGAAGAAAAATACTGCTTCACAATGCTTCAAAGAAGGAAGAAGAATGCAAAATGAAAAAGAAGGGAGGGAAAATGAAGATTTCTAAGTAAAGAAAGGGAAGAAGGAACAAACTGTTCTTATATATAAATTTCCTACAAAAACCTGACAAAGTATTTTGTTTTTCTTGGCATGGAAGGGTCACATCATCACTTGGTTTAGGCAAATCTTAAAAAAAAAAAAAAAAAACCTCTCGTAAACTTGACTTTTCTGATACCTTAAAAAAAAATAAAGGACTTCTCTCATTTTTGAAAAAAAAAAATTTACATGTTAAAACAAGTTGAGTTTTGTATAATACCATTATATTCTATATGCATTAAAAAATATTTGTATAATTTATTTATTTTTAGATTCATTTATATATAATTTATTTCATCTCATAGCCAATTAACAATTTCAATAAAATTATTTTTAATTTAATTAAAAAAATATTGTTAATAAAATAAAATAAATAAATAACTTCGGTAAAAAAAATAAAGGGATCCAAATTTTTAAAAAAATGAGGCAAGCCCTCATGTTTAAAAAAAAATAGAACTCGACTTCCTTATATTATAAAAAATAAAATTTAACGTGTACATGAGGCAGCCTATGTAAAAAAAATTTATATAATAAACTAAAACAATTTCACTCTAATACATTAATTGTCGGTAAGTTATTAAATTATTATAATAAAATAAATTTAAATGAATAAATTTGATAAATTAATCACATCACATTAAATAAATTTGAAAAAATTAAGGTACATTGCTATATAATTACTATATAATTGGTTTATAATTGATATAATTGCTATGTAATCACATTAAATGAATTTTAAAAATTAGGATAAATTACTATATAATTGATATGTAATTGCTATATAATTGATAAATTAAGTAACTTTTTCAATTGAAATATAATATGTTGTTATTTGGTAAATTAAAATTTATTATATACAAATAATTAAATAATTAATTGTTATATAAAAACTAATCTACAAGTTCTCATATTATTTATTTCTTTTCTTAAATACTTATAATAAAATTTAAAATTACCTCCATCAACTCAAACTATAATAATAAATTATCACTCATTTTTCTCTTTTTTTTTTATACAAGTACGCTACACTTCTTTATTGCACTATCATCAATGCCAATCTCCTATATTTATATATAGGTTTTTAAAAAGTAATCATCACGATTGGCCAATTTGAAGGCTTTTTCATTTTTCAAAATTAAAATTTTAAGATTCAAAATCAATGTAGATATTTATATATTTCTTTCGAATATCTCATCCATATTTGCATATCCATTTCTCTCACATAATTTCCCTTCTTTTTTCTCTTTGATTTTACTTCTTCTTCCCTTACAGGGATGAAGGACAACAATAGCGATTTATCATCAAAGCTTTAAAGTAATGTTTCTCTCATATCATTTGGTATGATAGCTCATTTTTATTTTTATTTATTTTTTCTGGTCGATACTGTTCACGTACTGTTCACATTCGTAATTATTGTTTATTCGATTGTGATTTTTGATTTTCTGTTTCTCTTTGGTTCATGCGTTTTTTTTCTACTTTCTTCATTTTTGTAGTCGTTCTCCGTTGTTGTTTTTCGTGTTTATGGTCCATCTATGTTTCTGTTTTTTGGTTTTTTGGTTTTTTATTCATGTTTGTTGTATTTTATTTGTACATTGTTCTGGTTTTCTAATTTCAGTTTCACTCTGCTGTTTCTATCATTATGTTTTTTTTGAAGAAAGCAGTTCATAGGAAAGATCAAAGGCTAAAAAAAAATGATGCCATTGAGGTAATTACTTATGTTAGAATAATATAATTTGACTATTTTAAATTAATTTTTTCCTAATTTCATTTAATAGGATTAATGAATAATCTATTTTAGGCTTATTGTGAGTAAAGGGTAGAGCCCTCCCTATGAAGAGAAACTTCATGCAATGCCAAGATTACATGTGTATGGATTGATTGAATGCTAAATTAGGATTTAAAATATTGAATTTTAAAGTTACAATGTGATGTATATTTCCTCCCTTGATTATCTTCTTTTTGTTGTTTTAAGATTTTGTGGGTAAGTTACGTTTTAAATTTCAATAAACCTATTGTTACTAATACAAATATATATTTATAGAAATAGAAGAAACAGTCAAAAGAAGATAAACATTTTGATCATAGTAGACCTATAGGTTAATAACTTTTATTTTAACTTATTTTCATCATTAATTAATATACTTATCTAAATTAATTCATGTAATATCTTATTTTTTGTTCTTATTTTTATTTGACGTTGTTCATATTCAATTTTCAAGGTATTTGTATCCAATAAATTATCTTATATGTATCTTAACAAGATTTGAATGTCTTATTATTTTTATATATATATTCTTTTATATATATTTTTAATTATTTTTATTTATTTGATAAATAAAAATTATAATATTTGTGTTAATCGTTGCAAAACAACGCTAGTTATAATAAAAGAAATTGCAATATATAAGGAAATAGTTTCTAAATTACGGTATCGAAGAAATCTGATTTTTTAGCCACCGCATGTGGGCTAAATGGCCTATCTCCCTCGTTGTCGTTGGTTCTGTACTTCTTGACAACGAAAAGCGGATCCAAGAACATCAAGACGAGTTACGAAGAATGCACTTTTCATGTTAAATCATGAATATTTTTTTTGTTAATTTTTTTTGACCTTTTTTAAAAATGACCTATTGTTCATGAATTCTTTTGTGCCACATAAAATTAATTTTATTCTTAATATAATAATAAAGTTTTCTAAAATTGATGTTAACCTATTTCAATTTTTTAAAACATGAGAGTGGATAACTAGGTAATTTTATTCTTAAAATTAAAGTATATTATGAAAAAAGTAGTTAATTAAATTATATTTTTATAATTTAAAAAGATTAAATACAATTTAGCAAATATCATAAAATTTTGAGGATATTGCATGTGCTCTTATAGTTAAAACAAATGAGAGTTAATAATCAATTATAACCATATATAGAATAATAATTTCATCATGCATTGACATTCAAAATTAGTATACTTATAACAGAGTAAAGGCTTTAGAAGAACTCAACTTCCTGAAAAGATATTTTTTTTGCAAAATATCTCATACCTCACAATCCTATTAATCTTTGATTCCCAATTCTACCAAATCCCATGTCTCTATATTTTCATCATAATTTCAATCTAACGTTCTATAAGCTCATAATTGCATCTTGATAATATGAAGAAACCGATACATGAAGTCGTGATTTCAGCTGCTTGTTTCTTACTTTTTCCACATATTAAGTTATCATTGACTTTAGCTTTCAATAAAATACATACTGTATTTTTCAACTCATTTAATTTAATTTTCTTCGGAATGATGGAATATAATTTTCACCAACTACTGTTTTTTCTTTTTCATTCGAATTTTTCTTTGCTCTGCAGATTACAATGTCCTCATTTTCTTTTCTCCAAAGCAATCCTCATCCATGTACGTTGTGTCAGTATGTTATAATAACATTACTTTTGTAAACAAAGGTTATTATCGAAAAAGATATTCTTCTTACCGTTACCGTTTATGCCTTTATGACATCTAACTTTAAAAGTGTGCATGCATGGGCCAACCATAATCCCATTTCTAATTAAGCTTACTTATAAAATAAATTTGATCATGAGATAAGGCAATTCAACGTAAACAATAATAATACACATCCTCAATAAATAAATAAGTAATTAATTAATTAATTTGTTTGTTGAACTTCTACGGCCTTCAAACAGTGAATAAAATAAAAATATAATTTCATCAATAATCACATCTTTTGTTAATTAAAATTACCAATATTTAAAATTTTATAGGATTCTGATTGATATAATTTGAATCAGATCAAATTATATAAACATACAAATTCTTTTAGCACTAATTTTTTGAGTTTACAAGCTCAAACTTGAGAATTTTTTTAACAAGAATCAATATTGAAATACTTGAACCAACCAAATTAAATGAATGCACTTTTTTTGGGTAGAAATGAAAAAATTAAAAAAAAAAAAAGCAAACGAACACCTAAGAATCAATAATCACATTTTAATTACAGTCAACACTGCTACTATGCCAAAAACCTTAATTCAATTGTCTTCTAAACTAATGTGTTATGAAAATTTCATATATCTTAGAAGTTAGCACCATCTATTGTTCATCCATTTTTTATCCTCAACTATCTAAACATAATGCCTATTTGGTAAAAGAAAAAAAAATCTACTATTGTATGTTGAGAACCTTTATTTGATAAATAAAATAGTAATGCTGTAAAGATTATTCATTTTATTCTTTAAAGATGCGAGTTCCTTCACAATGAAATAATTTTCAAGACTTTTAGAGTATGATTAGATTACTCTCGTTCTGCTTATTCATCTCTAATTATTAAGAATGAAATTTGGATTTAACTTGCTTCAAAAACTAATTCAAAATTTTTTTAATACATTCTCCATACCAATATACGATTTCAACACCTCCCATATTTAGAATTAGTTATCTAAAGCGTAAATCTATATGAAAAATAATAAATGACCCCAATAAAAACATTCCACGATTAGAAGATTAATAAATTTTGATACCATATGAAAAATAATATTTAAATCTAACTTATCCTTAGAAACTAAATCAAAATGAGAGGGAATACTCAAATTTATATAAAACTTGAACACTAATATATCCCTCCATCATCTTCTTCTGCACAGAATAGTAGTACACCTCTTTTCTCTCCCACTTTTGCTTTTATTACACCTCCCACCACCCCCACCTACCTCCCTTTATTGCTTTTTTTTTTTTACTACTTCCTTTTCTGCAAACATACCCCCTCCCTTATTGCACCCAACTAACTCCCTCTCTCTCATCTCCCTCTCACTTCTCTTCTTTTACTTCACAAATATCCATATTCTATATTAAGAATAGATTTTTTACTTGACTTTAAAAATCAAACAAAGTATTTAATTCACTTGAACCTTAGTTTTAAAAATTAACAATTCAAATTTTATAATTATTTTTTAAAAAATAATATCTTAAAATCTAGACTGTTGATAATAAAAATTAACAGTTCAAATGAGCCAAACATCATATTTGTCTTTCAAAGCCAAATAGAGAATCCATTCTCATTCCATTATCTCTCTTCACCCTTTTGTTTTGGAGTAAATTAAATTATTGATTTGGAACTTGAAAAAGTATAGTTATCTTTATTTAGTTATTGAAATATTATATTTATTTCAATTTGATATTTTTTTGTTGTTAAATTACAACAAATAAAATTTCAAATTTTTTGGTTACTAAAAATTACTTTAACAAATAAAGAGACCTAATTAAAACATTCACAATCTTTTAAAGATTAAATTGAAACATTTAATCTTTTCGTGTTTAAATAAGTAATTTATTCTTTGTTTGATAAAATTATTGATTAATTTTTAAAAAATTACAGTTATCTTAATTTAATTCTTAAAAAATTAAGCACGTTAGTTCAATTCTAAAATATTACATATCTCTCAATTTAATTTTTTTCGTTATTAAATATCAAATTTTTTGTTGAATGAAAAATAAAATTAAGACAAACACAACCTTTTAAAAATTAATTTGAGATAAGGATAATGTTTCAAAAAATCAAATTAGTAATATAGTCTTTGGTTTTGTCTTAGAGTGTTGATTAATATGGTACTCATTCATTAGTTCTGATTAGTTAAGGTGCAACTTTCTCGTAGAGTTGAAAAATCTGTTTTTTCTGTTACGACATACCTTGAATCATCGGCAACGTTCCATACACTCAACCCGGATTCCTCTTTTAAGTCAATCGAGTTTGTTGAGAGCTGTTTTTTATTTTTTATTTTTTTAAAGTTGTAATGTATTAATTTTATATACATACCTTCATGCATAGGCCACACCAAATTCCACTTAATTTATTGATGGTCTTGCAAATTTGAAGAAAATATTCCCATGCACTATGATTGCAGGCCAACACACCCCTGAGGATTGAATTTTGTCATTTAATTTGGGGCCACTCTAAAAATCAAAAGTTTATATTAAAACTTATCGTATAACTTTAAAGGCCTCTTTTTTATGCATTATTAATCAGTGTCACCTTTACTATCCTTCACATGATTTAATCATTGTGACATGGTATTTATGTGTGTTTTGATAGCAAAAGTTGCATTTGAAAAGGAATTCGACAATAACGTAGCGATCCTTCTCTATTGAATACTTCCTATATATATATATATATATATATATATATATATATATGTATACACACACAAAAATAATATTAACATGAAAGCAAAATTTAAAGGAGCATATTAAAACCACCACAAACTTGCAAATATCATGCTCTCATCATTTTGTGGGGAAATAATTGCTGTCGGACATTAAATTAGCTCAAGTAAAAGGGAAACAGGTTTATAATATAAAATTTTGCAAGATAACCATACTTATTCAGTTTTCTTAATATGAATATCTAAACATCTCATATAGTAACATCCAAGTTTACGAAAAAATTCAAGGGAAATTTAAGTTTAAGTTAAGCAAAACTAATAAGATCAAAAAATTTTTAGTTAAAACAATTATTATTTGAAAGTTCACTCAATCGAATTACAAATGGATAAAATTATTTCGGTACTTATTTTCTGAGTTCAATAAACTCAAACTTGATTTAAAATAAAAGACTCAAACTTGAAATTATACTTACAAAAAATAAATATTAAATTATTTAAACTAAGATTAACATTTAACAATATCAAATTTTAAATAAACAGAAGTTGCCAAATTTTGCGCGGAGAAGAGGAGGGAGGACAAAAATAAAGATTGTGGAATTTAAAATTTAATCGTGAAGTCAATTGTCGTTTAATTACCCTTAAGCGTAATTTTGAAAAGATGGAGGGGCAGTTTTGGAATTAGGCGAGAGCGAAAGACGCCAGGTAAGCCCTCCACTTCAAAAGCATAACTGACAGTGGTGACGTGTAAGACACGTCTGACACAGTCCTCCGCATGGGTTGCGCCACGTGGCCATGATCTAATTTATTGTCCCCAGCTACCAAACTGGACCCTTTTGCCGTTAATAAAAACTGAAATATTAATTTTAGTTTTGTGAGTGCGCTTCAGACAGCAGAGAAAAGCGAGGAAGAGAGAAGAGAGAGAGAGAAGAGAGAAGAGAGAAACTCTGCTTTGCCCCATCTTTAAACGCCAAGTGAAACCCACTCATTCATTTCCACTCCGCCGAACTACTTCCTGGTACTCTCGCCGGAGACTCGTTAGTCTTTTACTCTTTTTTCCCCTCTGGTGTTGCAGAATTCAGGTGGGTTTCCCTGTGGTTACTCTCCGGTGAAAACTGCAGGAGGTCTGCTTTTGCATTTGACGGTTTTCGGATCGAACTCTCTGGAACATTCTTATTCTCTTCTTCAACTTGTTTTCACTTTAAAGCTTCAGAATATCGTCTTCTCTGGAGTGATTTCTAGGGTTTTGTACACTAACTTCGGTAGGGTCCTTTATCTTTTGGGTGTGTATATTGTTTCTTGCTTCGCTAATGCAAGTTCTCCGTGGTGTGTTAGAGTCTCGTCTTTGACTTTTCAGTTTTTCCCGGGTTTTAAATCTAGCCGTTGAAGAAAGCTGGTGGCTTTTTGTGGCTTTTTGTTTTCCTTGCTAAGCGTTTTTCGTTGGTCATTTTTATCGCCCCGAATTTAGAGCTTTTGGAGGTCAGAAGCAGTAATCTCGTCTCTTCTCTTTTGGTTGCTGAGCTCAATTTCACATGGGTGTGTAGTATCCGATAATGCGGGCATTGTTGAACATGAGAGCTCTTGCCTACTTGTTCTTGTTGCTTCTTATAGATCCAGTGGTCGTGGTGATTTCTGTGAACCCGTCTCTCAACGACGACGTTTTGGGGCTGATTGTGTTCAAAGCTGATATACAAGATCCGAAGGGGAAACTGCAGAGTTGGAATGAAGACGACGAGTATCCCTGCGGATGGGTCGGTGTGAAATGCAGCCCTAGATCCAACAGAGTCGTCGAGCTTAACCTTGATGGGTTCTCTCTCTCGGGTCGGATAGGTCGAGGGCTCCTCCAGTTACCATTTTTGCGCAAGCTTTCCCTCACCAAGAACAATCTCACGGGCAGCATAAGCCCCAACATTGCTCTGCTCGACAACCTCCGAGTGATCGATTTGAGCGAGAATAATCTCTCCGGCGAGCTTCCCGACGACCTTTTCCGACAAGGTGGGTCCCTAAGGGCGGTTTCATTAGCGAGGAACAAGTTCACAGGGAAGATTCCTTCTAGCTTGAGCTCGTGCTCGGCTCTTGCTGCAATTAACCTCTCGTTCAACCAGTTTTCCGGTTCTATTCCTTCTGGTATTTGGACTTTGAGTGGACTTAGGTCACTGGATTTGTCGGATAATTTGTTGGAAGGTGAGATTCCGAAGGGAATTGAAGGATTGAAGAATTTGCGAACAATCAACTTGGCCAAAAATCAGTTTTCTGGGGAGGTTCCTGACGGGTTTGGAGGTTGCTCACTTTTGAGGTCTATTGATGTCAGTGAGAATTCTCTTTCTGGAAGCCTTCCAGAAGACTTGAAGGAGCTCACATTGTGTAATTTTCTCAGTGTAAGTGGAAATGGTTTTTCAGGTGAGATTCCTTCGTGGATTGGGGAAATGAAGAGCCTGGAGACATTGGACATATCTATCAATAGATTCTCAGGTCAGGTGCCAAGTTCTATAGGAAATCTTCAGTCCTTGAAGACAATGAATTTTTCTGCAAATGGTCTTTCAGGTAACCTGCCAGAGTCTATGATAAACTGCACAAGCCTTGTAGCCTTGGATATTAGCCAGAATTCAATGTCAGGTGATCTTCCGTCCTGGATTTTCAAGTCAGATTTGCAGAAGGTTTTGGTATCAGAAAACAAATTGCATGGAAGCCCCAAAAACCCACTATATTCCTTGGAGGAAGTTGCAGTTCAAAGTCTTCAAATTTTGGATTTATCTGGGAATGCATTCTCCGGTAAAATTACATCTGATGTCTCAGTTTTAAGCAGCTTGAAGCTCCTGAATTTATCAAAGAACACTCTAACCGGTCCTATACCAGCTGCTATTGGAGAGCTAAAATCACTGAATAGTCTTGATTTGAGTGAGAATCAGCTAAACGGAAGCATACCTTTTGAAATAGGAGGAGCTGTATCTTTGAAAGAATTGAGATTGGCGAAAAACTCTCTTGTGGGGAAGGTCCCAACCTCAATAGACAACTGCTCTTCATTGACGACTTTGTAAGTTCTATCTTTTCTGCCCCATCTCAATTTAGTTAGAGTAGGTTACCTGGGGTTGCTCCACTGCTCTGATTTGGTTGAATCTTTTTTTAGACAGATTTAGCTAATTTGCATGCACTGATTTTAGTTGAATTTTGTTGATCTTGTCTTTAATTATTTAGGTGCATTTAGACTGAAGCCAAAATCTTCATCGGCGTCAATTAAGAGTGACTTATTAGAGATCATTATAAGATAGCTGACAGCCTGACCATCTCAACTATGATAAAATCTTGATATGTTGTTTTTTCCCCCTTGGGGCATAAAAGGCCATAATTGCATATTTCTTTATCAATTAAGCATTAGTACTGTGGTCAAATTTCATGAAATTTATTGCCTCTTCTATATCAAGTATCATACTGTGGCTTTGAGGCTATGCTCTGTTGCAAGTTCATGCTTTGCTATCTTTGGCTTAGTAATAAAATTATTATCATTTTTCTAACAAAAATATCAAAATCATACATTTGCATCATACTGGCTCTATTTTTAATGGTTCTAACAGAGTGCATTTTGTTTTGGGGGGTGGGGGCTTCAAATCTGTAGAATTCTATCGCAGAACAGTCTGAGTGGTTCGATACCTGCAGCAATTGCAAAACTGACTAATCTACAAATTGTGGACTTATCCTTGAACAACCTCACTGGAAACCTCCCAAAGCAATTGGCTAATCTGCCAAACATTCTTTCCTTCAATATGTCTCACAACAACCTTCAGGGTGAACTGCCAGCTGGTCCCTATTTCAATACCATTTCGCCTTCCTATGTTGCTGGCAATCCAGATCTTTGTGGTGCTGCTGTCAAGAAATCATGCCCTTCTGTTCTTCCAAAGCCTATTGTCCTAAATCCGAACACTTCTACTGATTATGCTCCAGGTTCACTCCCTCAGAATTTGGGTCACAAAAGAATCATTCTCAGCATTTCTGCTCTCATTGCCATTGGTGCGGCTGCTGTCATTGTCATTGGTGTCATTGCCATCACTGTTCTCAATCTCCGCGTTCGGTCCTCAGAGTCTCGAGCTCCAGCTGCCCTCACATTTTCTGCAGGGGAAGAATTTAGCCATTCTCCAACTACAGATGCCAACTCTGGCAAGCTTGTCATGTTTTCTGGTGAACCTGACTTCAGCACAGGAGCACATGCTTTGCTTAATAAGGATTGTGAGCTTGGGCGAGGTGGGTTTGGAGCAGTGTACCGAACAGTTCTTAGAGATGGCCATTCAGTTGCAATCAAGAAGCTCACAGTATCAAGTCTTGTTAAGTCCCAGGATGATTTTGAAAGAGAAGTGAAAAAGCTGGGAAAAGTCAGGCACCAAAATCTTGTGGCACTTGAAGGTTATTATTGGACTCCATCCCTACAGCTCCTCATATACGAGTTCATCTCTGGTGGTAGTCTGTATAAGCATCTACATGATGGATCAGGTGGAAACTTCCTCTCGTGGAATGAGAGGTTTAATGTAATACTTGGGACAGCAAAAGCCTTGGCTCATTTGCACCACATGAACATTATTCACTACAACATCAAGTCAACCAATGTCCTAATTGATGGCTATGGTGAAGCTAAAGTGGGTGACTTTGGCCTAGCAAGATTGTTACCAATGCTTGACCGTTATGTCTTAAGCAGCAAAATTCAAAGCGCACTTGGCTACATGGCTCCTGAATTTGCTTGCCGAACCGTGAAGATAACAGAGAAATGTGATGTGTATGGGTTTGGAGTTTTGGTTTTGGAAGTTGTCACAGGAAAGAGGCCTGTCGAATATATGGAGGACGATGTGGTAGTACTTTGTGACATGGTCAGAGGAGCTCTGGAAGAAGGCAGGGTGGAGGAATGCATTGATGGGAGGCTGCAGGGTAAGTTCCCGGCCGAGGAAGCTATTCCAGTGATGAAGCTAGGCTTAATATGTACTTCGCAAGTGCCCTCCAACCGGCCGGACATGGGAGAGGTAGTTAATATACTGGAGCTTATAAGATGTCCCTCAGAAGGACAAGAGGAGCTGGGATGAATGATGAAAGAACTTGCATTTTTCTTCATGACTAAGAGAAGAATACACAAATGGGTTATCCGGGGAAGAAGAATCCGGTTATGTTTATTAGATATAGAAATTTGTTGCTGCTGGAAAATATTTCCTTTCGTAGTGTAATTTTTGCTGCTCTTTTTAAATTTTAGTTTGTGCTTTGAGAATTCTGTGTATGCTGGCTTACAGCTAGGGGGTGCCGGATTCCTTTTCACCGGGTTCCATTTTGAAACTGCTGCTCAATTACTAATCTTTCTCCTTCCATTTATGATGTTGTCTTCCTGTTGTTCGTTTCCGATATCCATTGTCTTTTGTATGTGAAGGAATATGAAGTTACTTATATGAGGCATACATTAAAGGACAAGAAAGGGATAAAAGAAAACTGGATACTAAATGGCACACAACAGGACATCTACTAAAAAGAAAACTTGTCTGTCACCTGTGCTGTCTATTTTTTCCGGTCTCTCTCTTCTAAGTTAAATATTAAATTTATCTCAATCTTAAGGTTGGTATTATGCAAGTGGGGTTATCTTTTAGTTATTAGAACGCATGAAAAAATTCAAAATCTATCCATATTGATATGATACAAAATTGATACCAAAACTGTCCATTGTCCCCAGTCAGGAGCAGACCACAGCGCACATGTACCACCTGAATTTTTGGATAAAATTATAATTTCAAGTATAATATTTTAAAAAATTTATATTTTGACCTTAAATTTTAATTTTTTTTTATTTTACCTCTTATTTTTTATTAATTTTTACATTTATGTATTTTGATCCCTTAGGGTATTAAATCCGCCTCTGTCTCCAGTTCAACGTTATTGGTATTCAAGGTCGTAGATATGTTTGACCAGAAAAAAAGGGTTGTATAATGTATATATATAAAAAAATTAAAGCAGTGCCAATAAAGTATGAATTTGCAAGTCAAAAGTGGGTTGAAGAGCCTCGGGACTTCCGAGATTCGAAGCACCGATATTGAGGCAGAAGCATATATATAATAATGGCAATGGAAGGGGAAAACAAGTGGGTCATTGAAAAAGGAAAAGGTGGCGAGAGAGAGTGAGAGCGCTTAAAGTTGAGGATGGTGGAATGGTGAAGCTGTGACTGGATTACAGAATATTACTAGAAATCATGCTGTCGGAATGGAAAGCTCTTTTTCTGATACTTTGCGACCCACGTTCTTCTTCTTCTCAGACGCATGCTTTTCTTTTGTTTTTTCTCTTACTCTCTTCTCTCCCATCAACCCATATATAACTTCTTTTATTTTTTCCTTTTTTTGGTCTGTAAGAATCTCACTGTATTTTGATATTTTCTCAACACGCTGACAATTGAAAATATTTTTCTTATCACAAAAGTCTCTTGGTTTATATTATAATTGTACTTGGAATTTAATATTTAAATTAAATTGCATTTAATATTCTTATTTAAAAATATTATTCAATTTTCTTTACATCTGATACATATTATAAAAAGTTTTATACTATTCATTTTTTATTAATAAAATTTTTTAATGATATATATTTTTTAAAAATATAATCATAATTTTATGTTGTACAAAAAAATTACTGATAGAAAAAATTTTTTTAATAAATTTTGATCAAAAAAATTGTAATACATATCAAATATAAAAAAAATTAGTATATAATTTTTTTAAAATAAAAAATATTAATTTGAAATTGAATTCTAACTTGTAGAAAAACTAACATAATTTATTTATTTAAAAAAAAAAAAACGAGAGTGAGTTGACCCTATCCCTATTCCCTAGTGTTGTTAGCTGTAAAGCCTAAGAGTCTCTCCCTCTCTCTCTCTCACACACACACATAGATATATATATATATATATATATTGTTGGGGCCAGGCCGAGGAAAGCTAGTGCATTGGCATTCTCATTCTCACAGGGGGCTACCTTGCACATGCACATCACTATATAACATGCATCATTGTCCATTAATCAATTTAACTTAATTAATTCCCATTAATTATTTGGAAGATCGAAGATGAAGAATATCTAAATAGGTGAGTGGAGGATGATATGGCAGAGGCTAACTTTTCTTTCTTTCCTTTTTTTTTTTAATGAGGAGGCCTAAATCCAGAAACTCAAGATCAAAAGAAAAGCTTATCGAGCCACAATCCCATTACTATCAAAACCTAATAACTCTAAAACTTCGAGAGGAGGGAAATCTTCCACTCTCGCCGTCAAACCTCTATTTTTAGATGCCCCATCTCAGCAAATGGCTTGAGCAAGGATCCAACCACTTTTATTTGACTCAATCTTTTTTGGGGTCTCAATGGCTTTCTCAAGCTATTTAAGTTAGAGTAATTCCTTTTCACTATAAGGATCGCTTTCTTCGGGTCAATGGGATAGGTGAACGAGTCATTAGAGTTCTTGGAATTTCGCCATTTCCAGATTAACCAACAACTGTAGGCCCATATTTGGTTCTATTCATCCTGTTCTTCTTTCTCTACCTAGGTTTTTAGTGAGGTTCTTGAAGCACCACTCTTGAGATTCCATTTGAAAAATTCACCAGCCACCTTGACTTTAATTAAAGACTTGCAGACTTGGGAAGCAACCTCTCAGTCGCTTAACACGTGAAGGACATCTTCCTCCCCCCTGCTTGCACCAATTGCGCAAGGGACTAGACCCAGCCCGTTTGCTACTGTGTTTGCGTTGGTGTGGAGCCTATTATGAAGAACCAGCCAAAGAAGGTTCTTGATTTCAGGACTTGACACCAAACTGCCTTTGTCTCTTTTTTTTTTTTGGTTGAAAGTGGAAATATATTAGACCAAAGAGTTCTGCTTACAAGACGATAGAATAAAGAAAACTAAAAAAAGAAAAAAACAGAAAACATAAGGCAGCCCCATAAACCAAAACCTAAAGGCTGCAAAAAAGAAAGTCATGATCATATTGATCTTTTACAAAATGAGGGGCGACATTAAAGGTGCCCACAGGAAGTTTCTTGATTCTAGCTTCCTTTGCCAAGAGGTCTGCACACAAGTTCTGTGATCTAGGAATTTTGCAAACTCTGTATTCTTCAAAAGTTTGGAGAAGGAGTTTGCAATTTTTAATAATAACAGCAAAGGGGTGAGAGTGAGTAATATTTCCCAACAGTAGATCATGAATAATTTTACAGTCGATTTTGATTTCAATTTTTCTAATGTTTAATATAGCTGCCTATTGTAGCCCTATCTGCAAGGCCCAAGCCTCTGCTAAATCTGTAGAACCGAAACCGATGAATATGGCAAATCCCCAAAACCAGCAACCATTGTCATTTCTAATTATTCCACTAGCAGTTATAAGGTTATCCTTCATAGAGCCATCAATATTAATCTTAAACCAGCAAGAGTTAGGCATTTTCCAATAGTTTATCACATTATTTGAGTTGGTTGAAATTCTTGGATTTGCTAGAAATTTGTTTTGATTAAACCAGAATTCATCAGCTTTAAGCTTGATATGTTTTGCTAAGTTTTCAAGAACAAGGTTTTCATTGGTAATTTTTTTTTTATTTTAGCTAACCAAATGGTTCTCACAGAATAAGAGAAGATAATACACTAGGGAATGAGCAAGTGAGAGGGAAAGGAAATAGTACAGTTTGCATGAATCCAGTTAATAAGATCTAAGTTGAAGAAGTTTTGTGGGAGTAGGGGTTAAGGCTTCCCAAAGTTGTTTGATTTGGGGATAGTCTCTTAGAATATGAATGTGTGATTCCAGAGCTGAGTTGCAAAGGCTATAAATATAAGAGAGGTGTCTAATTTTTTTATTTAGACTTTTGTTTGTAGGAAAACCTTTGTGATAAACTTGCCAAATAAAAAAGTTTTCTATGGGGTGAGCTGAATTTTTCCAAATCCAAGAATAGGAGGAGTTAAGTTTTGTATTATTTATGGGGTTGGATGAAGGGATGTTGCTAGAAACTAACAGTTGTTGGTAGGCAGATTGAGAGTTGATATTGCCATTATTAGAAAATTTCCAACTGATTATGTCTTCTTGGGGAGAGGAGAAGTTAGGAAGGGGGTAGCAGCAATTTGTAAGCTAATAAAAGAACTGAAATTTATAGGTAGGTTGTTTAGATTCCATTTCCTCTCATGGTGCATATCTTAAATAATGGAGTCTACAGTCCTAGATTTCTCATTTCTTGGCAGGGGGCCAATAAAATTTGATCTTAAAGGTTCATTCAGCTAGCAATCCCACCAAAACTTGGTTTTATTACCTTTTCCAATGATAGTTTTAGTGCAATTACTGAATGTTAGGAGGGTTTGTTGGATACCTTTAAAGGTAAAGCACTTGCTTGTTCTCTTATTACTTAAATTGGGCCATATTTATTCCTCATTATTTTTGACAAGCAATTGCTTGGATTACTCATGAGTTTTCAGATAAGGCTGAGAATGTGAGTTTTGTTTTGGTGAGTGGCCTTACGAATACCTAGCCCTCCCTTAGATTTAGGACAAGTAATTTTTTCCCAACCAAAGGTATGAATTTTTCTTGTTTCTTCCGAGTGACCTTAGAAGAAGTTTCTAGAATTCTTATCAATTTTTGATAGAATATGTTTTGGGAGAAGGAAAGCTTTCATAATGTGGCTAGAGAGGCTTGAAAGGGCAAAGTTAATTAGTTGACGTCTTCCAGCTTTGGAGAGCAGATTTAACTTCCAACCTAAAAGTTTTTTATTAATTTTATCTAGAACAAATTTGAAGTCAGATTTTTTATAACTTGGTTTTAGGGGATAACCAAGGTACATACCAAGATTGTTAAATATTTTTATGCCCGGAGAGTTCTCAATTTGATTTTTCATATTCTGGATAACTGTTTTGGAAGTCTAAATTTTTTATTTAGAATGGTTTAAATTAAGGCCACTAAGAGAAGAGAAG
The DNA here is from genome assembly GCA_037074585.1 of Biancaea sappan. Classification (NCBI taxonomy): domain Eukaryota; kingdom Viridiplantae; phylum Streptophyta; class Magnoliopsida; order Fabales; family Fabaceae; genus Biancaea; species Biancaea sappan. The sequence continues at coordinate 32,987,111 of CM073494.1, read as the reverse complement.
CTAGAGATGATATTATTAATGGCTTGGATATTGTTATGATTTACTCTAGCAAAATGCAAAATGTCATATGCAAAAGGAGGTGGCAGATATGAGGGGGTATTTTTTCTTAATTTTGTTGTTTATAAGGTGGGTAATCAAATCCATACCAAGAATGAAAATGTAGGGGGAAATAGGATCCCCTTGCTTTATTCCTTTTGAAGGGGTGAAATATTGTCCTTTTTTTTTTCCATTAGTAATAGGAGTGTAGGTGACATTTTTTAGACGAGACATGATAAGATTTTTAGTTGTACTAGAGAAGTTGTATTTTATTAACATTGTTTCAATGAAGTTCCATGAGATGGAATCAACAGCTTTTTTAATATCAATTTTTATTATCATCCATCCATATTTAATTTTAGAAAGGTTTATGGAATTAATTGTTTCTTGGGCAATTAGGAATAGGTCAGAACCATTGATTTCAAAAGTAGACCAGATCGGACTGGTCAGACCAGCAACCGGCAGGGGGTTCGGTCTAGTTAGCCTAAAAAATCGATTGAGATGAAAATCAATATGAAATCAGTTGAACCAGTTCCAAACCAATGGAACTAGTCCGGGTACCAGTTTCGCCAGTTCCTTTTTTTTCTCTCTACCATCATATCCCTCAACCTTGTCATTCTGCCACTATAATTGGAGAAGCCGTGAACAGAGAAGAGATGGAGAAGAGAAAGACCCGAAATATGAAGCAGTTGAGGAAGAAAGAATATAGTTATATGAGAAGAGAAGGGAGAAGAGAAAGAGCCAAAATATGAATAGTTGATGATGAGAGTGAGAAGAGAGTTCTATGAGAAGAAAGAAGATGAAGAACCAAAATATGAAGGAGTTTAGAAATGGAAGAGCTTACCGCCTCACAACTCGGAAAACGATTATTGAAAGCATACTTGAGAAATGAAAAGACATTATGACAAGCAAGAATAATAAATGTAAAGCATACTTGGAGAAATGAAAAAGAATTTTGACAAGCAATAAATGAGAAAATGGTATCATTCAACATGGAGAGAGAGAGAAAGAGGGATTGTGATTTTGAAATTTCAAATTAAAAAATAAGGATTAATTCTTAATTTATTAATTTAATTACTACAAGTTCGACCTTAGTTCGACCACAATTGAACTAGTAAACCTTAAAATGGTACTTTCACCGGTTCAATGATCGGTCTAATTTTTAAAACATTGGTCAGAATAATGTCTACCTGTGAGGTATGCTCCTTGGAAAAATGGAGATGAGAGTGGGGAGTAGCGGTTTAATTTTGTTTACTAAAATCTTTGGAAGAATTTTATAGAAGGTATTGCAGAGTCCCAAAGGTCTAAAGTGACTTATTGTATGAGTATTTTCAATTTTTAGGATAAGGCAAAAGAGGGTAGTTCCCCAGTCAAAAGGGATGGAATTGTTAATGAAACATTGCTGAATTATATAGGTAAGTTGACTTTTTATTATGTCCCATTTTTTTTTTGGTAGAAGACGGGATGCAAGCCATCTTCCCGAGGGTTTTTAGAGGATTTATATTGAAGAGAGCAATTTTAATTTCATTTTCATCTGGGGTGCAGGTGAGTCTAATATGATGGGAGTTATCAATATTGGGAAGGGAGAGGTTTGGACATGGAGGGTTTAAAGAAGAAGAGGGCTAAGTGGAGTATGTGTTTTTAAGAAAGTTAAAAAAATTCTAGTTCTATTTCATTTTGGTCTTGAGTCCAAGTATTATTTGTTTTTAGGAGGTTACAGATTTTATTTCTCATTCTTCTATTAGTAGCTAAGGCATGAAAAAAGGTTGTATTTCTATCACTAAGAGTTAGCCATTGGGTCCTAGATTTCATGTGCTAAATTGATTCCTCAAAGTCAAGAAGGGAGTTGAGTTGGGTTTATAGGTATTTTTCTAGTGTTAGAAGTTGATTATCTCTACTATAATCAAGTTGTTTTTGAATTCCTACAAGCCTTTTTTAATTTCTTGAGTAATATTTCAAAAATTTTCTTTGTTCCAGGAAATTAAGTCTTTTTTAGAATCTGTAATTCTTTTAATTAATTCCCAAGGGTATCTAGATCATGCCTCTTTTGTCAAAGGGTTAAAGGAAGGGTGGTGAAGCCAAAAATGCTCAAATCTAAAGGGTTTTTCTCCTATTATATAGTGTGGATTACTTTGTAACATAATAGGACAATGGTCAAAGTGGACCCTAGGAAGATGGAAAATTTTTTAGGAAAGAGGTTAAGCTACATTTGGTTGGCATGGGTTTTATCTATCCTAGTCTTAATTATTGAGTTTCCTTCTCTACCATTTACCTAGGTAAATTTTAGGCCCACAAATCCTAAATCTAACAGATTAGTGTTATTTAGAAAATTCGAAAGTTATTAATATTATTTCTATTTAAGGGTGTACCTCCAAATTTCTCTCTAAGATGGGTGATTTTGAAATCACCCATGATCAACCAAGGCAGATTGAAAGAATTAGAAAAAAAAACATAAGTTATGCCAAATATTTTTTTTTCTAACAACAAAGTAAGGACTAGCATAAAGAGCAGTTAAAAGAAAGATTTTTTTTTTACCTTGACAGTAAGCAATATTTCATGGAAGGAGGAAGATATAATGTCCACAAAGACTTTTTGAGGGTTCCAAAGGACCCAGATGCCACCCGAGAAAACCGTAGCCTCTACTTTGAAAAAACCTTCAAACCCAATATTGCTAATAATAGAAAAAGCTCTGTCTCCACTCAGACTAGTCTCAATTAGAATAACCATTTCAGGGTTGTGGCTATTTTTCAAGTCTCTAAAGATTCTCCTAAAATTAGTGTTACTAGCACTTCTTACTTTCAAACAGAAAATATTCATAGGAAAAATTAGTTTAAAGAAGCTCTGTCTCCACTCAGCCTAGTCTCTTTTCAATAGCTTCCATGAGGACTTGGCTATGCACACATTGTTCATCTTTAGATGGTTCTTGATTCCCAAACCTCCCAACCATCTAGCTTTATAGAATTGGTTCTAACTTCTAACACATAGGATGGACCTTCCTAGTTTTCTCGACATGACTCAATCGGAAGTTCTGCTATACTATATCAATTTCCCTGAACACTAATTTAGGAGGCTTATTTTTAAACTTAGAGTAAATTGGAATACATCTAATTACCATTTTTGCTAGTGTGTATCTTCCTACCAGTGTGGAAAACTTACTTTTCTAGCTTGCCAATCTTGACATGAATCAATTAATTATATGGTCCAAAGTATCTCTCCTTATATCAATAGAAATTCCCAAGTAAAGCCCGAGATTGTTTGTAGGAGTGAAAAACTTAAAATTCTCACAGTATTCTGTTTAATGACATGATCAACATTTCTAGAAAAGTATATAATTAATATATTAACTTTGTGCCCTGACATTTTACAAAAGGTGTCAATGCAACTCAAAACATAATCAATTTGACTAATAGAAGCTTCCCAAACAAGAGTAAGATCATGTTTAGATGGGCGTTTCCAGATTCCAACATGCGGCCATAGTGCATAAATGCGAGTTTGCACATTTTTGGAGTCGTTTGGTTTTGCATTTACACCAGCCTCAGAATCTATTTTCATTTGCAAACCTAGGTTTGCTTCGCTGTGGTCACAAGGAGCTTCTGTATTTACACCAACCTCAGAATCGATTATCATAAATTTATTTTCCCTTGATACCCTCCTTACGTTCTTCTCATTTTTATTTGTCTCTATTTTTCATCTAGAGATCTAGGAGGAGGGAAGATAGAGAGAAATTGCCCACAGTGGAGCTAAAAAAGAAAAGAGGAGAAGAAGGAGGAATGGTCCCACAAAAAGGGGGAGAAGAAGAAGGAATGGTCCCACCCGTTTTGAAGAAGAAAGGGGGAAATCGCTGACAGTAGAGCTGAAGAAGAAATAGCTTGTTCACCTCCCTCCTATTCTCTCTCACCATCATTGTGTTCTCTCTCTGTGGAGCTAAAAAAGAAAGGAGGAGAAGAAGGAGGAATGGTCCTACAAAAAGGAGGAGAAGAAGAAGGAATGGTTCCACCAGTTTTGAAGGAGAAAGGGGGAAATCGCTGATGGTAGAGCTGAAGAAGAAATAGCTTGTTCACCTCCCTCCCATTCTCTCTCACCATCTCTCTATCTCTCTCTCACCCACTTGTATATGAACAAAATGTCTGAGTTTGATATTAGTGGGGAGTCTAAGTTTAATATTACTGGAGAGAATGTGGGTTTCTAGAAGGCCTAATATTAGTGGAGAGAACGAAAAAACACACTTCAGTCCAAAAGGTTTGAGTTATATAGTAATTTGGTCCTTCTTCTCTTTTTATTTTAGTCCTGATCAAATTAATTATATATATATATATTAGTTTCTCAATTATTATTGTATTATTTGATATGAGAGAAATTAAATAAGAGTAAATAAAATAAAACAATATAAAATGCATACCCTTTATGGTAATTACACATTCAAAAGTGTTTTTATTAACCAATATCCAAACAAAATCTATTTTCCAAAATCACTTTTTTTACAATAGTTTTCAAATATAAATCACATTCATGCAAACCTAGGTTTTCCCAAAATCAATTATACTTAAAACCTAGGTTTATCCACTGATTTTTCAAACACTCCCCAAGCCTGTGTTTGGGAGAGCGTTTGAATTATGTTGCGACATGTTTGAAAAAGTTCAACCATGTTTCAGAGCATTTCAATTTGTTTGGATATGTGGCAATAACATATGGCCAAACATTGTAACACCCACCATTTTCGGGTGTTAATTTTATTTGATTTATTAAGTAATTGGAATACGGGAGAAAATTTTCATTGTGTAATAAAGAAATGTGACATTAAAAAATAGCAAGTATATAAAATAATGAGTGATGGGGACTACAGGGAGTGGACACGTGGCAATGAGGGAGACAAATTATTACTAAGTCCAAGGAGGGACGAAAATGTAATAAAAAAATTGTGTGGTATCTAGAATATGAGCAATACCTGAGTTGGGAAAATTATAGATTCACCATTACTAAAGTTAACTGAGGGTTAATCGAAAGGCAAAAAAGTAATTTCATCATGAAAGGATATATATATATATATATATATATATAGGTGACCCACCCACTTTTTCTAATTTCCTTTCCCTCACTCAAACTCTCCCTATCTTTTTTAGCACTGTCAATATGGGCTCAAACCCGCGAGTCGAGCTCTGCCCACCTATATTTGGGCGGGCTTGGACCCTAAATTTTTGGCCCGTTAAAAAAAAGGGCTAAACGAGCCAGATTACGGGCTTCACACTGTCCAACCCCTATATTTGTCTTAATTTTTTTTAAGCCCCTGCAACCCTCAGACCCAGAGCCCACCCCCTTTGAATAAAAAAAATCCCTAACCTTATCCTATTTCCTAAATTCCTAATGCCCATCCTTAGTCCATTCCTCATTGTCTTTGCCTCACACTCATGGCTCACCCACCCTCTGGCCTTACACCTCACCTCAAACCTACAGACCCTTACTGGCTCACCCCTCACCTCAAACCTACAGACCCTTACCGGCTCACCCCTATCGCCATCGGCTTAGCCTCAGACCTTCAGTGCTTAGCCTCAGACCTTCAGCCTCACTCACTCTACCCTCGTTGTCTCGGTCTCGCCCTGTCGCCATCTCTGTCTCGACAGTCGACCCTCTTGCCATCTCGATCTTGACCCTCTCCCTCTGCACATAGCCCTCTTGCCATCTCCGTCTTGACCCTTTCCCTATACACAGAGCCTTCTTGCCATCTCCGTCTCGACCCTCTCCCTCTTCTCTATGCAGACGTGTTGTCTATCTGAAGGACCTCTACAGCTGTGCTGCTCCTTCGGTTTCCCTCTCCCTCGTCTTTGTGCTGCTCGGCTGCTTCTCTAGTTTCCCAATCCAGTCCCGCTCACGGCAACAGGTCAATAAGACAATAATCATTAACTAGTAATGTAACATTCAGATTTAATTAGTTTAGGGGATAATTGGAATTTAAGACTATAACCATTAGGTTTGCTGATTGGAATTTTTTTTTAAAAAAGCCCTAGCCTAGGCGGGCCTGGATTTAGACATCCAGGCTCATTTGAAAATAGGCTTGCTTGCCCTCGATATGTTTTCGGCCGGCCCGTATTGACAGTACTACTATTTTCTCTCCATTCCTCTCAAACCTCTTCACCCAAACTCACGCCTAACCTCGGGCAACCATTTTTCAGTGATGAGGCGGGTCTTTGGTGACCAACCACCATAGGAAAAGCAAGGAATTATGGTAGGTATTCCATTTTTCCTAATTCTTCTCTATTTAAGACATAAGGGAACTTGGGTAGAAATTGGAATTGTTGGAGAGTTTTCAAGCTTGGTTTAGGTTTGAAAGCATTTCTAGATGTTTGTTGATGGAATTAGAACCAAGAATTTATGGGGAAAACAAGATTAAAGATAAGATATAAGGATTGAAACCTAAAATGGGAGAGTTGGGATTTTAGGAGGGATTTTAATGATTGGGGCTTGGATTGTTGGAATTAATTGGGGGGTTTTGGTATCAAAACACTCCCTAAACATCAAGGATGAAAATCCATGGAAGAAATCAAGAGAAATAGTGAGGATTGGGGCGATTTTTGTCAAAACAAAGGCCAAATTGCAAAGGTATAGCATGTGGTGCCCAAGGTGCCACACTAGCAGAGAGAAATAAAAGAGCATCAAGCGTGGGAGCCCAAGTACCGAGGTGGAGCCTGATGTGTGAAAGAGGCTTTGGGGAGTGCTTTAGCACCTAAACATGGTATTTTGCCATTTTTTTTAATCAGTGTGGTTTGTGTCCTGCAGGTTAGGCTATGGCTTGGGGCTTGGCTGAGGTACATTGCGAGGACCAGAGAGCTTCAAATCTTGGTGAGGAATCTAACTCTTCTTTGAAAGTTTATATACCTATTTAAATTTATGATTGTCTTTATAAATGTAATTTAATTATATTTACATGTTTAGATAATAACATGTCTGGTGTACATATTATAAACTCGTTGGAAATCTTGGAGCACATATGGAAATAGTATAGGTACTACCATTTTCCATGGAGTGCCAGAAGTAAAATGTTGATATGTACTATAATATGTATCTACACAAAAGAATATAGTAAGAACTAGCACATAAACATTGAAATGATTCTTATCTGTGATTGAGTGGAAATAATTGGGACCTAAGGAGCATGAATGGAGATGGTATAAGTGCTACCATTCTAATAGGCTGCCAGTTATAAATTTTTAAATAAATTATGCATGAGGGAGTTATATTATATGACTATGGATGTAATTGGTGGAGGAGGATTAGTGTCACATCCCAAAAATTTAACATGTGAAAAGATACTATTTTTAAGAAAAACCTCAGTGGTATCCCGAAATCTTGGACAATCTTAATATCCACAACTACCTATTTAATAAAATTCTCAAACATGAGTTATTCACATAAATTCTGTGAGGTCTTACATTCAACCTCTATTATTCATATCACACAATAGAATTATATTTATCTGATGTTTTTATCTCATCACAAGCCTAGGAGACCTATAGAAAGTACATAGCGTTCCTAGTATTCACATTAATAAGTACTGGTGTCCCACCAGACAGAAATAGAGAATAACTCCAAGGGGCTTCTAATCTTCAATCGGATACTCTTCTTCCTTGTTTTCTGTATCTGAAAAGATAATCATAGGGAGTGTGAGTTTATTTAAAAACTCAGTAAGTAAATAACTGTACTATATAAAATATCAAAAGTACAAATACCACATTTACTCATATAATTAATTGTCTTATACATCGAGTAGTATGAGACTCTAATCCTTTCAAACTCATGAATAAGATTTCATAGATATACACCGAGTAGTATGGGACTCTAACCCTTTCAAACTCGTGAATAAAATTTCATAGATATACACCGAGTAGTATGAGACTCTAACCCTTTCAAACTCGTATATAGGTTTTCATAGTTATGCACTGAGTAGTATAGGACTTTAACCCTTTCAAACTCATGTATTAGAACCCATAGATCTTTACTCATTAATAAAATAGTGAGAATTTATCACATAGTACAATTTCCATGAAATAAAATAATTTATACATACTCTTATTCTTTTGAATTTCTATAAAAAAAAATATACCAATCATCATATACTGTCATATGAAAAATTGATTGATTAATATCCAAATAATATTGTAAATGGGACTTATATTGTACTTTGACTAGTAATATCAAACTAGCTTAGCAAGGTTGTTCACTTACCTTGATATTTGTTCAAGTTTACCTTGTTCCACACTAGAATTTGTGTAGGAAAATTTCTTATTAAAATATATTACAAGGAAACATAAGAAAGGAAACAAAATCACGAAAATATGCAATATTTTCTGATTGCTACAGTGACGGTTTGCTACAGTGACGATTTGCTACAGTACGTTGACTGCCGACACTACAGTAACTGCTACAGTAACTCAAAAAATTTTCCTGAAATTTCTGGTTGCTACAATAAATTTGAGTTTTGCAAAAAATTTTTCAGAAAATTTTATTCTTTGATTCTTTGTTTCAAAACCAAAATCTCATCTCTCTTAAATGACCATAACTCAATCCTAACTCAAAAACAACCTCTAAAACAACTAAGATTCAAGAATTATCATCAAAATTTTCAAGAACAAAATCTCCTCTAATCTTCCATATAAACTTAGACTTAAGGAAAATAATGAGATTAAAGCTTACCTTTGATTCTTACAAGGCTTTTGAACCGAACAAATAATCAAAACTCTGAAGTTCAAGGAAAAGATTTGAGAAGAGGATGAAGAAATGAGAGAAAATGCCACTGTTCACTTTTGCTTTGCTTCAGAAACGTGAATTGTGAAGGAAGTAGGAAGTTTTTATTTTATTAAGGGTTTCTAATGGGTTATTGAATAACCCATGGGTATCCATAACCCAACATCCAAACCCATCCAGTCAAATTACAATTAAATATGAAAATTAAAAATGACCAAAATAAATAACTAAAGTAACGTTGTAAAATTCTAAAATACTCGCAAGCGAATTATATTCCGAAATTAATGGGTTCAAACCCATGTTGATGAAGCTTTCAAATGATAAATCTGTGAGAAGGCATACTCACATTGATGAAGCTCTTGAGAAGTGGATCCATGAGAACGTAGACCCATAAAATATGATGTGCGTATTCGATAAGTGCATCTAGATTGATATGTGATGGTATATATGTGTCTTATGTGTGTGACTAGGAAGGTCAAAGTCAGGGGCTGGGTGCAGTAGCATCAGGAGTGTCTTTTACAAGAGTCGAGAGCATGATGCCATGTATAAGTATTCAAGGCAACTTAATGTAGCGTGGGTTGGGTTTTCCCGTGTATATATATATATATATATATATTCTATATAAATATTTTTATATTGTATGTCTGTGTAGAGTAGGGCTAGTTTGGTTGAGTCTATAGATTAGACTCGCCTCCTCACAGTTGTGGGTACAAAAGAGCAATTAGTGCGGTGGCTCGCGGATCGAGGATACCTCCCTATTGCTCAACGTAAGGAAATTTTGTTTTAAATTACTACTCTAGTATATTCTGTAATCATATAGGGTATCTAAGATATAGTGTATGCGATAAGCATCATTAAGAAAAGGATCTAGGCTTACGGCGGTGTGGATATCACATTGCCTGTGCCGATCACGGTCACATTTCTAGGTAGTGATGAAAATTCTAGCCCCTGATTTTGAGTCATGACAACCATGTTTCCTCCTTGACCTTGGTTTGAACCAACGCGGCATGGTGTTGATTGTCAGCTATCATGGTTTCACCTAACATGTTCTTTGTTGCAATTTCCTCCATTGCCCTTTTTCATTTTGTTAAATTTTTTGTTGTTTTGGTTTAGTAGAGGTAGAAAAGGAAAAAAAATAAAAAAAAAAAGCAAAGAAAAAAGAAGAAAGAATGATGAAAAATATAGCAGAAATCAACCTTCATACGGTCAACAATGGAGGATTTCTCTTTGGCAAAAATTACATTTTTGAGCTTCATATTTTTCCAATATTTCACTAGGACCTCAAATTAAAAACTTTCTCTTCATTTTAGTCCCTACACTCTATAACCACTGTCCTTTTGTCCAAATTGAGAATCACCGCCTCCCTTTAGAATTTTATATATTATTCTAATATATTTATTTTTAATAATTATTAATATATATTAATCCAAAGATATAACCAAATTAAATATACAAATTTTATGTTATAAATAGGTTATATTTAATTATATTAAAATATGAATTAATAATTTATTAGCACTACAATTATAAATTATAAATTGTGTTAATTAAAATTTTATTAAATTAAAAATTAATTTAATGAGTAATTAGTGATTAATTAGAATTTTGATAGAAAAAAAAAAAGATAAGTGCATTTTATTAAAACATTGATATAATTATACTTAGTTCAACTTGTTTAAATTAAAAAAAAAAATTCTAATGAGTCATTCAGGAATAATTAATAATATTGGGCAAATAAACCAAAAAACAATTTAGTGCACTTTATTAAAACATTGATATAATTCATTAAGTTAATTTAAAAAATGACAATAAATAATAATAGTATATCAAAAAAAGAAATACAAAATCTATGTCATTTTCTGGTAATTATATATCCAAAACGACGTTTGCAAACCAATATCTAAACATTATGGTTTGTCCCAAATCACATTTGCGCAACTATTTTTTAAACATAAATCACGTTCACCCAAACCTAGATTTTTCCAATCCATGTTTGTCCATCGATTTTCCAAACACACAAGTCACCTGCAGACATAAGGTTAGAAATATCAGAGTCATTTCTCCCAAGTTTCAAAGGTTTCCAATTGCTATTATTAATTCATCCATAATGATATGAGTTAATTTTTTCATACACAAAACAAGAATATAAAGGGGAACGGGGATTACCCTGCCTAATCCCCTTACTAGGCTTAAAGAAGCAAGTTACAATATCATTCAATAAGACATTCATAAAAGAAGTAGGAATGCAATTCATAATGATAGATTAAATTGCTATCAAAATTAATTGCTTTTATCTCAAGATCTATTTTGATAGCAAAGGAGTCTTTGTTAGATTTATTTATCTAATTAGAACCCCATATGTGATGTTAAAATGTGTTAGGTCATCATTTAAATAAACTAAAATTAAAAATGATCTAATTGAGAATAAAGTTTATAACTTCAGGGCATAATTGTCATGAAAAATATACAAGTGTAGACACAGAAATGCAATTTCTAATTTGATAAGGGACAAAATTAGAAATTGCATAAAACTTGACAAGTAACTAAAAATTATTAGAGATTCATAAGATGTTATGGTCCCCAATTGTAGCACACAATCTATCATTCTCTTATTCTCCATAAGAGAGAATTTAAGGAAAAACCTGAGGCAAAAGCTACCATTGGAAGATCAAGATCCCGTTACCCGTTGAATGTGACTCAATGGATTCATCAGGTACACTTCTAATTTCATCTCTCATCATAAATTAAAAATAGAATTTGAATTTGAGAAACATGTCATCAGGAACCCTTTTATTTTCTAACATGTGGTATCAGAGCCATCTATGCTTTGTTCATGATGGATTATATGTTTTCGTTTTTGCGTTTTCAATGCAAGTCCCTGATCCTAGTTTTTTCTGTCTTTCTTGGCTCTGTGCCTTGGTTCGAACTTTGGATTTAAATGGATCTGTACATGATTCCTTTCTCTTGAATTTAATCTTGAGTATGTGTGATTGTCGATTTCTTTTCGTAATTCATCAGTTTGGATTCTCATTTCAACACAGAGTCTGTATGTTAGATTCAATTGGAATTCAATTGGGATTAAACACATACATATATTTCCATAATCAACGCACCATTTATTTCAAATTACTCCAGTTTTATATTTTTGTTAAGGATAAATAACAACAACAACAACAACAACAACAACAACAATAATAATAATAATGTCATAGCCCTCAGTTCCACACAGCAAGATCAATACATCACATTTATTTTCTAATGTTTTTTATTTTGCAAGTATCAATTCATTATGCATATCATTTTAATCATGACTCATCATCACTGGCGGCCCATTAGACCAGCCCAGCTCAGGTCATACTCATCTCATCTATTTCAGCACAAATAGCACAACAACATGCACAGGTCCAGCCCAACGGATATCAATTGACAGAAAACATAAACCTAACCTAGCAAGCAACATAGCATATATCATGCATTAGAGTAAACACACCAGCATTCCTTGGATGCATATACATCATATCATACGTCAGAGTGAATACACCAGTATCCCTTGGACGTACATGACCCCTCAGCATCAGTATCACAAGAGCATCAAGATCATACAGAGCATACATATTCTCATCAGCATCGACATCATAATATCATCATCAACAAGCATATCAACAGTATAAACATACATATAAAAGCATACATCATAATCATCACTGCCACATCATCAGGCATACCATCCATGTCATCATCAGAAGCATATATACAAAAGCATACATACAACATAATCATCATTGCCACATCAGCACTAGGGCTAACATAACTTAGACAAGTCATCACATAGTCAACCCTAAAGCTAACATTATCATCACCATCAGCACATTATAGCAGTGCAATCCATAGTTTAGTACATTTACATTTTTACATTATTTTTGTAATTACATTAGAGTATAAAAAAGAATGGTGAAAAATGTAAAGTCATGTACCACTGCCTACAATAGTAGAAGAAATTCTAGTCATGTCCATGACAACTCTGCCAAGGAATGAGGAAGTTAGAATAGAAAAGATGATTATAAAAAGGCAAATCTAGATGTAAAATAAGCATGAAAAGAGATAGAATACTTGTCTTTTTCTCTACACCATTTTTATCTTTCTCCCTCTCAATCTTGATCTTGTTCTCTTCTGCATCTTTCTCCTTAAATCCTTTTTCTCCCATCCTTCCATCACCAGTGTCTGTCTTTTATCTTCTTTCATTGTGGTACTTTGATTTCAAGTTTAGGTCGACACCGTAGCAATTCGAAGGAATCCCTCTGAACACTCAACAGAGGAATCGAAAGACTTGCCAGAGGCAGTTAATTGAGCATCAGTTTGTTTAATCGGAGGAGAATAGCCAAAGAGCCTCATTGGAACCCTAGAGTGTCCCTCGACCGAGAGTATTCCAAAGAAAAGGAAGAAGGGATTCAAAAAGTGAAGCTAGGGTTTTCGGACAGAGGGCGATAAAGGGGCTTAAGCACTAAAGGACAAATTATATTTTGTGTCCTTTAGTGAACAAATCACAACTATTCATCCATTGACCTTGGTGGAAAGTAGAAAGTTCATTGACTCATTTACCATCATCAGCACGGATCTTGTCTATTCATCATCTGAAAGGTTTAAATTACTCACCGATGTCTTAAAGTTGCCAATAGAATTAGCTTGTTGCCTCTCATTTAATCCATTGCATTACTATTTTATCCTTGGGTGACCATTCATTTATAGGTAGTGCCACCACGTGGGCAGACTGTAACGTCTACTATACTTATATTAAACTTATACAATTTTTTTAAAAAAATTGTAATATAGCTCTTGTGAAAAATGAAGCTAAAACCATGAGATTTTTCTAAAAATTCTTATAAAATATCCAATTGCATAAAAATAAGAAAATTATGGAGCATATTACAATATAAAATTTTAAACTTGACAGAGGACGATCAGTCGACTGATAGATATCTATCAGTCGATTGATAGACCTCCGTTTGCATAATTCATAAATTCAGGAGATACTAGTTGACTAATACTGGACAATCAGTCGACTAATATATCTTGCACTACAAAATTTCAGAAAAATTTGTAACTTGAAATATAGTGCAACCATTTCTCTTTAATATATGCATGTTTCATGGCACAATATCAACTGGTCTTTGCAAATTCTCTTCTCAATATGCTATAACACAAAAGATTATATTACAACTCATGTGGGATTACAACAAGCTCATAAACCTTTTTTATCCTTATATACAACACACATATACTTCTTCAAAAATCCACACCAAAAGAAAATGATACAATTAGCTAATACACTATAAACTCATTTCTTTTCTTTCTCTTTTCTTTCTACTTTAGTCCCTGAAATGGTAAATCATCAAAAACAAGGTGAGATATAAAATCTCAGTAGCTAGCATATCTTATGAAAACATTACAACCATTTCAGTGATAAAAGCAATTCTAATAACAATTATCATTTTCATGAAGTAAAAGCTAACATATGAACACATATACAGAAATATGATCATTTTTAATATAGTGCACTATAATTTGACTCTTTTCTCATAAAAAGTACTTTATATCCTATGAGGATTTTTACATCCTATGAAGAATTTCTGTCGTCTCATGAGAAATTTCTGGTTCTATCATCCCATGAAGACATAAGTTTTACTTTTCATGAGAAAACTCGTTCTACATATTCATAGAAAGCTTTAAAATGTAAATACTTGACAAATCATACAAAAGCATGATAGATACATCAAATACTTTACCTTTATGAAAAACTAGCTACCTTTAGTTCTCCTAGAGTTGAATTTTGTGTAATATCTTTTACTTCCTCTCTAGCGTTCCTTGTTTTCTCAACTTTTAGACGAACTCCTTCTTCTCTCCTCTTTTCTTAGCCTGAAAATCCTTATTCTTTTCAATTCAAGCCTAAAGTCTATCTAAACTAAAAAAATCAAGTTAGAAACTCACCTTTGATGATCTTCTTGCTAGAACCTCAACTAAAACTCCATTTTCTCTCTTCTTATTGCGCTTCACATTCTCTCTCTCTCTCTCTCTCTCTTTTTACTTTTCAGAAAATGATCTTTCTCTCTGTCTTGCCTTAAAAAGAGTTTAGAGAGTGGTTTATTGTGAAAATTTCTCTTTTACCCCTACTTTCTTGTTTTTAAGATTTATTAGCATGTTGGGGGTGTTTAAGTCAATTTTTCCATTGATTTTTCAGTTTAAACAAACTTATTTTCACACTCTAGCAGTTCATCAGTTAATTGATAGCTCTCCGATAGTCAACTAATAGGCTATTAGTTGACTGATAGCCTCCAATTAGTCAACTGATAGCTATTGAATCTAAAATTTTAGCTTGACAGAAAGTAATCAGTTGATTGATAGCCCATCATTAGTTGATTGATTGCAGATATCAGCAATCTAATATGAACTCTGCTGCTATCATTCTACTGTTTCCCAAGAACTTTATTTTTCTTCTACACTTAGCTCACTTGTCCTAGTTCTTTATGACTTTCCTTTAATACTCCCTCCTAGGCATCCAAAAACATATTTAACTAGTTTTTATCATCATTCCAGACTTTAAATGAAGAAATATGACTTATATGTAAGAAAAAGATGGGATATTACAATTCTACCTCTCTTAAAAGAATTTTGTCCTCAAAATTCAAAGTCTTACCTTAATCAAATAACTCAGGGTATTCTTGCTTCATGTGGTTAGTCATTTCCCATGTAGCTTCTTCTTGTATCAACCCCTTCCAGATAACTTTTACTAGAGGAAATTGCTTATTTCTCAATGACTTGATGTGAGTGTCAACTATTCTATTCGGTTTCATCTTATATGTCATATCATCTTGAAAAATCAATTTCTCATATTCAATAATATGTGTAGAATATGGGAGATATTTTCTTAATTGGGATATAAGAAATACATAATGAATATTACTTAAATTTGGTGGTAAGGCTAGTCTGTAGGTTGTGGTGCCAAACTTTTCAAGGATTTGGAATGGTCCTGAATATCTAGGACTAAGTTTTTTTACTTTTAAGGAAGACATGATCACCCACACTAAATTTCAAAGGTCTTATTATTTTATCTGGATAACTCTTTTGTCTACTTTAGGTTGTAGCAAGATGTTCCCTTGTTAACTATATATGTTTAGATGTCTTATCTACTATATCTGGTCCCATTATAGTCCTTTCCCCAAGTTCCATCTAACAAATAGGTGATCTACATTTCTCCCATAAAAGGCTTCATAAGGGGTCATCTGTATGCTAGATTGGTAGCTATTATTGTATGCAAATTCTGCTAACGATACATAGTTATCCCAGTTACCCTTAAACTCTAATACATAAGCCCTCAGCATATCTTCTAGAATTTGATTGACTCTTTCAGTTTGCCTATTAGTTTGAGGGTGATAAGCTGTACTGAACATTAATCTAGTCCCTATGGCAAAGATCTCCAAAATCTTGAGGTAAATCTAGGGTCTCTATCAGATATGATGTTATTTAGCACTCCATGAAGTCTTACTATTTCCTTGATGTAAATTTGTGCCAACTAATTTAGGGTAGATGTAGACTTAATTGGTAAAAAGTGTGCAAACTTAGTTAATCGATCAACAATTACCCATATAGCATCATCATCTAAAGATGTCCTAGGTAAACCTACTATAAAATCCATAGAGATGCTATCTCATTTCTAGACTGGTATATCTAAAGGTTGTAAATTTTCTAGGGGATTTTGGTGTTCAGTCTTAGTCCTTTGACACACAAAACACTTACTTACAAATTCTACTATATTTTTCTTCATTCTTGGCCACCAAAAATTTTTCTTTAAATCTTGGTACATTTTAATAGCTCCAAGATGTATAGTATATTTACTTTGGTGAGCTTCACTAAGAATATTCTTTCTAAGGTTCCCTATATTTGGAATATATAGTCTATTCCTAAACTTCAACAATCTAGTTTCTGTGAATCCTAGATCAAAAGCTTTTCCTTTACTTTTAAGTTGTTTCACTTCTTCTATGTAAGGATCACCTACTATCAATTCTAGAATCTGCTTTTCTAACTCACTCTCAATTATTAGGGAACTTAGTTTGATACTGTTTAGTTCAAGAGACGCTTCAAGTTTCAAATCTCTTCATTCCTTAAGAAGTTTTTCCTCCCTTATCATCATCATAGTCGTATGGATGGATTTCCTACTAAGGGCATCAACAACAACATTGGCTTTTCCTACATGATACTTAAGGGAAAACTCATAATCCTTTAAGAATTCTATCCATCTTCTTTATCTCTTGTTCAACTCTCTTTGAACAAACAAGTATTTCAAACTCTTATGATCTAAATAAATCTCAAATTTATCTCCATAGAGGTAATGTCTCCAAATCTTTAGGATAAACACTACTGCAGCTAATTCTAAGTCATGTGTCGGGTAACTCTGCTCATGGTTAGTTGTCTTGAGGCATAAGCTACCACTCTTCCATGTTACATTAACTCACAATATAAACCCTTCAAGAAAGCATATGAATAAACTACAAAAGGCTTATGGGGGTCAAGGATAATCAAGACAAGTGTTGAGGTTAAACGGACCTTTAGTTCCTGAAAACTTTCTTCACATTTATTATCCCAAACAAAGGGTTGATTCTTCCTAGTCAATCTGGGTAAGGTAATGATATCTACAAAAATCCTTTAATGAATCTTCTGCAATAACCAGCTAAACCTGAGAAATTCCTAACCTCAGTTACTATCTTTGGTCTTTCCCATTCTAATATTGTGTCTATTTATTAAGATCAATAGATACGCATTCTCCTGAAACTACATGGCCTAAAAATTTTATCTCTTTTAACCAAAATTCACATTTACTTAGCTTAGCATATAACTTCTTCTCCCTTAAAGTTTGAAGTACAACCCTCAAGTGTTCCTCATGTTCTTCTGAAAATTTTGAGTAAATTAAGATATCATTAATGAACAATACCACAAACTGATCTAGGTAAGGTTTGAAAATTTGGATCATATAATCTATAAAAATAGCTGGGGCATTAGTTAAACTAAAAGGCATTATTAAATATTCTTAATGACCATACCTAGTTCGAAAAGCAATTTTTGGCACATATTATTCTTTTACCTTTAATTGATAGTAGCCTAATCTCAAATCTATCTTAGAAAATATTGAAACCCCTATTAATTGATATAATAAATAATCTATTCTTGGAAGATGATATTTATTCTTGATAGTGATCTTATTCAGTTGCCTATAATCTATACAAAGCCTTAAAGCTCCATCTTTCTTTTTAACAAATAAAAATGGAGCTCCCTAGAGTGAAACACTAGGCCTAATAAAATCTTTTGCTAACAATTCTTCAATTTGCCTTTAAGTTCAGCTAACTTTGTATGTGACATTCTATAAGGAGACATAGAGATAGGGCTAGAACCATGTATTAAATCCATACAAAATTCTACTTCCCTAACTAGAGGTAAACCAAATACATCTTTTGGAAAAACATCAAGGAAGTCTTTCACTACAGGAATCTGCTTTAAACTTTCTTTTGTTCTTGTCGTTATGTAGAAAAAAACAAGGTACCATTGGCAATTCTCTTTCAAACATTTCATAGCTTGTGTGGCAGACAAAAATGTATCCTCAATCCTAGATAATTAGGGTGGTCCATTGATAGGTAAAGATATGGTCTTTCTTGAACAATCAATCAAGGCATTGTTTTGGGACAACCAATCCATTTCAATAATGATTTCAGTGTCATGCATAGGTGTACAAACCAAATCTAGAGTGGTTGCTTTATTCTTAAATTGTACTATACAATTAAGACAAACATGGGTAGTTCTAACTTGGTTCCCAATAGGAACGGAAACAAACAATTCATGAGGTAAAACATGCATTTCTAATCCCAGATTCTTGGCACATATACATAAAATAAAAGAATGTGTAGCTCTTGAATCAAATAATACATTTACAAGAGTATCTTAGATAGAAACCTTACCTCAAATCAAGTCGAGAGCTTTTTTAGCTTCATTCTGGCTCAAAGCAAATACACTCCCTTGGGTTGGTTGGCCGGTGTTGCACTATTTCGCCATGTGTCTTGGCTTTCCACATTTATAGCATACATTCTGACCCGCCAAACAAGGTTTGTTGCCATGATTTCTCTTACATTTAGGACACTGGTTTTTGGAGGTTATTGCCTATGAATTGTTATTGTCTTGTCCTTGTATAGCCCTTGATCTTTTCTTATCTTTTTTATTGTCACTCCCCTTAGCTTCTCTTTTCTTCTTTTCTTTGATTTCCTCTTCACCATTTACCTCCTGCATAAATCTCTCAACTAGTTTGCACTTATTGACATATTGAGTAAAATTTCTAATTTCCATAGTCCCACTTTCTCCATAATCTTAGCATTTAGCCCATTCTCAAAATGGTGCGTCTTCCAAGCCTTATTATAATGATCTCTCAAATAGGTGCAAAATTTAGCTACCTCCTCAAATTTAACTTCATATTCTCCTATTGACATTTCCCCTTATTTAATCCTCATAAACTCAGCTTCTCTTTCATTCCTAACACTCTTGGGGAAATATTTCTTATAATAAGCCTTTTGGAATTCCTCCTAAGTAGCTTCCTTCTCATTGCCTTCTATCAACTTTTGTGCCCTATCTATCAATCTTCTGCATCGCCTTCTAACTTAAAGGTTTTTAAATCAACTTTCTGTTCGGGACTACACTTCATAACTCTATAAAGATTTTCTCCATTTGATTCATCCACTTCCAGGCCACATTAGGGTCATGGGTACCTCTAAAAAAATGTGGTTTCATTTTCTGAAATTCAGCCAATATCTTTGTGGTAGAATTATTATCACTAATTCCTTCTCCATTTTCCTTCCTAAATTCTTCCTCATTTCCCCTCTCATAAGCTTGAGGAGTTCAACGATAGCATTTAGTGTACTAGCCATATTCTCTAACATGTCAGCTTGAGAACTTATAGGTGATGACATCTGCAAACATACTCATAACATATTGATCACTACATGAGCTCATGTTCATATTAATAAAATCAACTCATTCCTTGACCAAGTACTCTAATTCTAATTTCTACCTACAAGTACCTCGAATCATGCTCTAATACCAAAAATGTAACATCTACTAGACTTATATTAAACTTGTACAATTTAAAAAAAAATTTGTAATATAGCTCTTGTGAAAAATGAAGCTAAAACCATGAGATTTTTCTAAAAATTCTTATAAAATATCCAATTGTATAAAAATAGGAAAATTATGGGGCATATTAAAATATAAAATTTTAAACTTGACAGAGGTGATCAGTCGACGAATAGATATCTATCAGATAGGCCTCCGATTTGCATAATTCATAAATTCAAGAAATACCAGTCAACTAATATTGGGGAATTAGTCGACTGATATATCTTGCACTCCAAAACTTCAAAAAAAATAGTTGTAACTTGAAATATAGTACAACTATTTCTCTTTAATATATGCATGTTTCATGGCACAATATCAACTATTCCTTACAAATTTTCATCTCAATATACTACAACACAAAAGATTATATTGCAACTCATGTGGGATTACAACAAGCTCATAAATCTTTTTATCATTATATACAACACATATATGCTTCTTCAAAAATGCCCACCAAAAGAAAATGACACAACTAGCTAATACACTATAAACTCATTTTTTTTCTTTCTCTTTTCTTTCTTGAAATGGTAAGTCATCAAAAACAAGGTGAGATATAAAATCTTAGTAGCTAGCATATCTTATGAAAACATTACAACCATTTCAGTCATAAAAGCAATTTTGATAATAATTATCATTTACATGAAGTAAAAGCTAACATATGAACACATATATGAAAATATGATCATTTTAATATAGTGCACTATACTTTGACTCTTTTCTCATAAAAAATTACTCTATATGCTATGAGGAATTTCTGTTATCCTATGAGTAATTTCTGTTATCCTATGAGGAATTTCTAATTCTGTCATCCCATGTGAAATTTTTGATTCTATCATTCCATGAGGACCTAAGCTTTACTTTTCATGAGAAAACTTGTTCTACACATTCATAAAAAGCTTTAAAATATAAATACTTGACAAATCATACAAAAGTATGATAAATACATCAAATACTTTACTTTTATGAAAAACTAGCTACTTTTAATTCCCCTAGAGCTGAAGTTTGTGTAATATCTTCTAGTGTAGTACCCACTATATTTTCAAGAATTACGATAAGTTTATTTTAGAGAAAATAATTTTCTCATCTGTTTAATTTTTGTATGCTTGTTGGTACCTATTGTTGAAAATGCGGACTTTTATTTATAAAGTGCATAAATTATGAGATATGATGAATGTTATGATATGAAATTTATTCCTTGGATAAAATATGGCTTGAACATAAGTGGGATCTGAAAGAAACTGGGAGAAAAATAATGTTATATATGAGAAAATCTCTTTAAGGACTATTTTGAAAGGGACAAAAGTGAAAAGAAACTTAAAGGTTTAAGAGAAAGGATAATTTTACCTTTAGTTTCCAATAGTAATGACGAACGCAGCCGCCTCGTGATCGCACAGTAAACTGAATTATTAGAAGTGTCATTTTCATGAATAGTAAATTGAATATTTTATTAGCGCATAGTGTCAAATAGTACCCTTGACTTTTCCTATAAATAGGCCCTTCCATTTCACTTCTAAACTCACACCTTCAGTTTCTCTTCTCTCATCTCCTCAAAACTTCTTTTACTCCGACGTTAGGGCTGTGAAATTCTAGGTCTTTCTTCCTTAGCCTAGATCCAAGGTAAGAATACTATGCCCATTTTCTATGCCGTTCAGATTTTAAAAGTTATTTTCTTAAGTATGCTCTGTGGTTGCGGCTTTGGCTGATCTTCCACATCAGAAAAACTGTCCTTAGCTACCTATATGTTGTTTTGATTCTCTGATTACCGAAATAGAATGTAAACTATGAAGAATACATGTCTAGGAAAGTTCTGGCTAAGGAAAGACATGGTTCTTAAGTGTGTCCATTGGGACTCTCCACTCTTTCCTGGGAACTTACCTGGTGTACTCTTTTATAGATTGTATTCTTTATTTCTGGTATGAATAGTAACCGTATGTATGAATAGTATTGTACGTATGAATAGTATTCGTACGTATGAATAGTGATTATATGTATAAATAGTATTTTGGTACAAAATCAACCCTGATTTTCTATATCTAATCTTTATGAAAATCTTCGTAGCGGAACCTGAAATCCAACTACGTACTCTTCTTTGTAGCAACTTGGAAAAGTGACTTGGATACGGAATCTATGTGAGTGGATGACCTTGCTAACCGACTTTGTTTACTTTTATTCCAAGTACAATATAAATTCTATCTCATATCGCAATTAGATTCTATATTTATTGATGATTGCTAGATAATGAAATTTATTGTTGATTTAAGATTATATTGATGAGAATTATGAATTGAGTATATAATACACATGGAATGGTTGAGGGCTTGACCCAAGATACCAATGCATGGAATTATACACATGGAATGGTTGAGGGCTTTATTTCCCAAGATACCAATGCATGTAATGATTGGGATTATAAGTGGAGACTGAAATCTTGAACATAAAATACAGAGGTATAGAAACCCTGAATATAAAAATAACTGTTCTTATTGTGATTATGATTCTGGTATTTGTACTTGTGATATATTTATTATTGCACAGTCATTTAGTCACTTAGTTTTGATAAACTCACACTCTTTATTAACATTTTTTTTAGATACAGTGGATGAGAACAAAAGGAATCCGCAAGAGGAATAGTATTCTATGAGGATACTTTCCACGTTTTCTGGAGGGCTTATGAATCCAAAAGCTTAGGAATGCTCTGTAATCTCTATAGGTCACCTAGGCTTGGAAAATAATATCATATTGTAAGATATTTGGTTTGTGTTTACTATTCACTATGTTGAACTTTTATATGTATAAATATCTTTCTTGAAAAATTGTATTATGCATTAGTATTGATCAGAGATTTTATCGGATACCATAGGGGTATACCCTCTAGTTTAAAGAATTATTCACATGCCCAAATTTGGGATGTGACATCTAGTTTCTCTCTAGTGCTCCTTGTTTTCTCAACTTTTAGACTAACTCTTTTTTCTCACCTCTTTTCTTAGCCAGAAAATCCTTGTTCTTATCAATTTCAAGCTCTAAAGTCCATCTAAACTAGAAAAATCAAGCTAAAAACTCACCTTTGATGATCTTCTTGCTAGAATCTCAACTAAAACTCTATTTTCTCTCTTCTTCTTGTCTTCATACTCTCTCTCTCTCTCTCTCTCTCTCTCTCTTTAATTTTTAGAAAATGATTTTTCTCTCTCTCTTCTTGCTTCAAAAAAAGTCTAGAGAGTCTTCTATTGTTGAAATTCCTCTTTTACCCCTACTTTCTTGTTTCTAAGCTTTATTAGCATGTTGGGGGTGTTTAAGTCAATTTTTCCACTGATTTTTTAGTTTAGATTGACTTATTTTTACACTCCAGCAGTCCATCAGTCGATTGATAGCTCTCCAATAGTCGACTGATAGGATATTAGTTGACTGATGACTTCCAATTAGTAGACTGATAGCTACTAAACTTAAAATTTCAACTTGACAGAAGTAATCAGTTAACTGATAGTCCCTCATCAGTCGACTGATAATAGATATCAGCAATTTAATTTGATCTCTACTACTATCAATCGACTGATTGCTACAATTAGTCGAGTGTTTCCCTCAGAACTTCATTTTCTTCTACACTTAGCTCACTTGTCTTAGTTCTTTATGCCTTTCCTTTAATACTCCCTCCTAAGCATCTATAAACATATTTGATTAGTTTCTATCATCATTCCAAATTTTAAATAAAGAAATATGACTTATATGTAAGAAAAATATGGGATGTTACACAAACAAATAAAAAAGGACCTCAGTCTTGGGCTTAGCCCAATTCCATCACGGGCCATCACAAATAATAATAATAATTGTAATATTGTGTTTCATATTTCTGGATGACGACATGGTGCTCTTGGGGCACACTTGGTGAGTGCTGGCATTGTCAAAACGTGTTTTGGCCAACCTATCCAAATTTAGGCCCATTCCTACTTTTTTAAAAAAAATTAAAGTTTTTATATAATTATATTATATTATTTAGCATATAAATAACCCCACTTTATAACATACTGCACTCACATTCAATATTTCAAATTTATAGTTTAATCTACATTTGTGCATATACATGAATTGCTATGATTTGAAGAAGACAATGAATTTTAAGTTTGAGGTTGTTTTTATTGAAGTGTGTACATGATAAAGATAGTTGGCACAGCCTTGGAGTTTGGAGTGAGTGAAACAACATGAAGTAGAGAGCTTGCGAGCATGGGTTTTTGTAATCACCATGTATGGGAAAAAGATGATGTTTCGTTATTAAAGGAGATGGGAAACCTAGATACCCTATATATATTTTAATTAATTATGAAAAGAAAGAAGATGCAGTTTTGTGTGATGCTTTTACCAATTCTAATGAAATAATCTACTGCCATGTGCTTGTTTTACCAATTTCCATTAATGGTTCCTGTTTTGCTATTTGTTTATTTCTTACTTTGCTTCATTTGGTAGAAAAGAAAAAGAAAAAGAAAAATTATTTTAATAATATATTATTTAACTATAGAAAAAAATTTTAAAAAATGCTTAGCCCGCAAGCTAGCATAGACAGGTTTAGATATTAGATTCCAGGCCCATTCAAAAATGGGCTAGTCCGTTTTGATGATGCTAGTGAATGCCCAGTATATGGGTTTATTATTATTATTGGATCCAATGCCTCTCCCATACCTAAAAGTATGGGACTCTCCATGGCACTACGTGGGTCGTTGAATTCGAAGCCAAGGACGTTCTAGATCATGCGAGGAGACTGAATATTCAACGGCCTAGATCACATGGGCGGAGAATTAATGAAACACAGCATTTTGGATTTTTTTAGCTTCCCTTCTCACGTAACATGTTCCATTAGCGCCCGCCCGGTACACGATTTGGGACCTGGATCTAAGACCCTACCTGGTTCGTTGGTTTTCTTTTTTTTTTTTAATTAAAAAAATTGGTCATCTTCGGCGTGTCTCTCTATATCTTTTCCTCTCTCCTGCTCGTTTCTCTCTGTTCCTTCCTATCTCCAACTCGTCTCTCTCTGGCTCATTTCTCTTGGTCTCTTCCTCTCTCTGTAACTTATTTGGACTGCAACTTAATATTTGGAGAATGGACAGAGCAAAGAGAGGTGTTGCAATTATACAGCTTCAAACATAACTAACTAAAACTTTTACAGAAAAATCGGATCAAGACTTAACCAAAGTGAAATCAATGATAGATAAATTTATATCCTTCTCGATGACAGAGTTGAATATATACATCCAAATAGAGTATACCCGATATTTGTTAGAAAAAGCTTTACCTATTATATCCACAGCATCATCAAATTAAGTTGGCACTTTCTAATTCTTCTAGATGATATGGGTTCTGAATGCCATAATCACTTTGGGTGACAAAAGCAAGATGAATGCCAAGATTGAAGAAAAGAACATGTTGATTCCAAGGACTTAGTTGGTGAATACATTGTTGTGGCTGAAGGGAGAGCCCCTATTACTGCATATGCCAGATCCATAATGAAGGAAGAGGTGGTACCAAGGGTAGGAACACGTCCCCAATTCTTGATGCCAAATTCAAAAGCCAAATTCTTGTACTCGATTTCAATTTCTTCAAGCGTCTCAATGTGCTCACTCACAAAGTTGAGGTACATGAAGAAGAAACTAATTTAGCAAGTGAGTTGTGGATAAATATAGAGTTTAGCAAGTCTAGCATTATTTGAAGTTTCTTGATGTGAATAGCTAAGCTTGAATTACCAAAGAATTATTTTGAGAATAAGTTTAGCACAACCTTGTTTTCCAAAACTTAATGCATGTAAGTAATCTTGTTCTTAGGGAGTTACTTTGTTATTAACTTGAACATGAAACTTTTCTACTTACTCAAAGGTTCATGATTTCCATAAATCTTATTTTTAGGTTCAAGTTACTTTACAGCTTTCTAAGCTTTAAAATGTTACATTGATGGAGTTATTTTCAGGTTCAAGTTACTTATGGAGTTATGACAATAAGCAATATCTAGTATTATATATATAACAGCAATATATCATCACAATCCAATCCAGTATATTACTCCAATGTATATATATATACACTTGATAAATAGTGAAGTTATATATATATATATATATATATATATATACATATGTATATATATTGGATATATTATTGATTATACATACACACACACACACACACACACACATATATATATATACATATCCAATAGACCTCAATATATCCACGGCATAGGAGGACCTGGGTTGGTGTTGCTAGTGTACGACGGAGGATCAAAAGGATCAATGTTGGCATTACTAGTTCCATGATAAAGGAGCAGAGGCAAGCACGGCGAAGCACGAAGCACCAAGCACCACTTCCAATGGCGAAGCACCACCACGATGTGTGTTGGTGTGGTTGGTGTGTGATGTGATCATGAAGGCTGTCCTTGAAGAAGAAGAGGCTGAATCTATACTTGGGCCAATAACACGTTCAAGGGCCAAGAAGCATCAAATGGGATTAACTTGGGTTTCTTTACTTGTGTGCAATGATGGGCTGGGCCAAATCAGAAGCTTGGACTTTGAAGAATAAAAAAACTACAGATTTTTCTTATTTTTAATAATTTTCGTGCATGACTTTTTGGGATATAAAATCTGATGTAATTTAATGTTTTCAGAGTTGTTGTAGTGTCATTTAGCTTTCCAAGTGGTTGTAGTAGTTGTTGTTGCATTAATGAGGTGGTTATAGGGTGGCTGTAGTTGTTATAGGTTAGGTGGCTGTAGGTTGACTATAGTTGTTGTAGGCTCATTAATGAGGTGGCTATAGGGAGGCTGTAGTTGTTGTAGGCTCATTAATGAGGTGGCTATAGGTTGACTATAGTTGTTGTAGGCTCATTAATGAGGTGGTTGTGGTTGCATTAATGAGGCAGCTGGCTTTTGTTATCTATAAAAGGGAACTTGCCCCCTTGTGGCAAGATAATCAGATTTGAGTGAATTATATTTCAGATTGTTTTGTGCACATCTATCTTCTCTTATCTAACAATTGTGTTAGTGTGGCGAGAAAATCTCAGAATTCTTATCACTCCCATTCCGTTCTCTAATCTGGGGTGTGGCGAATTCTACCCATCTTAGCTTGATTGTGGCGCCATAGGCTTATCAATTTAGTTGAGTTGGTTTTCTTTTCTTTATTTTTCTTGTGGTACAGATTGTGTCCTCTTTTAGGCACATCATTTTGGTATCAAAGCGGTGGTTTCGTGTGGGAAAACTCTTGTAACTTGAGAGTAGAACACTTAGAGAGCGAGAGATCATGTCTGGAGATAACAGTTCTGAACTTCCAATTCCAATGAGGTTTACTTTAGAGCAAGCTCAAATTCTGAAGTTGGAAAGGTCTCAAAATCAAATGGAGAGATCTCAACAACAAATGATGGAGCGGTTGGATCGTTTGGTAGAACAACTGGAGAGGCTAAACCGTCAACCAAGGCGTGGACAGCGAAGAAATAGAAATGAAGAGCAATCGGACCAAGAAAGCAATACAGAAGATGAAAGGTCTCCAAGGCCAAGGAGGCAACAAAGAGAGCAAGAATTGAAGATTAAGATGAAGGTCCCTACTTTCAAGGGAAGTAGCTCTCCAGAGGAATTTTTGGAGTGGGTGCAGCGTGTAGAGAAGGTCTTTGAGTGCCATGAGTACTCGGAGGCAACCAAATGTCGTCTTGCAGCCCTTGAATTCACAGATTACGCCAATTTATGGTGAGAGAATTTGAAGAACCAACGGAGGAGAGATGGTGAGGAAGAAGTCAGAAATTGGAGACTAATGAAGAGACTTATGCAAAGAAGATTTGTGCCAGAATATTACAAGCAAGAGCTCTTCTTCAAATTTCAATCCTTGAGACAAGGAGGTATGTGTGTAGAAGACTATGTGAAAGAGTTTGAGATGCTAATGATTCGATGTGAACTGAATGAACCTCAAGAGCAAACAATTGCAAGGTTCATTGGTGGTTTGCATAGGGAGATTGGTGATTTGGTGGAACTACAAAATTATGTAACCTTAGAGGATGTTATTAAACTTGCAATCAAGGTGGAGAGACAAAGGAAGAGAGTTTCTAGTAAGCAAATGTCACAGCCAGCTAGAAACAAAATCACAAATTTCTCTACAACACCATCATGGGTTGCATCTAAAGGAGAAGAAAGAAAAGTGGAGAAGAGGGAGTCTTCAAAACTTCCATCAAGTTCATCAAAAGGGAAAGAAAAGGGAGCTGATTCAGAACCTCCTAAAAAGAGTAGAGATGTAAAGTGCTTCAAATGTCTTGGTCATGGGCATTACGCATCTTAATGTCCAAACCGTAGGGTAATGATAATCTAAGACACGCATGGAGAAGTGGTAAACGAAGATGAGGCAGTCATTGAAGGAGTTATGGAAGAATGTTCTGATAAGGAAAACATGGAGTATGCTGATGAGGGAGAACTCCTTGTCATAAGGCGTGCTCTAAATTTGCAAGCTAAGCCTAGTGATGAGCAAAGGGAGAACATTTTTCACACAAGGTGTACTGTTGAAAAGAAGGTTTGTGGTGTAATTATAGATGGAGGGAGCTGCACAAATGTGGCTTCTACTACTTTGGTGGAGAAGTTGAATTTAGCCACAACTGAACACCCTTATCCTTACAAATTGCAGTGGCTAAATGAAGATGGAATTGTGAGAGTCACTAAACAGGTTGTTGTGCCATTTTCTATTGGAAAAAATTACAAAGATAAAGTACTATGTGATGTTGTTCCAATGAGTGCTAGTCATTTGCTCTTGGGAAGACCATGGCAGTATGATAGAAGAGTTTTGCATGATGGGTTTAAAAACACATATTCCTTTGAGAAAGATGGAAGGAAGATTGTGTTAGCAACATTGAGTCCTCAACAAGTGAAGACGCATCAACAAGAAGCTGAAAGGAAGGGTAATTTACTTGCCAACAAAGGAGACATTGAGAGAGCTTTATCCAGGTCTAATTTAGTTCTTTTATTGCATTTGAAGGAGATAGTACCAGAAATTGTGGGATCACTTCCACCACAAATTCAAAGGCTCTTGGAAGAATTTCGTGATGTATTTCCAGAAGAACTACCAAAGGAATTACCACCAATTTGTGGTATTGAGCACCAAATTGATCTTGTACCAGGAGCTGCCTTACCAAATAGGCCAGCTTATAGAATGATTCCAGAGGAGGCAAAGGAGTTGCAACGTCAAGTAAATGAGTTGCTGGAAAGAGGATATGTGCAGGAGTCCATGAGTCCTTGTTCAGTACCGGCCTTATTGGTGCCAAAGAAAGATGAGACCATGAGGATGTGTGTGGATAGCAGAGCAATCAACAAGATTACAGTCAAGTATCGTTATCCCATTCCAAGGTTAGATGACATGCTTGATGAATTACATGGCTCCAAAGTGTTTTCAAAGATAGACTTGAAGAGTGGTTATCACAAATTCGTATGAAGGAAGGAGATGAATGGAAGACAGCCTTTAAGACAAAACATGGGCTGTATGAATGGAAGGTCATGCCATTTTGGTTATCCAATGCCCCAAGCACCTTTATGAGGCTAATGAACCATGTGCTTCGAAAATTTATAGGTATGTTTGTTGTCGTTTATTTTGATGACATTTTGGTTTATAGTAAAAATTCTGAAGAGCATGAAGAGCATTTGAAGCAAGTATTTGAAGTATTATGAGAACAAAAACTATTTGGCAATTTCAAGAAGTGCCAATTCTGTCAAGACCAAGTTATTTTCCTTGGTTATGTTGTCTTTCAACATGGGGTGCACGTGGATGAGGAGAAAATAAAAGCAATCAAGGAGTGGCCAATTCCTAAAAGTATTTCTGAGGTACGAAGTTTTCATGGCCTTGCTTCATTTTATAGACGATTTGTGAAGAATTTTAGCACTATTCTTGCACCATTAACTGCATGCATAAAAAAAAATTGCGAGTTTAAATGGACTGAAGCTACACAAAAGAGTTTTGATTTAATCAAGGAGAAATTGTGTTCAGCACCTATTCTAGCTCTTCCAGATTTTTCAAAGGTATTTGAGATTGAATGTGATGCATCTGGAGTAGGGATTGGAGCTGTCTTAATGCAAGATAAGTGTCTCATTGCTTATTTTAGTGAGAAGCTTGGTGGAGCAAGTCTGAATTACTCAATCTATGATAAAGAGTTCTTTGCACTAATTCGAGCTCTTGAGACATGGCAGCATTATTTATTACCAAAGGAGTTTATCATTCACACTGATCATGAGTCCCTAAAGCATTTGAAGGGGCAAGGGAAGCTGAATTGAAGACATGCCAAATGGGTGGAGTATTTAGAAGCTTTCCCCTATGTAATCAAATACAAAAAGGGAGAGACGAATGTGGTGGCTGATGCATTATCTCGGAGGTATGCTTTGATTTCTCTTTTGAACACTAAGTTGTTGGGCTTTGAACTTATTAAGGAGCAATACTTGTTTGATCCTATGCTAGCTAAAATCTATTCAGCTTGTGAGAAAATGGCCATTAAAGGGTTTTATAGGCATGATGGTTATATGTTCAAATTTGGGAAACTTGTGATTCCTAATTGTTCTATTAGGGAATTGCTTGTTAGAGAATCACATGCAGGTGGGCTAGCTGGACATTTTGGTGAAAAGAAGACATTTGAAATGTTGAAAGAGCATTTCTATTGGCCAAATATGATGAAGGATGTGCATCGGATTGTAGAAAGATGTGTTGCTTGTAAGAAAGCGAAGAGCAATGAGGCTGCACATGGCTTGTACATGCCATTGCCTGTTCCAGATCAACCATGGATGGATCTAAGCATGGATTTTGTGCTTGGATTACCTAGAACACAAAGGGGAAAAGATTCAGTTATGGTGGTTGTTGATAGGTTCTCCAAAATGTCTCATTTTATTTCATGTCACAAAACTGATGATGCTTCTCATATTGCTGATTTATTCTTCAAGGAAGTTGTGAGATTGCATGGCATTCCAAGGAGTATTGTTTCTGATCGTGATGCCAAATTCTTGAGCTATTTTTGGAAGACATTATGGATGAAGCTTGGAACAAAGCTACTATTTAGCACAACCTGTCATCCTCAAACTGATGGGCAAACCGAAGTGGTAAATAGATCTCTTTCCACTTTGCTTAGAAGTGTTATTAGTAAAAACTTGAAGAATTAGGATGAGTACTTGCCGCATGTTGAATTTGCTTATAATCGAAGTGTTCATAGTACTACAAAGAAATCTCCATTTGAGGTTGTGTATGGATTTAATCCTAACACACCAGCAGATTTGGCACCTCTTCCAATTAATGAAAAACTTAGCTTGGATGGCAAAAGTAAAGCTGAATTCATGAAGAAAATGCATGAAGCAGTAAAAAAGCAAATTGAGAAGAAGAATGCTGCCTATAAAAAGTCAGTAGACAAGAGGAGAAAGCATGTTCAATTTAGCCCAGGAGATCTTGTTTGGATTCACCTACGTAAAGAGAGATTTCCAAACAAAAGGAAGTCTAAACTTATGCCACGAGCTGATGGTCCTTTTCGAGTACTAGAAAAGGTAAATGACAATGCGTATAAAATTGATCTCCCAGGAGATTATGGTGTTTCAGCAATATTCAATGTAAGGGACATAACCCCTTATTTGGAAGATAACATGGAGCTGGATTTGAGGACAAATCCTTGTCAACCAGGGGAAGATGATGTGATCATGAAGGCTGTCCTTGAAGAAGAAGAGGCTGAATCTATACTTGGGCCAATAACACGTTCAAGGGCCAAGAAGCATCAAATGTGATTAACTTGGGTTTCTTTACTTGTGTGCAATGATGGGCTGGGCCAAATCAGAAGCTTGGACTTTGAAGAATAAAAAAACTACAGATTTTTCTTATTTTTAATAATTTTCGTGCATGACTTTTTGGGATATAAAATCTGATGTAATTTAATGTTTTCAGAGTTGTTGTAGTGTCATTTAGCTTTCCAAGTGGTTGTAGTAGTTGTTGTTGCATTAATGAGGTGGTTATAAGGTGGCTGTAGTTGTTATAGGCTAGGTGGTTGTAGGTTGACTATAGTTGTTGTAGGCTCATTAATGAGGTGGCTATAGGGAGGCTGTAGTTGTTGTAGGCTCATTAATGAGGTGGCTATAGGTTGACTATAGTTGTTGTAGGCTCATTAATGAGGTGGTTGTGGTTGCATTAATGAGGCAGCTGGCTTTTGTTATCTATAAAAGGGAACTTGCCCCCTTGTGGCAAGATAATCAGATTTGAGTGAATTATATTTCAGATTGTTTTGTGCACATCTATCTTCTCTTATCTAACAATTGTGTTAGTGTGGCGAGAAAATCTCAGAATTCTTATCACTCTTATTCCGTTCTCTAATCTGGGGTGTGGCGAATTCTACCCATCTTAGCTTGATTGTGGCGCGATAAGCTTATCAATTTAGTTGAGTTGGTTTTCTTTTCTTTATTTTTCTTGTGGTACAGATTGTGTCCTCTTTTAGGCACATCAGTGTGGTTGGTGCACGATGAAGGAAAACAAGCACGACGAAGAACCTCGGGCGAATCTAGTTTACGAGAAAAATGATGGGAAATAATGAAGTGTATGATGCTAGTGCTTGGCAAGGAAGAAAAAGGATGAGTGAGTCCATTGCCACGTGTCGCGTGCTAAGTGGTTAGGCTTTTAAGTTTAAAAAAGAAAAGGAAATCCAACAAATCTGGTCAGGTTTGAGAGATCCGACCCAAGATGGATGGGGAACGTGGTTATGGACACATGTCACTATACCAGCGCACCCAAAAGAAAAATGAAACGATGTGTTTCATTAATCCTTTGCCCACGTGATCTAGGCTGTTCGATTGCGTAAATCCAACAGCTCAAAGCTCCAGAGAGATACATGATCTAGACCATTAGTGCAGCAAATCTAATGGCAGAGAGGCACTAAGGAGAGTCCTATGCTTTTTAAGTATGGGAGAGGCGTCAAATCCTATTATTATTATTAATTTGCTTGGATGAATATTGATTTTGGGAGTTCATGAAAAAACCAGTACAACCATAACCGTGAGTGACATCCATATATATGGCATAATTAAATTGAAAAATATATCTTCAATCTTCATTTGAATAGGTTTATATATATATATATATAAACATATGGCATAATTAAATTGAAGAATGTATCTTCAATGAATCTTTCATTATTATTATTATTATTATTATTTAATTTCTTTTGATGGTTATCTTGATAAAGGATATTTTGATTAGATATTTAATATTCATCAATATGTACTCAAAATATTGTTAATCAATATTTATTTATATATATAATCGTTTATGTCAATTTAATAATGTTAATCAAAGTTCTGTTATCTCCCTTATTCTCAGGTTCTATGATCCAACATCTGGGAAGGTGATGATTGATGGTAAGATATTTGGGCTTTCTATTTATGCTTTATCAGCTCTCCATCCATTATATGTATGCATACATAAAACATATAAGGAAGCAAATAAGAACTTTTTCAAAATCAAATTTATTGCTTAGTTTTGGGTTACAGTCATTAATCAAGATACAAAATGACATTGGATAACAAACATACGTTGTAACACAGGAACAAGCATCATTGCTCTCTCAACAGGTAAATGGTTAAATATCCAAAGTAGAACATATCAACTTCTATCCGTTATGATTCAATCCTCATAGAAAGAACATAACCGATTTGAAAATTTTAAAATAAATAAATATATTTATGTTAAAAGGTCCAACAATATTTATATATATAGTGTTTAAAAAATAACTTTTATATTTTTTTACAATTCATCATTACATAATTAATTTTTTTAAAAAAATTTAATAATAAAAATATAAGAAATTATATATAAGATTTCAGGCTAAAGTACATAGATGATAAGAAAAAAGTATCTTAATTATTCTTTTTTTAATAAAAAAAATGTTAGTTGACTTGTTGTCATGGCTTATTGGGATAACTCAACAAGTTTTTTTTTTGTCATTACTAATTATGAATAAGTTTTGCCTAATGAATCCATCATGACTTTTTTTATTCATTTATAGTCCATTCAATGTACGAATAATAGCAAAAGCAATAGTGTGACAAATCATTGCTCCTATAGAATTGAAGTATTAGAAGGGTTCACAACAAGCCTAAGCAAGCTAAAGGGCATGAAGTTTGCATGTCCCTCACGAATTTATTTATTTTTATTTATTATTTTGCATCTCTAAGAATTCTTTTTCTTGACTTAAAGTTATTATAATGAGTTAGGTTAGTTATTTTACTTAAAAATATAAGGTTGATAAAAAATAATCCATTTTTAATTCAATCAGTTAAGGGCTATTTTTAAAAAAAAATTAACCCAAATCAATACATATTTTTTTTGTAACTAATTTTAAAACTGCACAATTACACTGAAGTGATGTTTTGTAAGTTTGTAGATTTACTTGAACATATATGTCTATTTTCTTTTCTTTCCCTTTTAGGTAAGACAGGCCCCAGAAGACAAGCAAACACAAAAAAACTAATTAACTCGTGGCAAATGTGATCCTCTATATCCTTTAAACAAAAAATATTTAACAACCACGGTACATAAATACTTTCAAGTAATGGTAGTAAACATATAACGTAGTCCAAATCTTCCTTCTCTATGTCCCTCATCTTATTTTTTGGTGTTATCTTTTTTAATTTTCTCAACATCCCCAATGACAATCAACTTTTTAGTAGAGGTGCCAAAATGGCTGAGTTCATTGGGTTAAGTTATTTTCACTCTACAAATAGGATAACGTGAATTAATAATTTAATGACATCTTTAGAGAAAGGGCTTTTAGTTCAGACAACCAAAACTTTCAAGGTTTAGGTGGGTTGAGACACCTATTGGGCATTTTTTTAATATTTATTATTATATTTTTAAGATTTAGGTTAATATTTTACGAATTTAGTGTAATTTTTTAATTTTTATAACCTTAATACTTAAATTTTGTTATGTAAAATAACTAAAAATATATTTTTTTTTAAAAAAAATAGGCTTATTTTAAAATTTAGTATACTTTTTAGAAGTTTGTTATTTGAAGTTTTATAATTTTAATATTTAATTTTTATTATTCAAAGTAATTAAAAATATATTTTAAAAAATTGTCTCTTGTGCTAGCCCATAACTCTTAAGGTGTGTATGGTACCCAGCTACAATACAATGGTCCATTTTCCAAAGGTTCTTGGATGGAAAACCAGTCATAGTCCATGGAAAATAGTAATTACCCACTTTGTTTCCAAAATTTCCCTGTCCCACTTTCTTGAATCTCGTTTGCCTGAGATGTGTGACTTCTATTGCTCTCATTCTTCTCAATTGCACCACTAATCCATCTTCCAAAATTGCCATCCCTCAAACCGGTTTTGCCCTCCCTGCGCAGCTATGAGCCTTTGCCCTCCCAGAGAAAAAAATTGATTGTAGAAGAATTATTTTAAATCGAAAGCACAGAGAGGAGAAAAAGAAATCTCACAACTGGCGTCGAAGGACAAAAAGAGACGGGAGAAGCTGTTGGTTTGATGACGGCAACTTTCTGGTCGGTGATGATTCTTCGGCGGAGTCTAAAAGGGAGAAGCTATCGGAGTCTTCTACGGTGACGGCAGGATCGTCTTCTTCGACAAAAAATTTGAAGGTTTTTTGTCTTGAAAGTGAGGGCAAATTTCTACTGCTGTTTGAAGGATGGAATCTGAAGTGTTGCTTTTGAAGGATGGAATATGCGTGCAAGGAAGGAAGGATAAGAAGAAGAACATAAGCATGGAAAGAGAGAAAGAGAGAATCATTGACTGTTTCTTCTGATGTGCTGTGAAGACGGAAGTTTTTGATAACCTGTGAAGAGGAAAGTAGGAAAGAGAGAAAGAGAGAATCATTGAATTAGATAGTATTTTTTAAAAAATATAATTATAATTCAAGGAGTAATTTGATAAATTATCTTCACTCTTTTTCATTAAAAAATATATACTAAATATATATTTTTTTTTTCTATCACATACTAAATATATTTTTTTCATCTTTTTTTTTTCTTTTCATTTTTTTTTTCTTTCTCTACCAGAATTTAGTACCAAACGTGTCCTTAAAAAGTTGGGTTAACCTAAACTTTTCAACTTATGTATTATAAGTGATTTGACGTAATCTAATCCATACTTTTCTTTAATTTTGTGAAATTTGAATTGAAATGAGCTAACTTGACCCATTTTTGCCACTCCAATTTTCATGGTAATATCTTTCAACAATAACATAGCTCAAACATCAAATTGACAAAAAGAATAACAACAACATATAAGACAAGAAAGACATACCAACTAAATAACTGTGGTCTGCATGCCTATTTGACACAGGAGATCGAAAAAAAAAAAAAGAACCAAGCCTTCTAAAACGATTATAGTCATGTATAGTACATGTCTTAATGAGTGTTTTAAAACTTATTAAATAAATTTAAATTTGAGCAAAATTAATTTTGTATAAACGTAATTTATGTTTCAAAACTGTTATTAGAAAAGTAATTTTAAAAAATGAATTTTGTTTGAATATTGATTACTAGAAACATTTTTGAATGTATAATTATCAGAAAATATATGAACATTATATTATTTTATTTCATTTATCTTTATTTAATTTCTATCATATAAAAATATAATAAAAAAATATTAATATTTTAATGATAATTTTTTAACTATTGATACTAATATTTGATTTAAAATATACATTTATTAATGTTGTAATGAAATGAATTTATTTATGTTATCTCCAAATTGGTTATCTAAACCCTAATTAAAAATAATTAATCTAAAGTATCACTACTTAATTAGTTATTCATCACCTAATTAAACATAATTAATTTAATTAGGTGTTAATAAGTAATAGGTGATTAATCAGTAATATGTCAAATTAATAGGTGATTAATGGTGATTAATCAATAATTAATATATACCTAAATTACACTAAATAAAACATAAACTTAATCAGCCATATATATCATATATACCTAAATAAAACACACACACACACATATATATATATATACATATATATAAAATACGGAATGTGGTTAAAACATATGCTTAAAAATTCATAAAATAGCTTAAAACATAAAATCAGTAACATACATATTTTATATATGTTTATATATATATATATATATACATGCTATACATGTTGTTCGTCGTCCATGGTTGTCGAGTCATCTGACTCGACAGCGTCACCCGATTGAGAGAAGATGGAGAAAACACCAAAGTGGTGCCCCTTGCCATTCCTGATGCTAGTTGCACATCTCTGATATGGAACAGTGATGAACACAGAAAAACAAAGCAGAAGAGAGGCACATTTCAATCGACGACAAAGTCATGACAAAAACAGAGAGTGGAAGGCATGCTTAAATGGCGATGAACATAACATAGAAAAGGAGAGACGCAGAACACGCACAACAGAGGAGAAGACCAACGACAATTTGAAATAGGATCTTAAAAAAGGAAAAAGGGAGGCTAGTAGAGGAAAACCAAGCAGTAATAACACACCAACTATGCAGCAGAATAATCAATTTGCACCAAAAGCACTAGAGGACTATGTTGGCTTACCTCCACTTTTGGCAGTAGAATCGATTCTTCCAACTGTAGAAATGCCTAACCAAACATCTTACAATTTTCGTGCAATATGTGTTCAATGCCTGAAACGTGCGTTAAATGAAGTTTACCGCAGATCCAAATATGCATTTACTTGAATATTGAAAATTGATTTTAAATGAATGCCTAGTAGTTTTATAAGAATCATCATTTTGACCAACACCAAATTGACAAATAATAAACACTTTTCCTTCTGTACATATAGCACTGTCAAAACGGGCTTTGACTCGGGCGGGCTTTGGCATTTAAGTTTAAGCCCGTAAAAAAATAGGCCGGCTCTATTTTTAAAATTTTTTTTACATAATTATATTATATTATTTAGTATATAAATAACTCCACTTTATCACATTTTTATATTAATTTTGGATATGAAAACTTTTGTAATTTTTAAAAAATAA
This sequence comes from Biancaea sappan, assembly GCA_037074585.1. Lineage (NCBI taxonomy): Eukaryota > Viridiplantae > Streptophyta > Magnoliopsida > Fabales > Fabaceae > Biancaea > Biancaea sappan. Next base: position 32,949,146 of record CM073494.1, on the reverse strand, counting down.
ATATAATTTTTTAAATATAAATTTAATACAATTAATTGAAAAAGAAAATATGAAAAATTAATGTTAATGATTATTTGAAAACATTAAATAAGTAATATTTTACATGTATAAATTGTATTTCAATAAAAAATTATTAAATTTTTTACTAAAATAATTTTAATATTATATTATTTAAATATAAAATTTAAAAAACAAAAACTTTGCCGGTAGGCCAAGCACGAATGAGTCTACACACGAAAATTCAGACTCGTCTAAAAACGAGCTGGGTCAAGACCATTTTGACAATGCTATATACATATGAAACAAGCTTGGAAGCCATCTTCATTTGTACACATGAAACAAACAAAGATGAAGAATATAAACGTGACATTTTAAACCAAAAAAGAAAAAAGAAAAAGCAAATCAGTTTGAAATAAATGTAGATCAAGAAAAAGAAACACAGAAGTTGACAAAAAAGAATGAGCCGAAATATAACAAAAACAACAACACAAAGTAGAGCTCTGATGTTTTAAACGGGAAACTAAACAGTTTTGAAACCTTGGCACTTATTATATAAGTGTTCAAAACTAGACTAAATCAATTTAAATTAAATCAAATTGAGTAAAATTAAAAAAAATTAAATTTATTTTTAAAACATGACAATCTAAAACCAAACCATATATATATATATATATTATATGTTATATTATACATATCTATATACATATATTAAAAAATAGAACCAAATCGAATAATATATATATATATATTAAAAATAATTTATACACTAATACATGGATTTTATTTTTTTTTATCATGAGTAGATGTCAATTAAATATATTGTTATAAATTTACATACTAACACTAATGTATTAATATATAATTTAAATTATTAATGTGTGGTCTAAAAAGAAAAAAAGTAAGGTTATGAAAAAAATAAAAATAAAAATTTATTATGTTCATAAAATAATATATTACAAAAGAATGCTTTCAAGCATAATAATGAAATGCCTCAAATATTATACAAAAATTTTGTGGTAATTATCCTCTTCCAAAATTGTCCAAAATTGAACCAAATTGTCCAAAAAAGAAAAATTGAATAGGTCCATATTTTCTCAAAATAAATGATTCGATTTTAATTTGGTATTGTAGAGTAGCAACCTGAAAAATAAGAATAAACACAAAATAAAAGAAATTGAAGGTCATTGTTAAAAATGTAATTTATATAGTACTGGGCTGAAGTCTGAGTATCTTGATATTTTTTAAGATAATTTCAAATCTCCCACGAATTAATTTCATCATATTACCTAGTGCAAAAATATACAAACGTGTTACCTTTATGGTAGAAAACCTAAGACTCACATATTTATCTATATATATCTCTACACAAAGAAAATAAATTGAACTCATCTTCTCATAAACTAGATGTCTTACCTTAAGTTATAAGTATCTCATAAATATTTTTATTTCATCTCATATATATATATATATATATATATATAACCGAACTGGTCTTCTCATAAACCAGATGTCTTACCTTAAGTTATAAGTATCTCATAAATATTTTTATTTGATCTCATATATATATATATATATGCAGACACTCCCTCTCTATATTTATACGTCTCTTTGACATACCAAAACATATACATATATATAGTGTTTGCCTTTCCATATCTTATGTTGCCGTGAGAGTGAGTGCCTTTAATTCCAATTAGTTGCATGACTAACGCATAAAGCAACATAAATGAGAAAACCCAATGTTTTTATATACATAATGAAGGTTAATGAAAATAATCAATGTAGTTGGGTTGACATTAACGTCTGGGTCTTAAAATCATTTTTTATTTTCATATTTTATAATAACAATTCTAACAATCTCTCGCTTGTTATTATAAAATAACACAAAATAATATATACACTTTGGATAGAGATGAGTTATCATGCATAATATAAGTAACTAAATTTGCCTTGAACTTACACTTAGCAATAATATATTTCTTGATCCAGAGTCAAATTAGTATTCGTCTTGAACTATGACTATTTTGAGTAGACAAGATATATATCTTACACACAATAATCTAGGTGTAAAATATGAGCCCTGGCTGGCACGATTATGCGGCCTTATACCGTATCTTGTTTCTTGAATGTATTCTAAGAATATATTCTATATATTTTCATATAGGAGCAGCCATACTTTGTCAAATTCAAATAGGTGAATTCTGTCAAAGGTATTTTTGCAGTTAAGACATCTCACTCTTACAGAGCTACAAATTTCATTAAGAGTTTTTAAAACTCAACCTCACATATTCACTACAAGAAAATACACTGACACTATAGGAATGAATTTAAGAGTTAGAACTCTTATAAAATGTGTATTTATTAAACAACTATATGATTCGTTTTTTCTTTTGAACTAAGTTCTTAAGATCTTTAGTCACAAGGTAGAGTATCCTTATAGATTACTTCTAATCTTATGAGCTTGATATTCATCGTCTTCAATATCTCTAAATTCTTTAACTATAATTATAATTTTAAAAAATCTCAAAATTCAAAGAATACAAATAATATTTAAATGAGAGCGAATGGAAGGGTTGAATAGAGGAAAGAAGACAACATGAGAAGCTATACCTAAACTGCATTTACCGCAGTTGGAGTTCCACCATTAAAGCTGCAATATTTCTTTTAGGTGCTATAATACATATGGGTAGTAGATTCTCTTCTCCATTTTCCCTGCCTGCAATTAGTGCCTAATGAAGGCTTTGATGACGATTATTTGAAATTCGGAAACTTAGTTTAAAGATGTAATCGTTGCACCATCTTCAGATAAACAACCAAGTTGTCGCCCAACTTTCTTATTGCCCTCTATCCTCCTAAAATATAATATATTCTTATTCTTATCATTAAGGATTCAATCTCCAAGATTAAATGTTTTAATTAAATAAAAAAAATGTACAACCAATATTTTTTATTCTATTAACATTAAAAATTCAACTCTTAAAATTAATCATTATACTATAGTTCATGTAAAATACACACATAAAGAGAGGTGAATTGGTATTTAAAATTTTATTCAATTTATGAAATTAAGTTTAGTTTGCAAATTCATTTAACTACAACACAATATATTTAACTAGAACTAACATATAACATAACAGATAAATATATTTATAAATTAAAAGAGTTAAGGGAGGAGAAGATCAAACAGCGATGTATCCTAATTTGATCATACTAGCAACGTCAATTTCCTTTGCATATCAAGATTTTTTTTTCACAATAAAATATATCAAAGTACAATGAAGGTTTTACACAAACTCACCAATAACCTTTATATATGGTTTTTTTAGATCATCTTAAACTAAAAGTTTACACAAATCACTAGCAATTTGAGAGTTTGAACAACACACTCACAAACAACTCACTTTTTTTGGTTGAATATTCCCAAGTATTATTTAATTCAAGGGGGAAAATATACTTTGCCTCTATGAACTTTTATTAATATGCAAAAAATCTCTATTAACTTTAAAACTAACACAGAACCCATATAAACTTCTCATTTGGCACGATGTAGTTCCTCAATTAAAAATAATATTAATTTAACTAATGATCAATTTTAATTGAAATTAAATAACTATTATGTTAGCTCAAAATAAACACGCTGACATGACAAAAATAAAACCATATGATTGACCCATTTGATGAACCAAACCCGACCTGCAGAAGCTTGCTTCGTGCGCCTTCTCCGTCTTCTCCAACTCGTTGCGTCTATTCTCTTCTTCTCCAACCCAACCTGATGTCGAGGAGTGTATGGCAGGGCTCCGACGATGGTACACTGATGCTTCTTTTCCTTTTATTTTTTTCCTCGCTTTCGCGTTCCCCAAACAAAAATCCCACTGTGGACTCTCACAAAATATCTACAATCAAATTGATTTCTTGTTCGACTACTTCATCTCTAGGCTTTCGATTCAATACGTTGCCATTTTTAATGTGATATGATTCAATCTAGATAACAACCTATGTCTTAGAAATTCACTCTTCAATTGCTAGGAAACCGCCTTTATTATAAATGGGGGAGGAGGTGAAGATGACCAACTATGACAGCACTGCCACCGACAAGAATGAACAGGTTCTCAAATGGGAGTCGGGTCTTCCCTCTACCGATGATCTTAATCCTCTGTCTCAGTCGTTGACCTCGTCGGAGCTCACCTCTGCCTTTGGGAAATGTCTGTGTACCATGGCCTAAAACAGAGCATGTAATTCCTGAAACAGAGAATTGAAAATGGTTAGGTGGTAACTTGGGGTTACGAGAATGGACCCGAGAACTCAAAAGAAGAATGGAAAAGATGAAAGCATTGTTAGGGTGATATGAACTTTAGAGGCCATTTTATATAAAGCAACTAAGAACTCGTTTGACATGAATATTCAATTTGTGTTCTCTCTTCATCAATATTCAATCTATGTTTTGGGGTCAATCTAAATGAATAGTTTGTTTCGGTCGCTTGTAAGGAAAGGACAAGACGAAGCCTTCGATTCTTTTTTTTTGTGTGCGAAAGGTATTTGAGATTTTGATTATTGAGGCTGTTTTTCTCCAACAGATGAGCGAAGAATGTAAATAACATAACAGAATGATCCAAATGACTGAATATTCAATTCAAATATTGAAGTAATTAATATAGTCAAATTCAGACCCCAAGACTTATGGGCCTTTCTAGTTTTTACCATGCTTTGCTTGTCTCCCCCTTCTTTCCTAGAAGATCATGTCATCCTGACTTCTTGTTACTTTACAAATATATGGAGTCAGAGACAAATATTCAATTTTGATTATTTTGGGAGGGTTAAATTAATAATATGTTGCTATTGTAATTTTGTCTTTCGAGGTAATATGAACTATGAAGTATGAACATTGTGGCATTGTAATACCCATGAAAAATAAAATATAAATGCGTGATTACAAACTACTGTTACTATTTACGTATATGGTACTGTTCATTTATATAATCAAAATGTCAAGTACTAGAAGTGGTTTGATCATAAGAGAAAACTAGAAAGAAGTTTGTAAGAGAAAATGACGTTTTATGTGTAAAATACGCTCAGAGACTAAATTGAAAGGACTGAATTGAAAAGAAACTTAAAGGTTTAAGGTGAAAGGATAGTTTTCCCTTTAAGTTTTCAATAGTAATAAAAGAAAAATTTTTAGTCGTACGCGTAAGGTGCACAGTAAATTACATTATTAGAAATGTCATTTTCATGAATAATAAATTGAATATTTTATTAGCGCATAGTGTCAAATAGTACCCTTGACTTTTGCTATAAATAGGCCCTTCCATTTCACTTCTAAACTCACACCTTCAACTTCTCTTCTTCTCTCCTTAAGTTTCTCTTGCTCCGACGCTAGGCCTCTAAGATTTTGGGCCTTTCCTTTTTGCTTAGGTAAGGATACTATGCCCTTTCTATGTCTTTCAAATTCTAGAAGTTATTTTCTTAAGTATGCTCTGTGGTTGCGGCTTTGGCCGATCTTCCACATCAGAAAAACTGTCCTTAGCTGTTTATATGTTATTTTGATTCTCTGATTACCGAAATAGAATGTAAACTGTGAAGAATACATGTCTAGGAAAGTTCTGGCTAAGGAAAGACCTGGTTTTTAAGTGTGTCCAGTGTGACCCTCCACTCTTTCCTAGAAACTTACCTGGTGTACTCTTTTACAGATTATATTCTCTATTTCTGGTATGAATAGTACCCATACGTATGAATAGTAACTATATGAATAGTAACTATACGTATGAACAGTATCTATACGAAAACAATCTTAACGTATTTTCTATAATCTTTCATGAAAATCTCTGTAGCGAAACACTGAAATTCACCTACGTACTCTTGTCCGTAACAATTTAGAGAAGTGATACTCGTACGGAATCCAGGTGAGTGAAACGACCCCGTTTTAATAAAGTTTTAGCATTATTGGTAATAAAAAGTATGTCGTAGGACACTCCCAAGATTCATAAAGGGAAATTGGATTCAGAATAACGAATTTAAGGAGATAATTAATCCAGAAGTATAGATAAGACGAAACAAATATTTCATGATGATGTGAAGTTTGAATCTTTTCAAAAACAGTTTAATTGCTATCTTGATTTTTGGCTTATAAATCTATAATATAGTTATATACTATACCTGTTATATGGATGAATATTATATTGTGCTTCTGATTATGATATGGAATAATGTACTATTGATTGTGATTGAGCGGGACAGTACCCCCTCTCACGACAAGGCGGAAAACCCGGTTGAAAGGGTGTCTTGACCAATGAGTGTGGAGACAATGATTCCCTCAGTAGGGATATATCCCAGATTGGTGATAAATCCGTGAGCTGCCCTAGCTAAGAAGATGAGGTTGTGCGTCATGGCAGAAATATACAGAATTGGTGCACCGGCCTGTGTGTGCTCTCCGGGATATATTGTCATTGATGAGTACTAGTAACGTTTGTTGAATTGGATAAATTTTTGTCTTCTTGTATGTAATTTCTAACTATGTCTATTGGTTGAACTTGAGCCTTTGGATATGCTTGCATGACTGGTGATGTATTTGAATTTTATTAACGCAAGGCCGATTTGCTCACTGAGTTTAAAAGCTCACACTCTCTGTACAAATTTTTTTATTCAGATCAGGTTGCCACCGAAGAACATCCGCTAGATGAGTAGATCACTTTGGACCTTCCCGCTGTAGGGTAGGCCCTTCTTTTGTTATAGAATATGTTGCTCTGTAACCGTCTAGGACATCTAGGTCAGGGGATTGGTATTTGGCTTGTATTCCAGTATGATAATGTATTTTGTACTGAGGATCTATTATTTTTAATTAAGAAAATTTGATGTATTTTCTTTGTATTTATTAAGGAATGGTATTTTGAGAATATAGAGATAATGACTAATAATTTTACTTGTGGGAAGAATTTATCGAAAGGCTTACAGTGATGGGATATTCATCATTATACCGGTCATGTGCCTAGAAAATTGGTCGTGACAGGCAAATATAAGATTTTAGGAGGGAAGGAGAGAGAACATAGATTGAATATTGATGAAGAGCAAAAGCTATAGGAGCAACAGCAGCAGTGAAAGACGAAGCTGAGTCTGGGCGGGGAGCAGAGTGGAGGACATGCTGCTGCACGGTGACAATTCAAACCCAGCAACTCGAAGGAATAAATTAGGCTCGTGTTGCTTCAATATGGGTTGGGTTGTGTGTAATGGGTTTGAATTATAGATTTGGATTGAAGTTGACATGACAAATTTTGAATTAGTGTTAACTGTTAGTTAACTTAACAATTTTTTTAATAGAAGGAGTAAATCACACCAAAATAAAGTCTATAGGGATTATTTGTTGAATTTCAAAATTTATAAAAAAATTTTACACATTGAGAGAAGTTGACGGGAGTAAAGTTCATTTTTCCCTAATTCAAATTATTGTCAAAAGAATGTGAAGCACAAATCATGAAGTAATATGATATATTATCAAGATATGATAAAGTTTCAATTTAAGAAAGGATTTGGTTTGATTATCTCAATTTTTTAAACTTTCCTTAAGGCTTTTTAAGTCATATGATTAATATGCGTTTAATCATAAATTAATAATTTCACACTCAAAAATTTTCGTAAAAGATAAGATAATAAATTATTAATATTTAAAATATATATATATATATATATATATATTGTTCTTAACAAAGTTAATTACTAACCCTTTAGCCAACAATTTAGTCTCTATAACCTGTTATTTATTTAATCAAGACAAAACTAATGCTAAGCTTTAATAAGTTCTAATTGAATTGAAAAATTCCAACTCATATTTAAAATAAAATTTGTATAATCTAAAAGTCTTAAAACTTCATCAGATAACTTTTTCTTTTAACATACTTTGGGGTAACGTTAAAATTTAAACTGTAAGAAGTGGCTCATATATTTATAAATGTTTAATTTTTTAAATAAATGATTACTTTTTTATTATGTGTATAATATGTAAAATACGAACTAAATAGGATTCAAAGCTTCAACTACCTTCATTGCCTTTCAGGTGACATGCGTCTTTTCATCTTTTGTCGTACGATACCTACAACACACAGTTTTTGTATAGTAGCTTTGGTATGAAAATAAAAAAAAATTAAAATATATTTTATTCCCTTAAACTTTAGTATAATACCCGTTAATTTCGGAATATAATTCGCCTAGGAGTATTTTAGAATTTTACAACGTTACTTTAGTTATTTATTTTGGTCATTTTTTATTTTCATATTTAATTGTTCTCTTTAAATATTATTTATGAAAATTGAGTTAAATTATTGGATTAAATATTTGCACCATGTGGGATATATTCTAAGAATGGTGAAATTCATGGAAAAGTAGTTTAACAATGGTCAATTAGTCCATTTATTGTAAATTGACTGGATGGGTTTGGATGTTGGGTTATGGATACCCATGGGTTATTAAATAACCCATTAGAAAATATTTAATATAAAGTTTCAATAGTACCCCTCATTTCTCATTTTCGCGTCTGAAGCAAAAGGCTGAAAGGGTTTTTTCTCATTTCTTCATCCTCTTCTCAAATCCTTTCCTTGATCTTCAGAATTTCGATTATTTGTTCGATTCAAAAGCTTTGTAAGGATCAAAGGTAAGCTTTAATCTCATTATTTTCCTTAAATTTCAGTTTATATAGAAGATCAGAGGAGGTTTTGTTCTTGAAGATTTTGATGATAATTCATGAATCTCAGTTGTTTTAGAAGTTATATTTGAGTTATAATCGGTTAAAAGAGTTGAGATCCTGGTTTTGAATCAAAAAAAAAAGGAAAGGATGGAAATTTTCTGGGAAGCGTCTGCAAACACGAATTCACTGTAGCAACCAGAAAATTTCAAAAAAATTTTCGAGTAACTGTAGCAGTACTATAGTGTCGGCAGTCAACGAACTGTAGCAGTCAACGTTACTGTAGCGAATCGTACTGTAGCGAATCGTTACTATAGCAAACCGTTACTGTAGCGAACCGTACTGTAGTAAATCGTTACTGTAGCAATTAGAAAATTTTACATCTTTTAGTGATTTTGTTTCCTTTCTTATGTTTCCTTGTAATATATTTTACTAGGAAATTTTCCTACACCAATTCTAGTGTGGAACAAGGTAAACTTGGACAAACATCAAGGTAAGTGAATAACATTGCTAAGCTAATTTGATATTACTAGTCAAAGTACAATATAAGTCCCATTTACAATATTATTGGATATTAATCAATCAATTTTTCATATGACAGTATATGATGATTGGTATATTTTTTTTACAGAAATTCAAAGGAATAAGAGTATGTAGAAATTATTTTATTTCATGGCAATTGTACTATGTGATAAATTCTCACTATCTTATTAATGAGTAAAGATCTACGGGATCTAATACATGAGTTTGAAAGGGTTAAAGTCCCATACTACTCAGTGCATAACGATGAAAAACTATACACGAGTTTGAAAGGGTTAGAGTCTCATACTACTCGGTGTATATCTATGTGAACCTATACATGAGTTTGAAAGGGTTAGAGTCTCATACTACTCAGTGTATATATATGAGAACTTATTCACGAGTTTGAAAGGGTTAGATTCCCATACTACTCGGTGTATATCTATGAGAACTTATTCACGAGTTTGAAAGGGTTAGAGTCCCATACTACTCGGTGTATATCTATGAAATCTTATTCGCGAGTTTGAAAGGGTTAGAGTCTCATACTACTCGATGTATAAGACAATTAATTATATGAGTAAATGTGGTATTTGTACTTTTGATATTTTATATAGTACAGTTATTTACTTACTGAGTTTTTAAATAAACTCATACTCCCTATGATTATCTTTTCAGATACAGAAAACAAGGAAGAAGAGTATCCGTTTGAAGATTAGAAGCCCCTTGGAGTTATTATCTGTTTCTGTCTGGTGGGATACCAGTACAGTACTTATTAATGTGAATACTAGGAACGCTCTGTACTTACTATAGGTCTCCTAGGCTTGCCATGAGATAGAAACATCAGATTATGTATGTCTATATTTGCTTATCAGATGAATATAATTCTGTAGTGTGGAATGAATGATTAAGGTTGAATGTAAAACCTTACAGAATACATGTAAATAACGTATGTTTGATAATGCGACTATTGCACATATGATTAATTTAATGAATGAACGGTTTGACCGATTTGAGGCTGAAGTGAGAGGTCGAGCTACACAAGCTAACCTGCCAGTGGATCCTCCTATTGTTGAAGCCGAAATTGTACCACCAGCTCAGTTAGCTGGAGGAGGTAATGTAAGGGAGCTAAGAATGTCTGAATTCCAGAAAATGAGGCCTCCTACTTTTTCAGGGGAAGATCTCAAAGAGGACCCACAATGTTTCCTTGAAGATTGTGGAGCAATCTGTGATGCTATAGGGTGTTCTCCTACTCAAAAGATAGAATTCACTTCATTTCAGTTAAAGGGTAGGGCTGGTAAATGGTGGAGGAACTGGAAGAAAGCTAGAATTCAAGGCGCACCGCCAGTTATGTGGACGGAGTTTTACAGATTGGTTATGGAAAGGAAGTCAAAGAATAAAAAGAATATCGACAAAAGAAGAAAGCTAGATATAGGAGATCTTTTGATCAAGGGGAAGACTCAGGGACTTTGAAACCCTTTACTGCATCACAACATGCTCCAGTCACTCCTACTAAGTCATCTTATTCTACAGCCAGTGTGGCTAAGCCTCGTTCAGAGAGCAGGGGTAGTTTTAGCTCTTCTAGTAGAGAAGGTACTCAAGCTAGAAGGAAGAAACCTCAGTGTTCTGAATGTGGAAAGTTTTACTTCGGAGAATGCAGGTTAAACACTGTTGGTACAGGTTGTTTTAACTGTGGACAAAAAGGACATTTTATAAGGGAGTGCCCTCAGCTCATGACAAGACCAGGTCAAGGGTCTACTTTGCCACCTCGACCACAATCTATTTCTGCTTCTATTACTCGAACACCAACCCCTTCAATAGGGGGTAGTATGGGAAGAGGTTCTGGAAGAGGCCAAGGTGATCGTGGAAAACAAGCTGCTGGCAGAGGAAATGCAAGAGTATATGCTCTAACCCGACATGATGCTCAAACATCCAATGCTGTAGTTACAGGTATATTATCTGTTAATACTTTTGCTGCACGTATTTTGTTTGACCCCGCTTCTACTCTCTCGTATGTGTCACCCCTATTTGCCAAGAGATTTGCATTTGATTCGATTACTCTTAAGGAACCATTCTTGGTTTCCACACCGATGAGAGAGACTTGGATAGTTAAAACATGTTATCGTTCTTGGAAAATAATTGTTGGGGGCATGGAAACTGAGATAGATCTTATGATTCTCAATATGTTAGATTTTGATGTGATTTTAGGGATTGACTGGTTATCTTCTTGTCATGCTACTATAAATTGTCGTGACAAAGTTATTTCCTTTAATATGCCGGGGAGGAGTAATTCTGTGTTTCAAGGAGATCGAAGTGATGTACCTTGCAACATGATATCTATGTTAAGTGCCCGGCGTATGTTGCGAAAGGGATGTCAGGGATTTCTAGCTTTTATCAAAGATTTAGAAAAGAAAGAATAGAAGTTAGAAGACATACATGTGGTTAATGAATTCCCAGATGTGTTCCCAGAAGATTTACCTAGATTACCGCCAGAAAGAGATATTGAGTTCAGTATTGATTTGATCCCAGACACACGACCAATTTCTATTCCACCTTATCGTATGGCTCCTGTTGAGCTAAAAGAACTCAAAGAACAATTGGAAGATTTGTTGAACAAAGGGTTCATTCACCCAAGTTTTTCACCTTGGGGTGCTCCTATTCTTTTTGTGAAAAAGAAAGATGGTTCTATGAGACTATGTATAGATTATCGTCAGCTGAATAAAGTCACAGTGAAGAATAAGTATCCTTTATCAAGGATAGATGATTTGTTTGATCAGCTTCAAGGAGCAAAATACTTCTCAAAGATTGATCTAAGGTCTGGATATCATCAGTTATGAATTAAGAATGATGATATACCTAAGACAGCTTTTCGTACACGGTATGGACATTATGAGTTTCTTGTGATGTCTTTTAGGTTGACAAATGCACCAGCAGCATTTATGGATTTAATGAACAGAGTGTTTAAATCATTCCTTGATAAGTTTGTAATTGTATTTATTGATGATATTTTGGTATATTCAAAGAGTCATGAAGAACATACTGAACATTTGAGAATAGTACTTCAGATCTTGAGAGAGCATCAGTTGTACGCAAAGCTCTCAAAATGTGAATTCTGGATGAGTCATGTAACGTTTTTGGAACATGTTATTTCCCAAGAAGGTATTCATATAGATCCAAGTAAAATTGAAGCAGTATAACAATGGCCTAGACCAACAACTATGTCTGAAGTACGTAGTTTTCTTGGCTTAGCAGGGTATTACCGTCGCTTTGTCAAAGATTTCTCTAAGACGGCTCTCCCATTAAATAAGTTAACTCGAAAGAATGTTAAATACATTTGGGATGATTCATGTGAGCAAAGTTTCACCCAATTGAAAGAGTGTTTAACTTCTGCACCAGTCTTAATCCTACCATTAGGACCAGGGGGTTACTCTGTATTCTGTGATGCCTCAAAGATAGGCTTAGGGTGTGTATTGATTCAACATGGTAGAGTCGTAGCTTATGGCTCACGTCAACTTAAAAAGCATGAATTGAATTACCCCACTCATGATTTGGAAATGGCAGCTGTAGTGTTTGCCTTAAAGATTTGGAGACATTACTTGTATAGGGAGACTTGTAAAATTTTTACATATCACAAAAGCCTTAAGTACATTTTTGAGCAGAGAGATCTTAATCTAAGACAACGAAGGTGGATGAAACTTCTGAAAGATTATGATTGTACCATCCTTTACCATCCAGGTAAAGCAAATGTAGTGGCTGATGCTCTAAGTCGAAAGTCTATGGGAAGTTTAGCTCACATTGCCACTATAAGGAGGTCTCTAATACATGAACTACAAGAATTGGAAGCTAATGGAGTATTCTTTGAGATCACTGAGTCATGTACATTTCTGGCTCATTTAACAGTTAGATCATCCCTTATTGAAAAAGTAAAAGCAACTTTAGAAAATGACATCGATATGGTCAAAATCAGAGATAAGGCAAGGCAAGGTCTAGCACCAAGTTTCTTGGTAGATGAAGAAGGAGTCTTATGGTTTAATGGGAGACTCTGTGTCCCCAACATTGAATCTTTAAAACATGAAATCTTAATGGAAGCTCATGGTTCGCCATACGTTGTACACCCTGGTGCTGTGAAAATGTATCAGGACTTGAAACAAGTTTACTGGTGGGAGGGCATGAAGCGAGACGTGACTGACTTTGTAGCTCGATGTTTGACTTGTCAGCAAGTTAAAGCTGAACATTGATGACCACCTGGTTTGATGCAAAAATTAGATATTCCCGAATGGAAATGAGAAAGGATCACTATGGATTTTGTAGTAGGTTTACCCCAGTCAACAAAAGGAAATGACTCAATATGGGTCATAGTGGATCGACTTACTAAGTCAGCACATTTTCTTCTTGTTCATACCACTTTCAGTGTAGCAAAATTTGCTCGAATTTATGTTAAAGAAATAGTGAAACTTCATGGTGTACCAATATCCATTATATCAGACCGAGGACCTCAGTTTACTTCTCGGTTCTGGAAAGTCTTTCAAGAGGCTTTAGATACCAAAGTGAATCTTAGCACAACATTCCATCCTCAGACTAATGGACAGTCCGAAAGGACAATTCAGACTTAAGAGGATATGCTAAGAGCTTGTGTGATGGATTTCAGTGGAAGTTGGGAAGATCATTTGTCTCTTATTGAATTTGATTATAATAACAGTTACCAAGCCAGTATCCAGATGGCACCTTTTGAGGCTTTATATGGGAGATGGTGTCGATCTTCTATAGGTTGGTTTGAACTTGGTGAAACCAAAATACTTGGACCTGAGATGATACAAGAAGATATAAATAAAGTTAAACTGATCAGAGAGAAGTTGTTAACTGCTCAGAGTAGACAGAAGTCTTATGCGGACAATCGACGACGTGACCTTGAATTTGCAATAGGTGATATGGTTTTCTTACGAATCTCACCTATGAAGGGAGTAATGAGATTCGGGAAGAAAGGCAAGCTTAGTCCGAGGTATGTTGGCCCATATGAGGTTGTAGACAGAGTGGGTAATGTGGCATATCGCCTGGACCTACCTTCAGACCTAGAAGGAGTTCATCAAATATTTCATGTGTCCATGCTGCGGAAGTATCTTCCTGATCCTTCTCATGTCATTCAACCCCAAGAAGTTCATTTTGATGAAACTCTCACCTATGAAGAGGTACCAGTAGCTATTCTTGATAGAAAAGTCAAGAAATTGCGCACTAAAGAAATTCCTACTGTCAAGGTTCTTTGGAGAAATCATTCTCACGAGGAAGCTACGTGGGAGGCAGAAGTTGAAATGTGGATAAAATATCCATATTTGTTTGAAACCTGAGCTAAGATTTTAATTCGGAGGACTGAATTCTTTTAAGGGGGTAGAATGTAATACCCGTTAATTTTGGAATATAATTCGTCTAGGAGTATTTTAGAATTTTACAACGTTACTTTAGTTATTTATTTTGGTCATTTTTAATTTTCATATTTAATTGTTCTCTTTTAATATTATTTATGAAAATTGAGTTAAATGACTGGACTAAATATTTGCACCATGTGGGATATATTCTAAGAATGGTGAAATTCATGGAAAAGTGGTTTAAGAATGGTCAATTAGTCCATTTATTGTAAATTGACTGGATGGGCTTAGATGTTGGGTTATGGATACCCATGGGTTATTCAATAACCCATTAGAAATATTTAATATAAAGCTTCAATAGTACCCCTCATTTCTCATTTTCGCATCTGAAGCAAAAGGCTGAAAGGGTTTTCTCTCATTTCTTCATCCTCTTCTCAAATCCTTTCCTTGATCTTCAGAATTTCGATTATTTGTTCGATTCAAAAGCTTTGTAAGGATCAAAGGTAAGCTTTAATCTCATTATTTTCCTTAAATTTCAGTTTATATAGAAGATCAGAGAAGGTTTTGTTCTTGAAGATTTTGATGATAATTCATGAATCTCAGTTGTTTTAGAAGTTATATTTGAGTTATAATCGGTTAAAAGAGTTGAGATCCTAGTTTTGAATCAAAAAAAAAAGAAAGGATGGAAATTTTCTGGGAAGCGTCTACAAACACGAATTCACTGTAGCAACCAGAAAATTTCAGAAAATTTTTCGAGTAACTGTAGCAGTACTGTAGTGTCGGCAGTCAACGATACTGTAGCGAACCGTACTGTAGCGAATCGTTACCGTAGCAAACCGTTACTATAGTAAACCGTTACTGTAGCAATCAGAAAATTTTGCATCTTTTCGTGATTTTGTTTCCTTTCTTATGTTTCCTTGTAATATATTTTACTAGGAAATTTTCCTACACCAATTCTAGTGTGGAACAAGGTAAACTTGGACAAATATCAAGGTAAGTGAATAACCTTGCTAAGCTAATTTGATATTACTAGTCAAAGTACAATATAAGTCTCATTTACAATATTATTGGATATTAATCAATTAATTTTTCATATGACAGTATATGATGATTGGTATATTTTTTTTACAGAAATTCAAAGGAATAAGAGTATGTAGAAATTATTTTATTTCATGGCAATTGTACTATGTGATAAATTCTTACTATCTTATTAATGAGTAAAGATCTACGGGATCTAATACATGAGTTTGAAAGGGTTAAAGTCTCATACTACTCAGTGCATAACGATGAAAAACTATACACGAGTTTGAAAGGGTTAGAGTCCCATACTACTCGGTGTATATCTATGAGAACCTATACATGAGTTTGAAAGGGTTAGAGTCCCATACTACTCGGTGTATATCTATGAGAACTTATTCACGAGTTTGAAATGGTTAGAGTCTCATACTACTCGGTGTATATCTATGAGAACTTATTCACGAGTTTGAAAGGGTTAGAGTCCCATACTACTCGGTGTATATCTATGAGAACTTATTCACGAGTTTGAAAGGGTTAGAGTCCCATACTACTCGGTGTATATCTATGAAATCTTATTCGCGAGTTTGAAAGGGTTAGAGTCTCATACTACTCGATGTATAAGACAATTAATTATATGAGTAAATGTGGTATTTGTACTTTTGATATTTTATATAGTACAGTTATTTACTTACTGAGTTTTTAAATAAACTCACACTCCCTATGATTATCTTTTCAGATACAGAAAACAAGGAAGAAGAGTATCCGTTTGAAGATTAGAAGCCCCTTGGAGTTATTATCTATTTCTGTCTGGTGGGATACCAGTACAGTACTTATTAATGTGAATACTAGGAACGCTCTGTACTTACTATAGGTTTCCTAGGCTTGCGATGAGATAGAAACATCAGATTATGTATGTCTATATTTGCTTATCAGATGAATATAATTCTGTAGTGTGGAATGAATGATTAAGGTTGAGTGTAAAACCTTACAGAATACATGTAAATAACGTATGTTTGAGAATTTTATCAAATGAGTAGTATCTTTTCACATGTTCAATTTTTGAGATGTGACATTTAGAGTCAAATTACTTTACCCACTTCAATTTTTAAATATGACAAAATAACTTCTCCAACTTTCACCTTGTAGCAAAAAAACCCTCTCTATCTAATTTTTCGTTAAGTTAACTAACGGTCAACATTCTAATCAGCCTCCTAATGCCACATTACTACTAATTTTTTCCACCTAAACGCTGACAAGTCACGTTCAACTTAATCCCTCTTCACAAACTCTACATGGTCGATGGTTGTACCCTACGCTCGTGCTCCCCTCACTACGTTGCCATTGGTGAATCACCCATCACCGGAAGTCACTCTCTGCCACTAGAAACTACCCACCATCACCCTCTGTTGCTCGTGCTCCTCTGTATTGGGCTTGCCATGTGCCATGAAAAAGCCCCATCACACGGACCAAAACCCCTTTCGCACCCCTGTCCTTTTCGAGTTCGAGTCCAGGCGTGTTCGCTCATATGAGGATGAAGATGATAAAAGGAGTGTAGTTCCAATCTGTATCTCTGAAAATTCTAAGGATGCCCCATCCAACATTATAACACCGATTGACTGCAATGGTGAAGAATGTGATACCAGCGATGAGCAAAATAAGATTGCTATTCCAACAACAGCAGAGTTGAGATGGGCTAACTGATGCCCTTTCTTTTTTACTAGTTTTGTTTTTGATTATTGGAAAATGGAATTATTGATTTTATTCCCATTCTTTATAATTATAAGCAAAAGATTTGTTAGATGTAGTTCATAGAGACACTAGAGTGGGAAGTTGTAAATTTCCTTATATCATTAATCAGCACTGTCTGCAATCTAGCTGAGCTTTGGTGTTTGCATTGATATGAAGTTTGAATTTGAATCTGAACCATTATTTATATTTCTCTAGGTAAATGATCAGATAAGTCTATCTGCTAAACATGAGATATGGCATTCAACACAAGCTTCCACATTAGAGGCGCTTAAGCTTTATTCATAAGTTCTCAAAGAACCTTGAATTGGAGATTCATGAAGAGCCAATACAAACTCATTATCATAAGTTTGAGCATATCTTAGATTTTTTTTTCCTTTTATAATAAGGTTGGATGAAGATTCGAAATGAGATTGTATATTCATCTTGAATAACAACTCTTCCAGTGTATAGGAGAGAACAACATATATTAATTCAAACAAAAGATTCCCCCTTTACCAAGGGTATAGTAGTCTCTTTCTTTGGTACTTCTGGCAAGTCAACTGCCATATTTACAAGAATTGAAGCTTCTTTCCAAGCATTTACAATAAGTTCTATAAATTCACTGATAAATTGCTATAACATTTTGAGAAATACAAAAATAATTTAAAATTCAATACTTATCAGCATCTTTAAAATTCTAAAACCATATACTTTAAAAAAGTCACCAACTAAGATTAACAGTAAGAATACAAACTTGGTCACAAACATATACCAAAAAAAAAATGGTCACCAACTACTATAAACTTGCAACCACTATGAACATATATCAAAAAATGGTCTAACTAATACAACTCCTGCTTATGCAATGTTATCTTGCTCTCCTTTTATTGATGCCAGAGTGCTTTGAGTAGTTAGAGGTTGGCTTATCTGTAGGCACATAAGTGCAAGGTAATCAGCATAAAAGCAAAATATGTTATACATACACACGCACACACATATATATAATTTAAGGTGAACTGAGATTAACTATATTATTACTCACATGGGTGTGGTATTGTCTATTTGACTTGGCACCTGTGACTTCTTCCTCCCCTTGTAAATCTTTTTGTTCAGGTTTATTGGCCTTTTACATCCATGTGCATTATGACCAGTTACCCCATAATGACCACACTTCATTGTGGATCATTTTTTACTAACCTTGAAGGGGTTTTGTGGCTCATATGTAGCTTTTTTCCTGGATTTCTTGGGCCTACTGGGTGCTTTTTATATCTTATATTGCTTTTACACTTTTTTAAGCTTATTTTGTATCTTAGGGCATACGGGATCCTGATAGTTCTCCATCCCTTCTTTTTTTGCTACATATCTCTTCATAAACATCCTTCTAATAATATCACACAATGTTATTATTGGTTTATCACGTGCCTCAAGTATGAATGTCTCTGCAATGCTATTCTAGACAATGTCACACTTAGTCCTAATGGTGAAGGCATGCTTACTCCAAAGTTAGGGGTCATACTTATTCAACCATTGGTAAGCATCAGGGTCAAATACATTCAATAAGTTCATATGGTGGTCAAATTCATGCTTTGTGGTTACCCTACAAGCATTTCACAACTCGTTTTTCAAACTTTAACCCTTTAACCTTAATTTGAAGTTTGCATATAAATGCCTAACACAAAATCGTTGATCACAACCCATGGCTTGTAACACTTGTTGCAAACCCCACAAGCATGAAAAAAAAGAAAAACAGCATTAATTGGTAATAACATATCATTGAATTTTATAAACCATAAAATAAAATCAAACAATTATCTTTTTCATATCAGACATAATGACCCATCCTTTGTCTTGTCATCTCCCAATGTTATCAAAGAGCAGGCTTAGACAATTTTTCACAATTTCTCTTGTAATACTCTACTCCTTTTTGTTTCAAGGTTCTTCCAAATTTTCAGCACATCATTGTCACAGTGATGTTCATTTCTTTATTATCAAACTTGTACCATATATCACCATAGCTATTGTAGCCACTTTCCTTCAAGAAAACCATGATGTTAGTAACTGTTATGAAGTCGGGGTCATAGTCTTCGTTCACCTTCTTACCCCCAACATAAATGGGGAAAATTGAAGCCTCCCTCCATGTTGAATCTCTATGGTTACCTTGGTCATTATGGTTCAAAAATGAAATTTTGAATAAAAACAGCACTTAAAGTATTAAAAATGCCAAACAAAAAATAGCATGCTACTTTCCAATATATTTTTCAAACAAAGACCTTTGTGGGACCATACAATCAAGATTCCCTCTCATCTTTATTAATAAATAATAACACAACATTAAGGAAAGGCTCTTAGGACACAAAACAAGAAGACAAACAGGTATAGTGTCAAATATATTCTTTGTTGAACAAAGTACATTGTCATATACTTCTCATGTACAGTGTCATATAGGATAAAAATAGAGTCTAGAAATTAATTGAATAAAAACATATAAGTTTGATTTTTAATGTAATATTAGTGAATGAATTACTAGATTGCCAAAAACAAACAATGAAAAAAGCCAAAAGTGTAAATACACAGCTGTCTTTCCACTAAAGTATAAATCATTAAAAAAGGCAATGAGTAGAAGGGAACAAAATTGGTATAGCGTGCAAAAGGGATGGTCGATCAAGGTGTCTGGGCTTGCCTGGAATCACTGTTTCGCCCTATCTACAACGTCGTAAGGCTGTGCGAAGGGGTGGAGGTTGGTACAACGGTCAACTTCGCCTTATCTGCAACATGCTAAGGCTGTGCAAAGGGGACGGATAGCAGTTTGCGGCAATGCGATGGTGTTGAGTAACAATTCTGGTACACTAACTACGCAGCAACGATGGAGCACAAGCGACAAATGTAGGGCATGACCAGCAAGCAACTCATATGGAGGACGTTTTGTTAAATGTGCCACATCAACACACTTACGTGTAAAAATTTGGATAGACGTGGCGTATATTGTAACAGTGGGAAGTTGACTATGACGTTTACTGTTAGTTGACTTGAATGAAAGTTATATGGAGGGGTTTTTTGTTATAAGGTAAAAGCTGATGGAGGTATTTTGACAAATTTAAAAGTTTAAAAGGATAAAATGATCTGACTCTAAAGTTTAGAGAAGTAAAATGTATTTTGTAAAGATAAATTACAAGGGTAAAAATAAAAATATTTGGACAATTTATAAAAAAATAAACATAAAATGATTTGACCCTAAAGTCCAGAAAGATAAAAATAAAATATTTTATTAAAATATCTTCACTTTTTTATTAAAAAATAATTTTGTAAGGATAATTCGGACAATTTTTTATTACACCACCTACCAAACACGCGACCATGTGTTCAGTATGGAGAAAGAGGAAAGGAAAATGAAAAAAATATAATAAAAATAAAATATTTTACTAAAATTCCTTTATTTTTTTAAAAAATATTTAGTGATTTTTAGAGGGGTAAAATTCCTACTCATATTTAAAATAAAATTTGTATAATCTAAAAGTCTTAAAACTTAATCAGATAACTTTTTTCTTTTAACATACTTTGGGGTAACATTAAAAATTAAACCGTAAGAAGTGGCTCATATATTTTTTTAATATATTTATAAATGTTTAATTTTTAATAAATGATTACATTTTTTTATTATGTTTATAATATGTAAAAAACGAACTAAATAGGATTCAAGGCTTCAACTACCTTCATTGCCCTTCAGGGTGACATGCGTCTTTTTATCTTTGCCGTACGATACGTATAGTACACAAGTTTTGCCGTTTTCATTTATCGTAGGTTTGGTATGAAAATAAAGGAAATTAAAATAATAAAAAAATAAAAATAAAAATAAAATATTTTATTAAAATATCTTCACTTTTTTATTTAAAAACTTAATTTTTAAAAATAATTCAAACAATTTCTTATTATCTCTCCTACTATTTCACACACTCTTCTATTATTACACCACCTACTGTTACACCACTTTGGGTTCAGAAAGAAAAAAGGAAAAAAAATAAAATAAAATAAAAATAAAATATTTTACTAAAATATCTTTATTTTTTTAAAAAAATTAATATTTTCTAGAAAAGTTATTTAGACAATTTTTCACAATTTCTCTTATTACTACCCGACTTACCAACCAACAATACCAAAAGTTCTGCCAATAAAAAAAGAGAAAAAAAATAAAATATTTTAATAAAATACCTTTACTTTTTTAAAAAAAATTAATATTTTTTAGAGAAATAATTTAGACAATTTTTTTTGCAATTTCTCTTATTACTACTCTACCTACTAACAATACCAAAAGTTCTGCCAAGTCCAGAATGGATAGATTAAATTTATATTTATTATATATTAAATTGAAATTTGTTTTTATTTTTTATTATAAAAATGTCTTTAAATGATAAGTTGAAATTTTCATACTGATTTAATTTTTTGACACATATGGATAAATAATATAAATTTTTTAATAAAAAGTTAATAAAGAGTTTATGACACAAAAAAATGAAAATTTAAATAATTTATTAATTTTTAAATTTAGAAAATAAATTACACAATTTTTCAAAAGTAAAAGAGATTTTTTACGTTTTAATTTTTGTTTTATAGTTCAAAATTATAATTTATAAACATTTTGATTACTGACAATGTTTATTTGATATTCATATATTTGAAGGGACATTTACAGTGTTACCCTTTCTTCTGTCAAAATATTTAGAAGCATTCAATTTCTCATCTATTATTATTTTATTTTTTTGGGGTCAAAATATGGTACTACACAGTCCACAGTGAGAGCTTCTACCCCTCGACTCGATTACTGCGCAACCTCAAAGGTCGCCATTTGCTTGCAGAACCTCAAGGGGCAAGTTCGCCGTTCCACCGCAAAGAGAGGCTTCTCTTTTGGTAGCAGTGGAAACGCCGCCGTAGCTGCAGTGATCAGCGTTGTTCCTCCTCGTTCATAGTTCCTTCGCCGGTTAGTTTCTGAAAATCCATTGCTTCTCCTTGTTTAAGCCCTAAACATAGTAAAGAGATAGGTCTTTGTTCTATTCTTTTTTCCGGAGCCAGGATTTGAGAGAATGTTGTGTAATTTTACTTCTGTTTCAAGCACATTGTGAAATGTTGTCCTTTTACCTTGATACTGTTCCGGATTCGAGCGCCCCTTTAGTGGTGTTGTAATAGTGTCCTTGGCCTAATTTCGCAGGTCATATTACTACATTTCTCTGCTCCGCTTTGCTATTCAATTAGTTTTCTTCGGCTATAGATTATCAAGGGACGGGATTTTAGTAGATAGTGTAAAAAGGAGTCATGGGTGTCGATGTTGGTTCCAGTAAGGGTAGTAGTGAGTATTCCTACGCGGTTGATATGGACACAGAGGAAAGCGATCAAGACTTGTCAAATATAAGTGAACTGGGGGAAGAAAATCTTAAAAAATTCTGTAAGAAGGCTACAATGTTATTTTTCGATGAGTACGGGCTGATCAGTCACCAGATCAACTCCTATAACGAGTTCATCAACAGTGGTCTGCAGAAAGTCTTTGATTCATTTGGTGAGCTCATCATTGAGCCCGGATACGATCCCTCAAAGAAGGGTGAAGGTGACTGGCGATATGCATCAGTGAAGTTTGGGAAGGTCACCCTTGATCAGCCCACGTTCTGGGGCGGTGAAGGAAATGTGAAGGAGTTCAAGATGCTTCCTAGGCATGCCCGGCTGCAGAGGATGACGTATTCATCGAAAATTAAAGTGGAGGTTCATGTTCAGGTAATTGTAACTGACATTTCTTGTCTAAAAGCAATTTTTTAATCCTCCTATAGGTTCCTTATCAAGGTTCTATAGTGAAGTTTGACTTTATTTATGTTGAGGGATACTCTGGTTGCTGATTATTCATTGATGCTTAAAAAATTGTGCTTGTCATGTCTGCTTCTATCTCTTCTAGCAGCTGACTTCTGGAGGTACAGTTAGTCATAAAACACAGACGGGAATCATATTCTTCTTTGTATGGTTTTATTTTTACCCTTGGTGTCTTTATATTGAAATGATGGTTTAAGGGATGGCTTCTTGTTCAGCTAAACTTTAAATAGAAGGGCACTTTCTGTTCCTCTGGAGCACAGTATAAGATTTGATGAATTGTGTTTGTATGCAATGTCTTTCCTGTCGAACCATCTTTGTTCAGTTTGATTTGCTAACACCTAAAGAGAAGGTTGCTAGCAATGTATGATTTGATGAATTGTGTTTGTATGCAATATCTTCCACAAATAATTTGTGGGAGAATTTCTGATACTTTGAGGATTGTGAAAAGTATATACTGATATACGTTGTGTTTGTATTAATTTTAGGTATATACCCCAAAACTGAAAAGAAGCGACAAATTTAAGACTGGCCAAGAACATTACCTTGACAAAGAGATTATCAAGGAGGACAACAGGGAAATAATTGTTGGCAGAATTCCTGTCATGGTGAAGTCTGACCTGTGCTGGATGAAAGGAGCTGAAAAAGGTGATTGTGATTATGATCATGGAGGCTACTTTCTGGTCAAAGGTGCAGAGAAGGTTAGCTGAATGCTTGATGTCTTATTTACATTTTTATACTAATTTAATTCCTCCTTTTAACCAAGTTTCTATTTTCTAGTATGATGAAGTGTTGGGGAAATAGTTTGAGATTGGATTAGGGAATATCAGACTCATCAACCGTGAAATATAGATGACATTTTGAAGAATTAGATTGATCATTTGTCATACAGCATACATAGTTTTAAGTTTTTAACTAATATCAATTTCCTTGTCAAACATTATACATGAACACTTCCTTAACAAGCCGTTGGTATACACATGGTGACTTGTTCAACTTGGTTTTATTCTTAGACTATAACTGATAGTTAATTTTGCTATTATTTGTTTGTTCTGACATTATGGATGTAGCACAGTTCATTTGATGACATATTGTTCAGGCTGTGAATCATCATTGAGGATGCATTTGGTTTTGCTACTGAAAAGAGAATAGCTTTTCAAGGTTCAAAAGTTGTTATTTGACTTTTGGCATGTGTTTGATTTTGAATTGGAAGAACTTCTTTAAGAATTTAAAAGACTAATTTTTTTTTTAAGTGCATTTTAGATGCCTTCACCCTCCCCCCCCACCCCCCAAAAAAAAAGCAAAAAAAAAAAAACAAAGACAACCCATGTTTGAACCATTCAACCCATTTTGGCATTACCTGATTTGTTTTTGGCATTATCCAATATGGTGCATATCTAATACAGATAGGGCTGCTAAAATCAATAATAGGTGCTTCCTAGCAGTCTAGTAATTAGCAGTTCATTCATCTGGTGCTGTGGCGGAATTTCTTTTATTTTGTTTTGCAGTTGCAATTTTTGTTCATTTGTTTTAATAGCTTTCCTTACTGTTATAATATGCAATTTTTTAAAAATTTATTGCAGACATTTATTGCACAAGAGCAAAACTATCCAAAGAGGCTCTGGATTATAAGTAGTCCATGTTGGACAGTTTCCTATAAGTCACTGGTGAAAAGAAATAGGTTAGTTATCAAGCTGGTAGGGAATCCCAAAATTGAAGATATTAAAGGTGGAGAAAAGGTCCTTACAGTATATTTTTTGTCAGTTGAGATTCCTGTATGGATACTTTTTTTTGCTCTTGGTGTCTCATCAGACAGAGAGGCTATAGAGCTCATTGATTATGACAAGGATGATGCCAATGTTCAAAATATTCTCTTTGCATCCATTCGTGATGCTGATGAGAGTTGTGAAGGCTTTCGTCAAGGGAATGCAGCCCTTAGTCACATAGTTCAACTTGTGAAGAAAAGCAAATTTCCACCTACAGAATCTGTAGAAGACTGTGTGAACACATATGCCTTTCCCAACATTAAAGGCTTGAAGAGAAAGGCACGCTTCCTTGCATATATGGTCAAGTGTCTATTACTGGCCTATACTGGCCACAGAAAATGTGATAACAGGGATGATTTCAGAAACAAGCGGCTTGACCTGGCTGGTGAGCTGCTTGAGCGGGAGCTGAGAGTGCATATTGCTCATGCTCGGAAGCGTATGGCAAAGGTTTTGCAGAGAGACCTTTATGGGGATCGTGATGTGCGTCCCATTGAGCACTATCTTGATGCTTCCATAATTACAAATGGTCTTCAAAGAGCATTTTCAACTGGAGCATGGTCACATCCTTATAAAAAGATGGAAAGGATTTCTGGTGTGGTAGCGAATCTTGGGCGAACAAATCCATTGCAAACCATGGCTGAAATGAGAAGAACTAGGCAGCAGGTTCAGTATACAGGAAAGGTTGGAGATGCTAGATACCCGTAAGTTTATTTTAAACTTGGTATTCCCCCCCCCCCTTCTCTCTCTCTCTCTCTCCCCCCCTCCCTCTCATAATGGGAACTGCAAAATAGGCGGTTCGTTTGCTAGTGGCAATATTTGATCCTAGTTGATTGAATTGTTCTGCTGGGCCATTGGTGTTTACTTGTGTGTCAACAACAGGTGTAGTAATGCTGAAATGTTAAAGTTAGCAGTTCCATTGGTGTTTATTTTTTTAATTTCTTTATCATAAATGACACATTTGAAATCAGGGTATTAGGATAGAAGAGTAGGTTTTGGTATGAATCAAGTAGAGATTTGAGGGAAGGAATGTTACATTCTGTCTGCTGTCTATTGTAAGTTTGGACAGGTTGGAAAATTAAGGTGTGGGGAGGTTTGCAAATAAAGTCCTAATCCTGTTAGGACTGAGGCTCCTTACTGCTACTAGACACAGGAGGAAGTCTGAGAGACTATGTAACATCTAATTACCAAACCCAAGTCCAAAAGCAGCCCTTGACTAAGACTACAGAAATTACTATTATATCAATCATATACGCAAGGTTTTTTGGTGATACACTTGCTAGTGCTACCCATGTTCCCTGGTAGATGTTGAGCTTCATGATGACAACTGAAAGTTAATTCCAAATTCCAATTTTGTTGCATTAGTAGCTTCCGATGAATCAGTAAGAGATTATTTTCAGATTGAAATACTTCAACATGTCAAATGTCTTTTTTGCTTCATTAGGTAAGCAGTGGACCATGACATCCTATTCATTACAGTATGCATAAGCTGTTTATCCAGTGTTTTAATTGCATTCGTAGCTTTGGCTGTTTACTAATCCCATCCTCAAGGGAGTGCATTGTAGTGAGTTCTGTGTATGTGGTGAGGAGGGAGGGGAAAATTTTTTTATTCTAAAATTAAGGTGTTAAACATTCAGCAAACATGGTGTTTTGTATATTTGCTAAAAGGAAACTATTGCTTTGATTTTATAATAATGGAATTTTGTGGCTGCAGGCATCCTTCTCACTGGGGTAAGGTGTGTTTTCTCTCTACCCCGGATGGTGAAAATTGTGGACTTGTGAAAAATTTGGCTGTTACAGGACTAGTTAGTTTAAACGCACCTGAATCTATACTACCTCAGTTGTTTGATTGTGGAATGGAAGAACTGGTGGATGATGCCTCTTCTAAACTGGGTAGAGTGGACAAAGTCTTCCTGAATGGGGATTGGGTTGGAGTATGTGCAAACTCCTCTTCATTTGTGGTAAAGCTAAGAAATAAAAGACGAAGAAATCAATTGCCTCCACAGGTTAATTTCCAATCTTCCATTTTATGTTGGTTTTCTATGCTATGTAAACATTTTATTTATTTATTTACTCCTTTTTGGAACATGCTTGCTATATTTAATATGCCCATGGTATGAAGTGTTAAATGTTGGTTAGCATATACAACTGAGGAAATTCGAGTGCAGATATATATATATATATATATATTTTTTCAAAATATGTTTATGGTATATTTATTAGGAACCTTTCACTGCACATCTGGCATATATGTTATTGTAAGCTTGGTGTATGAGGATCATCTGTCAATAGGTATATGGTTGGATTGTTTATTTAATGTCTTTTTGGTTTTCTTTCTCTTTTTATGCATCAATAAATTGCTGTACTGTTGGAATTGGAGAGCTATATTGTGATGACGTTTTTTTTTTTCTCTCACTGGTCTTAACCCTGTTCGGTAAGTTTATTTTATCATTTTTTCTGGCAACCCTTTTGTGCTTAAATAAATATTCTTTTTTGTATAAAAAAAATGATGTACTCTTTGCAATATGTTTGTTGGATTTTATTTATTTTTCCTCTATGAACTTATTGATTGCCAATTTCCTTTTAGGTGGAAATTAAGAGAGATCAACTTCAACAAGAAGTGCGCATATACTCTGATGCCGGAAGGATTTTACGCCCTCTTTTAGTAGTTGATAATTTAGGCAAGGTTAGAGGATCAAAATGGGAGGAATATTCCTTCCAGTATCTTCTGAATAAAGGAGTGATTGAGCTCATTGGACCAGAAGAAGAAGAAGATTGCTTAGCTGCTTGGAGTGTTGAATATTTATTTGCAAAAGATGCTAAAAATTTTGGGAGATACACACATTGTGAACTTGATTCGTCATTCTTACTTGGTTTAAGCTGTTCCCTTGTACCATTTGCGAATCATGACCATGCAAGGAGGGTGCTCTACCAATCTCAGAAGCACTCATCACAGGCAATTGGATTTTCTACTACAAATCCAAGCATTAGAGTGGATACCTTGTCCCATCAATTACACTATCCCCAAAGGCCCCTTTTTCATACAATGACTTCTGAGTGTCTTGGAAAACCTGAATATCCTCCAAGCCATGTAGTATTTCCGAAGCCTGAATTCTATAATGGGCAAAATGCAATTGTAGCTGTTAATGTGCATCTGGGGTACAACCAAGAGGATTCCTTGGTGATGAACCGTGCTTCTTTGCAGCGTGGTATGTTCAGATCTGAGCACATAAGGGGTTATAAAGCTGAAGTTGACAATAAAGAATCATCAGAAAAGAAGCGAAAGCCTGATGACATCATAAATTTTGGAAAAATACAGAGTAAAATTGGTCGTGTTGATAGCCTAGATGATGATGGCTTTCCATATGTTGGAGCAAATTTGCAAAGTGGTGATATTATTATTGGCCGGTGTGCAGATTCAGGGATTGATCATAGTATAAAGTTAAAACACACAGAAAGAGGATATGTTCAAAAAGTCGTGTTGTCATCAAATGATGAGGGGAAAAATTTTGCTGTGGTTTCTTTGAGACAGGTAACTAATAGAAATAAATCCATAGTTACTTGGAAAGATGCGTGAAGTTACAGTAATGCATACAAGTGACAATATTCACAAATACATGCGTATAATGCGCAAGTACAATAGATGGAAATACACACACATACCTGCATAATCTGAATATATAATGTAAGATAATGAAAAAATTGAAAATTGACTTCTGATAAGTACATCAAAATTTAAAACTGGAAGTTCTGTTATTTACATTGCCATTGCAGGTTCGGAGCCCAGTTCTTGGAGACAAGTTCTCCAGCATGCATGGACAGAAGGGTGTCTTGGGATTTTTGGAGTCTCAAGAGAACTTCCCTTTCACAATACAAGGTATTGTTCCTGATATTGTTATAAATCCACATGCATTTCCCTCACGACAAACTCCTGGACAACTCTTAGAGGCTGCCTTAGGAAAGGGGATTGCATGTGGTGGTTTATTGAGACATGCCACCCCTTTCTCCACGCTTTCTGTTGAAGCCATCACGGACCAGCTTCACAGGTACAGTGTCAAGTCATGTTACTTATAGAGTTTGTTACTTCTTGCTTAAACTATTATGAATGATGTATTTGGATCCACATGAATTCATATTATTGGGGTATTCTCTAGAACTTATATTTCAACTTCTGCTTCGGCTCATTTACAGTCTAGCTTGGCTTTGCTCCTAGCTTATCTTCCCAGTTTTATGTTCCTTTTGATTACGTGGCAGAGCTGGATTTTCAAGATGGGGAAATGAGAGAGTATACAATGGGAGAACTGGTGAGATGGTCCGTTCTCTTATATTCATGGGCCCAACATTCTACCAGCGACTGCACCATATGTCTGAGGACAAAATAAAATTTCGCAACACTGGTCCAGTTCATCCGCTAACACGGCAGCCTGTTGCAGACAGAAAACGGTTTGGTGGTGTCAAGTTTGGTGAAATGGAGCGTGATTGCCTAATTGCTCATGGTGCATCAGCCAACCTGCACGAACGCCTCTTCACTCTGAGCGACTCCTCACAGATGCATATTTGTAAGAAATGCAAAAATGTTGCAAATGTCATACTACGGCCAGTGGCCGGTGGCCGTAAAATAAGGGGTCCCTACTGCCGCTTCTGTGAATCTGTTGATGACATTGTCAAGGTCAGTGTACCCTATGGTGCCAAACTGCTATGCCAGGAGCTTTTCAGCATGGGCATAAGTCTTAAATTTGAAACCCAGCACTGCTAGTCTATTTTTTCTTTTGCATGTTTCTTCTCGTAGTCTATTCCCTATAAACTTGCGCGTTAAGTTGGTATGAATATCATTGTACATATCAGGATGATCCTATTATGAATGCCAGCTTGGATACAATCACTTCCTTTAATTTTTTGTTTTTTGTGTACATCCCTTGCTCTCTATTTTCTCTCTCTCTCTGCAATTTAAAAATTTTGTATATGCTCATTATAACGTTGGCATAATTGCCGAGAGACCCGAAATCAGGGTCAGAACTTGGGAAAAATAGCATAGGGAGTGAAAATATGAACTTAATATAAATAGGATGATTGAAATATTCGTACTCAATGGTAAGTTTGGGATGAGGTTAGAAAATGGATTCCACTTCGAATTTGGCTTTTTTGTTGAGAATTTTTATCGGTCCTGTGTCAAGGATGTGGGGGTGATATCTACCCAATGCTGTAACATTTATGTAATAGTTATAATGTTGGAGATTAAACAATTTTAAATTATATTTTGCATTTGAATAATATTAATGATTATAATGTTTACGTGTACTAGTTTAAGGTTTAGACTAAAGTCAGTTTGGATTCTCAAATATGATTTTGAATTAATAATAATAATAATAATAATAATAATAATAATAATAATAATAATAAGACTTACTAAATCAATAGCCATAGACAGAAAAAGCACAGGAGGGGAGAGATGACAAGATAGTTGATGTGGAGAAATGTTTATTTCATTTTTTATGTATTTTATTACATTACATGTACTTGTTTTACAATATTTATTTTCTTGATCATGATCAAATGGCAAAGACAAATATGTTTTAAAAAAAGTGTTGTGGAGATTTAAAAAGACCAAAAGGGGCAGATTAAAAAAGACAATTTGTCATATTGCTAACTGTCATGGCTTGTTCTGGCTTGTTCTGGGTTCAGCACTTCATTGGTTGACCACACTAACATCGCAATCATTCACATTACTCAAAAAATCATTGGATTTAATAAGAGGAGTTGCTCTGTTACAATTTGGTGAACTATAATTTAAATTTTTGTTAAAAAAATTTTCACATTTATTGTCCAACATGCTTTGGAGAGAATTGCATTTAATAAAAGATAATGTAAAAAAAACTCAAAAAATAAATCAAATTCAAGTATACGTGAGACTGAATTCAAGAGAAAGAAACACAAGAAATTTTTTTAATTTATTTTATATAAATTTATTAAACTTAATTTTTATTTATTATTTTTAATTTAAACATTTTTTAAAAAAATGTTAGGCTTAGATTTAAGACTTTTTAGATTTTTTTAATCTGAACATACCTTAAAGAATTCAAAAATTCATAATTTAGTTTTGGTCATAATAAACTATCCTGCACGTTGAGTTGTTAAACAACACTTATTATATTGTTGCTCTATAAATTTGGATTGGATTGATTTGAATTGGAATTGAATGGATGGTCTTTTTTAAAATTAAACATTAAAATTTTTTATTTGTCAAATCTCAATAATAAAAATAGATATTTATAATAATAAAAAGAGTTAGTTTTTATTACAAGAGGTCTTAAACCCATGACCTCTAACTTATAAAATCCCTATATAAATGAGTTGTTTTTACTTTAGTGTTTTATTAAAAATAAAAATTATCATTATTATATATATGACATTAATATATATTTAATATATCAATATATTATGTAATCATTTAAGTTGAATGACTACTATGACCATCAAACAACTAATAAAATTAAATCCATTTTGTCAATTTATACTTAGTCAATTTTAATTAATTTTAACTTGATTGAATTGAATTCATTTAGTTGGAATTTGATTTAATTGAATTTGAATAACCGGAGTACAAACATATAGTTGTATATTGCTTACTTTGAGTCAAGCTTTTAGAATTATTGTTTTCTTTTTTTTTTTGTGTTAGTTTGGTATATTGAATATTATGAAAATATTATTTCATTATCAAGATCGAAAGCGTTGGAATGAAAAGCTGCTAAAGTTGCATTCAGCATCTGCTATCTGTTAGATGACAGGTGGTAGCGTGTGTTTAGATCAAAGTTTAGTATATTAAATTTTGCGTCAATTTAATTTTTAAATTTGATTTTGATTTAGAATTAATGTTTGTTATCGTAATTCATATTTAAAAATTCTTATTTATAAATTATTTTGAAAAAAATTAATACTAATTCGATGATTTAATTATTAACAGGATTTGAATTTTATATTACTTTGTTTGATTTATTTTTATTGCTTAATTTCATTATTTTTCAAATAAAATTTAATAAATTATATGAATGTTGTAATAATATTTTTAACTATTGATTCTAGCATTTAATAGATCTATATATATATATATACACACACACAAATACTTTTTTAGCTTTTCAAATAAAATGTACGGTTTAAATTAAAAAAATACTATGAAATTTTAATTAAATGTAAAACATTAACACGATTACTAATTTAAAGTATATAATTAAATGTTAATTAAAAAGTACAAATAATAAATTTTGCATACAACACAATACACGTTTGCAATATAACTAAATCATTCTTCATGTACTTTATAATTTAATCTTGGATAGAGTCTCAAACATAATCCATTTTATTTGAAGATATATTAAGTTTAGTTTAGATACGGTAGGGAATCCGAAACAACATGATCATTAAGATTTTTTGAAAGTATGTTTTCATTTTCATAACAATTAAATTCAATATTTATTTTAATAAAATTATATATAATTATTATTGCACTTATTATTTGAACTCATATTTCGATTTTAAACATAACTATATAATATAAAGAGTAATGATACAGAAAGTTTAACCTTTTTAAAAGTTAAACTTCTTATCTATTGAATCAAAAAATTTTTTGAGACGTTTGTGTTTTATAAATGAAATTAATAAAAAATAAATATCATTTTTAAACTTAAGGTCAAGAAGCTCGACCTCTATCATTTTTTTAGTGTAAAATTGCAAATATATTCTTTTATATCTCAAAGTTAAAAAATGGTACACTTTAAATTTGAATAATAATAATTAAATGTCTTATTCTCATTTATGAATCTGGATGAATATGCAAACTATTTTAGCACGAAGTGAGAAAGGGGGCATTAATTCAGACAACACGTTGAAAGTTTTATGGATATAGAGATGGAGATGGAGACGAAGCAAAAGAGAAAGACAAGTCTTGCTGATAAATGATAATGAAAGTAACTTTTGCTATATGATTTTTTTTAAAATACTCTAAAATGTATTTTTAAAAATAAACATATTAAATATAATAATTCCAAAATTTATGTGTTTTATAACCTTTATATAATATAAGGATAATAATCACTACCAAAAAAAATTCATAATCTTTGATTTATTGTAATTTCTGTCTTTAATTTCAAACTAATTAGATATGGATTTTAGGAGGGAAAATTTCTGTCTCTAATTTAAATCCAGTCCCTAATATTAGAGACAAATTTTGGCGTGTCAAAAATTCGTCCCCCAACAAAATTTTCACATTTTTTTAATATTTAAAATAATAGAGACAAATTTGGTATGTTTCATAATTCCATCCAAAATGTAATATATGCAAAACGACGACACCTTAGCTTAGAGACAAATTTTTTTGTCCCAGAAATCTGTCTCTAATGCAAGCGACATCGTTTTTAGTTTTTACCTAATCCCAATCTTTTATTCATGATTTCTCTTCCTATTTTCGATCTATTCTCTCGTCTTATCGCTAACTTTAATGTTTGCAATCTCATTCTGGTTCGCTAAATATTTTTTTAAAAATTTGCATAGTATAATAATATGTTTAAATTATTTGATTGTGTGTGCATCATTTTTATTTGTTGAACCTGAACATTAGAGGCAAAATTTAGGGATGGAAATTAATTAGAGACGGAGTTAAAGACCGAATATTTCATCCCTGATTTGAGTCGGAAATGTTTTATCTCTAATTAGAGACGAAATCAAAGACGGAATTTCCATCTCAAATTAAAGACGGACATTTATCCGTCTCAGACATCTAAGACAGAAATTTTAGACTTAGAGATGTCCGATTCATAGAAGGAAATAAATCTGTCTCAAAGACATCGAATCAGAGACATTCTGTCTCTGATATCAATTTTTTTTTTGTAGTGAATATTGTAGGTTAAATTGTTATTTTGATCCATAGTAATACTAATGTGCATATATTAAAAAAATGTAAATACAGATAATAAAATAAAATCAACTCATAACATGTGGTATAAATTATGTTAAATGACTTGAAATTAATAGGGTTGGATTTAACAAAGGAGCTAGTCCTCTAAAATATGATAAATTAAGATTTAAATTTTCGTAAGGAAAAGAACTCATATTTAATATCTCTCAATGTCTTGATTAAGACTGTTTTCAATGAAAATTGCTTGTTAAAAAAATGACTTGATATAAATTAGCTTATATTGTAATTCAATGTGTCATGATTAGTTATGTCAATAAAATTTTTCAAACAAAATAATGATGAACCTCTACTAATAAATATTAAATTAAAAATTTGAAAAACTATAAGGTCTTAATTCTTATTAATAAATTTTGAAATTATAAAAACTAAATTAAAAATTAAGTCTAAAAGAATAATTTAACCTTTTTTTTTAACCCATGACACCTAAACTTATATTATTTGGACTACAAATTCAGTGGTAATAATTCAACTGTTGTTATATATGCTACACTTATTTTTTTAAATAAATTTTTAAGAACTTAAAAAAATTAGATTGCGCAGACCTAATATGAAAACTAAAAACTAGATTTCTCCATCCACCCCTGCTACTTTCTAGAAGACCCACTCTTTATGTTTTACTGTCGTAATTTAATGTTGATTTTTACAAAGATTTCAACAGTCTTTTAAAATTCACCATTTACGTTACATTTGGTATACATTAAGAAATTGAGAAATTGAGAATGATAAAAGTAAAAGGAAAATCAAAAAAATTATTTTTGGTATTGATAATGAAAGAATGAAGTAGAAATATATTATTTTATTTGGTATAAGATTTAAAATAGAGAAAAGAAAATGATTTTACCAAATTATCTCTTACTTAAAAAATTAAATATAACAAACCAAAAAAAGGAGAAGTAAATGTGTCATGTCCACTAGTAGGCCAACTCTTCCTCCTCTTTCTTCTTCTCAGAACCTCTCCTTCTTTTTCTCTCTCTCATCTCCTTCTTCTTCCAAATTCTTCGTCTTGTCGTCATCTTCTTCTCTAGCATATGCATCTTGTTTAATAGAATCAAGCAGATTGAACCGTCTACTAAACAGACTAGCCTGCAGGTCATCTTAAAAAGAAATTGATTTGTTAAATAATAATTTTTTTGTATAAGAACTTTTATAATATTAATAAAAAAATAAACCTATATCACACTAGGAAAAATATATTATTATAAACTTTTTAGCCAATAAAAAATTTTTTAAAGTTTTTTAAAAGTATATTATAAATTATTATAAATATAGTATTAGAAAATCATATATATATAGTATTAGGAAAAATATATTATAAATTATTATAAATATAGTATTAGAAAATCATCTATATATATATAAATTTTTCTGAAAGTCATTTTATCCATGACTTTGTTTTTTCACTTATGGCCATCTTTTTTTTATTTTTTTAACAAAAAAAAACTAATGATAGAATGTTGTTTTTATAGTTTATACACATCAATATACAATTACTTGTTTCTTACTTATTGTCTCTTCACAACACATCTAGATCTTCATTTATTTTATTTTTGAAGTCTTTTAGTGTAAATTTAACATTTTTTTATGTTATACAAAATAATACATGAATATAATTTTGAAAAGTTACACTTACTAATCTTCATCTTTTCTCAAATTCTAATATTTTTTGTTTTAAATTTTAAATAAAATAATTGATCATCTATTTATTAGTCATTTGTTATTTATGTAAACAAATATAATTATGCATTTAAAAAAAAAAAAAGCAGGCCAGTGAAAACAGTTTGTGGGCCTAATTTTAAAAATTCATACTCATTCTAAATACGGGCAGGTCGAGCCAGGCTCGCATGCTTAGTTTTATTTTGCTAGCACTAATCTCATCCGCAAAAGATACGACATTTTCTTAGCTATCATAATTTGTGGGAGGTTGTTGGCATCGCTCTTCGTCTCACTGGTGCTGGTGATTATTGTCGTTGGGCAACAGAAAGACACAAATAGGGAAGAAAATAGAAAGCCGACAACACATAGGATAGAACCAACATTTTCAATCGAGGTAATCCCATTCCATTGATTGCTCGGCATAAAGAATTCATACTGCGTTGCAATCTGGCCATACTCCATTTTAAGTGGTTTCTGTTGTCACCCAACCATACCAAACAACAACAAAAAATTGAAACTTAATTTCATTCTCATGCCTTTGTGATTACCAAACGTCCCTTAAGATTGGATTGAATTGATCTAATTTTAGATACAAAGACTGCTTTGATTGGATGTGATTTCTTCCTATTAGTTTAGTTGGTTGAAAACTTGAAGTGAACATATTAAACCAGTTTATCCGATTTGGTCACTTTATTTAACCAATTTGAGCTAATTAATTAGATAAGAAAAAAAATTCTATCCAAACAATTTTTATTATTTTAAATAAATATAAATCAATTTAATTTAACCATAATTGATTTGGATTTATTTTTTTACTTTAATAAAATGTTCAAATAAATTGAAATTGAAAATTTTTATTTGTCTAATCTTAATAATAAAATTAAATATTTCTAACAATAAAAAGTTCTTTTTACTTTTTAGTGTTTTTATTAAAAATGAAAATATATTAAATACAAAATATGTTACATTATGTAATATATAATACATTTAATATATAATCCATTGTGTAATCAGTTGGTCGATTTAAATTGGATGACTAATATGGTGATCCGACCATTGATTGAATCAAATCAGGTTCGACAAAATTTCTTCCAATTAATTTAATTATTTGATTGATTTTTAATTGGTTTTAATTAGATTAAATTTGTTTGATTAAAATTAGATATAATTACATTTGAACAACTCTAATTATTCCTATCCGAATCTGCAAATATGGTAGTGCAATTTCAAGATATTTTTTCGTCAGGGAAAAATATATTTATTTTATATTAGACATAGTTAGGTGATTATTCGCCAAGGACGACTATTGATTATTATTTTTTTTTTCAATTTTTCTTTTGGGATGCGTGTGTCCATTCGTTTATTAATTGGTGCAATCTACCAAGTAGAATTAGAAGGAAGAAGGGAAGTACGAAATTAAATTTTTAATTGGAAAATTTGTGGCTCCATAATTAAACATTAATTAAACTTTTTGTTTTTGGGAACCAATGTTTGGAAGAATCACTATTAAAATAAGCATTAAAAAATGCCTTTTCTTCAATGAGTTTAATACTTTATAATTAGAGCACCAACTCTAATATTTATAATTTAGGTAAGAAGAAATTATATTCTATCTCTTAAATGAAGATCAATAAATAAAATATTTTTTAAAAAAATAAACTAAATATATTAATTTTCAATGGAATTGATCACATAAGACTATCAATATTTTTATGTGAACTATCTTATCTTTATCTTTCATCCATTCACGGAATTCCATCACACTTCTCTCTTTTTAGCATTTGGTTAGTCTCAAACTATGGAAAAACGGATTCCATTGATGGAGAAAGCGTTGGCGACTTTCTATTTTCATTGTATGGCTTTTTTCTTCGTTTTGAGGATGAAAACCACATTCAATTAGTGGAAAAGGCAGAGCATAGTAGAGCGCGTTGGAAGAAATATTTTGCACATTCTAACTGTTTTTGTCCTCAATCAACTCGAGTTATGTATTGCTCTTCTTCTTTGCGTTGTCTTCTTCTTTGTGTCATCTTCTTCAGTGTAGTGTATTGCTCCTCTTGTTTGTGAAATGGACGATTGAGAAATTGAAGATATTAAGTTTTCCTTCTCTTTGGCCTTTCTCGATGAATTACTCTCTCTGTAACTCTCTCCCCATGCTTGCTGTTACAATCAATGTTCAATCTTGGGTGAGACTCAGTTGATGTGTGATCACTAGCTCAAACCTTTACTATGTTTCTACTTTAATTGATACAAACTTGTTGCAAAGAGAAATTGGGAAAGTTTGAGACAGAGAGACGAAGAAGAAAGAGACAAAAAAGTGGCAATCGAATTTGCTGCTTCTCCAAAAAAAAAGAGCAACTGCTACTCGTCCAACACTAGTCGTTGGATTGTTTTGATCCAACGGCCACAATCACATTACACGATTTTCTCTTTCAAAAAAGCTCTAGCGAATAAGAACTCGACACGCGTCCTGCCCCCCACCCATCCGGATACACACATGACCCATGAACCTGACCCAGCAATTGCCTTTCTTCTTCTTCCCTGCACACGAGACAACACATCACCGATGACCATAGAAAACAAAAGACGACGTCGGAGATGAATTACAATATGAAAAGAAATACAGATTTGAGTGAAATATTCCATTCCGATGTAATTCATCTTCTATTGTGTCAAAAGTGCCAAGCCAGAGACGAGTCCTGTGGTAAGCAAGATGGATCTCAACCATCCATTTCCCCCAATGGCGTTGCCTCACTCCCCTATACAGCTTCGTGGTGTTCAAAGGCTGAGCTAGTGGTCTATACAATGGCCTCTTGTCAGCCCCTACTTTATTCTTCATCATCATCATCCTTCCTCTTGGACTCAGATTCAACGCATCCCTCCAATAGTTGCTGCTATGAGGCTGCATGATCTTGAGGCAAAATGTTGGGTACCCAATGTTCTACTGTTGGGATCCAAAAGATATCATCTATTGTTGATTAAAGGGAGGACAAAACACAAGCGAATTTGAGGTTCCAAATTGGTGGGGATATTGTTGAGAGCCAACGAAGGTGAAAGGGAACATGATTTGTGAGGAAGAAGGAGGAAGACAAGAGGGAAGAAAGGAGGAAGGAGGAGGCATGGAAATAGAGGTTGAAGAAATGTTATCGCCATGTGCTGTCTCATGTGCAGGGAAGAAGAAGAAAGGCAATGGTAGGGTTGAATTCCTAGGTCTGAATGGGGTGGATAGGGCAGGACGTGTGTTTGAGTTCTCATTCGTTGGAACTTTTTTGAAAAGAAAAATTGTGTAACACTGTCACGACCCGTTTTTTGGGCACATAATCGGCACAATGATGAATATCCCATCACTGTAAGTCTTTCGATAAATTCTACCCATGAGTTAAATTATTAGTCATTATCTCTATATTATCAAAATAACAATTCCTGAAGAAAATATATTAAAATTTTCTTAATTAAAATTTCATAGAGATTATTTGCATATAATAATAGATCCTCAATATAAAATACATTATTGTACTGAAATACAAGCCAAATACCAAACCCCTGACCTAGATGTCCTAGACGGTTACAGAGTAATATAATCTATAACAAAAGAGGAGCCTACCCGACAGCGGGAAGGTCCAAAGTGATCTACTCCTCTAGCGGATGTTCTTCGTTGGCAACCTGATCTGAACAAAAAAATTTGTACAGAGAGTGTGAGCTTTTAAACTCAGTGAGCGAATCGGCCTCGCGTTAATAAAATTCAAATACATCACCAGTCATGCAAGTATATCCGAAGGCTCAAACTCAACCAATAGACATAGTTAGAAATTACATACAAGAAGATAAAAATTCATCCAATTCAACAAACGTTACTAGTACTCATCAATGGCAATATATCCCGAAGAGCGCACATAGGCCAGCTTACCAATTCTGTATATTTCTGTCATGACGCACAACCTCATCCTCTTAGTTAGGGCGCCTCACGGATCTGTTGCAGATCCGGGTTATATCCCTACTGAAGAAATCGTTGTCTCCACACTCGTTGGTCAAGACACCCTTTAAACTGGGTTTTCCGCCTTGCCTTGAGGGGGTACTGTCCCGCTCAATCACAATCAATAGTATTTCATATCATAATCAGAAGCACAATATAATATTCATCCATATAACAGGTATAGTATATAACTATATTATAGATTTATAAACCACTAATCAAGATAACAATTAATCTGTTTTTGAAAAGATTCAAACTTCACATCATCATGAGATACTTGCTTCGTCTTATCCATACTTCTGGATTAATTATCTCATTAGATTTGTTATTCTGAATCCAATTTCCCCCTATGAATCTTGGGAGTGTCCTACGACATACTTTTTATTACCAGTAGTACTAAAACTCTATTTAAACGAGGTCGTTCCACTCACCTGGATTCCGTACGAGTATCGCTTCTCTAAGTCGTTACGGACAAGAGTACTCAGGTGAATTTCAGTGTTCCGCTACGGAGATTTTCATGAAAGATTAAAGAAAATACGTTAAGATTGTTTTCGTATATATACTATTCATACGTATGATTACTATTCATACGTACAGTTACTATTCATACCAGAAATAGAAAATACAATCTGTAAAAGAGTACACCAGGTAAGTTCCCAGGAAAGAGTAGAGGGTCACAATGGACACACTTAAAAATCAGGTCTTTCCTTAGTCAGAACTTTCCTAGACATGTATTCTTCACAGTTTACATTATATTTCGGTAATTAGAGAATCAAAATAATATGTAAGCAATTAAGGACAGTTTTTCTGATGTGAAAGATCAGCCAAAGTCGCAACCACAGAGCATAGTCAAGAAAATAACTTCTAAAATTTGAAAGACATAGAAAGGGCATAATATTCTTACCTAAGCAGAAAAGGAAATGCCCAAAATCTCAGAGGCATAGCGTCGGAGCAAGAAAAACTTAAGGAGAGAATAAGAGAATTTTGAAGGTGTGAGTTTAGAAGTGAAATGGAATGACCTATTTATAGGAAAAGTCAAAGATACTATTTGATACTATGCACTAATAAAATATTCAAGTTACTATTTATGAACATGAGTAATTTACTGTACTTAATACGACTGTGCAAAACGCGGAAAGACAACCGACTTTGACTTTTTTTTATTACTATTGAAATTTAAAGGGTAAACTATCCTTTCACCTTAAACTTTTAAGTTTCTTTTCAATTCAGTCCTTTCGCTTTAGTCCCTGGGAGTATTTTTACACATAAAACGTCATTTTCTCCTACAAATTTCTTTCTAGTTTTCTCTTATAATCAAACCACATCTAGTACTTGACATTTTGATTGTATAAATGAACAGTACCATATACGTAAATAGTATTATACGGGTGAATAGTACCGTATACTGAAATAGTAACAGTAGTTTGTAAATACGCATTTATATTTTATTTTTCATGAGTATTACAAACACGATCGTGCGAAAGGCTGCTCGTTCGCACACGCTAGCCATTGATCAAAACAATCCAACAGCTAGTGTTGGACGAGTAGCAAATCCGATTGCAATAAAATGAGGGAGAGAGAACGACTAAGGAAACGAGTAGGT
This sequence comes from Biancaea sappan, assembly GCA_037074585.1. NCBI lineage: Eukaryota > Viridiplantae > Streptophyta > Magnoliopsida > Fabales > Fabaceae > Biancaea > Biancaea sappan. The sequence continues at coordinate 32,908,056 of CM073494.1, read as the reverse complement.
GGAAGTCTTTTTTTTTTTTTTAATTTTAAAAAATAATTTTAAATTAAAGATAATTTAATAAAATTATTTCACATATTTTTTTTTCAAAAGATACAACAGATGAGTGGGTGAGACAAGACGTGTGTCGAGTTCTCATTTACTGGAATTTTTTTGAAAAAGAAAAATCGTGTAATGCAATCGTAGTCGTTGGACCATCACGTTGGCCGTTAGATCAAAACAATCCAACGACTAGTGTTGGATAAGCAACAACTACTTCTCTTTTGGAGGAGCAGTAAATCCAATTACAATAAAATGAGGGAGGAAAAACGGCGAAGGAGACAAGTAGATGAAAGTCTTTTTTTTTAATTTAAAAAATAATTTTAAATTGAAGATAATTTAATAAAATAATTTCACATATTTTTTTAAAAAAGATAAGGACAAAACAAAATAATATATTCTTTTTCTTTATTCATTTTTCATCTTTACCAAATAATTTTTTTTTCTTTTTCCTTTTCATTAAACATTTTTCCTAGTCCCAAACGAGTACTATCTTCATCCAATTCGGTATCAGTCTATAGAAATCATTAAAATAAAAAAGATGCTTTTATAATTAAGTTTAATTAACTAACATTTTCTTTTTCGCCAACAGGATATATATTGGGCAAACTTGGAGAAGTTTCTGCTGAGTATCTCAAGAACGCTTTCTGTGCTAGGGTTTAAGGCACGCACAGGAGGCAAAGGAGAACGACGGTGATACAAAATGGCGGACGACGACTACAATGACATGGATATGGGGTTCTCTCTTTTCATTCTCTTCTATATACAGACGAATAGAGAAATTAGGGTTTTATTTTTGCCCAATTCAATTTGCATATTTGAAAACTTTTCTAGAAATCCAGATAAATAGGTCATATTTTCTGTTTGTTTGTGGAGATTGAAACAAAATGAAACTTTTTCGGTGCTCCTCCAATGAGGTTACCCGGACACTAACTACTGCACCCCATGTTTTTATAAATTACCGTTATGCTTCAGCAATTAAAAGTTTTAAAGCTCTGTTTTCGAGTCAGTCATTATCAAACATGACTTATTGAAAGAAAATGCTGATGCAGGTATGAAGATGAGCCACCAGAGCCTGAGATTGAAGTAGGTGATTCTGTCTCTTGTAACTCCTATGGAACTAAATATTGAATAATGATAAATTGAAATCACCGGTGGATTGATTGATGGACAGGAAGGTGCAGAGGAGGAACTGGAGAACAACATCAATGAAGACCTTGGGGGTGATCCTATTGACACTGAGAATAAGGAAGAACAAGAGCCTCTAGAACGGCCTAGGAAGACCACAAAATATATGACAAAATATGAGCGTGCTCGGATTTTGGGTACCCGTGCTCTCCAAATCAGGTTCTCTTTTGAACTTAGTGAACTCAGCTGTTGATCAATTCTCTACGATGCTATAACATGTTTTCCCATGGCTGAGCAGTATGAATGCACCTGTGATGGTCGAGTTAGAGGGGGAGACCGACCCTCTCGAGGTAATACCTCATTACTGCATCTTAATAAATTAGTACTTTTCTTCTGTACTCTGGTATATATATCTGGTAATGTTGATGCATTTCATCATGTCTTGAATATTCATTGAGAACTTCCTTGCCAAACTTGTAATGCCAAATTCAAGCTTCCAACCATATTTCGTTGTGGCTATGTGCTCTTCATTTCAAATGTAGGAAAGCAGTTTCCGGGCTTTACTTGAATTCACATCCTTATTTTGGGCATCGTGATTGTTTTGTTTTACCACTTTAAGATACTAATTCACTTTGGCCATTGTAGTTCTCCCCACAGTTGAGCAGAATACTTTGGCTCTAATACTTCAGATCTGGGGATTATTTGTATTCTTCATACATGTATATAGCACCTGATCTATAGATTGCAATAAATTGTTTGAATGTTCACATAAAGCTCATGTTGTTCATTAATCCCTTTTCATTTTTAAATAATACATAAAATAATGTGGGAAGATTTATTTTCAGCATACATCGGTTAATTATTATGCTAGATCTGATTAGTTAAAAGCAATCTTTTTCTTATGATGTGTATTTTTAGCTGATAAAAAGGTCAGACAAACATTGCTTACCCCTCCCCCCGCTCCCTAAAGAATAACATTGCTTACCCCTCCCCCCACTCCCTAAAGAATAAGTTCTGGTCATAAATGTCAGTTTTAAACCTAAAATGTAGTTTGTAATTCACTTTAACAACTTCTGTTAAATGCTCTTTTATCATGATGATCCCTGAAACTTGTTTTCTGTGACATAAGATGTAATTAACGTGTTTATTAAGCTCAGCTGATTAGCTGTCTCAAGTCTTGTTTCTGTTAAACCTTGAACATCTCTCCTGGATGAGCAATATAACATATAGGTTCCCAAGTGATTTTGTTATCATTATTCAATTTTCAAATTTCTAGTTCGGTGAAGGGTTTACTATATATTCCATTCAAGCACTGCAAAATGAATCATATCATAGTTCCTGACTTGTAGAAATTCATGAAAACCTTATCTGGTACCTCTCATGCAAGGATTTCCTATGTAGCAAGTTTAAATATTGTTTTCAATTGCATTAAGCTGAAGTTCAGTTTGAATCATTTTTTATTCATATCATTATATGTATATTTACTGTCATGCCATGCCGTTTATTTTAGATATTTCTTGTGCTACATTTTGTTGTTGATATTTTCATTCGGGATATATGTTTTAATTGTTAGAGCTCGTCCAATTTTCTTGTTTTTAGTTGATTTTTATCAGTTGTGGGATGTGAAGTAAAATCCCATTTATTTAGAATAATACTGAAGTTTAAATGTCTGATATCTTGCTCTCCAACCGTTCAGATTGCTATGAAGGAGCTTCGAGAGCGGAAGATACCATTTACCATCCGTCGCTACTTGCCTGATGGAAGGTAGATACCATGCATTATGAAAGTTGAGGGGTTAAAATATTCCCTATTATGTCAGTCAACACTCATGGTCCTTTTGTTTCTTGCAAAATTGTCAGCTACGAAGACTGGGGAGTTGATGAGCTGATCGTGGAAGACTCCTGGAAGAGGCAAGTGGGTGGTGACTGATTCACTTTGTGCTACCGAATGAGCTAAGAACAGAGAGGATGAAAATATCTCTCTTCTCATAATCTTATCGCCTCGGATACTACTAAATTATGAATCCTCAAGAAACCTTGCTTATATTGTACTAATCGGTAGCTGTGTTTGTATATCTATGTTGCCTAGGCTTCCCACTTTATTTCAGCATCTAACTTGTTACTTGTTTAGGATCTATTTGATTTGGGTATTTTTTATTTTCATTTTTATTGAACATAAAAAATAATCGGCTTGAAAATGCGTTTAGGTTGAGTTTAGTAAAAATATTTTTAATGTTTTAAGAAATAAAGATTAAAAATAAAAAAGAAATACTTTGACAAATCTACATACCCTTATTATCTCTAGGCATTCATTAGAAGGTGATGTCTACCAAATGAGCTTGCAAGACCTGCCGTGGACCTTTTTTATTTTTTCAAATGTAAATTTTTTATGTGCGTCATTACACACCCGTTTTTATCCATTTCTTCACTATTTAGGCTCTGCAAATCCGTTGTAACCAAATATTACTAACATTTTTAGAAGAAGAACGAAGCCGAATGATTGGGTTTAGTCTGTTGGGCTCTTGGGTAACATGGTAATGTCTATTTTGCTTCAAGATTGGTTGATCTTTAATCCTCAGCTTTATCCCAAGAAAAAAAAAAGATCTTATAACTTCAGCAAAGATAAAAAGACTAAAAAGCCATATACCAAATCCTGCAAGGCGATAAAGAGGTAATGAGAAGAATGAAATGTTTGAAGTAGAATTAATTATATAGAGAGAATTACTTAAACCACAATAAGCTTTTCTAATTGATAATCAAGCCTGGCATGAGACAATAACTATACATGATGATATCATGTTTGAGAGAGTACATACGCAACCATTTGATTTGATGATCAGACGCCCGGATAATTAAAACAAATCTGTTTAAAAGATATTGATAGGCATAAGATATATGAAAAACTAATTATTTATGTGCTGAAATAAGGAACAGATGAAGTTGGTACCTCTATGTCAGCTCGACTGAGCAAGATCGTGCTAAGCCATTGTAAGGTGTCCAATTAGGTGCCACGTGTCACCTGTGCTTGATTCAATAGCCTCCAGTGGCCTAGCACGGTGTTGGGTTAGCAAAGAAGTCAAGCTCAGATATGAATGCATTCTTCTTTATATCTCTGAAACTTAGGAAATTCAAGTTGTTGGCAATATATATTAAAAACTGACTCATCAAAGGTTAGCTATGAGCCGTGGCGTTTCATAACTAGGTAAAAACGTGTTTGAACGAAATTAGTTGTAACTTAAAAATATTTAGATGAAAGAAAAATCCATTAGTCCAGATCTACTTAGATGTATTAATTTACTATTAGTTCAAATCTACTTAAACATATTTTTTTTACATTTATGAGTCTCAACTCTCAAATGGTGTTATCATAGGATCAAACAAAAGACGTACAAGTGTGCTAGAAAAAAAGTTGAGCAAAATTACTTTTGAATAGAATTGATTTCCAAGATTTTGGATGAATAAAAATTTGTATGAATATAATTTATGTTTGGAAACTGTCACGACCTGTTACTTGGACACATAATCGGTACAATGATGAATCTCCCATTATTGTAAGTCTTTCCATAAATTTTACCCAGGAGTTAAAATATTATTTATTTCATCTCCAGGTTATCAAAATAACCATTGCTTATCAAATAAATAAGAAGAAAACATGTAAACTTTCCTTATTTATAAATACACATAAATGACTTGCATATAATAATAGATTCTCAATATGAAATATATTATTATACTGAAATACAAGCCAAATATACCAAACTCCTGACCTATATGTCCTAGATGATTACAGAGCAACATAATCTATAACAAAGAGGGGCTTACCTGATAGTGAGAAAGTCCGAAATAATCTACTCCTCTAAAGGATATTCTTCGCTGGCAACCTGATCTGAACAAAAAAATTTCACAGAGAGTGTGAGCTTTAAAACTCAATGAGCGAATCGGCCTCGCATTAATAAAATTCAAATACATCACCAGTCATGCAAGTATACCCGAAGGCTCAAACTCAATCAATAAACATAGTTAGAAATTACATACTAGAAGATAGAAAGTTATCCAATTCATCCAATGGTATTAGTACTCATCAATAGCAATATATCTCACAGAGTAAACATAGGCTGGCTCACCAAATTTGTTTATTTCCACCATGACGCACAACCTCATCCTCTCAACTAGGGCGCCTCGCGAATCTGTTACCGACCCGGGCTAAATCCCTACTGAAGGAATCGTTGTTTCCACTTGGTCAAGATGTAACGTCTACACTATTTATGAGCATTTTGGATAATATAATAAAATTTTAATATAGACTGGAAGGGAATTTAGACGATATTATGGTATTTAACTTAAAATACTTACAAAATGCCCAAATACTAAAAAATGAGTAGCTTTTGATGTAACTGAAAATATAAAATTTTAAACTTAGCAGTAGGCAATTAGTCGACTAATCCACGACCATCATTGAATTTGTCTAATTTGAGGTCGAGAGTTATCAATCGACTGACGTAAGCTAATCAGTCGATTGATATGTCTTAAGTTTCATATTTCAATAAGATAGTAACTTCAAATATTATAAGGTCATTTAATATAATATACATATAATCCACAACACTACTTTAGCTTTTATTTATAAGTTCTATTCTAACATCTACTATAACATTAAGAGTTTAGTTACAACATACATGATATTACATCAAACTCACAAAACATGCTATCCTTTTATACAATACATAACCTTTTCTCATGCTCCTATCCTAAGGAAGTAACATAGTTAATTACACAACATAAGCTTATTTCTTTTCTTTTTCCTTTATTTCTATCTCAACTCCTGAAATGGTAAATCATCAAAGACAAGGTGAGATATAAAATCCCAGTAACTAGCATATTATAAAAACATTTCCACCATTTCAGTCATAAAAGCTATTCTAACAATGTTAACCATTTCCAAGAATTAAAATGTAATCATATGAACACACATGCAAAATACAATCATTCTTAATATAGTGCACTATGCTTGGCTCTTTTCTCATAGAAAACAATCCATATCTCATGAGGAATCTCTATTATCTCATGAAAAATTTCTGATTCTGTTATCCTATAAGGACTTTTACATCCTATGAAGAATTTTTAGTTCTATCATCTCATGAAAAATTCTTATTCTGACATCCCATGAAGATATATGCTTTACTTTTCATGAGAAAGATATGTTATATGTATCCATGAAGACTTTAAAATGGTAAACATGTGCTAAAATTACACAAAACATGATAAATAACTAAAAATACATTGCTTTTATGAGAAATTAGCTACCTTGCTTCTCCTAAGACTGAAATTGATGTGCTATCTTCTAGTTTCTTTCTAATTTTTCTTGTTTCCTCAACTTCTAGACCAACTCCTTCTTCTTTCTCTTTTCCTTAGCCTGAAAATCCCTTTTTCTATCATTTTCAAGCTCTAGAATTTATTTAAACTAGAAGAAACAAGCTAGAAACTTATCTTTAATGATTCCTTTGCCAAAAACTCTACTAAAATTTCCTTCTCCCTCCTCTTCTTGCTCTTCACGTTTCTCTCTCTCTCTCTCTCTCTCTCTCTCTCTCTCTCTCTCTCTCTCTCTCTCTCTCTCTCTCTCTTTTCTGAATTTTCAAAATTGATCATTGTATCTCTCTTCTCTCTTCTAAAAGGGTCTTAAGGGCTCTATTAGGGTAGAAATTCCTTTTTTTAACCCTAATATCTCATTTCTAAGCCTCAAAAGCATGCTAGGGGTAATTAAGTAAATTTTTTTCCATTGATTATCAATTAGACCAACTTATTTTCACACTTTAGCATGTGATTAGTCGACTGATTGCTCCACAATAGTCGACTGATTCTATTAGTCGATTGATCCATTCCGATTAGTAGACTGATTGCTTCAGGACTTCAAATTTTGGTTTGACAGAGAATAATCAATCGACTGATCACTGCTCATTAGTCGACTGATTGCAGAATCAGTAACTTGGTCTGATTTCTGATGTTATCAGTCGACTATTCATTGTAATTAGTCGACTAATACCCTCAAAACTCTTTTTTTTCTTTACTCTTAACTCAATAAATCCTAATTTCTTATGTCTTTTATTTATTACTTCATCATAAGCATCCAAAAATACAATTTTCTAATTTATAACTTTATTTTCAACTTAAACAAAAAAATATAACTTAAATACAAGAAAATATGGGATGTTACAATTCTATCTCACTTAAAAGAATTTTGTCCTCAAAATTTAAGATCTTACCTTAGTCAAACAACTCAGGATAAATTTGCTTCATGTGGTCCATCATTTCCCATGTAGCTTCTTCTTATATCAACCCCTTCCAAACAACTTTTACTAGAGAAATTTGCTTGTTTCTTAATGACTTGATGCGAGTATCAATTATTCTATTCGGTTTCATTTTATATGTCATATTATCTTGTAAATGCAATTTCTCATATTCAATAATATGTGTAGAATCTGGGAGATACTTTTCCAATTGGGATACATGAAATACATCATGAATGTTACTCAAATTTGGTGGTAAAGCTAATTTGTAGGCGGTGGTACCAAGTTTTTCAAGAATTTGGAATGGTCCTGCATATCTAGGACTAAGTTTCTTTACTTTTAATACTCTGCTTATTGCTGTGACTGGGGTATTTTGAGAAAGACATGATCACCAATATTAAATTCCAAAGGTCTCCTTCTCTTATTTGCATAACTCTTTTGTCTACTTTGAGCAGTAGCAAGACATTCCCTTACGAACTTTATTTGCTTAGATGTCTGGTTTACTACTTTTGGTCCTATTAAAGCCCTTTCTCCAAGTTCTACCCAACAAATAGGTGACCTACACTTTCTCTTATATAATGCTTCATAAGGGGCCATTTGAATGCTAGATTGGTAACTGTTGTTGTATGCAAATTCTGCTAATGATACATAACTATCCCAGTTACCTTTGAATTCCATTATACAAGCTATTAGCATATCCTCTAGTATTTGATTAACTCTTTTCAGTTTGTCCATAAGTTTATGGGTGATAAGCTGAACTGAACCGTAATCTTGGTCCCATAACTTCTTGCAAAGATCTCCAAAATCTTGAGGTAAATCTAGGATCTCTATCAGATATGATATTATTTGGCACACCATGAAGTCTTACTATTTTCTTGATATAAATTTGTACCAATTGATTTAGGGTAGATGTAGACTTGATTGGTAAAAAGTGTGCAGACTTGGTTAATCGGTCTACAATCAGTCATATAGTATCATTATCGGAAGATGTCCTGGGTAAACCTACAATAAAATCCATGGAGATACTATCTGATTTCCAAACCCGTATATCTAAAGATTGCAAAATTCCTGGGGGGTTTCAGTGTTCAATCTTAGTCATTTGACACACAAGACACTTGCTCACAAATTCTACTATGCTTCTTTCCAATCCAGGTCACCAAAAATTTCTCTTTAAATCTTGATACATCTTAATGGCTCCAGGGTGCATGGTATACTAACTTTGATGAGCTTCACTAAAAATTTCCTTTCTAAGGGTCCCCACACTTGGATTATACAATCTATCTCTAAACTTCAATAGCCCATTTTCTGTGAATTCTAACTTAGGGGCTCTTTCTTTACTTTTAAGTTGTTTCACTTCCTCAATGTAAGGGTCACTTGTTATCACTTTCAAAATTTGCTTTTTCGATTCATTTTCAATTACAAGGGAACTTAATTTAATTCTATTTGGTTCAAAAGATACCTCAAGTCTCAAATCCCTATATTCCTTTAGAAGTTGTTCTTCTCTTAACATCATCATGGCCATATGGATGGATTTCCTACTAAGGGCATCAGCAACAACATTAGTTTTTCCTAAATGATACTTTAGGGAAAATTCATAATCCTTCAAGAATTCTATCCATCTTCTTTGTCTTATGTTCAACTCTTTTTTATCAAACAAGTATTTCAAACTTTAATGATCATAATAAATCTCAAATTTAGCTCCATAAAGGTAATGTATCCAAATCTTTAAGGCAAACACTATTGCAACTAATTCTAAGTCATGGGTTGGATAGTTTTACTCATGGGATCTCAATTGTCTTGAAGCATATGCTACTACTCTCCCATGTTGCATCAACACACAGCCTAAACCCTTCAAGGATGCATTTGTATACACTACAAAAGGGTAATGGGGATCAGGGATAATTAAGACAGATGTTGAGGTTAATCTAATCTTCAGTTCTTGAAAACTCTCTTCACATTTACTATCCCAAAAAAAGGGTTGGTTTTTTCTAGTCAGCCTAGTTAAAAGTAATGCTATTTGTGAAAATTCTCTAATGAATCTTCTATAATAACTGGCTAGACCTAAGAAACTCTTAACCTCAGTTACTATTCTTGGTCTTCCTCATTCTAATACAATATCTATTTTATGAGGATCAACATAAACCCTTTCTCCTGAAACCACATAGCCTAGAAATTTTATCTCTCTTAACCAAAATTTACATTTACTCAATTTAGCATACAATTTCTTCTCCCTTAAGGTTTGAAGTACAATCCTCAAGTGTCTTTCATGTTTTTCTAAAGATTTTGAGTAAATCAGGATATCATCAATGAATACTACCACAAATTGATCTAGATAAGGTCTGAATATTCGGTTCATGTAATCCATGAAAATAACTGGGGCATTGGTTAAATCAAAGGCATCGCCAAATATTCATAATGACCATATCTAGTTCGAAAAGCAGTTTTTGGCATATCTTCTTCTTTTACTTTCAATTGGTGATAACCTGATCTCAAATCTATCTTAGAAAACACTGAAGCTCCTATTAATTGATCTAGCAAGTCATCGATTCTTAGAAGGGAATACTTATTCTTGATAGTGATCTTATTTAGCTACCTATAATCTATGCAAAGCCTTAAAGTTCCATCTTTCTTCTTAACAGATAAAACTGGAGTTCCCAAGGTGAGACACTAGGCCTAATAATGCCCTTTTCTAGCAATTCCTCAATTTGCCTGTTAAGTTCAGCTAATTTTGTAGGTGACATCCTATAGGGAGGCATAGAGATAGGACTAGAACCAGGCGTTAGATCAATAGAAAACTCTACTTCTCTAACTGGAGGTAAACCAGATACATCTTTTGAAAAAATATTAGGGAAGTCTTTCACTACTAGAATCTGTTCTAAACTATCTTCTGTTTTTGTCGTTATGCAGAAAAGAACAAGATATCATTGGCAATTTTCTCTTAAACATTTCACAGCTTGTGTGGCAGATAAAAATGTATTCTCAGTCCTAGATAGTTGGGGTAATACATTGATAGGTAAAGATATGGTCTTTCTTGAACAATTAATTAGGGCATTATTTTGAGACAACCAATCCATTCCAATTATGATCTCAATGTCATGCACAGGTATACACACCAAATCTAAAGTGGTTGTTCAATTTTCAAGTTGCACAATACAATTGAGACAAACTTAAGTAGTTCTAACTTGGTTCCCAGTAGAGGTGGAAACAAACAGTTCATGAGGTAAACATGCATTTCTAGTCCCATATTCTTAACACATATATAGGAAATAAAAGAATGTGTAGCTCCTGAATCAAATAATGCATTCACAAGAGTAACTAGGATTAAAACCTTACCTCGAATCAAGTCAGGAGGTTTTTCAGCCTCATTCTGGCTCATACCCTCTCTTGTATTAGATGGTTGGTATTGCATTGTCTCGCCATGTGTCCTGGCTTACCAAATTTGTAGCATACTTTCTGCCCTGCCAAACAAGGTTTGTTACCATGATTCCTCTTGCATTTGGGACACTGATTTTTGGTGATTACTGCCTATGAATTATTTTGACTTTGCATAGCCCTTGATCTTTCCTTGTCTTTCCCATTATCACTTCCATTAGTCTCTCTTTTCTTCTTTTCTTTTATTTCTTCTTCACCACTTACCTTCCTCATGAATCTCTCAACTAGTTTACACTTGTTAACATATTGAGCAAAGCTCCTAATTTCTATAGGTCTCACTTTTTCCCTAATCTTAGCATTTAACTCATTCTCAAAATGACGTGTCTTCCAAGCCTCATTGTAATAATCTCTCAAATACGTAGAGAATTTAGCTAATTCCTCAGATTTAATCTCATATTCTCCTATTGACATATCCCATTATCTAATCCTTATAAATTCAGCTTCTCTTTCATTTCTAACATTCTCAGGAAAATACTTCTCATTATAAACTTTTTGGAATTCCTCCCAGATAACTTCTTTCTCATTGGTCTCAATCAACTTTTATGCCCCTACCACCAATCCTCTGCATCACTTTCTAACTTGAAAGTGGCTAAGTCAACCTTATGTTCAGGACTACACTTCATAACTCTAAAAATTTTCTCCATTTGGTTCATCCATTCACGGGCTACATTCGGGTCATAAGTGCCCTTAAAAGAAGATGGCTTTATCTTCAGGAATTCAGCCAATACCTTTGCAATGGAGTTATTATCACTAGTCTCTTCTCCATTTTCCTTCTTAGATTCTTCCCCATTTCTCTTCATTTCCTCTCTCATAAGCTTGAGGAGTTCCACAGTAGCATTTTGTGTACTAGTCATACTTTCTAATATATCAGCTTGGGAATTTCTAGGTGAAGACATCTGCAAACACACTCATAGCATATTGACCAATACATGAGCTCACATTCATATTAACAAAATTAACTCAAACCTCAGCCAAATATTCTAATTCTACCCACAAGTACCACAAATCATGTTCTGATACCAAAATGTAACGTCTACACTATTTATGAGCATTTTGGATAATATAATAAAATTTTAATATAGATTGTAAGGGAATTTAGTCAATAATATGGTATTTAATTTAAAATACTTACAAAATGCCCAAATACTAAAAAATAAGTAGCTTTTGATGTAACTAAAAATATAAAATTCTAAACTTAGCAGTAGACAATTAGTCGACTAATCCACGACCATCAGTCGACTGATTAGTTACTTAATTTGTCTAATTTGATGCCGAGAGGTATCAGTCGACTGATATAGGCTAATCGGTTGACTGATATGCCTTAAACTTCATATTTCAACAAGGTAGTAACTTCAAACATTATAAGGTCATTTAATATAATATACATATAATTCACAACACTACTTTAGCTTTTATTTATAAGTTCTATTCTAACATCTACTATAACATCAAGAGTTTAGTTACAACATACATGATATTACATCAAACTCACAAAACATGCTATCCTTTTATACAATACATAACCTTTTCTCATACTCCTATCCTAAGGAAGTAACATAGTTAATTACACAACATAAGCTTATTTCTTTTCTTTTTCCTTTCTTTCTACCTCAGCTCCTGAAATGGTAAATCTTCAAAGACAATGTGAGATATAAAATCCCAGTAACTAGCATATTATAAAAACATTTCCACCATTTCAGTCATAAAAGCTATTCTAACAATGTTAACCATTTCCAAGAATTAAAATGTAATCATATGAACACATATGCAAAATACAATCATTCTTAATATAGTGCACTATGCTTAGCTCTTTTCTCATAAAACGTAATCCATATCTCATGAGGAATCTCTATTATCTCATGAGAAATTTCTGGTTCTGTCATCCCATAAAGACTTTTACATCCTATGAGGAACTTTCTGGTCATTCCACAGGAATTTCTTGTTCTGTCATCCCATAAGGACTTTTACATCCTATGAGGAATTTCTAATTCTATCATCTCATGAAGAATTCTTATTCTGACATCCCATGAAGATATATGCTTTACTTTTCATGAGAAAAACATGTTATATGCATCCATGAAGACTTTAAAATGGTAAACATGTGCTAAAATCACACAAAACACGATAAATAACTGAAAATACATTACTTTTATGAAAAACTAGTTACATTGATTCTCCTAAAACTGAAATTAATGTGTTATCTTCTAGTTTCTTTCTAATGTTTCTTGTTTCCTCAACTTCTAGACCAGCTTCTTTTCTTTCTCTCTTCCTTAGCCTAAAAATCCCCTTTTCTATCATTTTCAAGCTCTAGAATTTATTTAAACTAGAAGAAACAAGCTAGAAACTTACCTTTGATGATTCATTTGCCAAAAACTCTACTAAAATTTCCTTCTCCCTCCTCTTCTTGCTCTTCACGTTTCTCTTTCTCTCTCTCTTTTCTGAATTTTCAGAATTGATATTTTTCTCTCTTCTCTCTTTTAAAAGGGTCTTAAGGGCTCTACTAGGGTAGAAATTTCCTTTTTAACTCTAATATCTCATTTCTAAGCTTCAAAAGCATGCTAGGGGTAATTAAGTAATTTTCTCCCATTGATTATCAATTAGACCGACTTATTTTCGTACTTTAGCATGTGATTAGACAACTGATTGCTCCACGATAGTCGACTGATCCATTCCAATTAGTCAACTAATTGCTTCAAGACCTAAAATTTTAGTTTGACAGAGAATAATCAGTCAACTGATCACTCCTCATTAGTCGACCGATTGCAAATATCAGTAACTCGGTCTGATTTCTGATGCTATCAGTCAATTGTTCATTATAATTAGTCGACTAATACCCTCAGAACTCTTTTTTTTTTCTTTACTCTTAACTCAATAAATCCTAATTTCTCATGCTTTTTCTTTATTACTTCATTATCCTAAGTATCCAAAAACACAATTTTCTAATTTCTAACATTATTTCCAACTTAAACAAAGAAAATATAACTTAAATACAAGAAAATATGAGATGTTACACATGACACCCTTTAAACCGGGTTTTTCGCCTTACCGTGAGAGGGGGTACTGTCCTGCTCAATCACAATCAATAGTACAGTATTTTATATCATAATTAGAAGTATAATGTAATATTCATTCATATGATATGTATCGTATATGATTATATCACATGTTTATAAACCATAAATCAATATAACAATTAAGTTGTCTTTAAAAAGATTCAAACTTTATATCATCCTGAAATACTTGTTTCATATTATCTATACTTCTGGATTAATTTGAATTATCTCCCTAGATTCCACTTCAAATCTAGTATACCCCTATGAGTCTCGGGAGTGTCTTACGACATACTTTTTTATCACCAATAATGCTAAAACTCTATTAAAACGAGGTCGTTTCACTCACCTGAATTCTGTATGAGTATCACTTCTCTAAGTTGTCACGGACAAGAGCACACAGGTGAATTTCAGTGCTCCGTTCAGACCTAAGTTGAGAAGGAAAGTAGCACCGGAGTAAGAGAAATTGTCTATTTTTTACTTAGAGAAAAGACTAATCACTCAAAAAACTTGCCTCTTCTTTCTCTCTAGAAAATAAGAAGCTAAATAAGAGGAGAGAAGAAATGAAATGAAATGAAATGATAGAAACACTATTTAAGCCTCCCTTATATAGGCTTTAAGAATGAATTCTAGCCATTGATATAGGTAGGTGTAGAACTAATCCTAACCATTGAGATGTGGTAGGTGTGGAATTAATCTTAACCATTAATTTTCTAACAAATTTTAACCATTGATTTTTTTCAACACTTTATGTAAGATATATTCACACCAAATAATTTTCAATGGCTAAGATTACTTCATATTCAATGGCTATGATTACTTCTCCTAAAGTCTTAAGTTTCATTTCGCTTTAGTCATTTCATTTTAGTCCCTAAGGATGTTTTCTCATATAAAAAGTCATTTTCTCCTATAAATTTCTTTCTAGATTCCTCTTATGACCAAACCACATCTAGTACTCGATATTTCGATTGTATATGTGAATAATACCGTATACGTAAATAGTATTATGTAGGTAAATAGTATTGTATACTGGAATAGTAATAGTAGTCTGCGAACACACATTTATATTTTATTTTTCATGGATATTATATAAACTATTATAAAAAAAGTGATTCTAAAAAATAAATTTTGTTTAGATATTTATTAGCAAAATCACTTTTAGATATATAATTATTAGAAATGGTATAAATGTTATATTGCCTTTTTTATTTACCTTTATTATTTAATTTTACTCATTTAAATATAAGATAATAAATTATATGAATTTCCAACCCTATTATTGATGAAACAAATCTTTCAACCTTATAAAAACTTTTTTAATTGAAATTGAAATTTAAATTGTTGATCTCTTAATACACTACTACTTTCGAAAAATATTAGCTACATAATCAACTTTTGTTATTAAGTAAATTAATAACTAATTAATATTTTTTGGGTCTAAAATTACTCTTTTTGGTCTAACAATTTTTTTTTTCTGTCAATGGTCTAATGCGGTGAAACATATAAGAAGCCGATAAGCATGGCCCAATTGGCCCAAACCAGTGAAACACAGCTCATGAATTTGTTTTTTAAAAAGAGCATTGTCTTGTTGGTTTGTTAGGTTGTGAAAGACTTGACTTTGTGACCCAACAAAAAATTGCAACCAAACATGCCAACCATGTGTGATTCACCAACGTCGGATAAATTTTATATTGCCTTTTTAGATATAGAATTTCACTTTTAAATATGTAATTATTAGAAAGAATATAAATATTATATATATTTTTTTTCTTTTCATTAATTCACACGTATCCAAAATCAAATCCCCCCTTCCTCTTCCTGCACAAATATAAAAGACAACATATTCTTGAAATTGAATACGCAAAACAATGCAACCATTGGGGGTTGTGATGTATTCCAAATTTGTAACACAAGTATTTCTGTCTTGTAGTTTGTTAGTTAATTATATCTGTTATTTTGTGGGCTAATCGGTTAATTAAAGGGCTAAAAGTCTAGGTAACAACTTCTGAAATTGATTGAACTTCTTTTATGTCTTCTTTCTTTCTCTTCTCTTTTACGATTTTTTTATGAAAAAACTTAAATACAATTATTTATATATTTTTTTTCCAATGAGAATAATATAAGTATATGATTTTCTAATAAGAACACAATAAATATATAATATATAAAAAATAAATTTATATTTTTTTTTGCAATTTTGATTTTTTTTTTAAAGAATCTTTCACAAATATTATACTGTTAGTGAAGAACTTTGACTGTAAAATACAAGAAGTTCTTTATTCTCTTTATACGTTTCTTTTGTATCTATCTTGCTAGTTGCTACCTACTCCCCCGACCAAAACGGTGTCGTTTTTAGACTCATCATCCACCGAGAAGACACGTCGTACGATTCATCGTCGAGTGAAGCCCAACCCTGCATCGTCTGGAACAGCGATTTTCCTTTCTCAGTGTCACTTCGACCCTCTTCCCCAACACCACGCAAGAAAGTGGGCCCACCCTCACTCCGATGCCAATCTTCACCTTTCTCTAAACCCTAGCTGATGCTCGCAGATTCTCTTCACTGTTCCCTAATTTGAACATCTCAGCGAGTACTATTATGTCATCGGAAGAAATTGGTCTCGTTCCTGATCAGAGAATTGATAACGGTCTTAACTCCACCCTGGTGTTCCAAGACGACTCCTTGCGTTTCAGCTGCGGCGGTGCCCCACAACAGCGTAGGGTTGGGGACCCGGGTCCGAAGACGAGGGAACTTGGCGGTTTCATCGATGAGAAGATGTTCACGGTGGACCGTGACCGCTTTTTCACGGCCCCGGGAGTGGAATTCCGTCGGAACGTTTACGGAGATTGCCGGGACCGGCGGAACCCACCGGACGCCAGGAATTGGAACGGGAACGGGAGCACGGCGACCCCGAGCGGGGATGAATCGGACGGTGAGGATGACGAAGACGATGAGGAAGATGACGACGACGATGATGTTGAAGGCGACGCTGAAGTAGAAGGACTAGTTGGCGTTAACGACGGAAGCAAAGGGAATTCTAATTCGATCAACGACATTAACAATAACAGCATCAGTGGCCAAATAACGAACGGTAAAGCGCAGCGTCATTCGTCCTATGGTATGCATGAAGGAAATTTAGCAACTTTAGCATCGAAAATTTGCCACATCTTTTTTCTCATTTTCATCGTGCTTATAATATATTTTGCTGGAGCATTGAATTGTAGGATCCAGTAGAGAGGTTTTGGGGAAGGATGGAGAAATAGGGCAGATGGTGCACAATAATACGGGGGGTAACGATGAAGATCATCAACAAGAAAGGCTTGATAAATCGCAGAGTGCGGTCACGATTGCTGAAACTGACTGTGAGGAGTATTATTCGAACTATCTTCAAGCAACAGAGGGTTCGGCTTCTGTGCAGAAAGCTATGGCGGGGGAGAATGGTTGCGGATTCAGTGGAAGAAAGGACGTTATGTATTCCGGCGAGTCAGGGGAGTCATTAAGGGCAGTTCTTTCAGATCCTGTTACGTATGTCACTTTCTGAGCTCCTTAGCTATGAACAATTGTTGATTACTCGTGTAGAGTCCTGTGTTCAGCTTATTAGAAAAAAAAAAAAAATGGTGATGCAGAAGGATGTCTCATTCGGTGTTCTTGTCTATCTCTCCTTGTGTGCATGTATGCAAGCACACAAATTTAATCTTCTAGTATATTGAGTGTTTCTTGAGTTGATACTTATTATTGTGGATTGATGTCTTATTTTAAAATTCAGGGGAGCTCTTATGGATGATGCAATGATATTGCCTTGTGGACATTCCTTTGGTGCAGGTGGAATACAGCATGTTATTAGAATGGTGGGTTCTAAGCCATCAAAACTCATATTTCTAAGGTTGTCCTTTTCTGTGACTAGTCAACTGAAAAATGTTATTAACAATGCATTCTGGTAATCTTCAACCTCCTTTCTTGTGTATACGGCTCTACAGAGGAGATTGGCATGACTTTCAAAGCCATTAGAGATTATATTGTGAACAAGTACCTGTTTTGCAAGATAATTTTTCTGAAATAAACAAGCCTATCTAGTTTCTTTCCTTTAACCTAATTTAATCAATGTTACATAAACTCAATTGAGGATATTATGCCCTATTTACAATCTTTTTTTTTTTTTTAAGTTCTTTTGCTATGATCCAAATCACATCGGGCTTGCCCAGAGTACATGCATATTTAAGTTTCTCTGTACACAGAACAATATAAAATATGCAAATATGCAATTAGGAAATAAAGGGATTATAGCTCCTTGTCATCTAATACGATGTAATCTCATGAAATCAAATCATCTACTCCTTTTATGACTATGAGTGCAAAGTATCAGAGTTGAAAAAAGCTAACCTGCTCCTTACGTGATATTGATTGAATCCAGTTGAATCACCACTATATTGCATTTTCTACCCGCCTTCTGCTGATCAGCATAGTTGGCTCTAGATGTGGTTAGCAGTACCCAAGGCCCCCAACTGTTAAAATTTACCTTTTATTAGTTTTAGCAAGGGGGCTATTGGTTAGGTTGTTTCAACTTTAGTTCATTATTTGTCGAATTTATTGGTTTATGTTCAGTTGTCTCAGTCAGAAATTACCATGTTGTCAACTAGCTAATGCAGTGGTTATGTGATGCATTTTTCAGAAAGCTTGTTGCACTTGTTCTCAACCCATATCTGAGGAATCAATAACTCCAAATCTATGTAAGCAGAACTTATATCCCAGAAGAATATTGAGATTTAATGCTTGGTAACTAATATGTGTTCTGGTCTCATAAACAATATGATAACTTAAAGATATTTAATTTGATCCAAGTCAAACTCCTGAAAAATAAACCTAATTATCTGTCTTTTTGTGGTGGGCATTCTTAAAATTTAAGTAAACAATGCTGTAACTAATTCTTTGAAATTTTTGGATGGGGGTCCTTGACAACTTATATTGTATACATTTCTGATTTTCTTATTTGCTTTTCTTTGGGGCTGTGTGCCTTGATCAGCACTTCGAGTTGCTGTGCAGGCATACCATCGGGAAGAGGAGTCACAGTTTTACCGGTCATCAAAAAGAAGAAGAGAAAGATTTGATCAGGTGTGTAACTTCATTCCCTAACCACATCACATCTTAATAGAATGAGAAAGAGCTCAGGAACTACGAAGGCTGCCTTTAAGTTGTATACTTGCCTTGACACTTCTTTAATACAATTTTTTTTTTTTACATAGAACAGGGTGGTTATGGTGATTCATCAGTTATGGAACAACCAAGGGGCAGAGGTGTTCAATTTCCATTTGCTGTGATGGACCGGGTTATTATAAAGGTACTATGCAGACACTGTCTTGAATTTGCTTATAGATGTTTTTTCCAGTTTCAAACTTATAATCTTTAAAGATAATGATTGGAGAAAATTGGATCAGGGGAACAAGAGGACACCGCAGCGTTTTGTCGGACGTGAAGCTATTGTAACAACACAATGCCTGAATGGATGGTTAGTCACTTTAGAATTTCTTTTCCTGCAGCAGTTGAAATCAAAATCTTGGTTGCCTTATGAGTATTCACTAATATGGTAACATATTGAAATTTTCATTTGCCATAAATATTTAATATCTTCAAAAATAGTAAAAATCTAATTATTTAAAAGTTAAGGATGTATTCATATGATGTTTAATTGCAAATATAAGAATCTCAGTAATATCGTACAAGATTCTTATTAAGTTTCCAGACATCTTACAGGATACCTCTTTGAAATAGAAATATAAACAGGGTCCTATTGTTGTAAAAGTTAACTGTGCTGAATGTGATCACTGATTAATATATGCATTTCATTCACATTTTTTATGAACTTGTTGAATAATGAAAGCTCATTATTGTGCTGCTGAGCCTTGTAAACAGAAATAGTTAAGTTCCTGCAAAAACTGTTTTTGTATGATTGCTTGATCTAATTCGGAATTAGAAAAAATAATATTTACTAGGGAAACATGATAAGGTAGACGAGAAGAATGACTAGGATCTGATTGTTTCTTGGTACTGTCCCTGAAGCTGTTGCTTCCAAGGGACCGCCTTAAACTTGCTTCTGTTGCTGATAAAAAAGCCTCGATCTTTAGGTATGTAGTGAAGACATTGGACAATGCAGAGAGTGTAAAACTGCAGTATCGCTCACTTGCCAAAGTTTCAGATGACCCTTCTAAACCTGCCCCCAGCAAGATGGGACCTAATTGGCTTTAAATCTGTAGCTCACCATCGGCAAAAAAGATACCACATGACAGTGTTTTACTCTTAACTTACTAAACATAGTTTCTTCTTTTCTGTCATTCCACTGTTGTATCACTTGCAAGAAAATTTTCTAACAGACTTCGTTAATATAGATACCTTGTTAGAGATTGTATTTATGTAAGGATCATTTAGTTATAGTCCTATATATACATTAACAGCTTTATTTTGAGTGAAAGTGATTGTATAAAATTGTATGACATTGTGTTGTATGCCACCAGCACTGCTTGGCTCCATTAATCAACGAGGCTTGTTAGAAGCTTATTTCATTGTGATATTGCTTCTTTTTTCTTTTTTTTTTACTGTCCTTAGATATTAAAAAACCCTGGATGGTAAGTCGAGTTTATTTGTTAAAAATTAAGCTATGTAAAAGAAAACTGTCGCAAGTAGACACAGTTCAGGCAGAGTCGGTTTACCTATGGGCCCTTTGCCCCGTTGTAATGCTTTAAAAGAGAAGACCAAAAAAAAAAACTTGTTCACCAATCTCTCTATTTTGCCCGCCTTAAAATGGAAGCTATTATTATAACAAATAAAATTTACTTGTACATTTACCATGAGTAAGCTGTAAAGAACGAATGCTTGTATTTACCAGTCACGCAGATAATAGACGTATACTAAGTAAAATTAAAATCTTTTGCCACCTATACTTATAACATGTTTCAATTCAATGCATTTTTTTAAATAATTTTATATTGCCATCCTAATTTACAATTTTATAAGAAATGAAGATCTAAGTCATCACCTACTTGAATCACAATTAATGAACCTAGATCAATG
This sequence comes from Biancaea sappan, assembly GCA_037074585.1. Classification (NCBI taxonomy): domain Eukaryota; kingdom Viridiplantae; phylum Streptophyta; class Magnoliopsida; order Fabales; family Fabaceae; genus Biancaea; species Biancaea sappan. The sequence continues at coordinate 32,887,067 of CM073494.1, read as the reverse complement.
AATGATTCACGCTTCAACCAAAATGCTCTAGAATCTGAAGTCCCAAAGCTGATATCTGTTTGGCGTCTACTGACATTCATTCAGAGACCAAGAGACACTAGGTAACAAGAAATGTTCAGACTTCTAACAAGACCAAGGTATTATGAAGTGCGTAAGTCTCACATCGAATAATGAATTATTCAATGAAGTACTTAAGTGGCTTAATTTTTTTTCCTTTGACAGCTAATTTTTAAAAGAGTTTTTAAGTTGTTTGAGTGCTTATCATTAATATCAAAGCCTGATTATTAGTACACTAAAAAAGACTACCTGCAGAGAGACTGGCCAGAAAGGCCGAATGAAGCTTTATAGAGTATAATTGCCGTGATGTTGACTGTCCAGAGGCAGTGTTATGATAAGGACTAAAGTATTATGGAATGTCTAAGTCCCACATCAAAGTGTTTATCAACTTCAGGCAAATATTTAGGCATATCATTACTCTGAACAAATGAATGTGTAGAATAAAAAAAAATTCCATTGCTAATGTTACAATCTCAACAAACCGCAAAGCTTGTTGATCCCAACCTACTTCTCAGTTTTTTCTACATGCTGATGACAACTACAAAGGCCACCGCCAGTCACAGGAGAAAAGTGAAAGGAAAAATCAGCATAATTAAATGAAGGTGGAAATTCTCAAAGATACAGTACATGTTAGCTCTCTGACAATAGAAAATTGCATGTTGAGTATATGGAAGCTGCAGCTGCATTGACAGCTAACTCCTTCCCTGAGCCGTCTGCGACCCATGCTCTGTAAAATATAGAATTCCAATATTGTCAAATTCGTAATTTCCGGCATCACAGTTACAGTTGATACATTGCCAGAAAATATGCCTCCCAGAAGTGGATCTCCAAGGCATATACGGAGATATAAATCCAAAGTGTAAAAGAGAAAAAGGATGCTTAAATACTTTTAGCTATTTCAAGGCCATATTCATATAGAGTTAAAGAAACTAATAAAATTAGGACTAGCATAGAAAAACATGGTATAGTTTTTCAAATCCAGTGATAACCGTTCAATTCAAAGCACTCAAAATGCAAATGACCACAACCAATCCAACTTCCATACTTGAAAAAAGGACAAACTTGGTACTACAAAGCTCTCACTATGCGCAGAGTCTAGAGAGGGGCCGGACCCACTTTATGGGTCTAATGTAGGCAGCCTTACCTTGCATTTTTTGCAAGAGACTGATTTCACAATTCGAACCTGTGACCTTGAAGTCATATAACAACAACCTTACCGTTGAGCCGAGACTCGTCCTCTAAAAAATAAAAAAAAAATTTATTCCTTTTTTCCATTGTGAAAAAAACTGAATACCAGATAATAACGAAGAATCAAACTACGGATTCGTCATTCTTAGCCATAAAGAAAGCAAATAGCAGACAATAAGCAACAAAAATAGCAAATAGCCAAATACATCAAGTATTTTTTCAATATAAATTTCGAAGAAAGGCAACTGAAGATACCAAAGAAGCAGAAAATAGAGATAGTAGATAGACTCAATCAAACATAAAGATTAAGTTTCAGTTGCAAACAATACTAAACACTAAAAAATTACGTCTAGGAAGGTCACAATCAAGAGAAATAAGTCATTAGACACAAACTACCAAGGAATAAAACACGACGAATTATTGATGCTTCTAATTAGTAACTAGCAGAACAGAAGATAAATTTGCGCATTTAAGGTACGTGAATTGCAAGTAGTTTTCAAGCAAACCTCAATCCTCACCAATGAAATATGATTGTGCACAAACAGAAAGCCTGTCTTCTGGTAGAGAAACAAAAAAGTCAGATTCTCATTCAGCTAGAAGTAATTTTATCTTATCACCAAGACTTTATTTCCCGAGATCAAAATTCACAAATGTAAATAATACATATTGTTACCGTCTAATTGGCTAAGCAATCTAATTTGAAGTTCATTTGTCTTGGAATAGCTAAAAAATAAATTTCTTCCGAGAATTTTAAGATGCTAAGTACTCAGGAGTTTTTTCTTTGGCCCCAAAATAAAAATCAAAATGTGACCATTATAGAAAATATATGCGGCTAGTTAGGCTTTAATTGGTACTTTTAGATCTCTCCTAAGCCTAAGTTTAGGCAAAAATCATCGAAATGTATGTCATGAAACATGCTCAAAGAAGTCCCCAAAAAAAAAAAAACTGCAAAACATTAGGTAATGCAAATAGCAAAGTAAAAGATGTATACGTCGAGTCATTCTCTGAAGTCCCCAAGTGTTGCAAACCATAAGCTATGTTCCAATTTACATGTTGCAAGCCCTGGTCACATAGCAGCTGCTTTTCCTTTACTTGATTTAACCAACTCTCCTGAAAATATGAAACAGGATTTGTGCAGACTTTTATTAAGAAATGGAAACAAAATAACCATACAACAAATGACTGGAGAGAAATAAGAAACTTATAATCCTCCTAACAGTATCATTTCGCCAGGGACATATCTAGATTCCACTGTTATGGGAAAGACGATTGAAATTCAGGTATCAATTAAATAGATTGGATCCTTGGCTTCGCAGATTTGAAAAAAATAAAATCAGTCTACAATAAATTTTACATAGACTTTAGTCATTCAAATCTCAAGGCTTAACCGAACTGCCAGGACAGGGTGACTGTATCCAACAACGGTATTACATTTACACCTACAGTACACAGGCCATACCCCTGAATGACTTCTACTGAAGCATTCTTAAGCTGAACAAGTCTGGATAAACATTGAGACCATGAGAAAGTTGTTCTATCTATTTTCTTTGTACTCACAAGTTGTTTTTCTTCTTCAGAAAGTGCTTCATCCATCTGATCAAACAAAGCAGTCCATCTTGCCCGATGCATTTCTGCAATTTTGCTATTGGGGATTCCAGTAGAGGCTTTCGTAACGTGAGAATCATTTTCTTGGTTATTTGAATATTCCTTTGACATAAGTAAAGGCAATTCGGTATGGATCACACCTCGAACTCTCCTTCTACTGCGACGCAAGGCTGTAGATGGAAAAGAGTACATCTAAAAGTGAGCTATTACATTCCCCACAACCTGGCCAAATGATATAAAAATGGAGTTACCCGAAAGACGCCCTTTGATGTCTTGATGAAGAAGCTCCAACCATTGAGATGCAACTGTAGCAGCTGAAAAAACAAAAAAAGAGAAGCACACATATCAGCTAGGTCTTTTATTTAATTTTTGTCGCCTTGTCTTGTGAACACAAATGACAAGGTGAATCATGATACACCGAAAGTTCTGAGATATGGATGATAGTCTAAGAAGCATAATCGAAAGCATAAATTTTCTCATACTTGCTAGCCTTCAAACAACTAAACTTTGTATCCCATTCATCCCTGCACCGGGAATGTTTGGACAAAGAAAGCATAATGAAGGTGGCTTACATATAAAACTGCCAAAAAGAATGCTAAAGTATGAGGAAAGTGTCTACTAGCCTTTCAGGGAAAGAGACGAAACGCTAGTAAAGTTTGACGATTCCTCATTTGACAAAGAGCTAGAACTCACAGATGCCTTTGTTGTAGATGACAATTTGAGAGCTAAAATATCATCTTCTGTGGCATGGGTGAATTGCGATACATAACTATTAAAACTATCTTTCTCCGCCAAGCATGTGTCATTTTCACCAACTTTACCCTCCATAGTCCAAGAATCATTCATTGTTATCGGATACTTTCTTGCTTTCCTACTACCTGAAGAACTATGAACGGTCCTTTCTTCACGATAAAAGGAAAGCTGATGCTTTCCTGCTTCAGCCATATATTCCAAGTCCCTTTTGCTAACTTCCGCACTTCCACTTGCAAGATGTGCTGTTTGCTTGCATCCACCAGTGGCATTTTCATGCTTTTCGGACCTCACAAGAGCCTCTATAATCGAATGAACCTGTTTTTTATTTCTTACATGATTAATAATCCCCGGGTTTAATTCATTCAGAAGTCCACTTGGAGCAGCAATCTGTGAGAACCGGTCGACTTGTTCTCTCTTTGCAAGTTCCATCTTTTTCTTGAGTACATCATTCTTACTTTTCCTCCCACGTTGTTTTGGCATTGGAATGCCTCCATGAGAAGATGAAAGAAAACCATTTCGTTTCATCTCCCTCCATATTCTCATCGGGTCTTTTTCTTTTAAGGGTCCAGTGCAGCTCCCACTCTCAGATATGTCCTTTGACTTAAATTGATCATTTTCTTTGTAAGAATGTGGTGGAACCAGATTCATACAGCTAGTAACATCTTCTGCATTAAGATCGACGTCAATTCCTTTAGAGTTTACACTAGTACTAAAGGGCTCCCTGTCGCGCTTCCCAGGTGAGGATACCTTGCCGGGATTCTCGTCACATTCACCCCTTCGTTCACAGGATGAGATTCTGGCACCGAAAGCTTCGGTATTGAGATCAAGTGCTCCGGGGGCAGGATTAACCTCCACCTGGGATGTGTTTCTTCCAGTTTTTTCCGCTTGAGAAGCATTGTGGTGTAGAGTTACAGGGACCTCGGTCACTTGTGAGATATCAATTTCACCAAGTGGCAACTGAACATCGTGTTCTTTGTCCCTTGCATACACTTGAGAATGAACACTTGTTTCTGTAGCAAAAGCGCAGAGTACATTAATTTGAACGACACATAAGAAAAGAACCGCGCATTATATATGGTTGATTAAGCAATTCGTTGTGAAGAATGAAACAAAATATAAACTCGATTAAACACAGTAACATTTCGAATAGTAGTTGCTCCCGGCAATGTCCCGTCGAGCGCAAAGAAAATGATGAATTCCACAAAGCATGAATGATCTCATTAGAAAAGAGATGTACAGTGGCCGAACAGCATTTCAACCGCAAAATTTTCCATAAAGCTCAATTCTTTGCAGAACAAATAGTTCCTCCTTTCCAATGGATACTGCTTTTTTTAATCAGGAATAAGCAGAAGCATACAAAATACTATAAATCACTCAAAATTACCTGCAGACGCAATCACGGATTCAAGATCTCTCATTTTCACCCTTTTTCGAGCGTTGTCACTAGTCTCTCCCAACTGAGTAGTGCTAGGCCGCTTCTTTCCCACAGCCTAAGACACCCGGGGGAACGAAGTAGAAAACGAATAAGAAACAGGAAGAGAAATTCATTCAGAGCAACCCAAGAAGCAGAGGAACCAACCTTGGCATCCGATCTGGAGGGAGTCAAAGATTGCTCGGATACTATCACCGAATTGGTTTCATCCATGAATCCCCCAAAGCCGATTCAAAAAAATCCCCAGCACTTTACCAAAAAAAATGGAATCGAAGCATCAATCTAATGCTGTTGCTTAAAAACGAACCTCGGTGCTTCAGTGGTGAATGGATAGGATTGAGCGAGTAGGTGGATTAGGGTTTGTGGAATTGCATAGGGAGGGAGCGAGGAAAGGAACAGGATCTGAGGGGTTTATCGACAAGTGTAAGAGAAGTAGAAAATTGGAAAATTGATTTGAATTGCAGAAGAGAGAGAAAGAGAGCGCGCTTAAAGAGCTTAGAAACGTTGTATAAATATAATTGATGGCCTGAGCACATTATGTTTTTAGGAGATGCCATAGACGTGGATGGCTGTTCAAATTCAAAAAAAGGTTGCAGCTTGGAGGGAGATCCACTCCAGTTTGCGCTCTACGTTACGCAACACGCATCTTTGTCGTGTGCCGTAAACGACGTTGTTCCCTCGCGTTTAGTTTGGATGTTGTCCCCCCTTCTCTTTCTTTTTTTGGTTTCTATCTCCATTGGATTTTTGGGCCTGTTAATCCATTTGGTTTGGGCTTTAGATTGAAAATTTAAGATAGAAATTACATAATTGTGGCCCAGTTTGAGTTTGGTACTGTAAATTATTAGCATTTAAAATATGTCGAACAAAAAAAAGCATTTAAAATATGGATTAAATATATGTTTGTCATCGGGATTTAGATATAAATATATATATGAAAAAAATTACTTAAAGGTACTTATAATATGAAGTTAAGTTGTAAAAAATATATAATTATTTTTAAAATTCATAAACTTGTCATCTTTTTTTAATTAAAAAAAAAAACTATACCATGGTTTGTTATGCAGGACTTTTTTTTTTGGGGGGGGGGGGGGGGGGGTTTCGAGGACCTTATTTTACGTAAGGGAGCACTAAATGAAGGGGATTTGGTAGTTGTTTCCCCGGAAAGTAATGGGGGGAGCTTTATGTTTTTTTATTTAATCTATTAAAGCTATTTGTGGAAAAATGAATGGCAGATGCCGTCTAATTCATTGTGTTCGTCTTTTTTGGATATAAATGATTAATACATTGTACATTTGTTTTTGTCTTGAATAAAGGTATTCCCTGCCTGATGCATTGTATTTACTATTTAGAGATCACAATAGTTAGTATTTTACACATTTGATAGCATTTGTTCAAAAAAAATATTTGATATTCATCGTATAATGAATAGGAGATAAATAATAAAAAATAAACACTAAACTGATATTGGGTAGATATGGACTTTTGGATTAGACACTTTATATTTTCTCAACACGTATGAGTAAATAGAATATTTAATAATTATTTATATAATATGTAAATATATATTATAAATTATAACATTCTTATAGTTGAACATGTTGTCATAATTAATGTACCATTGCAATTGTTTTTCTCTAGACACAAGCAATTAAGCGTCATGATTCAAATAAATTGATAAACAAAAGCAAACAAACAACGCCGTTTGCTCGTTTTTCAAATCCATATCATAGCACTCCCTGCGATCAACTAAAGGCCGACATATCTTTATTCTAAGATTGATTTCAAATTTATAACTACTCGTGATTTTATTTCTTTCATTGGTTATAAGGGAGATATAAGACTGGCCTGTAGAGAGGAGTGAAAAAAAAAATGACATAAGAGGAATCCAACACACAATCATTAATACTCTAAAATTTATGTTCAAAGAAAATGTTACTTAAACTAAAATTATTAAACACTACCAACAACTTTTTTAACAAAACTTAAATACAAATATGAATAAATTTTTATTATATCTTACAAAGCAGTTCCATCAAACAACATAGTATTTAATGCTCCTTCATTTTTATTGATTGACTCCTTCATGTTCATTTATTGCTCTTTCATTTAATGTTCTTTCATATGCATTTCTTTTCTCCATTTCTCTATAACTTCCAACTCTACTCTCTGACATTCCTCACTAACATTTTCTCTATCTGCTCTTAAAATCATTGCATTTAATACTCTTTGATATTGATTGGTTGTTTCTTTTTTTCTTTTCTTTGGGGTTTCTCTTTTTTACTTTACTAAAATGTCTTTTGTCTTCCACTTTATAATTGGGTTCTTCTTTTTGTGTAACTATTAAATATTTTTCATCTCTTGCTTTCTTTGTTTTATTTTCTAAAATTTAGAATTTTAAAATTGTAATTACAATAATTAGGCTTTTATTAGTGTGCTTTGCTTCATTCTCTCCCATTGAACTCATGCTGGTTCGTGTTTTATTTGAATGTTTATTCTCTCGTTGTCACTCTTAGGTACGATTTTTTTTCAATCCTACCTCAAAATCTTCCCTTTCCGACCTAAATTTTCTAACCTAAGTTTTTCATTTCCAATCTTCCCCCCATATATTGCTCCAGCATTTTAGAGGCAGAGCATCTATGAGATCGTGGATCAGCAATGACTATGATGAAACTCACATGGAAATCCATCTTCCCCAGTTGCTACAAGGGTAAATACCCCTGCGAAAAGCCCAAGCAGGAGGTGGGTGAAGCCACAGTCACTCACAGCCATAAAGAAAAGCTCTTCGCACAAGATTTCTGTAATGGACTTTAGTAATCCCAGCATGACGCTTTTGGAGGATCTATTGGTTTCTCTTGTGAGATCTAATATCCAACACTCGCTGAGTTCAATATCATCACTAACAGTTTCTCTTCCAGTAACTCATTCACAAGGGCTTCATCGATGACAAGCTCAGGCTCGGGCTTGAGCCTCAGCTCGTCACTGTAAAGCTCTTGGACCTCGATGGCTCCTAGGGCCATATGGAGTGGTTGGTACAAATACTTCATTTACGAACATTATATATATATATATATATATGTCAATATTGACGTCTTTTGTTTTTGTTTCTGCTGGCAAACAGAGGTTTTTTTTCTGGGGCAACTGAGGCATCCACACATTGTGAAGCTCATAGGGTATTGTTGTGAAAAAGAACACATGCTTCTGGTCTATGAGTATCTACCCAGAGGCAGTTTGGAGAATCAACTATTTAGAAGTAAAGAATTGTATGTGTTGCTCCACAGTTCTATTTACTAGAAATCATTTTATTGTTATTATTATTATTATTATTATTATTATTATTATTATTATTATTTGTTATTGTTGATAATTTTCTTGGGCATGCAGTTATAACAAGGTTGAAGGAGGAGAAAGTGCAGTGCGTGGAAATGAAAGATCGACCTGAGATTGAGGAATTTATACTGCTAAAAGCAAATTCTGGAAAAAATGGGCAATTCGTCCCTTGCAGTTATTATGCTGCATATAGGTAATTCTTTTCATATCGCGAAATTTGTTGATGTTATTGAACCAAATATCTAATTGATGCTTTTTAAAAAAAAAAATCATGCCGATGTTTAGTGACGGAAAAAGCAATTCAATTCTGGTTAATGGGTAAACTGGGGCTGGTAAAATTGAATAACAGACCCAACTAATACACTATCCACTCGTTAATTTCTATCTATATGGATGTGTGCCATGTCTATTCAATTATTTCTGACATCATCATATGGTTTTTGTCACTTATGAGTTAACTTTTTATTTTTTTTTTACTTATAATTGCATGATGAATTTATTTGCGATGAGAATGGAGTGAAAACTTTGTTTTGATGTATCTTCATTTTGAAATTACTATATGTGAATGAAGAGTATATTAATTATTAAGTGAAGGAGGAATATACTGAGTAGAGACAATCAAGGCTTAAGCTAAAATAGCATAGTTCAAGTGTTTAACCCTAAAGTACAGCATAATATTGAAAATGAAACTCCTCTGTTAAGAGTTTGTTTTACCAGAAATTTTAATTGTACAATCCAAATTGTATTTCACATATTTCTATAAACTTCCTATTCATCTAAAATGTCATACATCTTTTAATGAATATATAATTTTTTATGTCTTTTCTAATTGCTACAATTAATTAAAAAAAACTAGAATTGATTTTAATAATTAAATTTCATAGTGCAAGTTAGCTTGAGAGATCATGTCTAAAAAGCAAACTTATTTTAGGTGACAATGTTAGAAATAAAGTTCTAATTCCACAATTAACAATGACACCGTTTGATACAAGATTACTTTTCAAACTCAAGAACAGGAAATTTCTTATAATAGTTTGTTTTGCAATGGCCATTACTAAGTGTGTATTTGGAAACTAGAATTGATTTTAAGCATAATTGATTTTACATAAACGTGATTTATGTTTGGAAACTGTTATCAGAAAAGTGATTTTGGAAAATGAATTTTGTTTGGATATTGGTTCGCATAAGTACTTTTGAATGTGTAATTACCAGAAAAGGTATGAATTTTATATTGTTTTATTTCATTTGATTATTGGCACTAAAATATTAAGATTTATGAATATTGTAATAAAATGAATTTATTTATATCCAAATTAGTTTTAACTATTTTTAATAATTATTTAAAAATTACTCTTAGAATTAAACAATAAGATCATCAAACTCACATAAAAAATAATTCAGGTAAGCAGCTAAATTAAAATTTAAATAAAAGTACATGATCTGAATAAAGTGCAGATAATTGTCATTTATTATATAAATGCTCCACAAATTGATCATGAATAGCGTTTCGAATATGATCCATTTCTTATGAAGATGCTAAGTTTAGGGATCACAAGAAATCTGAATCATCATTGTTAGCATTAATCTGAATCATCATTGTTAGCATTCTCTTCTCTTAGCACATTTTCTTCTTCTGAACGGTTGAATTCAATATCTGCATCAGTGGTTCTTCTGATAAAATTGTGAATAGCCATTGTTGCAATGACCAACTGAACTTAAGTTTAAATTTAGGCATATTTTTCAAAAGTGCAAACTTGTTCTTCTATACTTCAAAAGTTCTTTCAATAGCGGTATTCAAACTTGAATGGTAATAATTAAATACCTCATTTTTGTTCTAAAATCTAAATGAACGTTTAAAATCAGATATGTGATTACGCTCATACTTGTATGGACCGATATTGTAATACCCATGAAAAATAAAATATAAATGCGTGTTTACAAACTAGTATTACTATTTCAGTATACAATACTATTCATCCATATAATACTATTTACGTATATGGTACTGTTCATCTATACAATCAAAATGTCAAGTACTAGATGTGGTTTGATCATAAGAGAAAATTAGAAAGAAATTTGTAGGAGAAAATGACATTTTATATGAGAGAATTCTCTGAGGGACTAAATTAAAAGGAAACTAAATTAGCAAATTGATTATACTAGTAGATGAGACTAGTAAGTGAAACTAGTAGATGAGACTAGTAAGTGAAATTGGTAGATGAGACTAATAAGTGAAACTAGTAGATGAGACTAGTAAGTGAAATTGGTAGATGAGACTAATAAGTGAAACTAGTAGATAAGACTAGTAAGCGAAATTGGTAGATGAGACTAATAAGTGAAACTAGTAGATGAGACTAGTAAGTGAAATTGGTAGGTGAGATGGGGTAGATGGAATAGTACCCTTAAATTTTCCTATAAATAGACCCTTCCATTTCACTTTCAAAATCACACCTTCAACTTCTCTTCTTCTCCCCTTAAGATTTCTTGGTCCGACGCTAGACCTCTGAGATTTTGGGCCTTTCCTTTTCAGCTTAGGTAAGGATATTATGCCCTTTCTATGTCTTTCAAATTTTAGAAGTTATTTCCTTAAGTATGCTCTGTGGTTGCGGCTTTGGCTGATCTTCCACATCAGAAAAACTGTCCTTAGCTGTCTATATGTTATTTTGATTACCGAAATATGATGTAAACTGTGAAGAATACATGTCTAGGAAAGTTCTGGCTAAGGAAAGACCTGATTTTTAAGTGTGTTTATTGTGACCCTCCACTCTTCCCTGGGAACTTACCTGGTGTACTCTTTTACAGATTGTATTCTTTATTTCTGATATGAATAGTAACCATACATATGAACAGTATCTGTACGAAAACAATCCTAACGTGTCTTCTCTAATCTTTCATGAAAATATCCATAGTGGAACACTGAAATTCACCTGAGTACTCTTATCTGTAACGACTTAGAGAAGCGATACTCGTACGAAATCCAGGTGAGTGAAACGACCCCGTTTTAATAGAGTTTTAGCATTACTGGTGATAAAAAGTATGTCGTAGGACACTCCCAAGATTCATAGGGGGAAATTGGATTCAAAATGACGAATCTAATGAGATAATTAATTTAGAAGTATGGATAAGACGAAGCAAATATCTCCTGATGATGTGGAGTTTGAATCCTTTCAAAAATCGTTTATTTGTTATCTTGATTTGTGGTTTATAAAATAATATAGTTATATATCATACCTGTTATATAAATGAATATTACATTGTACTTCTGATTATGATATGAAATGTTGTACTATTGATTGTGATTGAGCGGGACAGTACCCCCTCTCACGGCAAGACGGAAAACCCGGTTGAAAGGGTGTCTTGACCAATGAGTGTGGAGACAACGATTCCCTCAGTATGGATATAGCCCTGATTGGTGATAAATCCGTGAGGCGCCCTAGCTATGAGGATGGGGTTGTGCGTCATGGCAGAAATATACAAAATTGGTGAGCCAGCCTATGTGCGCTCTCCGGGATATGTTGCCGTTGATGAGTACTAGTAACGTTTGTTGAATTGGATGAATTTTTATCTTCTTGTATATAATTTCTAACTATGTCTATTGGTTGAGTTTGAACCTTCGGATATACTTGCATGACTGGCGATGTATTTGAAGTTTATTAACACGAGGCCGATTCGCTCATTGAGTTTAAAAACTCACACTCTTTGTGAAATTTTTTTTTCAGATCAAGCTACCGGCGAAGAATATCCACTATAGGAATAAATTGAAAGTAATGGTTGGAACCCAAGAGGGGGGGTGAATTGGGTTTTATAAATTTTTCATAAGAATTAATTGGAAGTTAAAATGATTTTCTGTAAAAGTACAATGCTTAGGATAATAAACACAATACAGAAAATCAATGTGCTGTCAAGATAAATAATTATAAAGATCAAGGAATTAAATAATAGATATCAATATGCACAAATTAAAGAGTAAGGGATAGAGAAAGCAAACTCAGAGATTTATACTGGTTTGGCTAATCCAAGCCTACATCCAGTGCTCAAGAGACCACTTGAGTATTTCTACTATAATTGCAAGTTTAATCCGGGTATTTGCAAACCACTAATGTTGACCCTAAGGCTTTATGCCATAAGTTTTGATGATGACAAATGTATTTGAATTGTAGCATTGATATATATAAAGGTTAATTATCATATACATGCAACAAGTATTTAAGCATGACTATGTTATTTAATGTGTAATGTCTTATACATTAATCATGCTATTTATCATGAATTGAATTAACCATTTGATTTGTAAGTAAGATATATTTTATAGGTTGGTTCAAAACAAGAAGAGTGATCATTGGATTGAAGAACAAGGAAAAGTAACATCATGTCTCACTCAAGGAAAGCAACATACAAGGACAAAGCTCCAAGAAATGAAGAATTAGAAGATTTGAAGTATTAGAAGCTTGGATGCATCAAGATAGCCTATGTGTTTACATTAGGTATATTTTATATAGGCTAGTATATTTATGCAACTCAATAATTTAGATTTGCATATATTGGCTCAAGCATTTTTGAACAAAAAGATAGTGAGATATGAAGTTTTACAAAAGTTATTTTTTTTTGACCTTTGGTCACTCCTTATATCATATCTCATAAATGAAAAATCATTTTTTTCAAGTATCTTAATCTCATTTGATAGTAGACTCAAATATCTTTTCAACGGTATATTATTTATTCGAAACGGAGTCCAAATGAGAAATATATGACTATTTAAAATATAGTTTGAAAAACTAAAAGTTAATTATTCTGTTCTGACCAATAGTCAGTATTTTGATTATATCTTTTAAAAGAAAAATAATTTTTGAGTAAAACTTCGTTAGACTCCAAGAGCTTTCCAATGGTATATTATTTGTTTAAAACGGAGTTCAAATGAGGGAGTTATGAATTTTTAAAGAAAGCTCAAAATCTGGACTGCACTATAAGTGCTGTAACGGCTATATAACGGCTAGTTTTGTAAAATCTTATATATATGACCTTAGATACACGATTTTGAGCTAGAAAAAAGTCCTACAATGTGATATTAACTTCTTCTATCATCTTTGAGAGAAAGGAAAACATTCTTGAGCCAAATCTTGCATATTCTCTATCATTATAGTTATTAGAGCTTCATTTGTATTCATCTACTCTTTAAAGAGAGTTTCTTTGTATTGTTGATTTTGATCAATACATATATTATTCTGAGTTGAGGTTCGCAAGTACCGGTGTTGGAAGAACTTGCTTTGGGTTGAAGAGGAGCCCGGATTCATAAATTCTCTATTGTGGTTTCGCAAATACCAGGATCGAATTTGCGTGGTTGTAGTGGTTTGCAAGTACCCAGATTAAACTTGCAATTATAGTGGAAATACTCAAGTGGTCTCTTGAGCACTGGATGTAGGCTTGGATTAGCCGAACCAGTATAAATCTCCGAGTTTACTTTCTCTATCCCTTACTCTTTAATTTATGCATATTGATATCTATTATTTAATTCCTTGATCTTTATAATTATTTATCTTGACAGCACATTGATTTTCTTTATTGTATTTATTATCCTAAGCATTGTACTTTTACAAAAAATCATTTTAACTTCCAATTAATTCTTGTGAAAAATTTATAAAACCCAATTCACCCCCCTCTTGGGTTCCAACCATTACTTTCAATTGGTATCAGAGCTTGGGCTCTTGTTTAAAGACTTAACCGTCTAAGAGTTAGCATGGTTGGATATAGTGACTGGTTTATTTCTAAAAATTGTTCTTTCACAGAACCTCTAATTTTTGATGCTAATCATTTTTAATATTGGAAGTATGAAATGAAAATGTTTTTATTTCAGTAGACCATAAACTCTGGGATGTTATAGAAAATGGTTCTTGTATGCCTGTCAAGGAAGAACAAGGAAAATGCATTCCAAAACTTAAGAGTGAATGGAATGATACTGAAAGAAGTTTAATGCAACTCAATGCTAAGGCAAAATTGATTATTTCTTGTGCATTGAGTCAAGATGAATTTTTTAAAATCTCCAACTGTGCAACTGCAAAAGAAATTCGAGAAATTCTTGAAGTTGCACATGAGGAAGATCTTATTGATGAGGAATTAAGGTATAGAAGTTTTATTAATGAACTTGAAATTGCTCAAATGAACAATTGTAAAACCATTAATGAGATACAACTTGTGCTTAATCAATTGCAAGCTCTTGGTGTTGAACTTACAGAAAAATCTCAAATCACCAAGGTGGCAGACGAAGAAGAAAAAGGAGAAAAAGAGAAACCACAACCAAAAGGTGAATCATCAAAGAAAGCTTACCTATCTTCCATTTGGGGAAATAGCAATTCTGATGAGGAGAACACAAATGAAGAAGCCAACACTTGTCTTGTGGCCAGAGATAAAGATGAGGTAAATTCATTTGACTACTCTTTTGAAGAATTACAAGATGCCTTTGATGATTTACATGAAGAATCTCTTATACTTGCAAAGAAACTAAATGTTTCAAAACAGAAAAACTCTTCTCTTGAAAATGAGTTGGAAACATTGAAAAATGAATTTTCTATTTCCAAGGAAGAGAATTTTGTTTTTGAAAATCAAAACAAAACTTTGCAAGAAGAGAATTTGATTTTAAAAACAAATATCTCTACCAACAAAAATTGCTTTTGTACCAAGTGTGATTTTTTGAAAAAGGAAAATGATAATCTTAAAAACACACTTGCAAAACTCTCTCAAGGTAGAGAAATTTTAAATACCTCAGTTTTGAAACAAAGAAGAATTAACAAAGTTGGTCTTGTTTCTAAAAAGAAATCAAACCAAAAGCAGTTTAAAAACTTCTTTGTTTCTGCAAAGATGTCCAATTGTCCAACTTGCACTTGTTTCTATTGTAGACTGAAAGGACACAAATCTTACTCCTGTTTTTATAAGAAAAATCTTGTTCATGGAGTAAAAATGAAATGGGTTCAAAAAGGAACTCATGACCCAGGCAAACCCAAAGAAATTTGGGTACCACAGATAAATGAATAATTTGTAGATTTGCCTCGAAGCAAGGAGCGGAAATGACTTTTCAATGGCTACATCATTCAAACTCCACTCTCTTGCATCAAAAGGAGGCAATGAATAAGTAAACATATAAGCTGGAATGCATTGTAAGAATTTTGACTGATATGTTTACTGCTCTCTAATACTTTTGTCTGTTGTCTAATATGTCTTACATCTATCCTTGATATTCATGCATATTTCTCTTGCTTTCACAATAATAAGATTACTCTTGCCTATAGTATTTATCCTTATTGTAATCTTATTCAAATATTTTCAATGAAATCAAATTTATTGCAAAATTGCATTTCATGGAAGCATAGCACTTTTATTAATATGGCATATCTTGAACATAATGTTGCTCCTAGTGCTCGAGATTTATTTGAACATTACTGATTTGAACATCAAAGTGCTCTACCAAAAGTGTTTTGCAGGAGTTAATCCTCAAATTTATCCTCTAAAGCACATTTTTTCCTCTGCTCTCCGAAATCAGTAAGATTTATAGTTTTGAAGTTGGTTGGTCGACCAACGCTCCTATCAGTAGTCGACCAACGAAGCCTACATTGAACCAATGCTTGATAGATCTTGCAAATAATCAATCAATTAAGATCATTAAAATTGCAAGAAGACAGGATCAAAAGAAGAGCAATGAGCAAAACAAGGATATCAAAATCTTGAAGAGGAACTTCAAGAAGCAACAAAAGTTTGCCAAAGTTGATGAGTATCTCTATCCTTTACTTCTTCATTATTTAATTGAATGATACTCCTTGATCTCAATTGAACATTCTGGCAAATTTTTTTTACTGTCATACTTTCATTGCAATGGCATATTGTTTTCTGACATCTTACATACTTGATCACATCATGACATATAAAAATATGTTAAATACTTAAATTATTTTTTTAATACATCATGGTTTGAGCATTATACATATCATCTCTTTTACATAAGCTGTAACTTATGAACCATTGTTTATGGATTATAGTTTATATCTGATTATATCTTATTAATCCATATTACCTCAATTATGTTACTACATACTCTGATTATAATATGTTTTATTTTGAGTAAGTATGTAACTTGCTTTTGCTTTGAAATGATGATATATATATCCATGTTAGAAAATTCTTTCTATCTTTAAAATGGATATATATTTTTCAAAATATATATATCCTTCTATTGTGCTAAATTTGTGCGGCTGATTTTCTTTATCTTTCTTTATTATTATTATAATTTTTTTTAAGTACCGTCATCTGAAAGAAACCACTTGCATTAAAAACACAAACTAAAGGATTACATTGCAAAAAAAAAAGGGGGTTTACTCATGCATGGGTAATCTACAGGCGAGGTGGTCTTGGATTAGCAGGGTTGTATTGCATCATCACCCCTCGGCCATTCCTTGGAGCAAGAGACTGAGCAATGTCACGGATAGAGATATGATAGAGAATATGCAAGATTTGGCTCAAGAATGCTTTCCTTTCTCTCAAAGATGATAGAAGAAGTTAATATTACATTGTAGGACTTTGTTCTAGCTCAAAATCGTGTATCTAAGGTCATATATATAAGATTTTACAAAACTAGCCGTTACAGCATTCTTGAGCTAGAACAAAGTCCTACAATGTAATATTAACTTCTTCTATCATCTTTGAGAGAAAGGAAAGCATTCTTGAGCCAAATCTTGCATATTCTCTATCATATCTCTATCCGTGACATTGCTCAGTCTCTTGCTCCAAGGAATGGCCGAGGGGTGATGATGCAATACAACCCTGCTAATCCAAGACCACCTCGCCTGTAGATTACCCATGCATGAGTAAACCCCCTTTTTTTTTTGCAATGTAATCCTTTAGTTTGTGTTTTTAATGCAAGTGGTTTCTTTCAGATGACGGTACTTAAAAAAAATTATAATAATAATAAAGAAAGATAAAGAAAATCAGCCGCACAAATTTAGCACAATAGAAGGATATATATATTTTGAAAAATATATATCCATTTTAAAGATAGAAAGAATTTTCTAACATGGATATATATATCATCATTTCAAAGCAAAAGCAAGTTACATACTTACTCAAAATAAAACATATTATAATCAGAGTATGTAGTAACATAATTGAGGTAATATGGATTAATAAGATATAATCAGATATAAACTATAATCCATAAACAATGGTTCATAAGTTACAGCTTATGTAAAAGAGATGATATGTATAATGCTCAAACCATGATGTATTAAAAAAATAATTTAAGTATTTAACATATTTTTATATGTCATGATGTGATCAAGTATGTAAGATGTCAGAAAACAATATGCCATTGCAATGAAAGTATGACAGTAAAAAAAATTTGCCAGAATGTTCAATTGAGATCAAGGAGTATCATTCAATTAAATAATGAAGAAGTAAAGGATAGAGATACTCATCAACTTTGGCAAACTTTTGTTGCTTCTTGAAGTTCCTCTTCAAGATTTTGATATCCTTGTTTTGCTCATTGCTCTTCTTTTGATCCTGTCTTCTTGCAATTTTAATGATCTTAATTGATTGATTATTTGCAAGATCTATCAAGCATTGGTTCAATGTAGGCTTCGTTGGTCGACTACTGATAGGAGCGTTGGTCGACCAACCAACTTCAAAACTATAAATCTTACTGATTTCGGAGAGCAGAGGAAAAAATGTGCTTTAGAGGATAAATTTGAGGATTAACTCCTGCAAAACACTTTTGGTAGAGCACTTTGATGTTCAAATCAGTAATGTTCAAATAAATCTCGAGCACTAGGAGCAACATTATGTTCAAGATATGCCATATTAATAAAAGTGCTATGCTTCCATGAAATGCAATTTTGCAATAAATTTGATTTCATTGAAAATATTTGAATAAGATTACAATAAGGATAAATACTATAGGCAAGAGTAATCTTATTATTGTGAAAGCAAGAGAAATATGCATGAATATCAAGGATAGATGTAAGACATATTAGACAACAGACAAAAGTATTAGAGAGCAGTAAACATATCAGTCAAAATTCTTACAATGCATTCCAGCTTATATGTTTACTTATTCATTGCCTCCTTTTGATGCAAGAGAGTGGAGTTTGAATGATGTAGCCATTGAAAAGTCATTTCCGCTCCTTGCTTCGAGGCAAATCTACAAATTATTCATTTATCTGTGGTACCCAAATTTCTTTGGGTTTGCCTGGGTCATGAGTTCCTTTTTGAACCCATTTCATTTTTACTCCATGAACAAGATTTTTCTTATAAAAACAGGAGTAAGATTTGTGTCCTTTCAGTCTACAATAGAAACAAGTGCAAGTTGGACAATTGGACATCTTTGCAGAAACAAAGAAGTTTTTAAACTGCTTTTGGTTTGATTTCTTTTTAGAAACAAGACCAACTTTGTTAATTCTTCTTTGTTTCAAAACTGAGGTATTTAAAATTTCTCTACCTTGAGAGAGTTTTGCAAGTGTGTTTTTAAGATTATCATTTTCCTTTTTCAAAAAATCACACTTGGTACAAAAGCAATTTTTGTTGGTAGAGATATTTGTTTTTAAAATCAAATTCTCTTCTTGCAAAGTTTTGTTTTGATTTTCAAAAACAAAATTCTCTTCCTTGGAAATAGAAAATTCATTTTTCAATGTTTCCAACTCATTTTCAAGAGAAGAGTTTTTCTGTTTTGAAACATTTAGTTTCTTTGCAAGTATAAGAGATTCTTCATGTAAATCATCAAAGGCATCTTGTAATTCTTCAAAAGAGTAGTCAAATGAATTTACCTCATCTTTATCTCTGGCCACAAGACAAGTGTTGGCTTCTTCATTTGTGTTCTCCTCATCAGAATTGCTATTTCCCCAAATGGAAGATAGGTAAGCTTTCTTTGATGATTCACCTTTTGGTTGTGGTTTCTCTTTTTCTCCTTTTTCTTCTTCGTCTGCCACCTTGGTGATTTGAGATTTTTCTGTAAGTTCAACACCAAGAGCTTGCAATTGATTAAGCACAAGTTGTATCTCATTAATGGTTTTACAATTGTTCATTTGAGCAATTTCAAGTTCATTAATAAAACTTCTATACCTTAATTCCTCATCAATAAGATCTTCCTCATGTGCAACTTCAAGAATTTCTCGAATTTCTTTTGCAGTTGCACAGTTGGAGATTTTAAAAAATTCATCTTGACTCAATGCACAAGAAATAATCAATTTTGCCTTAGCATTGAGTTGCATTAAACTTCTTTCAGTATCATTCCATTCACTCTTAAGTTTTGGAATGCATTTTCCTTGTTCTTCCTTGACAGGCATACAAGAACCATTTTCTATAACATCCCAGAGTTTATGGTCTACTGAAATAAAAACATTTTCATTTCATACTTCCAATATTAAAAATGATTAGCATCAAAAATTAGAGGTTCTGTGAAAGAACAATTTTTAGAAATAAACCAGTCACTATATCCAACCATGCTAACTCTTAGACGGTTAAGTCTTTAAACAAGAGCCCAAGCTCTGATACCAATTGAAAGTAATGGTTGGAACCCAAGAGGGGGGTGAATTGGGTTTTATAAATTTTTCACAAGAATTAATTGGAAGTTAAAATGATTTTTTGTAAAAGTACAATGCTTAGGATAATAAATACAATAAAGAAAATCAATGTGCTGTCAAGATAAATAATTATAAAGATCAAGGAATTAAATAATAGATATCAATATGCATAAATTAAAGAGTAAGGGATAGAGAAAGCAAACTCGGAGATTTATACTGGTTCGGCTAATCCAAGCCTACATCCAGTGCTCAAGAGACCACTTGAGTATTTCCACTATAATTGCAAGTTTAATCTGGGTACTTGCAAACCACTACAACCACGCAAATTCGATCCTGGTATTTGCGAAACCACAATGGAGAATTTATGAATCCGGGCTCCTCTTCAACCCAAAGCAAGTTCTTCCAACACCGGTACTTGTGAACCTCAACTCAGAATAATATATGTATTGATCAAAATCAACAATACAAAGAAACTCTCTTTAAAGAGTAGATGAATACAAATGAAGCTCTAATAACTATAATGATAGAGAATATGCAAGATTTGGCTCAAGAATGTTTTCCTTTCTCTCAAAGATGATAGAAGAAGTTAATATCACATTGTAGGACTTTATTCTAGCTCAAAATCGTGTATCTAAGGTCATATATATAAGATTTTACAAAACTAGCCGTTATATAGCCGTTACAGCACTTATAGTGCAGTCCAGATTTTGAGCTTTCTTTAAAAATTTATAACTCCCTCATTTGAACTCCGTTTTAAACAAATAATATACCATTGGAAAGCTCTTGGAGTCTAGTTTCAAATGAGCTAATTTTTACTCAAAAATTATTTTTCTTTTAAAAGATATAAACAAAATACTGACTATAGGTCAGAACAGAATAATCAACTTTTAGTTTTTCAAACTATATTTTAAATAGTCATATATTTCTCATTTGGACTCCGTTTCGAATAAATAATATACCGTTGAAAAGATATTTGAGTCTACTATCAAATGAGATTAAGATACTTGGAAAAACGATTTTTAATTCATGAGATATGATATAAGGAGTGACCAAAGGTCAAAAAAATAACTTTTGTAAAACTTCATATCTCACTATCTTTTTGTTCAAAAATGATTGAGCCAATGTATGCAAATCTAAATTATTGAGTTGCACAAATATACTAGCCTATATAAAATATACCTAATGTAAACACATAGGCTATCTTGATGCATCCAAGCTTCCAAGACTTCAAATCTTCTAATTCTTCATTTATTGTAGTTTTGTCCTTGTATGTTGCTTTCCTTGAGTAAGACATGATGTTACTTTTCCTTGTTCTTCAATCCAATGCTCACTCTTCTTGTTTTGAACCAACCTATAAAATATATCTTACTTACAAACCAAATGGTTAGTTCAATTCATGATAAATAGCATGATTAATGTATAAGACATTACACATTAAATAACATAGTCATGCTTAAATACTTGTAGCATGTATATGATAATTAACCTTTATATATATCAATGCTACAATTCAAATACATTTGTCATCATCAAAACTTATGGCATAAAGCCTTAGGGTCAACATAAATCACCTTGGACCTTCCCGCTGTCGGGTAGGCCCCTCTTTTGTCATAGATTATGGTGCTCTGTAATCGTCTAGTACATCTAGGTCAGGGATTTGGTATTTGGCTTGTATTTCAGTATGATAATGTATTTTGTATTGAGAATCTATTATTTTTAATTAAGAAAATTTGATATATTTTCTTCGTATTTATTAAGGAATGGTTATTTTGAAAATATAGAGATAATGACTAATAATTTACTCATGGGTAAGAATTTGTCGAAAGACTTACAGTGATGAGATATTCATCATTGTGCCGGTCATGTACCCAAAAAAAACGGGTCGTGACAGATATATCCAACTGGTGTTGGATAACCAGCATCCACCAAATAATATTTACCTACAAAAAATAATAAAATAATTATCAAACAATGCTTGATCTAAAAGTGTAATCAATTTACAGTTATAATAAATGATATACCTGGAGGTGGGTGTGAAAAATTCATCTTAGGCATCGTCAAAACATGTTAGAAAACACGAGCGTCATGGGCGAGGCCTTTCCATCCTAGCAAAGCAAAGGTGAAACACATATCACAATCATATGCTACTAATGAATCCAACATAATACTAAACTAGTCCTTCAGGTAATTCTCTGGGTTAGATGATGTACGTCGAAATTAATCATTAGCATTTGCCTTCCTCAACGCCACAAATGCCTCCCTTGCTTTCTTACTCATAAGTAAATTAATACATTTGGTATGAAGTTCTAGGTCATTGGCAATTTCAGGTATATTGACAAGTTCAGCTATAACTTCACCAATAGAGGCACTAGGGGCGTTAGCATGGCATGAGCGACATGTATCTGCCATGACACTCACTGCATTTGCTATCTTATAAGTAGCAGACAGTTTAGCTTTACCTCTTTGTTCACTACAACTAGCCCTCTTCCTCTTATCCCCACTACTCTGGCTTATGGTGTCTTGAGAGGTATTTAAGTTGATATTTCTCATCTCATTGGTTGCTCCACCACTGAGATATTCCTCACTATCCCCGAACCTTCCTCCAACTCTATAGTAATATTGTCCAAGGATGGGCGATACCCATCATCATCGTTAAACCCAGTAGACAGTATCCCTGATCATGGTGCTCGAGCATACTCCCCAGTGGCCATCATGTCCTTAAACAATGAAGTTAGCTCATAGGCAAATGGTAGGCTCTTGTGCCTGAACTTGCCATACTGAGGATTTTCCTGTTTATTATTCAAAATTGTCATCAAAACACAATATATTAGGAAAAAAAACTCTATAACTTAATCCTGTTAATTTGACACATACGAATTATTTTTTCTTCCACTACTCATCGAGAGCATCAATGGTGTTCTTGATATTGTCTCACCCCAATTCGGTTTCATGTGCAAACAATTTATACCATGCTTGAAACTCCTTTCTTAAACTGTCAAATTTGTTTTTCAGCTGTAATCTGTTATAATTCCTTCCACTTTGGTCATTGAACTTAGCTAAAACATTTTTCCACCCTCTTTTGGTAAGACTAGTTCTATTACGTTCTCTTTTATACAATTGTTCTAGGCAAGCTTTGATAAAATATTCAGTTATTTTTATATGCCAATTAGTCTTTGCCTTGTCACTTGAAGTAGAGTCTACAATAGCTTTCTTTTTTCGAGAACTCATGTCTAGTAATCACATATACAAGCATAAGAGTCACTTATTTTCTAATAGCTACTAAAGGTTAAATTAAATAGAATCACCTAATTTAATTTTTTTATCATCAATCACAATCATATTAAATTAAATGTGTGATTAATAACTAATTATATATTAATAATTATATAATCACTAATTATTCAGTAACTAATTATTTATTAACTAATTAGCTATTCACTATTTATAGACTAACTAAAAGTATTAACTAAATAGATGTTATTCAAAATTGTTAACTACAAGTATTAACTAATTATTAAACACAATGCCATATTGTGAATGAAGCATTAATTAATTTTATGTATTATTAATTAATCATATATTTAACAATTAAATATGTGATTAATAACTAATTATAAATAAACTAATTATACATTAACTCCGTAGTTATTAACTAATTATATATTAACTAATTATATATTAAACAATAATGAAAGGCATAATAAGCATTCTGTAATGGAGCTACAATAACGTGACACTCACTTGGCAAACCCAGAACACAGCAAAGACAAAATGCATGACAGAACCGACGCTAAAGAACACACATGACAGACTCGATGCGGGGAAAAGGTGAGACTGGCCATTTCCGAGGCCAAACGTATCTCTCCGGCGACGACAGCGTGGAGCACAGGGGGCAAGACAAAAACAGAGCATACTCGAGGAGAACACATACCAGAGGAGGAGACCCGAAAGCTTGGAGGAAGGTACAGCACGAACGCAAAACACATAGAATACCTGAGGAAGGCACAGCATGAACGCCCCACTGCAACAGTCGCCAGCTTTGGAAACTCATAGCTCAAAGGAAGGCACAGCACGAAGGAATACCAATGCAGTGCTGTTTTGCTTCACTAACACACTGATGTTTAGTGTTTTTGAATTACAATGAAGATGAGAAAAGGAGATGGACAGAAGAGAAAAGGAAGACATACCACAATTGCTTAGTCTCCGAGAAGAAGCTGGGTTCCAGTCGCTGGGTTTCTTGGTCTCCGATCTGGGTTCTAGTCACTTGTGTGAGTAAATGGACAGCAGAAATATAAAGTAGAGGTTGTTGGTTGCTTGCATCCATTCAAGTATAAGCATAGTGTAGTACCCCTAAAAAAAATATGTATATATATATATATATATTACCCGCTATATTTTAGAATTATGAGTATTTAAGAATTACAATAAATTTATGAGAAAATAATTTTTCTATCTGTTTAATTTTTGTATGCTTGTTTGTACATATTATTGAAAATACTGACTTTCATTTATAGATTGCATAAATTGTGGAGTATAATGACTGTTATAATATAAAATTTATCCCATGAATAAAATATGGCTTAAGCATAAGAGAATTCTGAAAGAAATTGGGAGAAAAATGATATAATATATAAGAAAATACCCATAGAGACTAAAATGAAAGGATTAAAGTGAAAAGAAACCTAAGAGTTGAGGAGAAAAGATAGTTTTTCCTTTAAGTTTCTAATAGTAAACAATAATCCGCCGCTGTCGTGAAAATTATTAAAGCGCACAGTTAACTAAATTATTAAAGCGCACAATAAACTAAATTATTAAAGTATATATTAAATTATAAAAACATATAGTAAAATAAATATTTTATTAGTGCATAGTATCCTGACTTCTCTTATAATTAGGCCCTTTCATTTCACTTCTAAAACTCACACCTTCAGCTTCTATTCTCTCCTCTTCTTTAATTATTCTACTCCAGTGCTAAGATTCTGGGTTATTATAAAAGTCCTCCTCTATAGCTTGGATTCGAGATAAGGGAATATTCTACTATGCTCTTTTAAATTCTTGTAATAATTTAGAGGTTAAATTCTTAGTATGCTCTGTGGTTGCGACTTTAGCTGATCATCCATATCAGAAAAGAATTAACCTCAGTTGCTTAAGAATTATTTATTGATTATTAAGATACTGTGAAGATACTATATTTTTACAAGTACTTGTAAGATAAAATCTTAGTATGCTCTGTGGTTGCAGCCTTAGCTGATCTTCCACATCAGAAAGGAATTATCCTCAGGTACTTGAAAATTATTTCTGATTGTCGTACATATGAACAGTATCGTACATATGAACAGTGCGTATATAGAATTTGTATGTATAAAGAGTACTCATACGTATAATTATATGGTATATGTGAACAGTACTATATGAATAATGCTAAACATATGAATAGTATAGTATATATTACTATATATATGAACAACGTCACATACATGTGTAGTGTTCATGTGTAAGGTTGAATTATGTTATCTGAATATGATTATGTTTGTAACTGATGTAGAATGTTACGGGGATAGGTCCCTGTGTGGGAGTACAAAAGGAAGAGCAGGAAATAATAAAGGCAGCAAATCATATTAAACAAAAATTTGTTCCAATACAAAAAGTATTGAAAATAGGGGTGAAATAATAGAGGCATTTATGAAAGTAACAATAAGGGAGGATGTGGCGGGGGCCGCGGGACAATGGCCACCTTATGTGGACAGGGCCCGAAAAATGTTTGGGACTATGTGATATGTTTTGTGATTTTATATGAATTATTTCTTATGTTAATGTGATAGAATAATATATTTCCTCACCGAGTAAAATATACTCATCTCATTCCTCCTCTCACAGATTTTCAAGAAGAAGTAGAGGCACATCTAGCTAATTGTTCGAGTGCTCAACCCCATTGATCGGGGTAAATATTTATTATTATATAAAATTTTATCCAAAGTATTTTAATAGTAGCTCTGTAATTTGGATAAGTAAATCTTGGACGAATAATGCTTGTTTGAGAATGTTATTTATTAATGAATAAATGGATATATTTGAAATATTTATTGTCTCTTTCTCTAAAAAGAAATAGGAGAAACTGTACTCTCTAATATGAGATAACATTTATATTTAAAATATGTATCAAATTAGTCTGAAATTAGACTTACAGTTGTGAGGTAAAAGCTCATCTATCGTACCGGTCACGTGTCTAAATTTGGAGGCGTGACACATAGTAAATGCCAACAGAGGGCATTTAGAGGAAAAAGTGACATGAACACAATCGATTCTAGCTATAAGCTACTCCCTGGTGCTTTCCTTCAAACGTGATTATACATTTAGAATCAATTATGGCTCCTTCCCTGAACGCCGAACCAAACGCATACCATTTATGTGCAAACGCTCATCTACCCTCACCAACACACTTTTAATGCATCCGAACGCCATGCCAAACACGCTCTAAGAGTCAAAGCTAATATCTCTCCAACATTAGATTATATCTACCTACTCTTATATTTACACATAATCAACTATATGTTACAATTTCAAGAGTGAGATATAAAAGT
Organism: Biancaea sappan; assembly: GCA_037074585.1. Lineage (NCBI taxonomy): Eukaryota > Viridiplantae > Streptophyta > Magnoliopsida > Fabales > Fabaceae > Biancaea > Biancaea sappan. The sequence goes on along the minus strand of CM073494.1, from coordinate 32,860,569 downwards.
GGTTTGAAAATCTTATCACTTGACAAAGAAGGTAAATAAACAAACTCTACAGTGAATTTAAGTAAATTTATTCTAAAATAATTATATTTTGCTAATAGTATATGATCTTTCTTTTCAATTAAATTGAATGCATATTAATTTACAATTTACTCAACAACAAACGTTCGTGCATGTGCATAGACTAGTTTAAATATTATCCTACATTTAATACCCATTGAATGAAGGGTAAAACTGTAAAAGGATTCTCATACATTCACTTATTTATTGAATAAGATTGGAAATGACATTTTTACCCTTAAATTGCTTTCTTCTGTTCTCCCGTTTCTTCTTTATTTTGGCCTGTCTTGCCCTCCTTCCTTTCTATCTCTAGTTGCAGACTTCCAGTAGTGTCCATACTCCATAAATATCAACAACAGGTTGGTTTGCCGGTGAAGAAATTTATAGTACAGATGAATATATCTATATCCTTCTTCCTTCGTATTTTGTTTAATTTCTTCACCTCTCTAATAAAATCCGATGCACTGTAAATTGAAGGCAAGAAGTGAACTAGCTGCATTCACATGAGGGTCTTGATTTTTTATATTATATATTTCCTTCTATTATTAATTATATTTTTGGATAAGGCTATTTTAGTAAAATTCACTAAATTTTTTCCCCTTAATTATTTTAAAACTCATACTAAATAAAGTAGTCTTCTTTATCTTCATTCTCCTTTTATGTCATACCAAACACACTATTTAGATTTTTATTCTTATTTCTATTCCCATTAATTTTTGAATTATCCTTAAAATTTTACTTGCACTTAATTTTAAGTATTTTTTATAAAATTATTCAAAGAAATATCTCATGAAATAAATTTTTTTGAATAAAATTAGTAACGTGATTTGAGCTATAAAAATGACAATGTGTGAATTTTTTAGTTTAAATTATTTATTTGATTTTCAAAATTACAATTGTATGAACTTTGCCTAGAAAAAATAAGCATACTAATTTAATATTTAAAAAGTTGTGTTTGTTTTAAATTGATTCATTTGTTTATCAAAATAATTTTGATAATAAAAAATTTTAAATTTAATAAATTTCATGATTTAATAACAAAAATAATTAAATTAAATAAATATGATATATTAAAAACTAAATTGAGAGAATTATGATATTCTTTGAACTAAATCAATCATTTATTCTATTGAACAATCAACTTTTGAATGACATTCAAGGGGTGTCAAATGGGTTGAGCTAACATAGGTTAGCTCAAGTCTTGCATGAATAAGTCTGGGTTGGACCAAGCTACAAATAATTTATGAATTGAAAATTTTAACTAGTCAAACCCTTCAAGCCAGCTCATTGACCAATTTTTTCAAAATATATTTTTAATTAATTTGAATATAACAATTAAGTATAAATTTCAAATATTTGAATTAAATATATAAAAATATATTAAATCTTAAAATGAATATTTTTTTTAAAAACATATATTTTTAACTATTTTCAATGACAGAATCTAAATATTAAAACTATAAAATTTAAAAAACTTTGGCTTAATTTCATATATATATAAAAATTAAACTAAACCTTATGGAAATAAATAATATAAAAAATTCAATAGAGTGGATCTACCCCAAATTCAAAATGGGATAAGTTTTTTTTTAAAAAAAAAATTAACTATTATATTATTGACATATTCCACAGGAGAGTTATCTAATGCAGTAATATTTTTATACCTCCCTTCAACACGAATTTAGATCACCTACACTTTTCACCCAATCATTAGATTAGTGTGAGCCCCACTTATTAATATATTCATATCAATCCAACGACTTGTATCAGAAGAATGGAGAGAGAAAAGCATAGGATTTTTTTCTCCCTTCAATGCAACCCTTGCACTTAAAATTATTATTTTTTGATATTTAAATATTTTTGTCCAAATGAAATTAAAAGATATTATAAAAGAATTAAGTAATATTTAAGAAATTATGAAAACTTTGACTGATGGGTACTGACAAACTGTTTGGATAAGCAAAAACCAAATTTTATACCATTAGTAATGTTAAACAGAATTTTGGATCATTCGAAACCATTCCAATAACTGGAGAAGAAAAATAAGAGAATGCTTTTCTTGAATTTTTTAAAAAAAAAGATCTCAAAGCAAACACGCACCGAAAGTCGAGTCCCACAAAGGCGTTACAAGAACGATCAACAATCAGCACAATAATGACAATTTAATCCCACAATTTCTCTAATCAACCAAGGTACAAGTAAGACAGATAATAATGTAAATTACCAAAAAATTGGTCCATGACAAAAAAAATTATTTTTTTCTCTTCTCAAAGTTCAAATTCACTATGTTAATGACTCTGTACACATCCGCAATATCATGGCCAACGTAGTCTAACTATGCACCGCAGAATGAATTTTATTTAACTTTTGTACCACTTCATCAATTATATATCTAAGCAAATTTGAAAAATAAAAAATAAAAAATAAAAAATCATTGGCTCTGGCTCTGCACCAGCCAAACGTTCTTGAATTGCGATTCCACAGTTTCCCTGAAGTTCTTCACTCTAATCAAGCAAAAATGGGTGCAACAAGGACCCGTCGTCCCTAACACGGCCCGAGTCGTCTTCAACAAATAACAAACCGGCCCGCATCCGGCCCCTCTCCCCTGAACCACTACCCCCCACAGCTTCGTCGTCTTTTCTCTCCCTTTTCTTCCTTCCTCCACCCCCTCATCATCCCTCAACTCTTCCACGAATATCAGGCCTTCCGGCATTGGCGTCTCTCCCGCTTCCCAATTCTCCTTCACTGCCGGCCAATCCTCCTCCGTCGCCTTCTTGTCTGTCACCAACGCCGTCGTCGTCGTCGTTTCACGGTCGATGCTCTTGTCGTCGATGTCGCCTTTCCTCTCCGGAAAAACCTGAACTAACAAAGGCGCTTCCCGTAGATTCTTGACAATCTCCACCACAGAATCCTGCATCCACTTGTCGACCCTATCGCTCGCATCAAAAGCATCTTTTCCTCTTCCTCTTCCTCCTCCCCGATCACTCATACTCCCGTAATGTTCCAAATCCAACCTCATCCAGTTCTTCAATCCCCTCGCCGCCGTATCCGGCTCAGTTGCAGCTAAGGCGGCCGCCGGCATTATCCTCCCCGTGCATCCTTCCGAACGGCTCTTAGTGCCGACGAATTTCATAGACACGGGCCGTGGTGCGCCGCCGCTGAGACGACAACACCGATTATCGATGCCGAGTTGGGGAAGGCCATTGCTGCCTCTGCAACAACCAATGCCGAGAGAAGACGCCATCAAGTGGGATGGCGGAGTGGTGGCGCGATCGAGTCGGAACTCTGAACCGGCGAGAAGGCGGATGAATAGGAGGGAAACACAAAAAGAAGAAGAAACTGAGAATGATGGAAGCTTTGGTTATGGGTCTTGAATGAGTACTTAATATTTATGAGCGAAGGGATATAGTCATGTAGAAGGGAAGGAGCCTAGAAATAGGTTCTTGAGGAACGTTCAACGGTCAAGATGTGATCATTAATCTCAACACCGAATCTGTTACTATCATGCGGGTGGATATACGAAGATCTGGTACAACCCTTTTCTGTGAAGCGAGTGCTAGCGCGTGTTAAGTGAATGGACGGTAGAGATGGAGTGGAGTAAAGGAGGAAAGAAGGAGTGAGCGCATGTGATTGTGTGGCGGGACGGTTCGTGGCTGTGGCGAGGGGCGAAAAAGGGCACGTGGTATCACGCGAAAAGAGCATGGATTTCGAAAGCAGGCACACATATGACATTCGCTTAGTGGAAATCCTAACCAATACAATTGGATGCATAAGACACGTCAGGAGAGAGATTCCACATCAGCATCAGCGCTGTGAATGCGAGCGATCCCACGGCTCACATTTTATTTGAAATTGATTGCGTCAATTCAGCTTCAATCATTTATCATACATTTTTCCATGAAAAAGAAAAGGAAAGATACTTTCATTTTAAATTAAACTATGGATTAATGATTTTTTTTTTAAAATCACATAATTCGTGATTCAAAACATTATACTTTTATATAGGTAATAAATAAGAACAGTATTTTTTGATAATTTACGATTCTTTATTATTTGACATATTTTGAAAAACTAAGATAAGGTTGAAACTTGAAAGTGCAATAAATCGAGTATAGTATTAGAACAAAAATCTAACAGCAATTTGTAAGTTAAGTTATTTTCTTTATCTTTATATATTTGTTTAATTTTTAATTTAGTCTCTACAATTTAAAAATTTGTAATTAAGCTTGTATAATTTTATAAATTTTTAATTTAATTTTTGATATTAAATTTGTTTATCAGTATTTTATTAAATTTTACTGATCGCAACCAATTACATGTACATTGACATTTAGTATATGCGTGATATATGTCAACAAAAATAAAAAGATAGATAATTAAAATTTGGCCATGATACCAAAATTTAATAAGAATACTTTAATTTTTTAAACGATTAGTCGAAATTAGTCATGATATCTAGTTTTAATGATTGCCTCAGAATTGGAAAGTGATTAAAAAAGTCGAAATTGATTAATAAATTGTTCCGATCATTTTAAACGATTAGTCAAGTTTAATTAAAGAAGTATATCCTCTATTTTAAATACTTCAATTTAAATTCTGAAGACAATACTGATAAGATTTTTGTTTTTTCCTAAATACAAAATATCAATGCGCAAACCAATGTTAATTATATATATATATATATATATATATATATATATATATATATATATTCTAAATCTCTTAATTTAAAAGAGCTTATTTTAAATTTATTTAATTTATTTTATAATATAAGTACTCATTTACATATTTGAGGGAGTTAATAAAATAGTTTATAACATACCTATAAGTTATTTTTAATTTATTTTTATAAGTTTTTTTTATTTTCATAAATTCTCTAATATAGATTATGAAAATAAATTGAAAATAACTTATATGAAATTTTTTTTTATAAACTCTTTAATTATAAAAATAATTTATATATAAATATTTATTCTATAAACAAAATAAATTATATATTCAAATAGGACCTTACTAGTATATTACTTACTCCTATGCTATGTTTAAGTTGTTAACTATTTTCAAGAAACGATGAATTAAGTTGTTAACTACTTCCAAGAAACGATGAATTAATGAATATAATTTAACTGAATTGTTTGTTTTTGGTTTGTCGAGTTATGGGTCAACCATGTAGTGTAAAAAGATCACAAATCAATAAAAGAGGAAGATCCTAAATATCCTTATTATAATGCTAATACTTACCAAATATGTTTTTATCGATTTATAGTTTTCAAGTTTGTAAAAACAGATGGACAGTACAAAAAATATTTTTCAATTTTGAAAGTTGTGTAATTCACACTCTCAATCGTCAAAATGGCTAATAAATTCCCTTAAACAATGTTGGGTAATTTGTTGAAAACTCTGACACTATTTGTTTATGTATAGTAAAAAAAAACTAAATTACTAAGGGACAAGAAGAACATGTAGTTCTTCATATTTTTATTAGGAGAATTTTCATTAAAATTAAAATATATGTAAAACATTTTAAAAGATCAATCATACTATGTTAAATTATGACAACTGAAAAATATTTATTTATTTTTTAAAGACTATACAACTATAATATTTTAATTAACAAATTTAATAATAAAAATATAAGAAATTACATATAAGTTTTTTTATTAACAAAAAACGCCTGTAACTTATCATCTTAAAAGGTGGTCTTCTTTTTTTTTTTTCTGCAAAAGTATAGAAAAATTGGTGGATAATTAAATCATTATTTTTTAACTCGAGATGATTGGTCAATATTTTTTTTTAGTTGATTTGGCCTTTTTTAATTTATATAGACAAGTGGCGATAAGATTTCAAATTAAAAATTCCAAAAAGGGGTTATGTTGCTAGGAAATAAAAATTTCACAATTAAAAAAAAGTTCAAATATAACCACTAAACCCAATGGTATAAGAATTAGTATTGTACATTCAAGACCAGCCCCTTTGTAATAAGAAAAAAGGAAAAATTTAATGTATAAATTTTTAATTCCAAGGAATAAGCCATCTATCGGGCGTTTTCTGTTTACAAGTCCAATTATGTTAGTATGAAGGGTTAATATAATGGGATTAATTAATTGAAAGATATGAATAAAAAAGAATAAGGGCCAAGGTAAAATTTAATATAAAGATAAATAATAATATCAAATTTTTAACATTTAAATTGATCAAAATAACTTCTCAAGCGGTACATCTCCTAAGTGTAGGCCATGAGATTTTAAATTCTTAATGCTTGGGACATTTCATTTTTCATTTAAGATTGAAACTTCAGAAAGATTGATCTTGCAGTATGAAGACAAAAACATAAATTATGAGTAGATGTATCAAGATATATTTTAAGTTTAATTATATATCCTAATTTCTTATAAATTAATTTACAAATAATTTCAATACAAATCTTATGATTGCAACGGGGATGACTAAAAAAAGGCTGGAAAAATGGATAAGTTTAAGAAAAAACATATAAGTTGGAATCCTCCTGCACTATGCTGGGCTTTTTAGCACTATTTGATAGACAGTAAAATTCATATGAATTTCATTTGTCAAAATTATTAGTTGATGCTAAAAAATCAAAACTATTTATTTTCTTGAGATTCCCAACTTATAAAATATATTCTAATTTGAGTTAGATTGATCATGCAAAATGAAAAGCAAAATCGCAAACAACAAAATTGAGTCTATCGTAAATGAAATTTTATTTTTTATTTTTTTTAATGTAGGGCCAAAATGTAAAAAGCTATTTTTTTTAAATTATGTAGTTTATTATTTTAATCTTCAAAAGCAAGCAATAAATCACCTAAACTTTTAATTTTATGCAATATAACCCTCTATTCATTATTTGTCCTAAACCTTAAAACTACTTATTCATACAAACTTAAAGATGTCAAATAAAACAAAAAAGTGAATCTGACCAATATATTGTTTCAAATGACAAAATAATAATCTTTTCTCATATATATATATAGCAACAGAAAGCCTCCTAAATGATATGTTTGTTTTTACATATTTGATATATTTTAATTTAATTAGATAAATATTACAAGAATTTTGAATTAAAAAAAATCAACAAAAGAATTGTAGCGTATACAATTAAAACTATAAATAAATAAATTATAAATTGGTAAATTATGAAATGTGTAAACAAAATTTCTGTTTGACTACATTTTGACCAAATGTATTTGTTGACGGAGATGGGTTGGTAAAGTGAAGGGTGGCAGTGATGCCAACAACCGCGTCGGCGTGGCTGAGTCAAAGCCAACTAAATTGAATGACCGCACACACCTCAACCTTCACCGTCTCACCTTCCATAGTCCTTCATTTGTCTATGTTTGGTTTTTAGATCCATTTTAATAAATTATAATTTCGACTGTATTAAAATAATTTTAGTACAAAATAATATACTTTACTTGGGAGTCTATAATAATTTTTATACTAATATAATTTTACTTTCAAACTATAATTTCAATAAAAATTTTAAGTTGTTGTTTTTATAAATTATGATTTGTCTAAATCTAAAATTTTTTAAAATTAATTTTACAAATTATAGTTTGTCCACCAAACTTAACTTTTTTCAACTATTTTCTAAATACACGTTTTATCTAATCAACACATGGATCAAAATTTGTTATTCAAGAAAAAGAGAGTTTTTGTTTGGTTATGATTGTTAATAGTAAAAATTGACGATTTATGATTAATTTTTTTTTAAAATTAAAAAGTGCTAAAAAAAATTAAGATCGTTGATATTCCAAATACACAGATGTAAAATTTTATTTCCTCTGAACTTGTTGTTCAAGAGGGCCTAAGATTGGAGTCCCATGTCATAAAAAAAGAACCGATTACATTAATCGAACATTATATCTTACATATATAATTGGTCATAAATCTAAAAAGTTTTTTAGTCTCATGTATGACCAAAATATTTATACAAATCGATGGCAGGGATTACAATAAAAATTTATAAAATTTTAAAGACTTTATTATAAATTTTTTAAACTATAAAAACTAAAATTAAAATTAAGTGAAATTATACAAATCTAGGAAATACTTTTTTAAAAAAAAAAACACGTCATAGGTGAAGAAAGAAGAATGATGTGGATGTGAAATATGGTCAGAGAAAGGTGGCCATCTATAGCTATGAAATATTGGACTTATATTCACCCAAAAAAAATTATTGGAGTTATAAAGAGGTAGATGATTTGAATGAGATTATAAAAATCCCAATCTTGAGTGACTTATCCCACCTACCCATCTTGCCATTAGCATTTGACAGGAAGAGGGGCCCAAATCTAACACATCGCACACTCTTTAATTGCTATATATCTTCCTTCTTTCGCTTCCTTGTCCCAATCCTTCCATTTTTCTCGTCCGTCATCTCTTTCCTCCGTCTTCGCTTCTCACAAACTCAATCAGTAAGATCTCTCTCTCTCTCTCTCTCTCTCTCTCTCTCTCTCTCTCTCTCTCTCTCTCTCTCTCTCTCTCTCTCTCTCTCTTATGTTGCTTCTTGATCATGTTGCTTACAGTTATAAATATGTTCTGTGAATCCAACTTGTGCAGTGGCTAGCGAAGTGGTTATGGTTGATGAGATCCCTTATCCTTCTAAGTTCACTACCACCAAGCCCCTCTCCCTTCTGGGTCAGGGTAAGTTCTAATCCTTCAATTTCTTCTTCTTTACAACATGGGATCAGCTCTTGATTTATTACTATTTTAATTTCATTTTTAAAACATCAAGATTGAAAAGTTATATGTCTTAATTTTGAATAGTCAAAATGTCAAATTTACTATTACTAAATTCTAAATTTTATGTTGTTTTCCCTTGGCAAATGGATGGACAAAATAGAATAAATATAATTTTTTAATAATTAAATTAAAAAATTTAATCTTTTAACTACGAAATTAAAATAATTATGATCTTTAAAATCCCATATCAATAATTTAGAATGTGTTTGGTTTGAAATTTGGACTCCTTATTTGAACGTGATTTTGGGGCACAAAAGCAATTGGTTGGTTTAGCAATATCTTACTTGTTAATCCACAATTTCTTTTTCAAATCATAATTTGCTAGAAACAACTTTGATTTACTTTTAACCAAAATAAGTTCAAGATCAAGTACATCCTATCCAATATCCAAACACAGACTAATTACTCTTTTAGTTTCACCCCAATAGAAGTGCGAAATTGAGAAGATAAATATGGTTGGTTAATCAGGGATTACGGACATGGAAATCCACTTTCTGCAAGTGAAGTTCTACTCAATCGGAGTGTACTTAGAACCAGAAGTAGTGGCACACTTGCAGCAATGGAAGGGCAAACCCGGGAAGGAGCTGGAAGAGAACGACGACTTCTTCAGTGCTCTGGTTTCTGGTAAGCACAGTAGAATGTGAATCATTAAATAATTAAGGGATGAGTAGTGTTTTGTGTGATGAAATGAGAGAAATGAATGTATGTGTGAGCAGCACCAGTGGAGAAGGTGATAAGAATCGTGGTGATCAAAGAGATAAAAGGAGCACAGTATGGGGTTCAGATAGAGACAGCAGTGAGGGACAGATTGGCGGCTGATGACAAGTACGAGGAGGAAGAAGAAGAAGCTCTGGAGAAAGTGGTTGAGTTTTTTCAGTCCAAGTACTTCAAGAAACACTCAGTCATTACATATCATTTCCCACCAAATTCCCATACTGCTGAGGTAAATGTACCACCAAGTTTATATATGTCTGTGTGCGTGTTTGTTATATATATATATATATATATATGTTCCATTAGCCCCTGCCAGCGATACCTTGTGTTTGACCTTTGAGTGATATAATGTTATGGAGGCTTGTTGTTTTTTCGAGTAAGTTACTTATTTGGCCATTGATAGATTATCTTTAATTATTTCAATTTAATTTTTAAAAGATCAAAGGTTTCATTTAATTTTAAAGAAGTTGTATTTGTCTCAAATTATTTTGTTATTGTTGTTAATTCTTCAAATGAGCAAATTATTGATTTGGTTGTTGAAAAATGATGGATGTCTCAATTTAATATTTAAAAAATTACATTTGCCTTAGTTATTTTTATTATTTCTAAATTTATTGTTGCAAAAAGTTACTTTGGTAGATGAAGGAACAAAGTTAAGATGAAAACAATTTTTTAATGACTAAATTGAAATGTTTGTTTTAATTTGGCTATTAAAAGATCAAGTAGTACAATTTAGTTTTTGAAATATTATTTTTGTCTCAATTTAATTATTTTTGTTGTTAAATTGTCAAACATTCAAGTGAGAACATTATCTATTTGGTTTTTGAAAAATTCAATGTATCAATTTATCTCATTTTAATCCTTTTATGTTACTAAATTGCTAAGTCTCAAATTTATCATTACAAAAAGTCACTTTGATAAATGAAAGGGCAAAGTTGAAACAATTATAATCTTTCATAGACTAAATCAAGACAATTCATATTTTAAGAACTAAACTAAAACAACTATAATTTTTCAATGACCAAATTAATAATTTACTCATTGCCAAATTATCGTTGCTAAATTTCAGTTTCTTTGGTTTCCAGAAAGTACTTTGACAAATTACCGAAGAGACAAATAACACATTTGAGACAAATATAATTTTAAGATGCATGATGTGTTGATGATTAAATCAAGAAAAATATAATGGTTGGAGAATCGCATCAATAGTTTAGTGTTATAATATTATGAGTTAAATAATTGTGGGTTTGTGTGCAGATTGTGGTGACCTTAGAGGGAAAGGAAGACTCGAAGTATGTAGTGGAGAATGGGAACGTGGTGGAGACGATCAAGAAATGGTACCTTGGAGGCACATCTGGGGTGTCTCCTTCCACCATTAAGTCCTTGGCTAACAATCTTGCTGACGAGTTGGCCAAGTGATTCTGATTTTGAGGTCTGTCACGAGATGTTGTATTAGTTAATTGAAAACTGTGGCGGTTGGTGAAGCGTTGCCATATTGCATTTCCTAAACTTCTCTGCTCTCTTTCTGTGTTTTAGGTCTGTCATGAAATGTTCTACCTCTCTCTGTATTAATCAGTAAGGATTTGATTATGTTGGAAAGCACTATCAAGCAATTGAACAAAAGTGTGCCTTTAAGATTGCTTGAGAAAGAGTTTTATTTTTGGGCTAAGTTTGAAAACAGTGATTCCTGAATGTAATACTCATTCATGAAGCCACGAAGATACAAGTTAATTACAGTAGGTACCAAAACCATATTTATTAGCAGGCTGGATAGATATGCCAAATAAGGAAGACAACCTCGTGTTTATGAAAATTAGCAAAGACTAGGGAATTGAAACTACTATAACTGTCCTACAAATTTACGAATCCGGATTCTCTGCTTGAATTTTTACCTGCTCAATTTTTAACAACGTTGCTTCTGCTTATTTTTTCTCTAGGCAGAGGATCCGCCAAATTTACAGCCCAAACTTAGTTGTGGGAAGCACCAAAAAAAAAAATGAGGCTATGTTTTATATTTGTTAATAAAATAAGAAAGAGAGAGGCGTTCTTTCACTTTTTATCATAACATACACAATTCGATTTTATTAAAAAAAAAGTGATGGAATAGAATTCTTTTTTTTTTTTGTCAAAAGTGGCCGAAATACTTGATGTAAATGAAAATTAAGCGTTTTGGAAGTGTTCTTTCAATATTTGATGCCCTCATTATACGTTAGGTTTATATGGTGATCAACCAAAGTGAGTTTTTTGGGGACTATAACAAAAAATAATTAACAAAATACACTATACCATAAGCCTCTCAGCCCAAAATACAATATGGGATTTTAATCCGACAAAAAAAAATGTTAACTCTTGTGGGCCCAATAGGAAAGGCTACCATTTCCCGAAACTTAGACTGTCTCTGACAATCTGGCCCACCAGTCAAAACGAAATGTTCTTAATAAGAGTATACTTTCTTTTTGCGGAGAAAAGGAATTGAAGCCCAACAAGAAAGAGACACATAACTGTTACAACTGACACGTTTCATGTTTCAATTCACCATGTCGTCCCTTGAAAAGGAAAAATCTAAACCCCCCTTTCTCCCCACAAAAAAAAATTTATAATTTTAACATTAAATTACTTATTTATAATTGTTTCAATTTAATTTTTGATTAAATATTTCAATTTATTTCTTAACATAATATGTTTATTTTAATTTAGTACATATATTTTTTTTGATTAAATTTTAAAATTTTCATTATCAAAAATTATTTTGATAAAAAAAGAACAAAATGAATTAAGATAAATATAATCTTTTAATTACTAAATTGAAACACTTGATTTTTTAAAAATTATATAAAAATAACTGTAATTTTTTAAAAACTAAATAAGGAATTTACTTTAATTCAAATTTTGGCAAGAAAAAGAGTTTTTTTTTTGTGGGTAAAAATGTGGGAGCAATTGTCCTTGCAATTTCGAGCCAAAAAGTGGTAAGATAAAACCTTTCTTAAAGTGGTGACTCTAGAATTTGGACATTTGACCTTGGAGGAAAAATTCATCTAAGACCTAATCCACTTCTCCTATGTAAACCAATGTTGGGTCAAGAAAAAGCTTATAATTGTTCACTAAACAGAAATGAAAATAAAAATTATGAAGTAGAATTGGTGGGACCGTATTTCCTGTGGCATATCTCTGCATTTGAGAAAAAAAAAAGAGAAAAGATTTCAATTTGAATGCCTTGCTTTTGCAACGAAATTTAAGTTGGATGCCATAGGATCCTCTTTCTCTTTTTCTTTTTTACACCTCAAAAACCAACGGCACAAACAATGAATAAATCCTTGGACACAATCTTCGAATTGAACCAAAAAGAAAATATCTGAGAGATTTTTGAACCCATCAAGCAGGTACGATCATAGGAGGTAGTGAGAAGTCCAATTATGAAAGGACATACCTTTTGCAAAACGTCGCTTTCACTTCTCAATTGCAATTCCTTCATTCTCAGTTCTTGGACGAAATCCACGGGTAGTGCTCCCTCGAATGAATTTCTTTCCTTCATTTTCAAAATGTGGGCCTCACAAGCCCACAGGAAAAGAAAAGTATTTTTTTTTTAAATGAACAAAGAACACCAAGGAGAGTTTGTGAGATTCCATTCTATGAGCACAATACAATCAACAACAATCATGATTCCTTGCTGTGTTCTGTATGCTCTTGTACTCAAATTGCACATCACATCAAACAAAACTAGACCTTGTAAATCAGTTTTTCTATGAGTAACAAGATTTGAGACCTAGTGAGTTGAAAATTATTTAAACGATTGGATGAGTGAGTTAAAAAGTCAAAACTAATCAGTAAGACTCACAAACAACGTAAACTGGAGAGAAGATTTTCTATTTGCATATTTTATCCTAAGTTAGTAATATTCAGAGAGCAAAGAGGAAGCAATAGCTTAAAAAAGATTGTGTTACTTGTTGAGGTTAAAGTATAAGCTATATTTAATGGGCTAGTTCTGTCTGGAGTTTTGATATAGTTTTCTAGTTGCGAATATTGTTTGATCAGTTAATAACTTATGGGCCAATTGGCATTTGTTAGGCACGTTCAATTGAGGTTTCGTGTTTTTAAGAGAGTGAATATTTTGATCGTTTGAAAAAATATTATTAGGTTATCTAGAATATTCTCTTGGCCAAGTATTAGACTTGCATATAATAGACGTAGGTTAAACAAACGTGAGACGTAAAATTAGGTCATGTAAATTATGGTCTATTCCTTTTATGACTAAAGGCTCATGAATTATGGAGAAGATATGTGAACATGATGGGAGGCTGCAAATTGGAGGAAGCTCAAAGGCTTCCATATTCTTGCCTCATTCATTGAATCTAACCAAACTCAATTTTGCAGTTATCTTCTTGTGGAAGTTACTGTTCATACAAATGAAGCTTGAGTCAGTGAACAATCTCAGTTGCCAAATTGGACTCTGTATCTTTTGTGGAGACTAATGAAGATTTCTATTTCAGAGAATCTGATAATCTGAATGAAGCTCCACTGGATTAACAAGAGTAAGAAAGAAAACAAGGTTTCAAATTTCCAATGTTACTAGTGGAGTAAGCATGACAACACTTTGAACGTCACCTGTGTAACAAAAAGATCTACTTTTATGCCTTGTGATCTACTTTATAAAGGATAGAAGAATCCCCAAGTTTTGAGCTTTTTTGAGTTGGGAATGCAAAGCAAAGTTGAATTCTGGAAGCTGAAACAATTTGAGTAATGATTGACTAGGGAGTGAGGCACATGCCTTCCACGTGGAAAGATGATAGTTTTAAAGTTCTCATCTTTGCTCTTTCATGCAAATTGACTAGCTCATAGTTAATTTTTTGACATAGTTATGGGACCTCGACCAGCCAGGTGGGTTGACCTGGGACTCGGCTACCCAAGGCCAGGTTCGGTTTAGGTTGAACTAAAAGACAAGATGAACATAACCCGACCATGACCTAGATGGGTCATGACCGACCCAGTAACCCAGTAACATGATTGACCTGGTTTCCTCTTCTTCTTTTTGAAATAATAAATAATGTTGCATTGACCTCTCTTTCTCTGTAATAGTGCTTTCAGGTCTTCATGTGTGTGTGTGTATATATATATATATATAATGATATAGTGATGTAAATTATTTGGGAGATATAGAATGATAAGACTTTAGTGTATGAATTATTATATTTGAATGATATTATTTATAACTTTATGAATTATTATAAATATTTATGAATTTATATTTAAATTATTATAGATGTTTATGAATTATTATGGATGTTTATAACTTTAAAATATGAAATTTGCATATAAATGATTTATTTTATTTGTTTTTGAATTTATATGTAAAGATATATATATATATATATATATATATATTTTTAATTAATTTACCCGTATCAGCAATTGACCCAGTGACTTGACGGTTGAACCAGTGACCCGATGATCCAAAAGTCAGTCTAAGTTAATAGCCAAAAACATTGTTTTTGGGAATCAGAATTCCAACTCTGCATAACTTTTTGAGGTACTTGTTCAGACTTGGTTTATCAGTGAACCAGTTCATTAAGGCTGGCTTTGAGTGTGATATTTTGGACTCTGTAGTGTAATCTCTTAATAAAGAATCTGCTACCCACACTGAGGAAAAAAGTTAAGTGTAAGCTTTGACATGCAGAATAAACAAAGCATGTTTCATTTCATGGGGTATCAGATTGATGGACATTAGACATAGATTGTCAAGTCACATGCCATCTTACTCTCAGTGATTAAATTTAGTTCTAAAGTCCATGCCCTACTCACGAATTAACTGTTATATCAACTTATCTGCATTAATTATGAGTATGACGAAAAACCCAGAAGATTCTATACTGACTTACAGAAGTACACTTTAATTTGGACAAAACCTGAGCATACTCTCAGTAACGCCAGATAAATAAAGGGGTTGTAGTGAGGTAAATCTGAGATTCAAGTGCTGTCTATGTACGTTATCTTCTTATTTTACCAAAGAGAAAAGAAGAAGAAAGTTCAACAAAGCATTCATTCATATGTATTTTTTCCATTCCTTTCAGAAAAAAAAAATAGAAGAAAAAAAGACAAGCAACTAGTTTGACATCATTTGCCTTCCAATCATTTTGCAGGAAACAAACTCAACATTTTGATGAGCCTGAGGTAAAAATAAAACAAAAGAAGGCAGAGATGGAGGTGGTTAGAGGGGTTAGTTATGACTAACTAATAACCAACTTTGAGGGGTTTTTAAGGCTGTATTACAGTGTTGTGAGGGGAACGAGATAATTCTGGGGAGTGTCTTAGCCACTCGAAAGTCTGGGAAATCATTTTCTTGTTTCATCTTTGTTCTGTGGAGTATTCTGTTCTCAGTCTGGGAGGATGTCTTATAATCTTGCTCTGTAATAGAATCATTTTGTCATTAAAAGTTCCTATCTTCTGCATTCATTGTTCCTATTCGGGTATTTTGTGAGTTGGATTCCATCACATTTACAAGCACAGAATGGAAATGGACCATCAGAACCCATCATCCAGAAATTTTAATTAGCAATACTGATATATATACATATATAATATCTTCATACAAATTACAGCAACTGCACCGTAAATACAAAAAATCTCCAAGATAAAGAGCTACACAAACAACCTATCTTTTTTCCTTTTCTGGGGTGGATCTTGGTGGTGGAGGGTTAAGTTGAAGATTTTCCAAACCTCATCCACACATAATCCTTTATTACCTATACATCCCCAGAAGTGTTTGGATTTGGACTAGGTTTTTCAAGCAAAGACTGTCTGCAAGTAGGGCAAGAGGAGTGAGAGAGGAGCCATGTGTCTATGCACCTCACATGGAAGCCATGGTTACACTTGGGAAGCACCCTCACTTTCTCCCCATCAACAAACTCACCTAGGCAAATAGGACACTCAGTGGCTGCAATATTAGAAGAACCTGATGAACCATACATTGCTATGGGAATCTGACGCAATGCACTCTTCTTTAGCCCTTTTGCTGCTAGCCTAGCTGCTGCTTCCTCTGGTGTCTCAAAAGTAAACCTTCTGCTGCATCTCAGAGCACACCTTACTATTGAGTTTAGCCCCAAAGCACATATCAGTGCACAAAGCAAGGCTGCTAGTATAATCACCATGTTTGTGTCAAAATTTGCATCACTTGTGTAACCTCTTGCTCTGTCTCCATTGCCTGGTGGGGTTGATGAAGAAGTTGAATCTGTGTCTAGCAGTAAGCGAGCCATTACTTCAGAAACACACCAGTAATTCCTATCACAAATCTCAAAATTCTTGTCCCCTTTTGATATCTATGTAGAAGGAACTGCTTTTTTGATTATTTGATCAAATATCAGCAAAAGTCAAGAGACTTTGAATCTCAAGGAAGCATCTTTCTGATAACTTGGGCAAGGAGAAGGGGTGGTGAATAGCATCTGAGATTTTTCTATCTATTACAATCAAACCCTTCTTTGAATGGTCAGCAAATTCTGCAGAAGATGAAATAAGAGAGAGAGAGAGAGAGAGACTGAAATTTGTGATGGAGAAGGAAGAAGGGGAAGAAGGCGAGGCTTTTATGATTTTCTCTGTGGAATTAAGTGCTGTGTAGTGTTTGGAAGTTGCAGAGGCTAGTTGGGAGAGGGATAATATGAGACCAAAGGAGAGCAAGACAGACAGGTTGTTTAGTGTCTTGTTCCATGTATTTTTATTATTGGGGTGAGATATGACATGCAGAGGCTTAAATCCAAGAATCAGTAAGGGGAAGAAGAGAAGAGAAGAAAAGAACAGAAAAGAAAAGAAAGGAAAGGAAAAGAAAAGGCGGTTTGGGGAATTTTGATTATGGTACCTGATCCCACCCAATCTCACAATTAAACTTATTTAAAGTAGTACTTATTCTCAGCACCAAATCCTTCTCCCACTCTCCCACTCATCCATTAATATCTTTCGGAAAAAACCCCATTTTGATCAGTGCATTATAATTAATCCAAAAACTTGAAAGTCAAGATTTCAGAGATAGATAGACGGACCCCAGGCTGGACATTTCAGTGCAGACAACAATCACAGCACATCACGATATTTCTGAGATCCCTTTTCTTGTCATGACACTGAATTAACAAGTAACAACCAGTATTAATCAGAGGTTGATTGGCCTAACAAAACTTCCTAATTCTGAGTGTTCTGGATCAGACGGTGGAGATAGGGACTGGAAAATAAAACCCCTTTTGTCGTTTCTGTCAACGAGTATTTGAAAAAATCACGAAAACCAAGTGAGGGTTTTTTGGGGTTGTTTTCAGTGAGACAGTGATGTCTATGTCCAGTCAAGGAAGATGAAGCTAAGCTTGGGGTGTATGTGTGACACTGTGTGGTGTGTGAAGAAGAAGGAGCGTATAAATATTAAAGGTTTGGACTCGGGCACTTGGGGAGGGCCGTGTGGCTGAAAAGGTCCCACTATGATATGTATACTGTAGGGTAGTTGAAGGTCCACATGTGTCCTAGTCTCTAACTTCACATTTTCTGCTTTTTCATGCCTCACAGGACCCTCCACCTGCCTCTCTCTCCAACCAACCTCCATACAAGTTCCATCAACCCCATGTTTATTATCATACTAAATTATACACTCTCTCTTCTGTAACTTTCCAAAATTATACATTCTTCCTTCTATTTTTTAAACCATTCACTCTCTTTTTTCAATAACTAATAAATGATATTATACTTTAATCCAATTTTATATTTTTTTTTATCTAAAGTGATCCGTATTCCTTTCACATTGTGGCCTAAATGCAACATATTTCTTGACCAAAGTACCTTCTATTGACTTAAATAACATCAATTTTGACATATTGTAATAACTTTTTTTTTGGCTGTTAATTTAAAATAAGATGTCACAAGTATTTTATTTTCTTTAAAAAAGGCTCCTAAATAAATGGACAGTATCTTATTAAAATTAGAGTAAATTAGAGACTTAATCTATGAAAGATTATAATTTTTCAATTTAGTCCTTAAAATATCAAATGTTTTAATTTGATACTTTTTGTTACTAAATTATCAAATCTATTGTTACTAAATTTTAAATTATTGCCAAAAATTACTTAGACAAAAAGAGCTATCAAATTAAAAAAACAAAGTCTTTCATAGACTAATTGAAATCCTTGATCTTTTAGGAGCTAAATTAGCAATGTTATTCTATCAAAATCTAGTATTAGATTAGCAAACATTAAAAAATAGACTGCAACAAACTTTTTTGAACGAAAAATGTAAATTTGAACTAAAATATAACAATTTTATAATTATTAAGAAGAGAGTGTATAATTTGAATATAAAAAAGAACGACCTATAATTTTGAAAACTTAGAAGAAAGAGGAGTGCGATTTGCTCTTATTATTGTTCTCACCTGCATTCCTAACCCCCCCCCCCCCCCCGGCGTCTCTCTCTCTGTCTCTCTTTCACACACAGACACACAGACACACACATATAGTCACAGTAAATCAATCAATAAAGCTGGACCCCATTAGGTGAGTGATTTAATGTAAACACAGATATCATGATACGATGACTCGTGAAGCATAAATTAACTATGTGTGTATTGAATAAATTAGATGGGGTTTAATGTGTGTATTGAATAAAGTGGGTGGGGTTTAACATCAACATGTAAGGGTACCTGCAGCTTCCTGACTTTAGCCCACATCGACAAGGTGTATAGTACCTCCAGCTGTGGACACAGTGACACGTGTCTGAAGGATCGTGTACGTTCAAAACTTGGTGGTCAAAGACAGACAGCGATTGTACATGCAAGGAAGGCCAAGAGACACATTCTTTGCTTTGCTTTGCATAATTGCATTGCATTCTTCTATTTTCTTTCCAATAATTGTCCCTATATATATGGATTTTGCACTTACATCCCACGACATGTAAAACGACTTCAGTTTGGCTCTGCCCTCTCTGTCTTGTTCTGCATGTTCACAGATAAGTTTGATGCTCAGTGAATTCATGCATGCACCACAACTTGTGTGTATGGGAGGCTCTGCATGTGCCTTACTGTTGCGTCTTTTGAAGTTTCTTTTGATTCCATTACTTAATATTTTTTTAATTTTAAATATATTATATTTAGTTCTATCCAATTTATTTTTCTAATTTTTGTCTTTTTTTCCCTTGAAAACTAGATTTTAATATCATGTTAAAAGTAACATTACAACCTCATATCGTGTAGAAAAAGTTAATTGACTTAATAGGAAATAAATTGAAAGAGAGGTTTCTATAACATAAATTCAAATGTCAAGGGAATCAAGTGTAATATTTAAAATTAAATTAAGATGTGATAGGTGTAATTTAATTAGTCAAACTTTAGAAGAATTCGATGTACGTAAGTTATCCTTTTTTTAAATCTATTTTGTACCCAAAATTCAATTAGTGATGTTTTCTTTTGTTGCAAATTAAAAGTTCTAATTTTGGGTTAGATCTAATAGTTTTTGAAAGCCTATCAGACTCCACTAATATAATAATCTAGTTCAAATCGTATCAAATTAATTATAGAAGTATAAAAATTCTTTTAACACTAATTTTTCTATTTACCAAATTAAAATTCAATATCTTACTTAGAAGAAACAAATATCCAACAACTTTAATCATCTAATTTGATCCTCTTATTATTAATGCACTCTTGTAGACCAATCTCCCACTTTGTTTGGAAACAATATGCATTTCAATTTATTTATTTATTTTTTATAATAGCCAATAAGACCTAAATCAGATCATATTAAAAAAAAATCAGAAGACTGCATTGACTAGATGCAATAGATGCCTCAAAAGAAAACTAAAACAGAAAAACAAAAAAGAGAAAAATCTCTCAAAGAGACTTTGAAACCTAGCAAAGGATCTAGAGAAATACAATGACTTACCAATCAAAGGAGGCAAACCAAAATATACCGTTAGAACTTCTGAAGTCGTTTCATTTATCCATCCTCATATTATATCGACAAGTGTTAGCACATTTTGACTGATAATGAGTTTCGTTTTCTCCAGAATCACTGATAGATCCCAAGTTCTTTTAAAGGAATGAAAATTAAATAATAACAACCTAAAAAATAACAAACAAAATAAAAAGCTTACAGAGAAACAAAATTTGAGCACAAATCTGAAAACAAAAAGCCTAGAAAACAAAAAAAAACTTACAAAAAGACAAGATTTGAAAATAGATTCGAAAACAAAGTCTTACTAAGAAGAGATAAAAACTTTTACGGTGAAACAACAAAAACTCCCACAGAGAGGAGATAAAGAGGGGAACCAGGAAGGAGAGAGGGGGTGGGAACTGCTTTCAGGCAACTCTCACCAGAGCCACACCGAAAAAGAAGCAGGAGAAGAGGAGAGAAGGAAAACCCTCTCTGATTGAGCAATTTCAACTACTGTCAAGATGCTCTATATACTATGCAAATATTTCACTCTTTATAAAAACAAGCAAAGGCGGTCTTTTAATTGACTTGTTACACACAAATTACACACAAATACTCCATATAAACAACCTATAATAGAATATCACAGAAAAAATTAAAAATAAGCACGTTTGTCATTTTCTCTCCATTACAGTTACACCAAGGCTAATCTCTATCTCCTTTTACTTTTCAATGAGATTTAATAATAAATAATAACCATCACCTATCGTCTTTCTTTGGCATATAAGATAATGATCCTCATTACACAACGTGAAAAACACCAATGCTTTTGAAAAAGCTTGAGAAACACACATCAATAAATAATCGTAATGGGGTTAGTGGTTACTATCACAGATAAAGAGGGCTTTGATACAAACCTCAAAACATGGAATATCAATTTTACACACAAACTGTACTGTTGTTAGTGACATAGTTCATGATTAAATTATACTGGAGACACCTTTTTTTTTTTCCATGTAAGCATCATTCTCTAAATTTATGGCAGTGGATTCAGATGGTTACAGACTTACGTAATTTCTTCTTCTTCCCTCTTATCTTGAATCCTTCGCCAGTATTATCTCACCATTATTGTGTTGAGTGCTTGAAGCCATGAAATATTTGGTCAAAAAAGAAAGTCCATTGATATGGAAAGACCACCATAAAATAATCAGACACGTGTCTCATACCAAGTGGGATAATGTGAAAATTTTTTTTATCCATTTTTAAAGAAATTGAAATTCAATTTTGATATATATATTTTTTATATAAGAATGCATCAGTCCAATAATTGGCCTAGTTGATTTTATCAATTTTTTATTGGTTCAAATGATTTTTGACTTGTTATAAATTAAACTGAACAAAATAGACAATGGATGCATCAATTTTTTAGTCAAATTAGTTAGTTGAGTCCAAAATTTTCAGGCACTTATGTTTGGTTCTTAAATTACTTTTAATCAAATTTGTTTATATATATTATATGTCAAAAAAATTATTTCAAATTAACAGCAACTAGCTATGGTATCCATCTATATAGAAGTACTGTTTAAAGAGCTTTTTAGAATTAAATTCTATTACACTAAATCAATATAAAGATATGCTTTTGAAGTTGTGTAATTAAGAGATTTAGTCAGAGTAAAATTCAATAACACTCGTAATTAGAAAGAGAAAAATAGTTCATCAACTTAATTATTAGGAATATGAGAAGTGGAATATAAATTTGATTAGACTTTCATTGTGGCATGGGCCGTTTGCAAAGAAAACTTGGATATATATATATATATATATATATATGAATTCATAGTGAGGACTTTTTTTATAAGACTGGAAATAGTTTATATGTAATTAGTGTTGTGACCCGTGTGATGTACGGATAATTTATGAATTTAAAAATTTTTGTAATTTATAAAATAATAATAATTGAATGACTTAGGTTATTGACAAAATGTTGATTTCGTTCGTCTGTAATTTGTCCCCACATGTATACATAATTCTGTTATATCTACAAAAAAAAACACACACACACACACACACATATATATATATATATACACATATTAAAAATAAGAAAAAAAAAGAGAACACTAATAGAAAGATATAATAGATATACAACAAAATAAAATAATAAATACAAAAAAATTGAATAATCAAAATACAAAAAGAAAAGAAAAAAATGACAACAACAATACTCTGTTTCTTCAATTTTAATTTCTATATGCCTACTCTTCATACCGTTCTTTGAGCTCTTGTAATATCCCAAGAATTTATATGAATATTTAAAGCCTATTTTGAAGTTTAGTGAAAAATTTAATTACGTGAAAAATTTGCTTTTTGAATTAGTGAAGAAAATCTGAGAATAGAAATTTTAATTTTTAATTTAGGAAATTTTTACAAATTCTCAAGGACTAAAGTGAAAAGAAAAGAAAATATGGATTACTTTTGAGAAATGACCAAATAGGAACTTGAGAGGAAGAATAAAGCTTATGAGAATGAATTATGAGTCCGGTACCGAAAAGATGATTGATTCGAGGTTAAAGTGGTATTTGAGACATCGAGAGAGATTAAAGTGAACAAATCTTATAAGCTAAGGTGGCTATGAGCGATTTTATCGAAAAAGAAATTGGTGGGGCCCACGCGTATACACTTCTCCTTATTCTTTTCTTTTTCTCATTCTCCCTCCCGTAGCTTCACTTTCTCTCTCTCTCGATTATGCTTGCAAAGGAATTTCTTCATCAATCATTCATGCAATTTTTGCTTTGGGAAGGAAGCTATGAAAGTTAGGATGATTGGTAAGTTGATGTTCTTCTTCTTCTTCCTCTTATTACAAGATCAAATCCTTGGTTATCATTTTTTGCAAAATTTTTGTAGAATATTTTAATGGATGAATTTAAGTGTGGATGTTAATCTAAAACATTCCTAGGTGGTTTATGATGTTATTAAAACAAGAAATTTGGAGAAAACTAGGAGAAATTCGTAGAATTTGGATATTTGAAAAAAGTTAGTGTTCTTGATGAAAATTTGAGATTTGAGCTTGGATTGTTGGTAGAAATTGGGGGTTTTGGTGTTAAAACACTCCTTAGACATTAAGGATGAAAACCCATGGAAGAAATCAAAAGAAATGTTGTTTTAGATATGATTTTTGGATTTTTGGATGAAGAACATGAAGAACATCGAAAATTTTCCCCAGAATTACTGTTCACTGAGAAAATTTTTCCAGATTTTCTCGTTACTGTAGCGTTGACTCGGTCAACATTACTGTAGCTGCGTTGACCGTTGACCGTTACTGTAGCATCAGTTTTTTTTTAATATCGTTGAAAAGCTCTTTGAGTCTAGTTTCCAATGGTATAAGTTTCATCTGTATATTCATTACCAGTTAGGAGTTATGATTTGAGAAGTGGATGAAGGTCGAGAGTAGTGGTAGGAAATTTCTCTATTTCGTAACTCTGATGGTTTTTATCTGGTTACAATAGGAATGGTCAAGTGCAAGGTGGGAGTGCTGAGAGCATGAAATCCAGGTGAGTGGGTTAATACTTGCTATGAGTAAATATCTTTGTTATTGACTTTTTGCATCATAGTGAAAATAAGTTGAATATCCAAGTTTGAAGAGAATGATGTGGGATGATGAGACATAAACAATTGTGGAACGTGCCAGGTGATGTATATAATTATATTTTCTTATTTTCTCATGAATTGAGGTTATATGATGGATTGTGAATGGCATGTGAACTGAGTTGAAATGTATTATACTCTGATTGTTGAGTTCATTCATATGCGGATAGTTGAAGTATGTTATTGTTGAATAATTGTTCTATATTATGGGTTATGTTGTATACATGCTATGTTGCTGGAACCACATCGATTATGTTGTGGCTCAAGATTATGATTGATGATGTTTTTATATGTGATTGTGATTGTGTTTGACTGGAAAGGAAATGCATGGTGGTGCACCCCATGGAGAAATTTATGTGAAGTTATAAGGGTGGAGATTATAAATGGAGCGATAAGGGTGGATGCGGCAGGGGCCGCGGGCAACGATCCAGAGGTATTCTGGACGCCCGGTTGGTACGGGAAATGTGTGTGAAATTGATTTCACCGATTGCTGTTGTGAATTTTGAATTATGTTAAAATGTATTTGATTTACTTGGATATTGTTGTGAAGTATTATGAATAATATTATATCATATGATGATCGATTTAAGTATGATTGCTGCATGTTATCATTATGATGCATGATATTTTTTTTGTCATAGTGTTGTGTTATCTACTCACTGGGCACGTGGTTTGCTCATACCCCTCTTATTGATATTTTTTTTCAGAGTTGACAGCTGAAGGTAAATATCGGAACAAGGAATTATGGATCCTTAGTCCATAATTACCTTTTCATTTGTTCAGGATAAATGTATAATAGTTAAGTCTTATTCTAAGTTGTATAAATTTAGAAATCTCTGTAATCGGGTAGGTTCATTCAGTGATGTAATGTGAATAATTGTAGTTTGTATAGAGAACTCGGTTTGGTTGCATGAAAAAGAATGGTATGATGCTTAAGAGAAAAAAAAAATAGGCTTACGGAGGTGAAATGAAATTCACTTTCCGTGCCGGTCACGTGCTCAGATTTTGGGACGTGACAAGTTGGTATCAGAGCTTTGGGATTAGGTCTCCTACCGATTACAGAGTAAGGTAACCTTAGTGGGATCTCCTCTATCGTGGTGAACCCGGGGACAACTATAGAGAGATGGCTCCACTGAAGGTCCTGTAGGATGTTTTCATTTCCTTTCCCTCCGAGATTTGTTTTTTCTTAGGAATTATGTTTTTAGTTTTAGTTTTAGACAGATATGGCTATACTTTTGAACCCGGTAAAGGAAAGGTTATTATTGTTTTGATTCCATTGCTGTCGGATCAAATTGTATGTATGGGGCTTTATATGTTGAATTCATGATTGATTTTGTGTGAATGATTTCCTTTATCTTTCTTAATTTTATTATTACTATTTTTTTAGTATCATCCCATAAAAGAAACCACTGGCATTAAAAGCGGAAGGATTACATTGCAAAAAAAAAAGAAAATTACTTATGCATGAGTAATCTAAAAGGGGGTGGTCTCGGATTAGGAGGGTTGTATTGTATCATCACCCCTCGACCATTCCTTGGAGCGAGAGACAGAGCAATGTCGCGGAGGGTAGTGTAAATCCCATTCATACAATCAACACTTCTTTGTTGTTGATTGCAGAAGCACTGGGTAGACCAATAGAAGAACCTGTCTATTCTTGAAGTCATTTCTGCATGATTGCGTTTAGTTAACTTCTCCAGGTCTCCTATCATCTTTTTCAGATTTTTCACCTCCTGCTTTAGACAGGCGATTTTGTCCTCCGAGGTATGGCCCGTGCTAATCTCCTCAGCTTCCTCGATCTTCTTCATTTTCTTCTCCTTCTGCTTCTCTGGAGACCCCTCAAAAGGTCTTTTGCCCTTGTCTTTGCCCAAACTTAAGTTTAAGTCGACTCTTCTTCCTTGGCCTCCATTGTGAGATCAATGTACTTCCTTGTGGCCATGATTTGAAAAATTTAGAAATTTATGTCGGAGTATGAGAAGAGAGGAATGCTGAGAAGTTGTAGGCTCAGAGATGATTACTCTTTGTAGTGTAGTAATTGAGAACGATGGGGCAATTCTTATAGAGGAAAAATTTGAACTTAGAGACAAAGAAGATATCTCTTCGCCGCACCCTACACGCTTAACCTATGGATTTCTACAAGCTGGAAGCTAGAAGTCTAGGGTAGGTATGCACACCAACAACGCGTCGCATTAATGGCAAAACTACGAAAGTCAATATTCGGTGGATTTGCGGCCGATTTACACTTGATTTTTTTTTTTCCATTTCTCTCGTTGGCATTTTCTGAAATTCAAAGAAGTCGACAATGTAGCCATTACAGAGTGTCTTAAATGTTTTCACGATGAACTAAAATGTATTTCTTTGCTTTATTGCGTTGTTTTTGAAAGCCTTCAGTTGAGTATAATATACATGATTGATTGAATTATACTGTGATTATATGTATCTAAATACATATGATATGTATGTATGTTATTCATGCATAGAGAGTGAAGGCTATTTGTTATGGCCAGAAATAATATGTAATGATTCTACATACATTTAGAGAATGAGAAGTCTGAAATTTAAAAGAACTTGAATAGATGAAAATATATAGATAATGATGTATCTCTATGTTTATACGTATATGCTCGTAGAGGCAAGTGAAAGGTAAAAATTTTTCTCACTTTATGGAACGCTTGATGTGTAAATGTGAGAAATTTTTTTTTATTTTAATATGTATGTTTGAAAATGTGTAAGCTTAGGGCAAAGCCACAGATTAGAAACCTAGATAAGGCTAGTATGAAGCTACCCGTTCATGGAGTAATATCTCGATTTAGAATTATTGGATAAGACAAATACAGAGTTAAGAAGTCATAAATTGAAGCGGCGATTAGTTGAATAATTTGAGCAAGAGTCAAAAGTTAGCCGAAATTTTTGAGGAAATCTTTTGTATTAGATTATATTTTGTTATTTTCTGGCATGCTTATTAGAGACCGTTGGCATTGCGTCGGATAAGGTCTGCAGGCCATCTTTAGAGTATGATGTAAAGGTTTTGTAGCCCTAAATTTCGTCTATATATAATGGATGCCCCATTACGCTGCTCACTACACTAAGAGGTCATTATCTATAAGCTTTTTAGCATCAAACTTCTCCTTCTGTACAACCTTTATAGCTTAGAAAAGTATGGCCGGCAATAAATCTTTCAATTTAAACTTTGAGTCTGGCAAGGTAGAGCTGGATCTAAATCTTAGCCTGGAGAATTATAAGAATAAGAGATCCATGGAAGAGTCACCAGAGGCTAAGAAAAGAAAAAGGGATGTAATAGAGCTAGAGGATGTTAGCACAGCAACATCTTCTAATAATGAGCTTGCGCTTATGAGACAAAAGATGGAGGACTTGGAAAGATTGATAAACCGCCACTTTGAGGACCAGGGGAGATTGATAAATCGTCTCTTTGCAGAACAAGAGAAGCTTTTGAATCGTCATTTTAGGGAATTGACGAATAGAGTTGATAGACATTCGATGTTTACAACTCAAAATTTTCGTGACCAACAAGCGAGATGTATTGACTGTATGAATGGAGTGACTTCTGCACTTCGCCAAATTTCCCAGACGTTTCCTCCAGAAACTCTTTCTAGGCTGCAACGATTAGCTTCCTCCTTAAGGTCTGAAGCACCTTCCTCTTCTAGACCTGGAGCACCTTCTGCATTTCAAAAGCCTTCTCGTCCTTAATTTATTCTTTCTTTTGTTTGTACCTAAAGCTGATGTTTGATCTAATGTTTACGTATTAAAATTATCTGTTTTGTAAATCAAGTTCAGCTTGTTGCCTGTAACTTATGTATTAGAAATAAAAATTTTCGTATTTGATTTTTTTTTGTTGAGGCAATTCTTTTACTGAAGAAACTTGAGAAATAAAAATATGTTGAACTTGTTATATTTTGTACTTGATTGTGAAAATTCCAGAAGAGAGAATGAGATATAGACAAAATATCTGTATTTGTTTCAATCTTGAGTTTTGAATTCGGAGGACCGAATTCTATTAAGGGGGGAAGAATGTAATATCCCAAGAATTTATATGAATATTTAAAGCCTATTTTGAAGTTTAGTGAAAAATTTAATTACGTGGAAAATTTGCTTTTTGAATTAGTGAAGAAAATCTGAGAATAGAAATTTTAATTTTTAATTTAGGAAATTTTTACAAATTCTCAAGGACTAAAGTGAAAAGAAAAGAAAATATGGATTACTTTTGAGAAATGACCAAATAGGAACTTGAGAGGAAGAATAAAGCTTATGAGAATGAATTATGAGTCCGGTACCGAAGAGATGATTGATTCGAGGTTAAAGTGGTATTTGAGACATCGAGAGGGATTAAAGTGAACAAATCTTATAAGCTAAGGTGGCTATGAGCGATTTTATCGAAAAAGAAATTGGTGGGGCCCACGCATATACACTTCTCCTTATTCTTTTCTTTTTCTCATTCTCCCTCCCGTAGCTTCACTTTCTCTCTCTCTCGATTATGCTTGCAAAGGAATTTCTTCATCAATCATTCATGCAATTTTTGCTTTGAGAAGGAAGCTATGAAAGTTAGGATGATTGGTAAGTTGATGTTCTTCTTCTTCTTCCTCTTATTACAAGATCAAATCCTTGGTTATCATTTTTTGCAAAATTTTTGTAGAATATTTTAATGGATGAATTTAAGTGTGGATGTTAATCTAAAACATTCCTAGGTGGTTTATGATGTTATTAGAACAAGAAATTTGGAGAAAACTAGGAGAAATTCGTAGAATTTGGATATTTGAAAAAAGTTAGTGTTCTTGATGAAAATTTGAGATTTGAGCTTGGATTGTTGGTAGAAATTGGGGGTTTTGGTGTTAAAACACTCCTTAGACATTAAGGATGAAAACCCATGGAAGAAATCAAAAGAAATGTTGTTTTAGATATGATTTTTGAATTTTTGGATGAAGAACACGAAGAACATCGAAAATTTTCCCCAGAATTACTGTTCACTAAGAAAATTTTTCCAGATTTTCTCGTTACTGTAGCGTTGACTCGGTCAACGTTACTGTAGCTGCGTTGACCGTTGACCGTTACTGTAGCATCAGTTTTTTTTTAATATCGTTGAAAAGCTCTTTGAGTCTAGTTTCCAATGGTATAAGTTTCATCTGTATATTCATTACCAGTTAGGAGTTATGATTTGAGAAGTGGATGAAGGTCGAGAGTAGTGGTAGGAAATTTCTCTATTTCGTAACTCTGATGGTTTTTATCTGGTTACAATAGGAATGGTCAAGTGCAAGGTGGGAGTGCTGAGAGCATGAAATCCAGGTGAGTGGGTTAATACTTGCTATGAGTAAATATCTTTGTTATTGACTTTTTGCATCATAGTGAAAATATGTTGAATATCCAAGTTTGAAGAGAATGATGTGGGATGATGAGACATAAACAATTGTGGAACGTGCCAGGTGATATATATAATTATATTTTCTTATTTTCTCATGAATTGAGGTTATATGATGGATTGTGAATGGCATGTGAACTGAGTTGAAATGTATCATACTCTGATTGTTGAGTTCATTCATATGCGGATAGTTGAAGTATGTTATTGTTGAATAATTGTTCTATATTATGGGTTATGTTGTATACATGCTATGTTGCTGGAACCACATCGATTATGTTGTGGCTCAAGATTATGATTGATGATGTTTTTATATGTGATTGTGATTGTGTTTGACTGGAAAGGAAATGCATGGTGGTGCACCCCATGGAGAAATTTATGTGAAGTTATAAGGGTGGAGATTATAAATGGAGCGATAAGGGTGGATGCGGCGGGGGCCGCGGGCAACGATCCAGAGGTATTCTGGACGACCCGGTTGGTACGGGAAATGTGTGTGAAATTGATTTCACCGATTGCTGTTGTGAATTTTGAATTATGTTAAAATGTATTTGATTTACTTGGATATTGTTGTGAAGTATTATGAATAATATTATATCATATGATGATCGATTTAAGTATGATTGCTGCATGTTATCATTATGATGCATGATATTTTTTTTGTCATAGTGTTGTGTTATCTACTCACTGGGCACGTGGTTTGCTCATACCCCTCTTATTGATATTTTTTTCAGAGTTGACAGCTGAAGGTAAATATCGGAATAAGGAATTATGGATCCTTAGTCCATAATTACCTTTTCATTTGTTCAGGATAAAGGTATAATAGTTAAGTCTTATTCTAAGTTGTATAAATCTAGAAATCTCTGTAATCGGGTAGGTTCATTCAGTGATGTAATGTGAATAATTGTAGTTTGTATAGAGAACTAGGTTTGGTTGCATGAAAAAGAATGGTATGATGCTTAAGAGAAAAAAAAATAGGCTTACGGAGGTGAAATGAAATTCACTTTCCGTGCCGGTCACGTGCTCAGATTTTGGGACGTGACAGCTCTCTATGATATGATCAAATTTATTGACCATCCTAATAATATCTGAAACGAAATAATATTATTCGTATAAAGTTGAAATCAATAATAAATAAAACATAATCTACAAAACATAAGATAAAGACTAACCTACTAAATAGTTTTCGTCTGCAACATGATTCAAAATATCACTGAATGAACAAAACATGAAAATAGATTTTGAAATACTCAAATCATCTTTAGCTAATCAGGCATCAGTTGAAAATCGAAATTCAAGCATGAATGGATACTTCGTTGTTCGATAATCACTGTTAGACTTAACTATATCAAACATGAACATCACGTAAATATTTCCCTCGGTTATTTGACGCTTGAACTTATTTACATATAATCTCTTTATATGATCGTGTATGCGATCATCCTTGAAAGTCAAAAAATAAACACATGACTAAAAAATTAAATTAAATTTATCTAAAAATCTTGCAAAACCATCTCCAAACTAAAAATCTTCTCAAGTATATTAAACGATGGCACTGTCTGCAACTTCACTACTAGAATCTTAATCCTCCAATCATTCCTTGATCTATTAATATCAGCAACGTCACTAAATTTAGCCATATGCGAAACACTAATGAAACGAAGACTAATTGTGCAAGAAAAATATTCAATACAAATACGATAAGAATATAAGACAGTTGAAATGATCTTTTATTTATATAACTTGAATTTTGAAATAATAAATTGAATATATTAAACGTTAATGATGTAATTATTAATTATTAAATTATTAATAAAATTTACGATAAAATTTATGACAATTCATAATTTTAAAAGGAATGTTTTGAATTTGTTTGCATTCAAATTTTTTAAATTCATTTGAATACAATCTATATAATCAATCACACCAATTTGCATTTAATATTTTATAATTATTAAATTATATTAAATTATTAATAAAATTTACGATGATTCACAATTTTAAAAGGGATGATTTGAATTCATTTGAATACAATTATAGAGTCAATCACACCAATTTGTATTTAATATTTTATAATTATTAAATTATTAATAAAATTTACGATGATTCACAGTTTTAAAAGGGATGATTTGAATTTATTTAAATGTAATTATAGAATCAATCACATCAGTTTACATTTAATATATTGCAATTATTTAATTATTTACTTATTAATTAAATTTACGACAATTCACAGTTTTAAAAAGGGATGATTTGAATTCATTTAAATGCGAATTTTTTAAATTCATTTAAATGTATTATAAATTCAATCACACCAATTTGCATTTAATATATTATAATTTTCATAGAATTTAAAGAAGAACCCTACAGTACATCTCAAAAGGGTCGCTGGGAATGAATTTAATGTGGTGTCATTAGTAAGAATGAATTTATTCATTTACATAATTTATTAATTTTATTATATGTTATTCAATGACATCCATGTAATTAATGCCTTAGAGTAGAATTGTTTTAATCTATTATATAGATTTTTATATTTTTGTTATTAGATTTGTATGATAAATATATGATTCCAACATTATATAATTGATTTTTTTCAAAATAAATTATATATATATATATATATATATATTAACTAAAAATATAATAAAAAATATAAAAAATTGTATAGTTTGGTTTTGATTAATCACTATCCTAAGACTTAATCACTGGATTTGAATAATTTAATTGAGTCACGGTTACTTAGATTACAAAAATCTAAAATTCTCTTAGTGTTAATTTTTTTATTTACAAAACTTAAATTTAAAATTTTATTTAAAAAATAAATATCAAATTACTTGAGTAACAAATATTTGTATATAAAAACTATATTTAACAGAGTCTGTGAATGATTATTCGCACCTATTTGGGATGTGATAATGGAGCCAAAGTTGACGTTTGCTGTAGGGAGTTGGAAGACTAAGGGGAGCCAATAAGAGGAGGTCAATGGGCATCGAACTTCTCGTCGTTTATGAGGCAAAATGGTTTAATGATGAGATCGATCAAAGAATCAAATTTACATCCATGTTAAATGAATGTATAATAATTCATTTGCTGTCAATTAATTAACACTTCGAATTATCGGGTTTCAACTCTCTGAGTTGTTAAACCCCCCTGATTTAGCACTTTGAGGTGCTAATATTTGAAATTAAATTATGTATATCACATAGATACATATTAAAAGGCAAAATGATTATTTTCGTTCTTAAACTTTTGACATACGTCTTAATTTCATTTTATATCTTTATTTTGTGTCATTTTTGTTTTATATATTTTTAATTACCTTCAATTTTGTTATCAAAAAATGTTAATGTGGTAATCTTTATTGTAGAGGTTAGAACCATCTTAACACATTTACGTTGGATATTCTCTTGAAATTTTTGCAGGAAGAAGGAGGCACTAGTAATTGAAAATGAATAAAAAAAAAGTAATTTTATTATTACAAGTCTATATATGTTGAGGACATGTTTAATTAGCTAGATGAGTTGACATTAATGTGTAATAGAGGTGGTCACATCAACATTTGTCACAAATAATTTACAAAATATTGGACTCATAGGATAAAATTAAAACTAATTCATGAAAAAATGTGGGATAAAATTAATATAAAAAAATTTTAAAATAAAATTAGAACTTGAATTAAAGTTTGGTAACGAAACTGTGTACTTTTACCCGAAAAATGAATTGGTTTTCTAAATTTTGTTATCAATAAAAGTTGATTGAATTTGAATAACTCATGCCAATAATATATACTAAAAAAATCAAATGAGATATGACTAAAATATTTTAACCTTTTATATATATATATATATTTTAATCTTACCCATATTTAAAAAACAAATCTCCTAAAACTTTCTTTATATTTTAGAAATATAATACGTTAATCTATATTAAGTAAAGTTAACTAAAATATAGGATATGCAATACAACATAAATTAAGTAATTTTGATAACTTGACTTGGATGATTTTCTTTTTCATAATATTAAAATAGTACATGGTTTGTCATATATCAACAAAATTTAAAAGAATCTTAATACAAATTTCATGGTTATCAAAATCGAATCAAATCAACCGGTTGAATTGGTCGGACTGGGAACTAGTCCTATGTTCGATTTGGAAACAATCATAGAACTAGTGAGCAGTTAGACTAATGCAAAGCTGATCAGACCAAATCTGAATTGGTTGAACAAGCCAAACAGACTAGTTTTACAGGTTGGCCGGTTCAAGAAATCTGCATCGTCATCACTAGTTCCAAAGTCCCTCTAAGTCCCATCTTTAGTCTAGATATCTTGGTGCCAACAACAATGGAAACGACTAAGAAAATGAAAAATGAAGGAGAAAGAAAAGAGAGAGAGAAGAACGAAACAATAATTTAGTTGCTCTTGTGATTTTGATCTGATCAGCTTTTTTAGATGCTTTTGTGGCGAACTCATTGGACTTTTTGGCTATTTCAAAGACTAAATCGAAGATCTTGATAGAATTTGTGAGGATTTAAAATTTCTTGACAACTTCTTTTATGAAGTTTTTGGCTCTCTTCCCATAGGTCTTTTGTCTTCCATTAGTTGGAAGAGTAAAAGTGATTCATTGTATTGGGACTTGGAGAGTATGTGCCAGCTTTATTGTATCTGATGTTGTAATTTCATGTGAGAGAAAGAGGGGAGAGAGAGAGGGACACACACAATATATATATATATATGTATTGCTTTTATATTTGTTTAATTATATATGTTATTAACATATTTTTAGTATTTTAATTTCATATGTACATATTCTAAATATTTTAATTATATATTTAATATTTTAAATATTATTGGTTCAACTACAATTCGACCTTGGTTAGATCATTAATCCTTAAATCAGTATTTTCACTGGTTCAATAATTGGTTTGATTTTCAAAATCTTGACAAATTTCAAAGCAAAGACAAAAATAAAAACACTTTAAATTGTGTGGGCTTAGATATTTTTAGAAAATAAGAGAGAGACTTTCAACCAAAAAAAAAGAAGACAAGAGATAAGTTTCAAAATAGAGAAAATTCAGTTAATGGCATTTGATATTTTTATATAAATAACAAGAGAGTTAACTATAAAATAATTTTATTTTTTTAAAATTCTTATTTGTAGTGTATTTCATAAGTAAAAAAGTATGTGTAAAATCAAGAACATAAGAGGTTGAAATATTTTGCCTATGAAATGAAGATAAATAAAACATTGGAATCTAGAGTTTTAAATTGAGAAAAATAAACCCACAATTTTTTAAGAAAGAACATTCTAAAAAACTAAATTATATATATATTTATATATATATACAACTACAATTTTATTTATGATTTAGATAAAAGAAAATTCTCAATACAACTAGGATTAACATCTTGACAAACGTAAGACTCCACACTATCCCTTCCAACAGAGGCAAGACCATGTGCTACTTGGTTTCACCTTCAAGGAATCCATTTAACTGAAAAATCAGCAAAGTTTTTAGTAGCTTCTTTAACATCATCTAAGATACAGTTCACATAAGAGGGGCTTTTTTCACTTCTTTGGAACATCTCTGTCATGCCCTGAATTTGGGTCCATGACCAGCATAGATAATGTCTAACTCCACATTGTTGCAAGCCTAGAACTTTCTTAAGACTCTTACTTTATTTATCTTAAATATTCTTTAATTTAAAACAAATTAAAATTTTTATAAGTGTAGATGATCACATAGTCATCTTCTTTTTTATAACTATACATAAAAGTATAAATAAACATTCCTTCGATTAAATTATAGGTTTTCTAGCTTTACTACACTCGCTAGTAAATTTCTTTACAATACGTAATCATATTACACAATAATGCATGACCTACCCAATTATAGAGTTTTTATAGAATTATACAACTTAACATAAATTGAAATATTATACCTTTACCCTGAACAAAAAGGTAGGTATTCTTGGCATTCACATCATCGAAGCTAAAAAGTCTTCTGTACCTGAAACTATAAGGGGGTGAGTTCGGTCCACTTGGCTCACCATAAAACTAGTCCTACCTATCACACACATTCAACTATACATGTCAAAAGTACATATAATTATGCATGAACATATGAGTACTCATAATATAAATAATTCATGAAGTAAATATGTGTCAACAGGAAAACATTATGAGAGAGTTCATAAATATTTATTTGTACCCCGCCCAAAGGCTTCTTCCCACCGTAGACGATGTTCTCACCCGAAGGCGTATCCTACACGTAGGCTATGTCCGCGCCCAAAGGCATATCTTTTCTGTAGGCTGTGTTTCTGCCCAAAGGCGTATCATGCCCTTAGGCTATGTTCCTGCCCAAAGGCATATTCTACCCGTAGGCTATATCCCTGTCTGAGGGCATATCCTGCCGGTAGGCTACATCTCTGCCCATAGGTGTCAACCTTATTTCATCCCCACCCTAAAAAAGACATTAAAACAATTCAACCTTATTTTACCCCCACCCTTAAAGGGACACAAAAGTGTCTAAAATCTTTGTTTCTTTCAAATACAATCACATACATAAACAAGAGCATCCATATGCACATCATTAACTTTAATAAATCAATGTCATTAATAATCATCAATCATTCACATGTATTTCGTTTGCAAGTTCAATCCAAATATATAGAAAATATATTTATTCCTTACTTTATTACATCTTTAGGAAACAAAATTCTAAAAATAAATCAAACAAGGCAAGACTAGATCACTCACTTGGAGTCCAAGCTATATTTCTACACTTTATACTCAAAAAGAGGAGCCAAAAGCCTCATCATAGACCTAGAAATTAATTCTAGCAAGTATCAACATAAATTCAGAACATACTATATTAATCATTTAACTTTATTTTATTTTGAGGCAAAAATCATATCCAAATTTTAAGAAATTTCTGGGAATAAAATATAGTTCCAAAAATCATAAAATTTGGTACAAAACCTTATTAGTATGTTGAAATACTAGAATAAAAATTTCATAATTTAATTCTATCGTTTGGCCCATCTAAAGACCTTATAAATGACCAAAGGTCAGAACTGTCCGAATTTGCATAGGTTTTGTCTTTCTATTTAATAAGCCCATCAAGCCTTAGCCAAATGCTATAAAATTTGGTAGACAATTAGTATGAGGTCTTATCTAGGTGTTTCAAGTCAAAATAAGGTCATTTAGTTGTTGCGTAAAATATAAAATTCACATTTGTTTAAAATGCCTCTACACCAAATCAGAATTTATTCCATTGGTGTTTAGCCAATCAAAACTCCTCTAAGAACCATGGAGTTTTCTAGTTCAATACTTTAGCATATCACAAGCTTGCCACAACAGACTTAATGTCCACTTCATCTTGCAAATCACAAAAGACAATTTTTCATAGTTCGAAATTAATTAACCAAAGATTCTTTTCTTTTTCCTTTTTCTTCTATTTTACATCTACTTTATCATGGTATCATGCCAACAATTCCATCTAACAACAAATTATAAAAGCAAAGAGATATAACTCAATTTATTCCCAAGAAATTCTATGTTTTTCAACTACACATGAATCCTTTGTTCATTTTCGTTTCAGCCCATTATCCAACTCCTAAATTCATCTTTTTAATCTCTTTTATGTTGATTCCATTGCATTCAAAGACTTTCTTAAATTTTGATGATCAACAAAAAAATTTAAATTATATTTCTCTTGTGCGTTATTGTCTATAATTTCAAGGAAATATCACAAGACAAAAAGAACTTTTCAAAAGCTCAAGTGAAGATTCTTTTCTTTTTGTCTCTTATAGAAAATATTATAAAAGCTCTTGAATGGCAAGTGAAACTATTTTGAAAAAACTCTTTTAAAGTTGGAAAATGGTTATTGATCCTTAGCATTTGCAAAAACTTTTGAAAAACTTAATCAGGAGCCATCAGTCAATTGATCTCCTTACAACAATCGACTGATCACTCTCTATCTAAGATTCAGCAAAGGATCAATATCCATCAGTCGACTAATTGACTCTCATTAGTCGACTGATCAACCACTGTCTCAATTTCAAAAATAATTCCAGTAGCCATTAATGGACTAATAACTTTACATTAGTTAACTGATCACTTTTGGAGAATTTTAAACTATAAGACAGAGGTTCATTAGTCGACTAACATCAAACCATCAATTGACTAATCAGATATTATCTCATTTCAAGAATACCTTCAGTAGCCATTAGTCGACTGATCACTTGGCATCAATTGATTGATCACTTCTAGAAGAATTTCAACCTCGAGACAGAGACTCATCAGTTCACTAATAGATACATATCAGTCGACTCTCATCTCGTTAAAAAGCATCAATCAACTATCGTGGGTCAATCAATTGATTGCCGGCATGATGACATCACTTCCAATAGCTATTTTGTGAAAATTTTAGTTGATATCATCATGGATCCTCTTCCAATGGATCTCTAACCTTTTGGGCTTTATATATGGACTCAGAGGTTATCAAATCAAGAACAATATATCCTATTTACCTCTGAATCTTGAAAAGTCAAATCACTTGCCAATCATTTGCTTTTAGAGTGTTTTTCACTTGTATACTTACTCTGTTTTAGAGAGTTAACCTTTTTCTTCTCAATCCTTCATTTGTGTTAACCAAGGAAGGGTTTCTTGAGGTTGTGATTGAGAGAAATCTTATTGTGAGGGGGAGAGACACCCTTGAGAAAACAAAGATCTCTGTTGTAATGAATCACAGGCACCCATATTGTTTAGACTTGTAGTTGATAGTAAAATACTCAAGAACTGATCTTGAGGACTGGATGTAGGCTTGATTTAAGCTAAATCAGTATAAATATCTGTGTTCATTTCTCCTTTCCCTATTTCTTTAATTTGCTTAAAAGCTTTATCTTTGATTTCTTGCACTCTATCTTCATTCATCTTAATATTACTATGTTTTTATACTGTCATTTATATTTGGCTTTGATTCAGAAACTTCTTAAACTTCCAACAAGTTTTAAAGAAAATTTTTTATTAACCCAATTCACCCCCTATTGGGAACTAGCCATTTATATAAATTAGTATCAGAGCTTGGGCTCTTGATCAAAGACTTTACAGTTTAAGAGTTGATTATGGCTGGTCTTGTTGATTGCATTTTGCCTGAAGGAAACTCTTTACAAAGCCTCCTGGTTTCAATGGCAATCATTATACTTATTGGAAGTCTAAGATGAGATTATTGTTTGATGCAGTAGACCTTGACTTATGGGATATTGTGGAAAATGCCTCTTACTACCTATGAAGGTAGTCAATGGGAATAATGTTCTAATACCCAAAAGTGAATGAAATGAAACTGAAAAGAAACTTGTGCATTTAAATGCTAAAGCCAAAATGATCATTGTCAGTGCTTTAAGTCAAGATGAGTACTTTAGAGTCTCTAGTGGTGTAAATGTAAAAGAAATGTGGGATACACTTGAAATTGCACATGAAGGAACTCTAGGAGTCAAGGAATAAAAAATAAGCACTATCACTAATGAATATGAAAATTTCAAAATGAAAAGTGGTGAGAGCATTAATGAAATGTAATTGAGATTTACTCACACTACTAACCACTTGAAAGCTCTTGGTGTGACCTATGAAAAAAAACCTAAACCACCAAGATTCTAAGGTGTCTTACTTCAGAATAGGAAGCAAAGAGGACTGCCATCATGGAGGTTAGAGGAGAGTCCATGAATTCTCTCACAGCTCTATTTGGAAATCTCCAAAATTATGAATCTCAAATTTTGGAAATGAGAAAAGAGGAAGAAACCAAGAAAAAGAAAACTATCTTCTTAAAGTCAACCTTCTCTAAGAAAGTGGAAGCTAACAGTGATGAGGATGAAGGAGAACTTGACATCAATGATGAAGATCTTGGCCTCTTTGTCAAAAAATTTAGCGAATTTCTGAGAAACAAGAACTCTAGAAGATGGAGAAAGGATAGAGAGAATAACAAGGAAGGTCCGACTTGCTATGAATGCAAAAAGATTGGACACATCAAGTGGGATTGCCCTTAATGCATCAAAAAGCAAGAAGAAAAGAAAGGGTATGACAAAAGCAAAAAGAAGGCCTATGTTTCTTCAATATGGGGAGAAAATGAATTCGATGAAGAAGAGAATGAAGAAGTAAATCTTTGCCTTATGATAAGAGATAATGAAGAGGTAACACTTCTTGAACCTCCTCATTCTTTTGATGAATTACAAGAAGCTTTTGAAGAATTACACAATGAATCCTTAAAGCTTGCGAAAAAGCTGAGTATTTCAAAACAAAAGATTTCCTTACATGAAAGTGAAATTTTAAATCTGAAAAATGATCTCACTACACTCAAGGAAGAAAAGCTGACTTTGGAAAAACAAAACTCCTTTTTACATGATGAAAATACAAGCTCAAAATCATTGTCAACTTCTCCAAAAGAAGATTGCTCTTGCTATAAATGTATTGATCTTGAAAAACAAATTGAGGATTTAAAATCTACCACTGAAAAATTTACTCAAGGAAGAGACAATTTGAATATATTGCTTGGCAATCAAAGATGAATTTTCGACAAAGCGGGATTGGGATATAAATCCAAAGCTAGTAAAAAAATACTACAAGAACTTTTTTGTTCATGCAACTGTGTCAAATAGTCCTTTTACTACTTGTTTCTATTGTGGATTAAAAGGACATAGCTCCTACTCTTATTGGTATAAAAAGAACACTCCAAATGGTAACATGAAGAAGTCGGTACCAAAAGGAACCTCTAACAAAGAAGGACCCAAACAAGTTTGGGAACCTAAAGTGAAGTCTTAACCTTGTGTTGTAGGTATGCCTCAAAGCTAGGAGTGGGAAGTAGTATTTGGATAGTGGTTGCTCCGAGCATATAACTGGTGATCAATCCAAATTTATCTCCTTAACTCTAAAAGGAGGGAAAGTGACCTTTGAAGGTAATGATAAAGGTCTAATCAAAGGTATAGGTAAAGTTGGTAAGAACTTCTCAACTATTATCGAAAATGTTTTGTATATTGAAGGCCTCAATCATAATTTGCTTAGTATTAGTCAATTATGTGACAAAGGCAATAGAATTATTTTTTATTCAACTCGTTACATAGTTGAAAACATTAATGATAAGCAAATTAAGCTTATTGGCCAAAGGATCAATAATGTTTATGTCATAAATCTTGATGAAGATCCTTCTATAAACTTTACTTGCTTAATTAGTGTTAGTGATGAAAGTTAGCTTTGGTATAGGAGATTAGCTCATGATAGCATGCGCCTTTTGGATAAACTAGTCTAAAAAAACTAGTAATTGGCTTATCCAAAATCAAATTTGAAAAAGATAAATTTTGTGATGCTTGTCAAATGGGGAAACAAGTTATAAGTTCTTTCAAGGTTAAAAACATTGTTTCTACAACTAAACCTTTGTAACTACTCCACATGGACCTTATAGGACTATCTAGAACAAAAAGCCTTGAAGGTAACTCCTATATGCTAGTTGTTGTAGATAATTACTCAAGGTTTACATGAACACTTTTTCTTGCTCAAAAAGATCAAGCCTTCAAATCCTTTTTAAAACTTGCTAAATTTGTTCAAAATGAACAAGGCTTGACTATTGTGAGAATTAGAAGTGGCCGTGGTGGAGAATTTGACAATTATGAATTTATGAAATTTTGTGATGAAAATGGAATTGAGCATAACTTTTCATCTTTTAGGACCCTTTAACAAAATGGTGTTGTTGAGAGGAAAAATATAACTTTAGAAGAGATGGAAAGAACTATGCTCAATGAAGGGAAACTTCCTCAATATTTTTGGACAAATGCAGTTAATATCGCTTGTTATATAATGAATAGGGCCTTAATTAGGCCAATTTTAAACAAAACCCCATATGAGCCATATAGAGGAAGAAAGCCCAATATCTCTCATCTCCATATATTTGGTTACAAATATTTTGTCTTAAATAATGAAAAAGAAAATTTGGAAAAATTTGATGCCAAAGCCAATGAAGCTATTTTCATTAGTTATTCTAACACTAGTAAAGCCTATAGAGCTTACAACAAAAGAACTCTTACTATTAAAGAATCTATACATGTTGCTTTTAAAGAAATAACCCATCTCTTAAGGATAGTGATGATCAAAATGGAGTAATAGATCTTTTCAAGGACCTATTCTTATTAAATGATGAAGTAGAGAAAGAACAAGAAGTTGCCCCAAAGGAAGATATTAATAGTGAGGAGAATGCCAACCTACCACAAGAAAAAGAGAATCCTCAAGAAGAAGCTAAACCTCAAGAAGAGGAGCCACCAAGCAACATCAATGAACTTTCCAAGAATTGGAGATATGTAAAAAGCCATCCTAAGAAACTCATCATTGGTGATATATCTCAAAGGGTAACAATTCAAAACTCTATTAGAAATATCTATAACCACTTAGCCTTTCTTTCAGAAGTTGAACCAAAAAATATTAATGATGCAATTATTGATGAAAATTAGGTCTTGGCTATGCAAGAAGAACTAAATCAATTTGAAAGAAGCCAAATTGAAAAAGGCTCGTTATGGTCTCAAACAAGCTCCCAGAGCTTGGTATGAGAGATTGAACTCATTTCTTTTAGGAAATGATTTTTCTAGAGGAAAGATTGATACAACTCTCTTTTTCAAAAAGAAAAATCATGATTTAATTATTGTTCAAATTTATATTGATGACATAATTTTTTGTGTTACTAATGAAAGCTTATGCAAGGAGTTTGCTAAGATCATGCAAGGTGAATTTAAAATGTCAATGATAGGAGAACTCAACTTCTTCCTTGGGCTTTAAATCAAACAAATGGAACATGACACATTTGTGAGCCAAACCAAATATGCCAAAGAGTTGCTCAAAAAATTTAGAATGGAGAATGCTAAACCTATTTCCCTATTTATTAGCACCTCAACAAATTTGGACAAGGATGAAGAAGGTATACCATATAACATAACAAAATATAGAGGTATGATCAGCTCCCTTTTATATTTAACAGCTAGTAGACCAGATATTATGTTTAGT
Organism: Biancaea sappan; assembly: GCA_037074585.1. NCBI lineage: Eukaryota > Viridiplantae > Streptophyta > Magnoliopsida > Fabales > Fabaceae > Biancaea > Biancaea sappan. The sequence goes on along the minus strand of CM073494.1, from coordinate 32,818,103 downwards.
GTATGCATATGTGTACGCTTCAAACTTGTCCCAAGGAATTTCATTTTAAAGTTGTGAAAAGAATTTTAGATACTTGGTTGGCACATCTTAAATAGGCTTATGGTATCTTAAAGGACCTTCAAATGTTTTAATAGGCTACTTGGACGCTGATTTTACGAGTAGCAAAACTGATAGAAAGAGTACAAGTGAAACTTGCCAATTCTTTGGTAATTCTTTTGTCTCTTGGTTTAGTAAAAAGCAAAATAGTATTGCTTTATCTACAGGTGAAGCTGAATATATTGCAGCTGAAAATTGTTGTGCTTAAGTTTTGTGGATGAAGCAACAACTAGAGGATCTTGGTATTTCACTTGAAAATATACCCATTAGATGTGACAATACAAGTGTTATATGTCTGTCCAAAAATCCTATACAGCACTCTAGAACTAAGCATATTGAAATTAGACATCATTTTATATTAGATCGTGTCCAAAAGAAAGATGTCTCACTTGAATTTGTGCAAATAGTTTTTCAATTGGCTGCCATTTTTACAAAACCTCTAACTCATGATAGATTCAGTTTTATAAGGAGAGAACTTGGGATGACAAATCCAAATAAACTTTAAATCATTGTTTTCCGTTGCATTCATGTTTGAATTCTAGTTCTTTGATTGACCCCCATTACTAACTTAAGTATCAGAGTGTCCACCAAAAGTGTTTTGCAGGTTTAAATCCTCAAAATATCCTCTTAGACACTTATCTCCTCAATCTGTTGCAAAATCATCAAAATGAGAGGTTTTGCAATGAATCAGTTGACTATCCTCAGATCATCAGCTGACTAAATGCTCAACGGATAAAATTTTTAAAACTTTAAATGAATCAGTCGACTATTCTTACTAAATCAGTTGCCTAATTACTCTCTGCAAAAAATTTTATTCCAAGTTCAGAAGTCATTAGTCAACTAATATAAGTCCATCAATCGACTAATGACCCTCTGTCCAAAATTTTTTCAAATACAGAAGTAATTAATTGACTAATATAAGCAAATCAGTCAACTAATGACCCTATGCCAAACTTTTATTCAAAATGAAAAAGTCATCAGTCGACTAATCACATGACATTAGTTGACTGACACATTCCTAGTCAACCATTGAGTGCCAGGTGTTGATATGGGCACCAGGTACTGGTACGAATGCCAGACGTTGGTTCAATGCTGAACGCCAAAATCTTTTTCTTAAAAGAAACCTGAGAGCCATTAGTCAACTAATGCTCCCTCGATAGTTGACTAATTCAAGTCTGCCTCAAAATTTCCTAAATCTGAAGCTATCAGTCAACTTATCTTACCCTAACAATCTATTGATGGGTCATTTATTCGAAGGCATATAAAAGGAAAATTAGGCTTTCAAAGACTTCATTTTCAAAATATCCACTACCTCTCTCGTTTTCTCTCGTCAACGACAATAACTCTCTGAACTCCAAGGGTTTTCTCCGTCAATCTTCTCCTCTACAAGCTTAAGATTTGAAGACCTCAGGCTTCCTCAAGGCACTTCGACCAATTAGGGATGGTTTTAACCTTCTATCTTTGTGACTACGAAACTTCTCCACTCTCCTTCATTAATGGCTTCTTCCTCCAAACGACCTCGCACAAAGGATGTCTCAAAACGTCCAATGAGGAATCTCCTAAACCCTAGTCAAGTGCAAAAGTTTTAAGAAAGCTTCGAAAAACAGAAGGTAATCCCTAGTAGACACCTTGACTGGAATTACTTCTCCCTTCAAAATTTTGAATTTATTGGATTGCTACACAATTATGGACTGAGAAATTTCATTAGCCGTAGAAGTGTATAGAGTGAGGAAGTAATCAAAATCTTCTACACTAACCTAGAATACAATACTAGGCTTGGGAAAATTACCTCAACTGTCAGGGATTTGAATGTGGAAATCACTGAAGTCTCTCTAGCTAGAATTTTGGGTATTCTTGCTCCCAACCCAAGTGATTTATGTTTTACTAAACTTCCTACATCACTTTCTCCCATCTTCTACAACAAGCAAGATGCCTTCAATACTATTATGAGGATAGATGATTGGGAAGGTCAAGAAGTCAGGGTTAGTGAGTTAAATGCCAATGATAGACTATTTCTATATGTTATTTCTCACATTCTGTTTACAAGTCTGAAAGTTAGGCAAACCCTTTTGAGTCGAAGTACTTTATCATGGCCTGCATTATACAAGGGAGGGTATTTAATCTTCCTCATATTATCATGAAATGGATGGAATCCTGCTCTCAGAGGAAGTTTCCTCTTCCCTATGCTGGTATTATTACTCGGGTTCTTGAGGATGCCAAGATTAATGCCCATTTTGGACAAGAGCTAAAATCTGCTGTCATTGATGAAAACTCTCTTAGGAGAATAGGGTTTATCTACCTCAAAAAACGAATGGGTAAGGGGAGAAGCAAATAAAACTATCTAGCGAGCAAGATAAAGAAGAGAATGAGAAGCTGGAATTGAGGAGGAAATTGAGGACATGGATGAAGAAGAAGAAATGCCTCCCTAACCATCTGCTCATGGCTTCCAAACTAGAGAGCAAACCATAATGCTAAATGAGTTGCTTGACAACTTCACCACTATGATGGGTATCATGGTTGAGATGAGAGATGACATGAAGATCCTTGGAGCTAGAATCTCTCACCTAGAAACAACCTCTGCATCTCAAACCGACCAAATTTGTGATCTATCAGAATTGGTTCGTGCTCTCTATCATAAAGATTGAGTTGCCTTGGAGATTGAGAATGGAGACCCCTTCTTTTTGTTGATGACAAAGGGGGAGAAGATTTACTATTGTTTTATGTTGTATTTCTTAAGTTATATGTCGAACTTTGAACTAACATTAGATTGATTATCTATTTATTCAATTAATGATGATTTTGATATTTTGATATATAATTCCACTATTGCTCAGTTGATTTTAAATTGCTTATCTCTGATTATCATATTCTTGCAATATTACTCTGATATGGTGCTTTGCTGTGCTTGTTCTAAAAGGATATAAAATTTAGGGGGAGTCTTTCCCTTCTTGTACCTAAACTTATTTGTCATCATAAAAAATGGGGAGATTGTTGACCCCATTGCATTCAAAGACTTTCTTAAATTTTGATGATCAACAAACAAATTTAAATTATATTTCTCTTGTACATTATTGTCTATAATTTCAGGAAAATATCACAAGACAAAAAAACTTTCAAAAGCTCAAGTGAAGATTCTTTTCTTTTTGTCTCCTTTAGAAAATATTGTAAAAGCTCTCGAATAACAAGTGAAACTATTTTGAAAAAACTCTTTTAAAGTTGGAAAATAGTTATTGATCCTTAGCATTTGCAAAAACTTTTGAAAAACTTAATCAGGAGCCATTAATCGACTGATCACTCTCTGTTTAAGATTCAGCAAAGGATCAATATCCATCAGTCGACTAATTGACTCTCATTAATCGATTGAGTAGCCACTGTCTCAATTTCAAAAATAATTCCAATAGCTATTAGTAGATTGATAACTTTGCATTAGTCGACTGATCACTTCTGGAGAATTTTAAATTATAAGGTAGATGATCATCAGTTGACTAATATCAAACTATCAGTCGGCTAATCAGTCACTGTCTCATTTCAAGAATACCTTTAGTAGCCATTAGTCGACTGATCACTTGGCATCAATCGACTGATCACTTTTGGAAGAATTTCAACATCAAGATAGAGACTTATCAGTCAACTAACAGATATACATCAGTCGACTGTCGTCTCATTAAAGAGTATCAGTTGACTATCTTGGGTCAATCAATCAATTGCTAGCATGATGACATCAGTTCCAATAGCCATTTTGTGAAGATTTTAGCTGATATCATCATGGATCCTCTTCCAACGGATCTCTAACCTTTTAGGCTTTATATATTGACTTCACGGTTGTCAAATCAAGAACAATACATCCTATTTGCCTCTGAATCTTGAAAAGTCAAATCACTTGCCTATCATTTGCTTCTCGAGTGCTTTTCACTTGTATACTTACTCTGTTTTAGAGAGTTAACTTTTTTCTTCTTAATCTTTCATTTGTATTAACCAAGGAAGGGTTCCTTGAGGTTGTGATTGAAAGTAATCTTATTGTGAGGGGGGAGACACTCTTAGGAAAGCAAGATCTCTGTTGTAGTGGTTCACAAGTATCCATATTGTTTAAACTTGTGATTGATAGTAAAATACTCAAGACCTGATCTTGAGGACTGGTTGTAGGCTTGATTTAAGTTGAATCAGTATAAATATTTGTGTTCATTTCTCCTTAGCTTTATCTTTGATTTCTTGCACCTTATCTTCATTCATCTTAACATTGCTATGTTTTTATACTGTTATTTATATTTGGCTTTGATTTAGAAACTTCTTAAACTTCCAACAAGTTTTAAAGAAAATTTTTTATTAACCCAATTCACCCCCTTTTAGGAACTAGCCATTTATATCATTTTATTCATTCAATATCATCTATACCTCTTCTTTACAGTCTTCAACAAAAAGCCACCATGAATATGCAGAAGCATGGAAATGACAGAGCATATTCATGACTGGAATATAGTAATTTCACTCACTAGAAGCTCTATCGTCAATCTCCCTTACTGATTCCTCGATAAGTATCATCGTTGTCATTGATGGTGGCTGATGATGAAGCCCTGTTGTCTTCTCTCTCTCTCAGATGCTCTCTCTTGGCTCTGTTCTGCTTCTCATGAGGATGAACAAAATGAAGGAAGGTGATTATTGGCAAGATTCCAACCAACAGACGATGGAAGTGATGGAGATCAGATGATGAGGTTCTCGATCGACCTTCTCTCTCGTTCACCCATTTTGATGTATGCTGATACTAGTGTGGATTAGAAAAGTGGGAGTCCAATTATTGTGCTTTTCTTCCTCTTTTGGTTCTCTCTCACTTTCATTTTCTCCTTTTCTTCTTTATCTTTTCTTCCTTTTCTTTTGCTGGATTCACGAGATAAGAATCAGAAGTGAATGAGATCCACCAAGGTTGGCCTCTGCTAAAATAAGAGGAAGCGCCTATTATATATATTTTTTCTTTCATCAAGGTCTATAACAAATTGGTCTAATTCTATTTTATGCCCCAAATAAAATTATATTTCCTTATTTTTCCTAAAAACACTATATCCATACAACTCAATTTAAAAATTTTTTTACAAGCTCCTAAATAGACTAAAAATATTAATATAAATTCTTGGGGTATTACAATCTCTACCACCAATTTCGCATTACTTTCAAAGATAGCATTTGTCAAATTAAAATATCTTGCCAAAATGACACCATACATAGCTTTTGCCTCTAGGATCATGGGATCATTCAAGTGGTATAACCTTTTGACCATGTCACCAATATACCTTCCTTGTTAAGATCTCTTATAACAGTTATTAATAGATGAGCCTCTAGTGCAATGTTGCATTTTTGACAGGTCCAACCATTCTTTCCACAAAGTCTGACTCTTATACCAGATCATGCCTAAAGGTAGGTGCTTTTGGTCTATTCTCAAAGTATTTCTCACACCCCAGATTAAATAACAAGTAATGGTAAACAAATTCCGTTGTTTATCTAACCAATCTTTACCTTCCTCTAAAAGCCACTCTTTCATATACGTATAGGAGATGTTTAAAAGATTTATCCTTGTGTCATTCCAAATTTGGCTCAGCTTGTTATGAGTAACTAAGGAATGGATGGATGTTTACTCCTACATCCCATAAAAGAAGCAATTCCTATTAAGGCCTCTCAACTTTAAGCCTTCTATTGTAGTGATAATCCCCTTGCAGGTTTTCCACTGGAAAAATTTGTATTTATTTGGTACATCCAACTTTGAAATTTTTGCCACAAATTTTGTGTAATACCCATGAAAAATAAAATATAAATATTTGTTTACAAACTACTGTTACTATTTCAGTATACGGTACTATTCACCCGTATAATACTATTTACGTATATGATACTGTTCATTTATACAATCAAAATGTCAAGTACTAGATGTGGTTTGGTCATAAGAGAAAACTAGAAAGAAGTTCGTAGGAGAAAATGACGTTTTATAGGTGAAAATACCCTCAGGGACTAAAATGAAAGGACTGATTTGAAAAGAAATTTAAAGGTTTAAGAGAAAGGATAGTTTTCTCTTTAAGTTTTCAATAGTAATAAAAGAAAAAAATTTTCAACCGTTGCCACGATTTGCACAGTAAAATGCATTATTAGAAATGTCATTTTCATAAATAGTAAATTGAATATTTTATTAATGCATAGTATCAAATAGTACCCTTGACTTTTGCTATAAATAGGCCTTTCCATTTCACTTCTAAACTCACACCTTCAACTTCTCTTCTTCTCTTCTTAAGTTTCTCTTGCTTCGACGCTAGGCCTCTGAGATTTTGGGCTTTTCCTTTTTGCTTAGGTAAGGATACTATGCCTTTCTATGTCTTTCAAATTCTAGAAGTTATTTTCTTAAGTATGCTCTGTGGTTGCGGCTTTGGCCGATCTTCCACATCAGAAAAATTGTCCTTAGCTGTTTATATGTTATTTTGATTCTCTGATTACCGAAATAGAATGTAAACTGTGAAGAATACATGTTTAGGAAAGTTCTAGCTAAGGAAAGACCTGGTTTTTAAGTGTGTCCAGTGTGACCCTCCACTCTTTCCTGGGAACTTACCTGGTGTACTCTTTTACAGATTGTATTCTCTATTTCTGGTATGAATAGTACCCATACGTATGAATAGTAACCATACATATGAATAGTACCCATACGTATGTTCTCAGTTTTAGTTTTAGACAAATGTGGCTACACTTTTGAACTTAGTAAAGGAAAGGTTATTACTTGTTTTGATTCCGTTGATGTCAGATCAAATTTTTATATGGTGAATTTTATAAGATGAATTCATGATTGATTTTGTGTAGTTATATTATTTTATGGTACCAGCCAATAAAAGAAACCACTTGCAAAAAAAAAACTGAAGGATTACATTGCAAAAAAGAAGAAGTTTACTCATGTATGAGTAATCTAAAAGCGAGGTGGTCTCGGATTAGGAGGGTTGTATTGTATCATCACCCCTCGACCATTCCTTGGAGCAAGAGACATAGCAATGTCGCGGAGGGTAGTGTAAATTCCATTCATACAATCAACACTTCTTTGCTGTTGATTGCAGAAGCATTGGGTGGACCAATAGAAGAACCTATCTATTCTCGAAGTCATTGCTGCGTTATTGCGTTTGGTTAATTTCTCCAGGTCCTTTATCATCTTCTTGAGAATCTTCACCTCCTGCTCTAAACAGGCGATTTTGTCCTCTGAGCTATGGCCTGTGCTAATCTCCTCGGCTTCCTCAATCTTCTTCATCTTCTTCTCCTTTTGAATTTCTTGAGGTCCCTCGAGAGGTCTTTTGCCCTTGTCCCTGCATAAACTTAAGTTTAAGTCAAGTTCTTCTTCCTTAGCCTCTACTGTGAGATCAATGTACTTCCTTGAGGCCATGATTTGGAAAAATTTAGAAATTTTTGTAAGAGTATGAGACGAGAGGAATACTGGGGGATTGTAGGCTCAGAGATTATTACTCTTTGTGGTGTGGTAACTGAGAACGCTGAGAAGGTTTTTATAGAGAAAAAATTTGGACTAAGAGACAAAGAAGATATCTCTTCACCGCACCCCTACACGATCAACCTATGGATTTCTGCAAGCTGGAAGCCAGAAGTCTAGGGTAGGCGTGCACACCGATAGCGCATTGCATTAATGCCAAAACCACGAAAGTCAGTATTCGGTGGATTTGCGGCCGATTTTACTTGGTTTTCCCATTTCTCCCGTTGGCATTTTCCGAAATTCAAAGAAGTTGACGATATAACCATTAAAGATTGCCTTGGATGCTTTTATGATAAACTGAAATGCATTTCTCTATTTTATTGTATTGTTCTTGAGAGCCTTCAGTTGAGTATGATATACATAACTGATTGAATCATGTTGTAATTACATGTATGTATGTTATTCATGCATAATGAGTGAAGGCTACAATCAAGGAGAATATGTGATGATCCTACATATACTCATAGAGATGTGAAATCAAAATGACTTGGATAGAATGAAATGTGTAGATGATGATATATCTTCATGGTTACACATACTTACATATAATGCTCTCATGGGCAAATGAAAGACAGTGATTTCCTTACATCATGATAATGCTTAAGGCATGCGACCGTAAGCAGTTAACTTTGTTTTAAAAAATATATATATATACATATATTATGTGTAAATCAAGAATAAAGACACCGATTAGAATCTAAGATATGGCCAATATGAGACTATCCGATCATAGAATGATATCGTGATCTGAGATTACACTATAAGACAAGTATAGAGTGAGGAAATCATAGATTGAAACGGCGATTAGTCGAAAATTTTGAGAAAGGTCAAGATTAGCCGAAAATTTTTTTGAGGAAATCTTTGACTTATGTTAATTGCATTAAATTATATTTACTATTTACTTGCATGTCCGACATTAATTGCTGGCATTGCGACGTATGTGATCTGTAAACCTCCTAGCGAGCGGCGTATAGGTTGTGGTGGCTTTAGCTCCAGGGGCTTCGGATTGTCTATAAATCTTGTACGCCCGTTACCCCACTCATCACACCAAGCGAACTTCTTTCATTACATACCTATTTCTCAATCTCCATTCCTTTCTCATTCAAAGTTATTTCTGAGATCCCTAGAGAAATGGCCGATAATAAGTCTTTCAACTTGAATTTTGAGACTGGCAATGTAGAGCTTGATTTAAATCTAAGTCTCGGAGATAACAAAGGGAAGAGACCTGTAGACAGGTCACCAGAAATTAAGAAGAGAAAGAGGGATGTAATAGAGTTGGAGGAGGACAGTACTGCAACATCCTCAGAAAATAAGCTTGCGTTTCTGGAGCGTAAGATCGAAAATCTGGAGCGTAAGATAGAGAGCCTGGAATACAAGACAGAGGACCAGAAGCGACTAATAAATCGTCTCTTTGAAAACCAAGAGAAACTGATAAACCGTCGTTTCGGGGAACTAGCTAATCGAGTTGATAGACATTCAATGTTTGCAACTCAAAATTTTCGTGACCAACAAACAAGGTGTATTGACTGTATGAACGGAGTAACTTCTGCTTTTCGCCAAATTTCTCAGGCGCTTCCTCCAGAAACCCTTTCTAGGCTACAACGATTAGCTTCCTCCTTAAGGTCTGAAGCACCTTCCTCTTCTAGACCTGGAGCACCTTTTACATTTCAAAAGCCTTCTCGTCCTTAATTTATTATTTCTTTTGTTTGTATCTAAAGCTATATTTGGTCTAAGCTTCATGTATTAAAATTATCTATGTACTAGAAATAAAATTTAAGTTAGTATTTAGATCTTCTTTGTTGAAGTGATTCCTTTTACTGAAAGAACTTGAGGAATGAGAAAATGTTAGACTTATATTTCGTACTTGATTATGAAAATTCTAAAGCAGAGTATGGTAATATCCTTTTGACTGAGAAGAGTTACTAAAATAATATTTCATTGCATTTCTAAGCTATGGAGGAGTGCTAAATAAGTATTTTATGAACCTATACATAGAGAACTATGGGTTTGCCATAATCATTGAAGGGATACGACTCTATATGAGTCATTGAGGTGAGAGGAATTTCCATATATATAATTATGCATGAGGAGTATGTTATTTACTTAACACATTTTCTGGGATTGTTCTTCCTAGAGATTTATGTAATAATTTTACGTGATTTTTCCTTTTATATGACGCATTCAGCTGAGAGTATCGCCTTAAGGTAGAATGATCGCCTTCGGGCAAGAATATTGCCTATGGCCAAAATGATGCCTTCGGGTAGGATACTTGTATTCGTAAAAGTTATAAGCTATGTGTATGGTAGCTTGTGTTCTGATATTCAGTATAAACTGGAAAGACCACGTGCTACTGTTGAGAAGACACCTATTTGAGGTTTTACATAGAGACAGAGTTCGTCTCTGATTATGTGGTTTGAGTTTGGTAAAGGTTATGAGGATGAGATACTTTATGGTACAAAAGGTTGTGGAGAAGATTAAACTGATGAGAAAGAGAATATTTGCTGTTTAGAAAAGGCAAAAGTCCTATGCAAATCATTGATAATGCGGTTTAGAGTTCACAGTCAATAGTATAATGTTCTTGTAAATCTCACCAAGGGTGTGATGAGGTTTTGGAAGAAAGAGATGCAAAGGATGAGATATGGACGAAGTAATCACACTTATTTCAGTCTTGGGATAAGTTTTGAATTCGAGGGACCGAATTCTCTTAAGGGGGTGATAATGTAATACCCATGAAAAATAAAATATAAATATTTGTTTACAAACTACTGTTACTATTTCAGTATACGATACTATTCACTCGTATAATACTATTTACGTATATGATACTGTTCATTTATACAATCAAAATGTCAAGTACTAGATGTGGTTTGGTCATAAGAGAAAACTAGAAAGAAGTTCGTAGGAGAAAATGACGTTTTATAGGTGAAAATACCCTCAGGGACTAAAATGAAAGGACTTATTTGAAAAGAAATTTAAAGGTTTAAGAGAAAGGATAGTTTTCTCTTTAAGTTTTCAATAGTAATAAAAGAAAAAAATTTTCAACCGTTGCCACGATTTGCACAGTAAAATGCATTATTAGAAATGTCATTTTCATAAATAGTAAATTGAATATTTTATTAACGCATAGTATCAAATAGTACCCTTGACTTTTGCTATAAATAGGCCTTTCCATTTCACTTCTAAACTCACACCTTCAACTTCTCTTCTTCTCTTCTTAAGTTTCTCTTGCTTCGACGCTAGGTCTCTGAGATTTTGGGCTTTTCCTTTTTGTTTAGGTAAGGATACTATGCCTTTCTATGTCTTTCAAATTCTAGAAGTTATTTTCTTAAGTATGCTCTGTGGTTGCGGCTTTGGCCGATCTTCCACATCAGAAAAATTGTCCTTAGCTGTTTATATGTTATTTTGATTCTCTGATTACCGAAATAGAATGTAAACTGTGAAGAATACATGTTTAGGAAAGTTCTGGCTAAGGAAAGACCTGGTTTTTAAGTGTGCCCAGTGTGACCCTCCACTCTTTCCTGGGAACTTACCTGGTGTACTCTTTTACATATTGTATTCTCTATTTCTGATATGAATAGTACCCGTACGTATGAATAGTAACCATACATATGAATAGTATCCGTACGTAAAAATAGTATTCATACGTATGAATAGTGACCGTATATACGAATATTATCCATATATATAAATAGTATCCATACGTATGAATAGTGACCGTATATATGAATAGTAACTGTATGTATGAATAGTACCATATGTATGAACAGTATCTGTATGAAAACAATCTTAACTTGTTTTCTCTAATCTTTCATGAAAATCTTTGTAGCGGAATACTGAAATTCATCTGTGTACTATTGTCTGTAACGACTTAGAGGAGCGATATTCGTACGGAATCCAGGTGAGTGGAACGACCCCGTTTTAATAGAGTTTTAGCATTACTGGTGATAAAAAGTATGTTGTAGGACACTCCCAAGATTCATAGGGGGAAATTGGATTCAGAATGACGAATCTAATGAGATAATTAATCCAAAAGTATGGATAAGACGAAACAAGTATTTCATGATGATGTGAAGTTTGAATCTTTTCAAAAACAGATTAATTGTTATCTTGATTTGTGGTTTATAAATCTATAATATAGTTATATAATATACCTGTTGTATGGATGAATATTATATTGAGCTTCTGATTATGATATGAAATGCTATTGATTGTGATTGAGCGGGACAGTACCCCCTCTCACGACAAGGCGGAAAACCCGGTTGACAGGGTGTCTTGACCAATGAGTGTGGAGACAACGATTCCCTCAGTAGGGATATAGCCCGGATTGGTGATAAATCCGTGAGGCGCCCTAGCTAAGAGGATGAGGTTGTGCGTCATCGCGGAAATATACATAATTGGTGAGTCGGCCTGTGTGCGCTCTCCGGGATATATTGCCATTGACGAGTACTAGTAACGTTTATTGAATTAGATAAATTTTTATCTTTTTGTATGTAATTTCTAACTATGTTTATTGGTTGAGTATGAACCTTCGGATATACTTGCATGACTGGTAATGTATTTGAATTTTATTAACGCGAGGCCGATTCGCTCATTGAGTTTAAAAGCTTACACTGTTTGTACAACCTTTTTGTTCAGATCAGGTTGCCAGTGAAGAATATCTGCTAGAGGAGTAGATCACTTTGGACCTTCCTGTTGTCGGGTAGACCCCTCTTTTGTTATAGATTATGTTGCTCTGTAATCGTCTAGGACATCTAGGTCAGGGGTTTGGCATTTGGTTTGTATGTCAGCATAATAATGTATTTTATATTGAGAATCTATTATTATGTGCAAATCATCTCTATGAATTTCAAATAAGAAAATTTGATATATTTTCTTCAGGAATGGTTATTTTGATAATGACTAAACTCATGGGTAGAATTTATCGAAAGGCTTACAGTGATGGGATATTCATCATTGTGCCGGTCATGTGCCCAAAAAACGGGTCGTGACACTTTGAAACTTCTTTGTCTCATCACTGTTGATCATCTCCTTATATTTTTCATTTTGAAGAAGTTAGTAACAACTTTTAACATTGAAAGAGTTGTTTTTAGAGAGGAACCATGACCAATATTAATCCTCATGTAGATGAACATAGAGGTGTATATTCAAGATCTCTTTCACATCACCAGAACAAAAATTTGTCATATTTGTTCTTTGTCCAGTTCTCTCAATTCTTCCTTGATGAGTTCACTCACTTTGTTGACTAGATCTACAACCTTAAGTAGATTGTGTCATGTTGGATTCTCAGGTATTCTTAGCGAAGGGTCTTTCTATGTTCAAGTGTTTTCCCCATCCCCTATCCATCAGACTATTCCTAACTTTAAGGCCTCCTTGATTTCGATTAGACTTTAGCACACAAAAAAGTCTTCAACACCTACAACTGCATTTAAAAAAGATGAATTAGGGAAATATTTGGCCTTCAAAACTTTAAAAACTAGAATGTTTTAAGAGTGTATCAATCTCCAGCACTACTTTGCAAGGATAGCAAGATTGAAATTCTTTAGATCTCTAAAACCAAGTCCTCTACGTCTCCTAGGTAACATCATTTTTTCCCATTTTAGCTAGTGTATTTTCCTTCCATCTGTGTTTGAACCCCACTAGAATTTTGCCATCATCTGCGTAACCTCAAGACAAAAAGAATCAAGAAGAAAGAAACAAACTCATATAATATGAAGGAATAGCCTATGCTACAGCTTTAATTAAAATCTCCTTTTAAAAGAAGTTTTTCCTTCCATACTTCCAACCTTCTCCAAACTTTCTCATTTATTTCATTGAAAGTTGCATTTTTTTTCTTGCCAATAATGGTTGGAAATCCAAGATACTTCTCCTTGAAGGTGCTTGAGTTAATTTATAGAGATCTCATAATCTTGCTTCTTAGTCTTCCTGTATAGTTAGGACTAAAAAATATGGAAGATTTATCAAAATTTATTTTTTGTCCATAAGCAATATCATATTCTTTAAGAATCTCTTTAAAACAATCACAATTTGGAATATCAACTTTTAGAAAAATCAAATTATCATCTTCAAATAATAGGTGAGTCACTCGGAGCATTTCTACACACTATAACACCTTGAATTTTTTGTTCTCTCTCCTATTTATTTATCAAAGAGCTAAAGCCCTTGGCATAAATAAGGAAAAGATATAGGGAGAGTGGTTCTCATTGTCTAAGGCCTCCATTCGGGAAGAAAGCTTCCCCATTAGTTCCATTGACTGCTACCTTGAAAGATGTCGACTAGACACAACTTATGATCTTCTTAACCCAATTTGAAATAAACCCCAACTTGCGCATAATGGCTTGTAAGAAATCCCACTCGACTGTATCATAGGCCTTGCTCATATCCAACTTGATAGCCATTTTCCTTAACTATATGCATTTTTCTTTTTCATAGCATGTAATAACCCATGGGCTAAAAAAACATGATTAGTGATTTGTCTTTGAGGCATACACTTTGATTTTTAGAAATAATATCAAGTAAAATAAACTTTAATCTGTTATTCAAAATTTTTGCAATAATCTTATAAAGAACAATACACAGGCTAATAGGATGATAATGAGACATATTATCTAGGTTTTTAATCTTTGGAATAGTGATAATATAGGTAATATTAATGTCACATAAATTGCCTCCCTTATTAAGAAAATCTAGAATAGCTTTCGTTACTTTATCACTCACGATATTCTAGTAAGTTTGATATCTAGCATTTATATATATTTTTTAACCCCTAATTTGGTCTATTTGCATTTCCATCTATAAGAATTCTCCAATTTTATTACACTTTGTGATTTATTGAGTCTAAATTAATCTTGCATGGAAAATGAATTATTTTCATATTTTAGAACCTAAATTATTAAAGACTCAATTTAATCCATTGGTATGCTTTGCAGAAATTAAATTTAGAGATTTTCTGATGATGTGGCGCTGAGGTGGACAGTTTTTGCTGACATGGCACTTATGTGGCATTTTTCTGATGAGCAAGATGCTGACTAGACTTGCCACTGCGTTTTTGCTGACATGGAGATGTGTGGGGCCCTTAAACCAGACCTGCTAGCCCTTGCATGCTGACTAGTTCCTGCATATTTCCCAAGCTTTGCTGAAAATGGCAATCAGCTTTCTGCATGGTTAAAGAGACCTTCTGCTGCACTATTTTTATGAAATTCTGTTGCTGCCTACTGCTCTTCTTCTGTAGAACAATTCAGCCACATTTCAGTCCTCCTTGTTGAAAGTCAACTAAGCATCTAGGGTAGAATATTCTGAGGAATTTTTAGGGCATCTGTTTTGTAACATTCCAGCCTGACTTGTCTTTGGCTGTAACTTAGGAATTTCGTAGCTCTCTCTCCCTCTCTGTTTTCTCTTCTGTCATTTGCTGTTTTGCTTTCATGGAGGGCTAAGTCTTCATTGTAATCAGTCATTGGACCATTGGGATGTTATAGCTTGAACTAAGAATGCAAGATAAGTGTTTTATTCTCCATTTCATCTCATTTCGTTTCTGTTTTGCTGTTATGTTTATGTTGCTGTCAGATTCTAATTAGAGGTTGAGAAGTAACATAAACTGATTTATATATATAAGATATAACCTTGCTTGACTGATTAGGAGAGTGAGTGAGGCGAAATGACTAGTTAGATGATATATTTAACTTGGTTTAGTTGAGGTTTTCTATTGAATGCATCTAGTTATAGTAGAGAAGATGTTCTTGACTGTAATTAGTAGCATTAAATTTTAGAAGTTATTCTAGAATTATTTTCATAAAGAACCAAACAATGGAATGAGAACAAAACTGAATCAATGAGTTAGGTAATGATAGTTGCACCCTCATGAATCCTAGTGGCTGATTACATAGTCTCTTTACTGTCAACACCTTGCAAATTTCGCTGCTGCTGCTGCTGCTGTAGTTATTTGGTTACTGTTCTGTTCTATTTTTATTAGCACTGCCAACAAACCCCCCATTTATGTACTTTTCATTAGTGTTTGGATGTTTAGAACAATTAATTAGTGTTTAGAAGTAAGGCTCCTTGAGTGAATAAGACCTGGGAATCACTATACTGCAAATTGCCACGAATTTAATTCTGGGCAATTCGGCATCGTAGTGGCGTGAACCAAAGTTTGATAAAAATGTGCAGGGAAACCATCTACACCCAGAGCTCTCAGGGAGTTCATATGAAAAATAGCACTGTTGACTTCATCCCTAGTGAAAGGCACACTGAGGCTCACATTCATTTAATCAGTTACATGTTTTTCAGCAACATCAACAACATTTGCCCAAGCTCTAGTACTGGCATATTTAAAGATGTCTTTGAAATAGTTATTGGCCACACTATTGATGTTGTCATGCTTTTGCTAGTTTCCGTGGTTATCCTTGTTGAGTTATAATATTTTTTTTGGCCCTCTATGATGCTTTTGAGTGAAAAAAATATAGTATTTTTATCTCATTCTTTTAGCCAAAGAGCTATGGATCTCTGTTTCCATAATAATTCCTCATTTTCCAGTAGCTTATTTAACTCAGGCTCAAGTTCTCTTTGTCTTATAGTATCACCTATTTTCTCATATTCTTGATTTATCTTTTCCTAAAGCTTTTTAATATTTCAGCCTACATGCCCATAGGTCTGCCAATTCCAACTATTCATAATTAAGCCAATCTTTTCTAAAGTAGAGAGAATCTCGCTAATGTCACCCCTTTCATTTACCATTCAACAATCATAGAAAAGCCTTTAAAAGTCATTGTTATTTGACCACATGCATTCATATTTGAACTTTTTTCCTATTTCCTATATAAACCTTTGACTGAAGCCAGAAAGGTCACAAAGCATTGTTAAGTGGTTAGAACTTCCCTTATTTAAATGCTTGACCATATAATTAGGAAAGATACTTATCCAATTGTCATATGCAAGACACCTATCTAGTATCACTTTTATGTTACTACGATTACACCAGGTAAAGGGGTAGTCATAGAAGCTAAGATCCCAAACATTGCAATACCCCACCACTTAATGAAAAATATGAATATGATGGCTAGGCCACTGGTAGCTTCCTTCTTGCTTAGACTTCAACACTTTGTTGAAATCTTCTAACTAAAAACATGATAGATTCAAACTAAATTTCAAATTTTTCATAGCCTCTCAACACCTGTATCTAAGATTAGTAACAAAGTTCTTCGTAAACCACTGTTATTCTCTAGTCCCTGTTTTTCCTATAAGAAACTTTAACATTAATAAAATAACAAGAAGAAGACATAATACAAATATCAATTTCATTATTCCAAAAGAGACTAAGACCACCACTTCTACCCTCACAATCAACATTAAAGTAATTCCCAAAACCCAAGCTATTTAAATACTTTTCATATCAAAGTCTTTTTGTTTTTTCCCACAGAAAAAAAGGATATCCGATCTATGTCACCTTTTAAGCAACTTTAGGGATCTAACTGCATAGGAGTTCCCAAGGCCCCAACTGTAATACCCGTTAATTTCAGAATATAATTCGCTTAAGAGTATTTTAGAATTCTACAACGTTACTTTAGTTATTTATTTTGGTCATTTTTAATTTTCATATTTAATTGTTCTCTTTGAATATTATTTATGAAAATTGAGTTAAATGACTGGACTAAATATTTGCACAATGAGGGATATATTCTAAGAATGGTGAAATTCATGGAAAAGTGGTTGCAGAATGGTCAATTAATCCATTTATTGTAAATTGACTGGATGGGTTTGGATGTTGGGTTATGGATACCCATGGGTTATTGAATAACCCATTAGAAATATTTAATATAAAGTTTCAATAGTAACCTCATATTTTTCACTCAGCCGAAGGAAGCAGAAAAGATTCTTTCTCAGTTCTTCATTTTCTTCTCAAATCCTTTCCTTGATCTTCAGAAGTTCGATTATTTGTTCGGTTCAAAAGCTTTGTAAGGATCAAAGGTAAGCTTTAATCCGATTATTTTCCTTAAATTTCAGTTTATGTAGAAGATCAGAGGAGGTTTTGTTCTTGAAGATTTTGATGATAATTCATGAATCTCAGTTGTTTTAGAAGTTATATTTGAGTTATAATCGGTTAAAAGAGTTGAAATTCTGGTTTTGAAACAAGAAAGGAAAGGATGAATTTTTGAAAGATTTTTCTGCAAAACCGAGTTACTGTAGCGACCAGGGATTTCGAAACAAAATCTGGAAAATTTTCTTCGGGTTACTGTAGCAGTACTGTAGTGTCGGCAGTCAACGGTACTGTAGCAGTCAACGTTACTGTAGCAAACCAGTACTGTAGTGAACCGTTACTGTAGCGAACCGACACTGTAGCAAACCGTTACTGTAGCAAACCGTACTGTAGCAACCCGTTACTGTAGCAGTCAGAAAATTTTACGTATTTTCGTGATTTTGTTTCCTTTCTTATGATTCCTTGTAATATATTTTACTAGGAAATTTTCCTACACAAATTCTAGTGTGGAACAAGGTAAACTTGGACAAACATCAAGGTGAGTGAATAACCTTGCTCAGCTACTTTGATATTATTAGTCAAAGTACAATATAAGTCCCATTTACAATATTATTTGGATAATAAGCAATTAATTTTTCATATGGGAGTATATGATGATCAGTAGAAATAAGAGTATGAAGAAACTATTTATTTCATGACAATTGTACTATGTGATGAATTCTCACTATTTTATTAATGAGTAAAGATCTACGGGATCTAATACACGAGTGTGAAAGGGTTAAAGTCCCATACTACTCGGTGTATATCTAAGAAATCTTATACACGAGTGTGAAAGGGTTAAAGTCCCATACTACTCAGTGCATATCTATGAAATCTATACACGAGTTGAAAGGGTTAAAGTCCCATACTACTCGGTGTATATCTATGAAATCTTATTCATGAGTTTGAAAGGGTTAGAGTCCCATACTACTCGATGTATAAGATAATTAATTATATGAGTAAATGTGGTATTTGTACTTTTGATATTTTATATAGTACAGTTATTTACTTACTGAGTTTTTAAATAAACTCACACTCCCTATGATTATTTTTTTTTCAGATACAGAAAACAGAGAAGAAGAGAATCTGTTTGAAGATTAGAAGCCCCTTGGGATTATTCTCTATTTCTGTCTGGTGGGACACCAGTACTTATTAATGTGGATATTAGAAAAGCTCTGTATTTTCTATAGGTCTCCTAGGCTTGCGATGAGATAGAAATATCAGACTATGTATGTCTATATTTGCTTATCAGATGAATATAATTCTGTAGTGTGGAATGAATGATTAAGGTTGAATGTAAAACCTTACAGAATATATGTATATAACGTATGTTTGAGAATTATATCAAATGAGTAGTATCTTTTCACATACTCAATTTTTGGGATGTGACAAATTTGGTATCAGAGGAAAGGTTTTATAGGTCCCCTATAGAGTACAGAGCAAAGTGATCTTTGTGGGCCCTTCCCTATTGTCATGAGCCGCGGCATGACCATAGGATTAGGTTCCATAAAAGACCTTGTAGAGTATAACGTCATTTTATAGATAACTTCTCAGTGGGGCTAGTAAGTGATATTTTGTTTATGTCTGAAAATTGTTTGTTATGTGTGTAGATCTGTGACAGATCAATGTCAGAAGGATCTTCTAATAATAATGAGCATATGGGTCCAAGGAGGGCCATAAATCCACCAGTACATGTGCAAGATGATCCTAACCGTGGTGATAGTTTACATGCTCAAAGTACTGAGGGCGCAACTAGTGAGCAAGCAAGAAGAGTCGAACCTGATGCTCATGTCGGTAATGCAACTATTGCACATGTGATTCATTTGATGAATGAACGATTTGACCGATTTGAGGCTGAAATGAGAGGTCGAGCTGCACAAGCTAACCTGCCAGTGGATCCTCCTATTGTTGAAGCTGAAAATGTACCACCAGCTCCGTTAGCTGGAGGAGTTAATGTAAGAGAGGTAAGAATGTCTGAATTCCAGAAAATGAGGCCTCCTACTTTTTCAGGGGAAGATCCCAAAGAGGACCCACAATGTTTTCTTGAAGATTGTGAAGCAATCTGTGATGCTATAGGGTGTTCTCCTACTCAAAAGGTAGAATTCACTTCCTTTCAGTTAAAAGGTAGGGCTGGTAAATGGTGGAGGAACTGGAAGAAAGCTAGAATTCAAGGCGCACCGCCAGTTATGTGGACAGAATTTTACAGATTGGTTATGGATGAATTTCTTCCGGCAAGTGAACGATCATCCAGGGCCAGAGATTTTCTGTATCTACGGCAGGGAACCATGACTGTTGATGAATATTCAGCTCAGTTTGTTAAATTATCTGAATATGCCCCTGAAATCATTCCTTCTGAAAGGAAGAAAATAGAAAAGTTTGTGGAAGGGCTTCGTGATGCCTTATATGATCAAGTGGGTTCTAATATGAATGATTACTCTTCGTACTCAGAAGCTGTTGATGTGGCCCGAAGAATGGAAAGGAGGTCAAAGAATAAAGAAGAATATCGTCAAAAGAAGAAGGCCAGATATAGGAGATCTTTTAATCAAGGGGAAGACTCAGGGACTTTTACTGCACCACAACATGCTCCAGCCACTCCTACTAAGTCATCTTATTCTATAGCCAGTGTGGCTAAGCCTCGTTCAGAGAGCAGGGGTGGTTTTAGCTCTTCTAGTAGAGGAGGTACTCAAGGTAGAAGGGAAAAACCTCAATGTCCTGAATGTGGAAAGTTTCACTTCGGAGAATGCAGGTTAAACACTGTTGGTACAGGCTGTTTTCACTGTGGACAAAAAGGACATTTTATAAGGGAGTGCCCTCAGCTCATGACAAGACCAGGTCAAGGGTCTACTTTGCCACCTCGACCACAATCTATTACTCAAACACCAACCCCTTCAACAGGGGGTAGTATGGGAAGAGGTTCTGGAAGAGGCCAAGGTGACCGTGGAAAACAAGCTGCTGGCAGAGGAAATGCAAGAATATATGCTCTAACCCGACAGGATGCTCAAACATCCAATGCTGTAGTTACAGGTATATTATCTGTTAATACTTTTGCTGCACGTATTTTGTTTGACCCCGGTTCTACTCACTCATATGTGTCACCCCTATTTGCCAAGAGATTTGCAATTGATTCGATTATTCTTAAAGAACCATTCTTGGTTTCCACACCGATGAGAGAGACTTTGATGGTTAAAACATGTTATCGTTCTTGTAAAATAATCGTTGGAGGCATGGAAACTGAGATAGATCTTATGGTTCTCAATATGTTAGATTTTGATGTGATTCTAGGGATGGACTGGCTATCTTCTTGTCATGCTACTATAAATTGTCGTGACAAAGTTATTTCCTTTAATATACCGGGGAGGAGTAATTTTGTGTTTCAAGGAGATCGAAGTGATGTACCTTGCAACATGATATCTATGTTAAGTGCCCAGCGTATGTTGCGAAAGGGATGTCAGGGATTTCTAGCTTTTATCAAAGATTTAGAAAAGAAAGAACAGAAGTTAGAAGACATTCATGTGGTTAATGAATTCCCAGATGTGTTCCCAGAAGATTTACCTGGATTACCACCAGAAAGAGATATTGAGTTCAGTATTGATTTGGTCCCAGACACAAGACCAATTTCTATTCCACCTTATCGTATGGCTCCTGTTGAGCTAAAAGAACTTAAAGAACAATTGGAAGATTTGTTAAACAAAGGGTTCATTCGCCCAAGTTTTTCACCTTGGGGTGCTCCTGTTCTTTTTGTGAAAAAGAAAGATGGTTCTATGAGATTATGTATAGATTATCGTCAACTGAATAAAGTCACAGTGAAGAATAAGTATCCTTTACCAAGGATAGATGATTTGTTTGATCAGCTTCAAGGAGCAAAATACTTCTCAAAGATTGATCTAAGGTCTGGATATCATCAGTTACGAATTAAGAGTGATGATATACTTAAGACTGCTTTTCGTACACGGTATGGACATTATGAGTTTCTTGTGATGTCTTTTGGGTTGACAAATGCACCAGCAGCATTTATGGATTTAATGAACAGAGTGTTCAAATCATTCCTTGATAAGTTTGTAATTGTGTTTATTGATGATATTTTGGTATATTCAAAGAGTCATGAAGAACATACTGAACATTTGAGAAAAGTGCTTCAGACTTTGAGAGAGCATCAGTTGTACGCAAAGCTCTCAAAATGTGAATTCTGGATGAGTCATGTAACATTTTTGGGACATGTTATTTCCCAAGAAGGTATTCATGTAGATCCAAGTAAAATTGAAGCAGTAAAACAATGGCCTCGACCAACAACTGTGTCTGAAGTACGTAGTTTTCTTGGCTTAGCAGGGTATTACCGTCGCTTTGTCAAAGATTTCTCTAAGACGGCTCTTCCATTAAATAAGTTAACCCGAAAGAATGTTAAATACATTTGGGATGATTCATGTGAACAAAGTTTCACCCAATTGAAAGAGTGTTTAACTTCTGCACCAGTCTTAATTTTACCATCAGGACCAGGGGGTTACTCTGTATTCTGTGATGCCTCAAAGATAGGCTTAGGGTGTGTGTTGATGCAACATGGTAAAGTCATAGCTTATGGCTCACGTCAGCTTAAAAAGCATGAATTGAATTACCCCACTCATGATTTGGAAATGGCAGCTGTAGTGTTTGCCCTAAAGATATGGAGACATTACTTGTATGGGGAAACTTGTAAAATTTTTACAGATCACAAAAGCCTTAAGTACATTTTTGAGCAGAGAGATCTCAATCTAAGGCAACGAAGGTGGATGGAACTTCTGAAAGATTATGATTGTACCATCCTTTACCATCCAGGTAAAGCAAATGTAGTGGCTGATGCTCTAAGTCGAAAGTCTATGGGAAGTTTAGCTCACATTGCCACTATAAGGAGGTCTCTAATACATGAATTACAAGAATTGGAAGCTGATGGAGTATTCTTCGAGATCACTGAGTCAGGTACATTTCTGGCTCATTTAACAGTTAGATCATCCCTTGTTGAAAAAGTAAAAGCAACTTTAGAAGGTGACATTGATATGGTCAAAATAAGAGATAAGGCAAGGCAAGGTCTAGCACCAAGTTTCTTGGTAGATGAAGAAGGAGTCTTATGGTTTAATGGTAGACTCTGTGTCCCCAACATTGAATCTTTGAAGCATGAAATCTTAATGGAAGCTCATGGTTCACCCTACGTTGTACATCCTGGTGCTGTGAAAATGTATCAGGACTTGAAACAAGTTTATTGGTGGGAGGGCATGAAGCGAGACGTGACTGACTTTGTAGCTCGATGTTTGACTTGTCAGCAAGTTAAAGCTGAACATCGACGACCACCTGGATTGATGCAAAAACTAGATATTCCCGAATGGAAGTGGGAAAGGATCACCATGGATTTTGTAGTAGGTTTACCTCGGTCAACAAAAGGAAATGATTCAATATGGGTCATAGTGGATCGACTTACTAAGTCAGCACATTTTCTTCCTGTTCATACCACTTTCAGTGTAGCAAAACTTGCTCGACTTTATGTTAAAGAAATAGTGAAACTTCATGGTGTACCAATATCCATTATATCAGACCGAGGACCTCAGTTTACTTCTCGGTTCTGGAAGGTCTTTCAAGAGGCTTTGGGTACCAAAGTGAATCTTAGCACAGCATTCCATCCTCAGACTGATGGACAGTCCGAAAGGACAATTCAGACTTTAGAGGATATGCTAAGAGCTTGTGTGATGGATTTCAGTGGAAGTTGGGAAGATCATTTGTCTCTTATTGAATTTGCTTATAATAACAGTTACCAAGCCAGTATTCAGATGGCACCTTTTGAGGCTTTGTATGGGAGACGGTGTCGATCTCCTATAGGTTGGTTTGAACTTGGTGAAACCAAAATATTTGGACCTGAGATGATACAGGAAGATATAAATAAAGTTAAACTGATCAGAGAGAAGTTGTTAACTGCTCAGAGTAGACAGAAGTCTTATGCGGACAACCGACGACGTGACCTTGAATTTGCAATAGGTGATATGGTTTTCTTACGAATCTCACCTATGAAAGGAGTAATGAGATTCGGGAAGAAAGGCAAGCTTAGTCCGAGGTATGTTGGCCCATATGAGGTTGTAGACAGAGTGGGTAATGTGGCATATCGCCTAGACCTACCTTCCAACCTAGAGGGAGTTCATCCAATATTTCATGTGTCCATGCTACGGAAGTATCTTCCTGATCCTTCTCATGTCATTCAACCCCAAGAAGTTCATTTTGATGAAACTCTCACCTACGAAGAGGTACCAGTAGCTATCCTTGATAGAAAAGTCAAGAAATTGCGTACCAAAGAAATTCCTACTGTCAAGGTTCTTTGGAGAAATCATTCTCGCGAGGAAGCTACGTGGGAGGCAGAAGATGAGATGTGGAAAAACTATCCACATTTATTTGAAACTTGAGGTAAGATTTTAATTCGGAGGACCGAATTCTTTTAAGGGGGGTAGAATGTAATACCCGTTAATTTCAGAATATAATTCGCTTAAGAGTATTTTAGAATTCTACAACGTTACTTTAGTTATTTATTTTGGTCATTTTTAATTTTCATATTTAATTGTTCTCTTTGAATATTATTTATGAAAATTGAGTTAAATGACTGGACTAAATATTTGCACAATGAGGGATATATTCTAAGAATGGTGAAATTCATGGAAAAGTGGTTGCAGAATGGTCAATTAATCCATTTATTGTAAATTGACTGGATGGGTTTGGATGTTGGGTTATGGATACCCATGGGTTATTGAATAACCCATTAGAAATATTTAATATAAAGTTTCAATAGTAACCTCATATTTTTCACTCAGCCGAAGGAAGCAGAAAAGATTCTTTCTCAGTTCTTCATTTTCTTCTCAAATCCTTTCCTTGATCTTCAGAAGTTCGATTATTTGTTCGGTTCAAAAGCTTTGTAAGGATCAAAGGTAAGCTTTAATCCGATTATTTTCCTTAAATTTCAGTTTATGTAGAAGATCAGAGGAGGTTTTGTTCTTGAAGATTTTGATGATAATTCATGAATCTCAGTTGTTTTAGAAGTTATATTTGAGTTATAATCGGTTAAAAGAGTTGAAATTCTGGTTTTGAAACAAGAAAGGAAAGGATGAATTTTTGAAAGATTTTTCTGCAAAACCGAGTTACTGTAGCGACCAGGGATTTCGAAACAAAATCTGGAAAATTTTCTTCGGGTTACTGTAGCAGTACTGTAGTGTCGGCAGTCAACGGTACTGTAACAGTCAACGTTACTGTAGCAAACCAGTACTGTAGTGAACCGTTACTGTAGCGAACCGACACTGTAGCAAACCGTTACTGTAGCAAACCGTACTGTAGCAACCCGTTACTGTAGCAGTCAGAAAATTTTACGTATTTTCGTGATTTTGTTTCCTTTCTTATGATTCCTTGTAATATATTTTACTAGGAAATTTTCCTACACAAATTCTAGTGTGGAACAAGGTAAACTTGGACAAACATCAAGGTGAGTGAATAACCTTGCTCAGCTACTTTGATATTATTAGTCAAAGTACAATATAAGTCCCATTTACAATATTATTTGGATAATAAGCAATTAATTTTTCATATGGGAGTATATGATGATCAGTAGAAATAAGAGTATGAAGAAACTATTTATTTCATGACAATTGTACTATGTGATGAATTCTCACTATTTTATTAATGAGTAAAGATCTACGGGATCTAATACACGAGTGTGAAAGGGTTAAAGTCCCATACTACTCGGTGTATATCTAAGAAATCTTATACACGAGTGTGAAAGGGTTAAAGTCCCATACTACTCAGTGCATATCTATGAAATCTATACACGAGTTGAAAGGGTTAAAGTCCCATACTACTCGGTGTATATCTATGAAATCTTATTCATGAGTTTGAAAGGGTTAGAGTCCCATACTACTCGATGTATAAGATAATTAATTATATGAGTAAATGTGGTATTTGTACTTTTGATATTTTATATAGTACAGTTATTTACTTACTGAGTTTTTAAATAAACTCACACTCCCTATGATTATTTTTTTTTCAGATACAGAAAACAGAGAAGAAGAGAATCTGTTTGAAGATTAGAAGCCCCTTGGGATTATTCTCTATTTCTGTCTGGTGGGACACCAGTACTTATTAATGTGGATATTAGAAAAGCTCTGTATTTTCTATAGGTCTCCTAGGCTTGCGATGAGATAGAAATATCAGACTATGTATGTCTATATTTGCTTATCAGATGAATATAATTCTGTAGTGTGGAATGAATGATTAAGGTTGAATGTAAAACCTTACAGAATATATGTATATAACGTATGTTTGAGAATTATATCAAGTGAGTAGTATCTTTTCACATACTCAATTTTTGGGATGTGACACCAACAATTCCACAAGACGACCTTCATTGTTGGCAGCAGACATCTTCAGAGTCTGTTACTATGTTAGATTGGGTGTTGCTCATAAAACACTTAATCTATTTTTGCTTCTTTCTTATGATATTTGCTTTTATATCAGGTGGTTTTATTTCCTCATTAGCTTCTGTAAATTTCCTATTTTGGCTTGCAGTAATATGTTACTACCTTTCTTGTTTTTCTTTACTATCCTTCTCCATTTTTTCTTTCTTGCCTGGTTGTCGATGAATTTGTGGCTTTTTGCACTATAGCAATATCAACATTCTGGTTTGTTGGAGTTATCTTGTCATTGTCATGTCCCCCTAGAGCTTTCTTGTCTCCCGTGAGCTGCTTTGACTAACTTCTTGACTTGGCCCAGTTTGATAAATTATATTGTCTACAGTATATGCCTTTTCTTGAACTTCTTGTTCTCTTTTAGTTTTAATTATTCTTTCATTCATATGAGTTAGGCTTATTGGGTTGCCATTATCCCCATGCATCATCTTAAATACTTCTAACTACTTTGTCACTACTTGTACTTGGCCATCAACCACTGAACTACTTCTTTTTGTGTTACCTTCATGCACTTGCTAACTTGATGATATGTTTGAGTCTTTCCTCAGTCTTATTTGTGAAGCTTTAAGCTGTGGTCCAAGTCCTTTTGATGTAAAGTTATTCCTCATTGCTATTGAGAAAGACTCTTCTTCATGACCCATTTGGCCACAATGATAACAAAAGCATCCAATATTCTTGTATCTTAGGTACACCCAGGAAGACCCATATGTCTCATGCTCAACATTTACTCTTTCAAAAAGAGGATTGTTTATATCAAATTCCAATTGGGCTTAAAAAAAAAAAGCATGGTTTGCCTTTGATATGAAGGTGTCAGCATTTATTACACCTCCAACTTCTCCAGCAATCTTTTTGCATATAGTTTATGTCTTGTAATGGGATTGCAAACCCTATATTTGAACCCAAATCTTCACCAAATGAAAAGAATCTTCATTCATATTTAATTTTCTATCTCATTTCTTTAGTATTAACCAAGAGTTTCGAAATAGCCACGGTCCTCCTTAAAGAATCCAAACAATATCATGTTCTTTGTGAAAAATGAACTAAAAAATTCTTGGTTTAATCTCCACTATCTTGAATCTCTCAAGTCTTTCCTAGATGTTGTTGAAGGTTGCTTCAAGGACACCTTTATTGATTGGTTTCTTAGTGAAGACCCTTCCCATCAGGCTCTTCTCATAAAATTTGTCATGCCCCAAAACCATGGCATATGACTAACACAACAAGTGGATAAATCCCAAATGCCTTAAGCCTAAACTCACTTTCCAACCAACCCTAAACTCACAGGAGGCCAAGAGAGATGTAGGGTTGATGAAGATTTAGTCGTTGGAGGGAGACAAAGTAATCACGAGAGAGAGAGAGGGAGAATATTATGGGGTGAATGAAGAGTTGAGGCTAAAGTGGAAATTTAAGTGTCAGTGTGTGGGAATAAAATTAACCATTTTGCTCCTCAACTTAAAAAAGAAAAGAATATGGGTTCAAAGGTGAAATAGAAAATTCTTAAAAACAAGAGATCCGAATATCCAACACTCACCACAGTTAATCCACTATGCCACAACTATCTCAACAAAACACCTACCCACCAACACAGCAACTTTTACTATATTATTTGTAAAAATATACACATTCCACGCCTCTTTCAATTTGGTCTCTCACAAGGACCTAGATGCATATAACCATGCTCTTAGCATATATTTCACGCTAAAATCCACACATATAGATAATTTTCCTCATCCACATGATATTTAGCATTTGTCCTTACTCACATATAACATAAGTATCTCATATAAACCATAGAAGTACCAAGATTCCATGCTCCTTTCTATCCCGTTCACACAGAACCTAACCATATGCTTAATTTCTTTGTACACACCACACATAGATCATATATACCAATTACACATCATTCACTTGGGTTCCTTTGCACCATCATGCACTCAAAGGCACAAACACCTTATAGTCAATTGTTATAAACCCACTAGTATTACATAATTGAACTCCATCCTAAATATTTGTGTTATTTATTTTCATCGTTTGGCTTCTTTCCGCCATGGCTTCGACTATCACCTTGCCATTGTTCTCACCCATGCTTGACAGACTTGTGCAGGGCAAAGTTGAAGCCATCAATCAGAATAGAGGAGAAAGCAGGGGTGATGGTCAAAACAACTTCAAACGGTCAAGTAGCTTTGACGCAACCCTACCGGAGAAGACTTCCGTCTTCAAGAAACCCTTAGGGGCCGTTTGGTATGCTCGCAGAAGCGGGAAAGGAAAGCGTCATTCCATTACTATACATTTTTTCCATTGTTTGGTACGGCTCGCTGTAGCAGTTGGAACGGAAACCAACATTCACTCTTCCTTCAAAATCCTAATATTCGTTTCCATCGCTTCATCGATGGAAAACTAGTCATAGAAAGGGAAAAGGAAGAGAAATGTCAAATTTCCCCACGCTTTGCTCTCGCGTTATGTCCTCCCGCACCTTCATTCTCGCACTTGCACACACATTCATATAATAAATTAAAATAGTAGCACCCGCAATATCCTTCGGTGTCTTCTTTGACGTCGCAGTATCCTTCTGCGTCGCAAGCACGCTTCCTTTACTGTCTTTCTGAGGTAACTTTTGTATTGTTCACAGTCACAATAATGGAACCCAACAAGCAAGATCTAACCTTTCTTGAATCAGCATGGTGGCAGGCGATCGGCCGTTGGGTGCCATCCTACTAGTCGTCGGGCGACCAGCCTGTAGTAGACCGATCGACAGGCCTGCAGTAGGCCGATCGACCGGCCTGTTGTGCAAAGGCTGGTCGACCGACTTGCTGTGTAATAGCCCAGTCGACCGGCTCCTGCCAGTCACTAGCAGCCGGTCAACCGACTATGTTGAGCTTATTAAGTTAAGGACAAAATAGTAAATTATTTTTATATTTATTTTTCATTATCTTTAAAAAAATATAATAACCTCATTTTCTTTCTTTTTTTTCCATTACATACCAAACAAGTTTTTTTTCTTTTCCTCCTCCTTTTTTCGTTCTCTCTTCCTTTTCATTTTTTTATTTCCTTTCCATTCTAACTCTTTCTTGGATATCAAACGGCCCCTTATTAACCCTAAGCAAATCTTGGAGTGCAATAGGGGAGGACCCTTTGATAATAATAAATTGTGTATATTAGTTTTACATGAATATCCAAACATACCACACAAAAAGACATACTTCAATTTTTTTGATATATTACCCAAAAAAAAACTTATTTAAATACAATTTTAACATATTTATGTATTTATTTTTAATTAATTTAGTTTATATATACATAGGAGACATATTTAGTGAGAATATAGTAGTTTAATCTGAAAGATGAGTTGAGAAAATAATCACTATTAAATCTCAAATTAATGAACCATATTGATACATAATTCATTAACTTGTATCAATAATTTTTTCCTTGATTTTTTTTTAATGAAAAGATTCTCCAATTTGAACTAATTCGTAATCTAAAGATAATTATTTTTTTCTCTCATTTCTCACATTAAATCACTCCTATCACATATAGAATATTTGTTTTTTGTTTTTGACGAGTAACAGTGTTAAATATCAGAACGCAGTTCTTTCTATTTTGTGAAAACAAATCAAATTTTAGGAAGAGGAAGGAACATCTTCAGCTAGATACGGCGTCGTTTGAGTGGCCATAGTACTACGAGACGAGCTTCCCTCCCTGTTCTGCGAAAGGTGACAAACGAAAGAAGCGAAGCGAACAGGGAATGGAAGCTGGAAGACAATAGCACAGAGGCTGACGAATATGGAGACGGAGACTCAGTGACCTGACGGAAGCCATTGGACATTGCATGTGCAGGCCACTGTTCTCCTCTTCCCACTCCTCTACGATGTCGTTTCCCCTTCCCACTCGTGGCCCCCTTCACCGTCGCTCCCAATCCGAGGGCCAATTCCGCATCCCCGACGACTTCGATCTCGAATCGGGCCCCTTCGATGGCCCCTCCATCCCCTTCGAAGATCTTGGATCAGAGGACGACCTCCTCTCCGCCTACATGGATTTTGACAAATCCGGATCTAGAGTTGAAAACGAATCCTCCGCCCCCAATCCACTGCCTGGCACATTGGGTAGCAATGGCAGCGCTGGGCCAGTTGAGAGGAGCAGCGACGGTGGGAAGCCGGCTAGACCTAGGCATCGGTACAGCAATTCAGCTGATGAGACTACCGCTTACGAGGCCATCGAGGCTAAGAAGGCAATGGCTCCCGATAAGCTTGCTGAATTGTGGACCGCTGATCCCAAGCGTGCAAAGAGGTTTGGTTCTCGTCCACAGAGATGTAGATTTTCCTGATATTTTAACTTTGAAAGGAATTTGGATTTTGGATGAGTGTGAATGTTTCATATTTGACTTGAAGATAAATATGGAATCCGATTTGTCCTTTGGACCACGCCGTACCATAATGTGGCCCCAGATATGTATGTTCAGGAGTAAATTTGCGCATCCTTCTCGTATGTTGTAGCTACTATAGTTAAATTCTTGCTATTGAGATGAAAGTCTAACTATTCACCATTCATAACGGAAATAGATATTAAGTTATACAAACTTCACTTGGTGAAGAATTTAACTGAAGTAGAAAATTGATCTATGCTTGTCATTTTCACCTCAAATTGTTTTTAAAAGGCTAATTTTTGTGCAATCTCAATGGAATATTTTATCTGCTTCTTTGATTAGCTGGTGATCAAGCTCTGCTGTGATTTTATATTAGATGAATTACTGAAGGTGATTGGTAAATATACCCATTTCCATATTGGAAAAAATTTAGCTTAAGTTTTCCTTACTAGAAAAGTTATGTTCTGTTATCTAATATTTGGTGATCCTTTAAAAATATGCTCTCATCAATTTGGTGCTAGCATTATCGCATATTCTATCATTTAAATATGTATTTCATTTTGTGGTATTAGCTACTCAGTTCAAAATTCTTTGTTAAGGTCTGAAACTTTGATTCTCCATTATTGACATGGCATAGTGATTCATATTGTTGTTACTTAAGGAAATTCCCCAACCTGTGTATCTAATGCAGGATTATGGCAAATCGCCAATCTGCTGCTCGTTCAAAAGAGAGGAAAGCTCGTTATGTAATAGAACTTGAGAGAAAAATTCAATCTCTTCAAACAGAAGCAACTACTCTTTCAGCACAATTAAATCTTATCCAGGTTTCTATTGAAATGTGCTTCCATCTTGCTTTGTTGATTAATATTACAATGAACAAATCTTGATCTGGTTAGGTTCGTTGGAACTGATACAAGTTAGCTTCATTGGAACTGATACAATTACTTCTGGATATAGCGCCACTTGCTTTTCACAGCCAAATGCATACTAACCTGTTATGTTTGTGCTTATGTAATTTAAAATGTGAATGTGGATAATTCCCAGAATGGTGACTTACGTATTTGCATATAAGGTGTGCTAATAGCTATAAATTTTAAATTAGTCAATAACTAATCATGTTAGAGTTCTTTTGCTTCAGAGAGGAAGTGGTTCAATGTATCTGATTACAATTTAGTGTCATTGCAATATAGTTATGAAGCTTGATGAACTAAAGATGAAGAAAATTTCTGTGCTTACTATTTATGGTGGTCTGGATTTGCTTCTTACCCCTTTTTGTCAAGTTTTAGGGTTTAGGGTTGCTGGTCCTGTCTCATTATTAGTTATTTGTCACTTGCTTTTGCTTCTTGTGGTTATTTTGCAGATGATCATATTTTCCCATTTTTTTAACTAGTTGTCAAGTTGCTCGTACATGATGTTGGATACACCTTTTATTGTTTTGAAACTTATTCTATTTTCAGAGAGATACAACTGGTTTGACTGGTGAAAATACAGAGCTTAAGCTTCAGTTACAAGCTATGGAGCAACAAGCTAAGTTACGTGATGGTAGGTGTCAATTTTCAATCATAGATTTGAGTATTTAAAATATGAACTTTATTTGTGCATCCATCCTTTTGGGGGTGTGGGTGGGGATGAATTTAAATTACTCCTCAGTGCTTTGGTCTAATTTAATTTTTGCACCATGTGGTTTAAAACGTGTCTTATTGAACGGGACCTTTTAGTAAATGAGATATCTAAAGAGTTGGTCATTGATAGAGCTCAATGACGTCGTGCGATCCATGTAGCCGACCCCACTTAGTGGGATAAGACTATGTTGTTGTTGTTGTTGTTGTTGTCGTGGTTTAAAACGTGTCATTCTGCCCCCTTTGAGCTTATTAATGTTATCAGATATTCATTTCTGTTGAATTTTTAACAGAAAATAGCATGTGCTTGGTAAAGGTTACAGAACAAGTTTTTACTCAGATAAATCCCTGATTAACCATAGTATATTCCACAGTCCCATTCTGCCATGAAATCTTTTTTCCAGTGATCTATCTTATTTTTTTGGCTTCAACATATTTGGAGTGGTTTGAGTAATGCAATGAAGCTAAAGGGGTCAGAGTGTCATTTTTTAGTGGGGTAGCAAAGGAATCGGGCCAAACCATAAAAGAGTTCTGAATAGTTTTTTAAAGAATTATTTGAATTCTATCTTTGACTTCAATGAAATGAGTACACAGAAACATGCAAGTATGAGCAGAAGAAAATCATTTTCCATAAAGTTTTTGTAAATTATTTTCAACTTTTGATGCTTTTTTTTTTTTTTGGCCGGGTGGGGGTTGGGAGAGTGTTAATTTTGACTCAAATTGAGATTCAAATTTTGGATCCTTCAACCTTGGAGATGATTCCAGCACTATTGAGCCAAATCTCATTGGTAACTTTCTTTCTAATACTATTTTTTATGGGCCAAAATTTATGCACTCTTGGCAAAGGAAAATGGAACCAAAAAAGGAAAATTCTGACCTCATGATAAAAAACCGATAACTGATACATTTGTTGTGTTAAACTTTCGGCTAAAATATTCTCATTGCTTGCTTAAATATAACTCACTTGCTAGACTTAAAACCGCCCCTCCCCCTTGGGAAAACAATTTTGCAGCTATAAATGAAGCACTGAAGAAAGAAGTTGATAGGCTTAAGATTGCTACTGGTGAGATGGTAACTCGACACCAGACCCCAGCCCAATCCTATGATATGCCAATGCATCAGATTCCATACTCTCAAGGTTCCTTCTTCCTACATCAGCCGCAGCGTGGGCCTGTTGAACCTCAGCCCATGCAAATGCCGCAGCTGCACTCACTCTCAACAAATGTGTCAAATCCTTATCACACCGGGTTTGCTGTGGGTAACCCACATGACTTGTCAGATATGTTGCCAAAGGAATCTATTGGCCAATTTCAAGGGCTTGAGATAAGCGCCAGGGGTGCTCATCGCAGTGCCTTTTGATGCAAATTTGATTAACCAACATCTCACCACCCAGTTTATTGGATTGTTCATAGGCTGACATAAGTGAGACAAAGGTATTGATTTTTCTTTTTTTCTGTATTTAATTCTTTATTTAATTTAATTTCACATTTTTGGTGGCTTGTTCGGGGTCCGTCAGCATTTCTTTTTAAAATTTTGTTAGACTTATGACCTCCAAATTCGGATGATGTTGTTTCGAGTTTTTAATTATGATATACCTTTACCTTGCTATCTTTTCTCCACTTTTTTTCCACAGTGGAAAATATGTACTTAAATAATAGACCTTCTATTCATTAAGTATTGTCTCAATATGTGCGCGTGCATGTTTGAATGGCCAAACTGGTAGGTATTTGCATGAGCTCTCGATTTCTACAATTATCACACAAAGTACCTCGTGTCATTAATTTCAGTTGCAAAAGTTCAAACATATGGACATGGTTTCCTATGAATGGACCCCATCATGTTTTACTGTTGTCCTTGTGAAAGTAGACACAGTTTGGTTTGTTTAATGCCTCCTGGCAATTTTAGAGAAGTCATGTGTGGCTATGAGCATTTCATTGAGCGCCACAACTATTCCTCACATATCTACTTTTTTGGCTGTTGAGGGCAGTCACGTATTATTGTCACGGTCCTTCCTTTTTCCCCTGCCCCCTTTCTTTTGTCTCAAAATTTTAAGGTTATCTTAATTTATTTTTCATGAAGACAAAGGCAAGGAAAGATTTTTTTTTTTGAAACCAATGAATTTTGGATCAATAGTATTGGGGTCGTGAAAGATTTAAATTCAAATCTCTAAACCAAGAAAAAAGTGGTATTTCTGTAATATGATATAAAATAGGAATACAAAGTGAAGAGTTGAATAAGTTACCCTTTACTCAAATTCTAGCTAATCTCGTAGTATAACAGTTACTTTTATTGGAAAATGTATGCATAATTATTATATCACAACGAAAGAAACACAATGTATGGAAGCTAGTGTTCTCATTTGCCATATATAGTCCCTTGGCCTTGTCCCACTAAACCAAAATTTGTGCAGTTTGATATACAGCTGCCATGTCTTGTACACAAGAAATCAGAGGAAGTTAGATTGCATTAAATATCCTGTAAAGGTAGTCTTGTTTTTAAACCAAGCATTTCAAAATTAAAACGACAATGATTCTCGAGGGTTAAAACGTGTCTCTAATAGCAGACATCTCATAAACTCAAGACGCCACAAGTGGGATTTAAACTAAACCCTCCAGATGACTCATCTTTCAAAATCAACCCTGGAGGTCTACATCACAAAGGCTCAAAATTGCAGTAACAATGAATCTCCTTTTCTGGTGGGAAGAAAGTAAAATATCACATCCCCGTCTCAGACCCAGGACCAGACCCAGACCCAGACCTAGTATGAAACTTACTACGAGCCTGTACCCAACTAAAAGGGGACATCCCAATTAGCCCAATGCGACATATCACTTCAACATAGTAACCAAATTGTCACCTTACAACGGTTATGGTTGCCCTACATCCTCCAACACCCCTCATTTAATGCACATGGTAGGGTTTTGGAACAATTAGTTTCCATTTGCATGAAACTCTCTCTCTTTAAGACTGCTTATGGCCATTGCCCTTAACTACCCTTGGAAAAGGACATTTTGGGGTCCTCTCAGCCAATGGTTCCTCCAGTTTTATGGCTTTTGCTTCTTCTTCTTCTTCTCCAAGTGGGACTATTGGACAACCCTTGTGGTGGCCACTTTCATATGGTCCCTAAACAGACATCATTTGGATAGATATAATTCCATAATCCATACACCTTTCTGTGGATCTCATTTCAAAGCATTGTTCAACCTTATGATTTCTTCCCTCCATCTTATTTTCAATTTTATAATTGTTATTATAATTAGGCTATATTCTCTTAGTACTTATAGTTTCACTGAGTTTGTAATTTGGTTCCTATAATTCAAAATTTTTTAATTGAGTTCTCATAATTTCATAAAATTTTAATTTAGTCCCTATTACTATCCTTTTTTTTTTTTGGTCTTCTATTAAATTTGACTGATTTGACTAACTATGTGTATATTGACAATCTGAATATGTATGACTTGTACGAAAAAAAATAGATAATTAAGTAAAATTAACTAACATGTACATGATATGTAATACAATTTATGTTAAGTAATTTGAGTGAATTAGTTTAGCCAAGATAGTATATAATTGATTATCATAATTTAGCTATAAAGATCTAATTATAAATTTTTAAACCAATGAAACTCAATTAAAAATTTAATAAAATTGTAGGGACTGAAAGTATAATTTAACTTTATTATTAATATTATTAGTATTATTATAACCTCTCCTTTTAGACTCATTTTCCGATAAAGGGGAATGTTGAATGCTAATAAATGTATAGGCAATTGAGCAATGGGACTTCAATTGCTTTCTCTTTTGGTCCTTAATTTGCTTTATACAAGAATTTTCCAGCTTTGTATCGAAAAAAGTCAGAAAATTCAATATTCCTTTATGATGTTAACTTGTAATCTTCTAGTTTGTGGTGAAGCCAACAATTTTTGACTTATTTGCATCCAAATTCGGTGCACCCAAATTGCAGCGGTTCATTATCTTCTTCTTCTTTTTGAAATATTGTTGAGAAAAAGGAAGGAAAAGTGAACACTCTCTCAAGAAAATGGGGAAAATATGTTGTGTCACACATAGACATAATTACGAGTTAGATTGAGGGCTTAGTTTTTGTCAAACTATAAAATATTTTGAATTTATAATTCAACAAATCTCACTGAAAAAAAATTAGATTTTAAAAAACATACATATTCGACGATCAGGAAGGAAGGTTTATGAGAAGACAAAATTGGCAGATTTGATAGACAGTTGTTATTGTGGTGATACGAAAGAGACGTTTATTAGTGTGTCAAAAGTGATTAATATCAATGACGGAACTCAAAGATGATCAATTATCAATAATGGAACTAAAAGATTTGTTATTTTAAATGGTTTCTGATTCTTCTTGTCCATTTGCTTGTATTGTCCTTCAAATTATTTTGAATAATATGAAAAATGATCTCTGATATTTCTATATGAAATGATAGGGTATTGTTCCTGTACGAAAAAGCAATGTGACGTTCCGTTATTCTAGACGGTTAATTTTAAAGATCAACAACTCATAATACAAGAGAGTTATGTTTTTCTTTTTTTTAAAAAAAAAAAATTTGATAGCCATTTTTCTCTTTTTATTTTGAACGATTCAAATGAACTGACACCTTACTAATCAAGTCTATAATTGTGATAATAATCCAAATGAATTTAATTGGATTATCAGTTCTCCAAAATTATCCCTCTGTTAAGCTTGTCCTTTTTGCCAAAAGTAAATGTTAATAACATGATTAAAGATCTACAACAGATACTTTAATCGATAAACACTTAAAATACTCTTAATTCATTTCGTGTGGGATTAGTGATTTAGGAAGGTAATTTCATTACACATTTTGTAAATTTAATTTAATGGGCAAATTTAAAAATGGTCTATGAGTAATAAAATGAAATTTTACGTAATGTACAGTAAATCAGTTTATTAGTCCAAACTAAATTAATTCTCTAGCCGTTCATTATTTTTCCTGTAAAACCGTTTTAATTTTTTGAACACTGCTTCCAGCTTAGCTTGCATAATAGATGCATTACTAATAAAACCAGAGAAATAAAACCCTAATTATTTCAAACCAGAGTATCAAAATTAACTTTTCCAGAATTATTGAACCAACTCTCATCAATGTCAAGATTTCATTTACGTTTGAAGAAATCTTTTTAGATTTCATTTGTTAGTAATGACGTAACCATAATCTTAAAATAACTTATTTTCATTATTATAAATTTTCTATAAAAACTACTTGTTTGAAATATTTGTTCGTGGGGTATTTGAAGAAATAAGCACAATTCATGCAAAGCCGTGATCCACGTCTCTCCCTATCATGAATGACGCGATAGCCACTAGGCATTAGATGATAATACATATACACAAAGTCATTATACTTAATTTTCTTGCTAATTCTCTCTATTTTTCTTTCTTGACTCAGAACAGAGAAGTGAGGTTAGCTTTAATTTAATTTGATTAATTGTATTGAGAAAACGACGCTTATATGTAATGGACCGCAAAGAACGGGACCTGCATGTGCTACTCACATGGTAGGCCCAATGTCTAACCCTTTTCTGCAATTCCTTCCAAACCCTTTTCTGCTCATTAATGGCCATATGCTTACAAAACCCCACATTTTAAGTCATGCTTTGAATGCATTTATAGTCTTGTTTCACTAAGAAAATTATTAAATTAATTACTATATTAGCATTCTAGTGTTCTAAACATATATAGACGGGCAATTTTATGGGGAGCTTAACTTCTTATGAGATAAACTTTTCATAGTTGAATCATTTTGAAGTTTGTATAAAATATTTTTTTTATTACTTTACATAAAATCTCAAAGTAATTTAATAAAAAAAACATTTAATCTCTTAGAAGGTCAAATTAGACTTTAGATTGCTTGTTTATTTCCTAAATTTACAAATTTATTGAGTTTTGACTAATTTAAGGAAAATGATCTCCTGCTTAGCCTTAAAGCCAAGCATGGTACTTAGCTCAATCTAGGCTGTTAGTTGTGAAATTCAACAATTCAGATTAAGCCAAATACCCTACTTAGCTTTGGGGCCAAATTCTAAATCCCTAAATTAATTAGGGCCAAGTTAGACCATATAAATGTAAAACTTTTTTGAGTATTGATCTTTTCTATTTACAAGACTCAAATTAGAGTCATTACTTAAAGAAAAATAGGTGTCAAATTTGTATATTTAGTGTTAAATAATAAAAAAGTATCTTTTTTTAAAAAATAATTTGTATATTTAGTGTTAAAATAATCCTGATGCTGTTACAACAATTAATATATGCTCTTTGCTTTTGCTTTCCGAGTTTGCATCCAACATGAACCACGTGTATGTTTGACCTTTTTTGTCCAAAAGCTTTACTATAACCAAATTCTAGTTTGATTGCAAAGAGAGAGAACCACGTCGGTTACATAATATAGTTTGCTTATTGCGTTGAATTGTCTATATAGTATAAACTAAATAGTAACCGACAATGGGATTCTTGGCAGGCATGAGTGATTTCAACTTTGAAGTGACTAATTCATGGTCACTACACATTACTAAGGAAGTTAGGCATCAAAAAGACAAAGAAATCATCTTTACTTCTTTTTTTTTTTTTACTTCTGTTGAATGCCTGTGAAATTGAGCAGTGACACGCGTGGAATCAAATTACTTGAGCTCTTGCTTTCAGAAAATTGCTATGTTGTTCATGTCGGCTATCTGCTCAGACTCAGATCCTCTTGCATTGTTATTAAAATGGTTTTGTATAAAGATTCTTGAAGCTCTTTTGTCCCTCTTCATACACAACAAGACACATCAGAGAGGGTAGAGGAAGAGGAGTTTCATGATTTTGGGAATATGGCACCGTTCCAACATTATTTTTCAGCAGTAATGATCAAAATGTTATTACCATGTAGGAATTTTCATTTTTTTTTTCTGGGGTTCAATTAGGTTTTGACCCAAACCTTTTCAACTATATATGAAAATAATAACTATTGTATTAGTTACTGAATTATTGCTGGGAATTCTCTTTTAACCTCGGCTTAGGTTTTACTTAGATTAATGGATTGCAGTGGTAGTCATTGTTAAAAAAAATTAATAAGAGGATATCTTTAGTATGTATGTGGGCGCATATGTGTGTGTAGCTGGAGTAAATTATTGATTTAGTCCTTAATAAATTACATTCTTTTTGATTTTATCTTTGAAAAGATTTTATTTGTCTCAATTTGATCTATTTGTTTATCAAATTAATTTTTGACAACGAAAAGTTTAAAATTTAGTAATGATAGATTTTGCGATTTAACAATATAAAGGACCAAGTTCAAATAAATACAATTTTTCATAGACTAAATTGAAATACTTGATCATTTTAGAAACTAAATCGGCAAATTACTCTATGCAGCTCTTGGTTCTAGCAGAGTTTGGTGCAGCAACCACAGCTCGTCAACAAAGCCTACATTTTGGACATATCTAAAGGTTAGAATAGTATAAATTATAGCATAGTACAGTGTAGCACCCACAATTAGTGACTTTTTGTGGTGTATGCATGAGAGTGGAGACCGTGATTTCAGGGAAAACTTAGAAGAAAACACCACAATAAAGTTTAAGTCCCACAGAATTAGCTTAGAATAATGGTAGAAGGAAGATATAGGTAAAGGGTTGGGTTGAAGACTGCATGTGCCATGTGGGACCGTAGATTAAGCAGTTGGTAGTCTAACCGAAACATTTGCATGTGCTCCTTCGTTTCTGCTAATGACTTCTGAAAAAAAAATGTTTTTGTTCCTCAGAATTGCAAAATTGTCTCTTTCAAGTTTCAACCACACTACCCCACTTCCTATGTTCTCTGGTTTCCTATAAAAGCCATCCCTCCTCAGCTCAGCTCGAAGCACCAAAAGCAAACCTCTCATTTCTAGCTTCTCTAAAAACTAGCTAGCACACATTACTCAATGGCCATTCCAGCAACATTAATCTCTGCTTTCTCTCTTCTTCTTCTTCTCAACCTTCATGGCACTCATGGTGACAATGGAGGATGGCAGAGTGCTCATGCCACATTCTATGGTGGGGGTGATGCTTCTGGGACAATGGGTAAGTTTGAAAAAAATGTTTTCTTTTGGGGTCAAAAGTGAAAAAAGTTTGA
The DNA here is from genome assembly GCA_037074585.1 of Biancaea sappan. Taxonomy (NCBI): domain Eukaryota; kingdom Viridiplantae; phylum Streptophyta; class Magnoliopsida; order Fabales; family Fabaceae; genus Biancaea; species Biancaea sappan. The sequence goes on along the minus strand of CM073494.1, from coordinate 32,777,931 downwards.
AACTTTTCATCTGGGTGTTGAGTTTCTGATGAGATTATGTGTTGTGCTTGCAGGGGGAGCTTGTGGGTATGGGAACTTGTACAGCCAAGGGTATGGGACTAACACTGCAGCATTGAGCACTGCTCTGTTCAACAATGGCTTGAGCTGTGGGTCTTGCTATGAGATGAGATGTAATGGAGACCCTAAATGGTGCCTCCCTGGTTCCATCACTGTCACTGCCACAAACTTCTGCCCTCCTAACAATGCTTTGCCCAATGACAATGGTGGCTGGTGCAACCCTCCTCTGCAACACTTTGACCTCGCCGAGCCTGCTTTCTTGCAGATTGCTCAATACAAGGCCGGGATTGTCCCCGTCTCCTTCAGAAGGTAACTAAACACTACATTTTTTGTCATGTCATAAAAATAAACCGTCATAAGTGGGCCCCACTCCTCTCCAACTTCTAAATCTAAATTCTTTTTAAGCATTCAGATTTTTCCCTTTTCACATGCCAAAAGGGGAGCCCATTTCATGATCTCGGTCGTCCATTCGGATTTTAAGGTCACGTGGCAGCATCTCATACTTCAATTTGCTTCCTTCAATCTCTGCTGTCCGTTTCATCTATCCATGAGATGCTGTCATGTGGTTTTGAAATCTGTCCCTTTTGCATGCGAAAAGGAGAGAATACGAGTCCTTCTTTTACCATATTATCTGTGTCAATATCTATGCTTTTAGAAACGCGAATTAACATGATGATTTTAATTTGGACACAGGGTGCCCTGTGTGAAGAAAGGAGGGATAAGATTCACCATCAATGGCCACTCATACTTCAACTTGGTGCTGATCACAAATGTTGGAGGAGCAGGGGATGTGCACTCTGTGTCAATCAAAGGGTCTAGGACTGGATGGCAATCCATGTCAAGAAACTGGGGGCAAAATTGGCAAAGCAACTCCTACCTCAATGGGCAGAGCCTCTCCTTCCAAGTCACCACAAGTGATGGCAGAACCATCACTAGGTACAATGTTGCGCCTGCAAATTGGCAGTTTGGCCAAACCTATCAGGGCTCACAGTTTTAGACAGTTATAGCTTACAAGGTCTTGGTTCTTTAAGCTGTGTGTATGTAATATAATGGCATTGTTTGTTTGGTTAGATTAGGAGTTTCATGCCAATGTGGCTTCTGATGCAGAGGTTGCTATATGGCACCCGCTAGGCCTATATATATAGTTGTTTTAGTTTTAGAGATATTCTATTTATCATTGCCTTTTAGTTGTTTGAAGTAAAGGCACTGAATATCTCATTATATATGTAATTCCCCAAATGGGATCAAACCAAGTTGGAGCAAGTTAATGTCAATTTAGCTATGCTTTTTTTGCTGCAAGGCCTTTTCCATCTGTTGGTGCTTTAGTTTCCTAATTGAAAACCAACTTCTATTTAATCACTTCTCAAGGAGCAGGTGAAATTTTAGGCACAGAAAAGCTCTAATTCTTACTCAATTCTAACTCCTATATATACATTATTAATGGAATTGTATTAAGTCAAGAAATTCTTTTTTTTTTTTAATGATCTTGATCTTAGATATTAGGATTGGATGACAATGTTGGGTATGTTGTTACTTGATAACAAGTTGGCATCTAAACATAACACCTTGATATTCCATCCTATACAAAAGGTATTATCTAATGATGGCCAAAATATTATATTATCTCACACCACAAGGTTGAGTGGGATAATTTTTTTTTCTTTTTTGCTTTACATATAGTTATAAATTTGACCCTAATCTTTCTATGATAATTAACTCTATAACATCATTTATTTAAAAGAGAAATATAAACATATGAAATATAATGCAAAAAATTGAAATAAATAATGACATTGTATTTTATTTTTTATAAGAAGGAATAAATTACACATAAACTTTTATTTTTTTTTAATTTTTTTGAATTGTATTTTCATTAAAAAAAAATAGTAAGAAGGCTTTAAATTTCTAGGATGTAATTTATTTAAAGTCAAATGGGTATATTTGAAACATAAAGAAATAAGCTACAATACATGACAATATTAGTTGAGGCAAGTGGAGAAATCAGCTAGTTTTAGTTGCATCAATTCAATGAGTGGTACCAACCTCTGAAGTCTAAACTCTGAAGTGTAAACATACCAATGGGAGGAGGACCAAGTAGGCTGCTTTTAAAGTCAATGGAGGACTTGGAAGAATAGAAACACAAACACATATTCTTTTTCATTTGGCTTGTCTATTCCTCCTTGCCCCTTGATTATGGCACTTGTCGAGCCATTAATACCCAAACCTAACATGCAGTGGATTGCTACCTTTTTGACGCCACCAATCCATCACTGTGATTTTGACTGTCCCAGCAAAAATATGTGTAAGTCTCGTCTTGAGTATTTGGAAAAGCTTATGTGACTGTAGTAATGCTTCATTGAAATCAGTGATTATACTTGAAAGCAAATATGCTTAAAACTGAAGCTTCTGCAAAAATACTTGTGACGCATCTTAAGGCCAGAATACAAAAACTAGTCCAAACTTTAGACATTACATATATCTAAGTTCTCGACTGAAGTCGATCATGTGGTGTGCCTTAACAAAAGGAAACTCAATCATGTGTTGATAAAACCGATGAATATTATTTCATTTTGACTTGGCTTGAGATTGATTCTCTTTACACTCTTTTTTGACTCTGCTAGAAAATCCGTCTTATGCAATAATGTGAAGTATAAACATTTTATTCTATATGCTAAAACAATAAGCCATGTTCCTTATTATTTTTGAATAGGAAGAACGAAACAAAGAGATGGAGAAGGCGAGGGAATAGGGAGGCGATGGTAAGAGCGCAGCCCCATCTCCAGCGGCTGCGGCCCCTCCACTGCCTGCTGCCATTAATGATACATGAAGGTGCAGCCAAAAGGGGCAATAATTAAATATTATTAGTTATTTGCTACTTCATTATTTTTTGGCCCTTTCTCACAGCACACAACTCTGTTAGTTACTACTCACACTCTTCGTTGCCCACAAGTTGTTGGTGCACTACAAGAGGCAAAGGAAACAAATATAATATGATTAAGTTGTATTGAGATTGGGGTTATTTATTATCTCAAAATTTTTAAACAAAGACTATTTTCTTACTATTTATAAGTCTCAAGACAAAATTGAATAGTTGTCAGTTTCAACTGTATCATTATAATTCAATTTGTATAAATTTTAGCACTTTTATTGTCACATCCCAAAATTTACATGTGATATAAACATAAAATACCTAGGGTGTACCTCTGTGGTACCCCATAATCTCTGTGAATATTCTTAATATCCATAATTATGTGAATTATAAATATTCCAAGAAAGATATTTTGTATACATATTCAGAAAATGTTCAACCTTCAAACACTATACAGTACTATACAACCTCCCAAGCCTAGGTGGCCTACTAGATTACAGAGCGTTTCCTAATCCTTACCAATTGTTTACCAGACAAAAGTGGAGTATATCCTTAAAGGCTATAAATTCTTCTCTTCAACTACTGTATCTGAAAAGATAATCATAGAGAGTGTGAGTTTATCATAACTCAGTGAGTAAACAACTGTACATGAAAATATCATAAGCACAAACACCACATTTACTAATACAATCAATCTATCATTTATTGTAAATAATTATAGTATTACACTTGTCTGAATTTGCGTATGATTTCTTGGGTGATCAATCCCTCAATCACTTTGCATTATATGCCATAGATACTTGCACTGAGTGACTTGAGAATTTAACCATCAAACTCTTGGTGCATAAGTTTTCACGGTTATACACTGAGTGGTATGGGACTCTAACCCTTTCAAACTCGTGCATAGGTTTTCACAGTTATACACCGAGTAGTATGGGACTCTAACCCTTTCAAACCTGTGCATAGGTTTTCACATTTATACACCGAGTAGTATGGGACTCTAACCCTTTCAAACTCGTGCATAGGTTTTCACAGTTATACACCGAGTAGTATGTGACTCTAACCCTTTCAAACTCATGTATTAGATCTCGTAGATCTTTTGCTTATCAATAAAATAGTGACAATTTATCACAATATAATTACTATGAAATAAATGAATTTACACATACTTTTATTCCCTTGAATGTCTATCATCAACCATAACAATCATCATATATTATCAACAGCGAGATTGATTATTTCTCACTTCAATAATGTTATAAACAAGACTTGTATTGTACTTTATCTAATAAGATCACATTAGTTTAGTAAGGTTATTCACTTACAAAATGTTCCAATTTATTCAAGGAACAATCACATCTAGTTCTTTAGTCAACTAGAGAAATCAATTCTCAAAGGTAATAAAATACCTTCCAATGATATTGTACTTTTTCTCAACCTGAACACACACTGATAATCTTCTCAATTTCACAAATAATGCAAATGGGATTTATATTGTGCTTTGACTAATTTATTAAATTAATTTTGCAAGGTTGCCTACTCACCTGGATTCCACGCTCTCGGTGCTCCCACCTTGCGCCCCAATCATCCCTATTGTAACCAGGTAAAAACCATTAGGGTTACAAAATAGAGAAATTTCCTATCACTACTCTCGACCTTTACTCACATCTTAAGTCATAACTCCTAACTGGTAATGAATTTCTAAATGACATTTATACCATTAGAAACTAGACTCAAAGAGCTTTCCAACGATATAAAGTTTGCCCAAAACGGAGTCCGGATGAAGAAATTATGACTGATTGAAAATAAACTAAAATTTCCCGGTACACCTGGCGCCTGGGCGCCAATTCCTTCTTCTTCCCATCTCACCTTGGCGCCTAGGCGCCACACATGGCGCCTGGGCGCCACGATCGCGACCCCTTCACGATTTCTCTCGGTTTTGGCCCAAATCTGGCCAAATCTTCACCGTTTTTCATAATTTCTTCCATGGGATCTCACCCTTAATGTCTAAGGAGCATTTAGACACTAAAATCACCAATTTTAATCGAGAAACGAAGCCAGAATCTCAATTTTACCTCAAACACTCTTAAAACTAGAAAATAGAGAAAAGCTTAAGAAATAGAAATTTCAACCTCGATTCCTTGCTTTCCCTATGTTACTTGGCTCCTAGAGGCTCGCCCCGTAGCCCGAGATCCACCCTCCAAAGCCCGGTTGTAGAGTTGGAGTGTAGAGAGAGAAATTAGAGAGAAGGAAGAGAGAAGGAGAGGAGAGAAAGTGAAGAGAGAGAGAGGAAAGGAGAAAAATGAATAAAAAAAATAGGTGAGACCACCTATATACTCGCCCGGGGTGAAATTATCACTTGCTCTGCAATTGACCCTCAGTCAAGACTAGCAAAAGCAAATTCATAAAATCTCACCTCAAGTGTTTCTAAATCCTAGGTGCCCCACAGATTTTCTTATTTTACTTTAGTCCCTCTCAATATCTCAAACTCCACTTTAACCCCAAATCTATTATCCTTTCGGTACCGGACTCATAATTCATTCCCATAAGCTCTATTATTCTTCTCGGGTTCCTACTTGGTCATTTCTCAAAAGTACTCCATACTTTCTTTTCTTTTCATTTTAGTCCTTGAGAATTTGTAAAATGTCCCAAATTAAAATTTTTGAAATTTCTATTTCCAAATTTCTTTCACTAATTCAAAAAGAACATTTCTCATGTAATTAAATTTTTCAATAAACTTCAAATAGACTTTAAATATTCATGAAAATTCTTGGGATATTACATTTATGTTCACTCAACTTTCTATTAGATCTTTATAGTTCCTAATCATACAATTATACCTTCCTAGTTTTAAAAAAATTTAATTTAGTCTCTGCAGCTTAATTTAACATGTTGACACTCAATGTTTGACTCAAACTAATTCATCCAAGTCATTTAATATAAATTGTATTACATAGTATATATATTTAAGTAAATTTCTTTTCATTATCTACTTTCACTTTTTTTTTGTTGGTAAAAATTATACATATTTACAGTATCAATATGCTCATAGCTATATCAACAAAATTTAATGAAATATACTAATACAGATTTAGTGAAGGCAAAAATTAAAATTTTTTAAAACTACAAGGAGTCGATGACAAATTTTTAAATTATAAACCAAATAAAAAATTTAATGACGTAGACCAAGAAAGTAGTAATTTTACGTGCATGGTTTTACAGGGAAATGTTAATAGACGCCTACAACCAGGATCTAATGTTTGTCCGTATAATGATCAAAATAAGAGATGAATCTACACGTCTGCCGCTTTTGTTGGATAAAATGGCGTTATATTGCTATTACTAAAAGCATAACTTTTTGTAAGATTCTAAGTCGTAGCTCTTGAAGTTAAATATTCACGTTAAGATGGACTGTTGAGGGCAACTGCCTGGACAGTTCTGACTGTCAGATCTAACAACCAAGCTATTTGAACCCATATAATGGCCATCCTCTCCACAATTCTCTTCCAGAAGACAGCATTCCAATCTAATAACCCTTGTTTAAGATCATGTACAAATTGTAAATAAAGCATACTTCACTTGAATCTCTCACTTCTCAGCCTCTCCAATTCTTTGACCATTTGCCAGTGTTCTAGGGACAGGCTGGTCTCACCAAGGCTCAAGGACATAAGGCGGCCCATTGTTAAAAATCTGTCGCAAAGGGAAAAAAGAAAACACAAAAAAGACAAAGAAAGTAACCGCTTAATAGAGTTGAGATATGAGAGTAGTGCCTGCAATAGTAGTGCAAGTGAAGTTGTCTCTCACTTACCTGCTAAAGTCATGGGGATTCAAGTTTCTGTCTGCTTGTCTTGCCGCAACTAAATCATCTTCTACCACCTGAAAGCACAAGGAATGTAAAGGCTCCAAAATGTGTTCTCACCATGAAATGTTTTAATGCTTTAGGTGTAAACAGTTTAGTGAATCCAAATTCTAGAGAAAAAAATTGAAGCAGTCAGCGTGAAGATAGTGTGACTAGGCTCACTAGTAATGAGGTGGCCCCTAGAACTTAATCCTTAAAGTTAGTGTGAATAGGTTTTTATGCTGAAAGCAAGACTAGTTTAAATGGTTAACTAGTTTCTGTATGATTCTAGTTCATGAAAACTGCAGTCAACAACATGGCTCAAACCTTCTGCATTTCTGATTCAATAGAATGTGGCAGTTGTCTAACAGTAGCCAAGTACCACCTCCAAGCTTCCAAAGCTTCTGTAGCCACAGGTTCAGTGGAATTTACTACAGAAGGTCGGAAAGGTACAACTACATCAGCTGGCAAGATATTTGATTTCCCTTCGGAAAGAACAAGTAGTTGGACATCAGTGGCCATTTCCATTTTGTAGTACTTGAAATCATATTCCAACTGAAACAAATAGCAAGTGTAAGTCAGCTTCACTTCTACTTCCAAATAATGTAATTGCAAACAAACAGTTGTAAATGGAGAACAACATTGCAAAAATTTCTCAATATTTTGATTTTTGAGTAACACTAGATGCCTCTGGCAGAGCATTGACAAATTTGACTCTAAAAATTGGACATTCATACTACAACAATTCAAATGACTATTGAATAGACAAATTACCTTTTGCAACTCCATTAAATTTTTTAGCAACCTTGCATTCTCCACACCTACAGAGTTGAGGGTTCCAGCCTCTAATTTGGTCTCATCAACAATTAAGTGTGAACCTTCAGCTAGTTGCAGAACTCCAGTTACCAGCCTGGAGCATTATTACTGAAAGTTATAAATGTATATTTATATATAAATAAGAAGTCCGTAATTCAGAAGAACTAGAAATTACAATTACCTATTTGTATCATAATCTTTCTTTGGTGCAAGTTCAGTAGTGTTTAGGTACTCCACGGTAAGGGGTATACAATATGTGAAAGGCAAGAGATTCTTGACAGCAAGGCTTAGTGAATTTCCATAGAAAGACACAGTTTCTTTGCTGAAACAAGTAAGATTTAGTGAAAGCTTGCCCACAGCTATAGTGTCTACTCTAGCATGCACCTGTTCGAGAACAGCCCATCATATATGGATTCTCAAAAATGTGGGGACTGGGGTAGACAAGTACACTATGTTGAATGTGAGATAATAGTCAAACAGGAGCCAATACATTATTTATAAAACCATTAAATGACTTAAAATTATCTTTTAAGAGATGTATACCCTGGATAGGAGATGCAGCAACATGAAATGAGCAGTCACATCATCATTGCCAAGAACAGCTGTGAGATGTCTGAGGAGAGCTTCCCTGATCTCTTTGACCAAGTGGGGCTTTATCTGCGGGGGCAAGTACATGCTTTTTTCAGTAAATAATTTCCAATCAATGCAATAAATTGAGACCCAACTCAAGATGTAAAAACTTACGAGTTAAAGTTGGAAGTCATTCATTCAGATGAAGAAAATTATACACAGGTAGACATGAAAATTACCTCTATTATGGGGTTATTCTGAAGGAAATCCTGAACTGTAAGTTTCCTGTGAAGAAAGCAATGAAGGCGTGGTACCTACACCACAAGGGAAAATGGATAAGAATGTGTTAAAAACCAGATACCAGTTTACTAAAGCATTATTTCTATTCTCCTTATGCTTGTGCCTGATAGACTAGGCAAGCCTGAATAAGGTGGCAGAAAGTCAACATTATAATACAGATAGCATTTTAAATGGTAATGCTACTACTGAGTTATCAGATTGATGGACTTAAATAAATATTTCAAGTGACTCATTCCGCTTGTATAAATTACAATGAAAATACCTTGATAGGTGGCAAATGGTGCAAGGGATCTTCACAAAATTCATCTGAAAATTCAGAGTCTTCGTTATCCACCTGAGGCTCCAGATTAGATGCAAGAACACCCACGAACTCAAAAACATCATTCAGCTTTAAGTCAAATTCCAGATAATCATATATCTGGCAGAAGAAGAATGAAAATGAGGAAACAGAACTATGAGAATTTCAAGAACTGTAAAACAACAATAATAAATAAAATTTATGTCAAAAATCCACAAGAATTGAAAACTTTAGGAAAAAGAAAAAGGGAATAACTTTTACCTTCACAAGACAAGGAAGCGAACTACCATCAAAACCTGGCACTATACTCATACAAGAGCTAGAACTCTCAGGCAAAACTCCCCGAGAAAGAGAAGCAAGGGAAGGTTGTTCATCCTCTCTCTGTAAATCACATCCAAAAGATGCTTCAAGATCAATCATTGAAAGAATCACAATAAAGATTTTCACCAACATTGATTTCAAAGTATTTATCTTTGTATCCAAAACCACAGGCAAAAAGAAGACTCTAACAGGTCACACATTAAAATTACTAAACATATCACGGTCTGTATAATAAAAGCTAACTTCATTTTTTACTGCATTAAACTCATAGAGCTCAAACTCTAAACAGAGAACTGGCAAAAGCAGAGGTATTTCAAATCCAGCTGCATCCAGCATGACAAATTGACAACTTGTACACTTCAGCGTTGGATCTCAGAAATTTTGGTTGAAATTAAGTTGCAATTTAAAAATCAACTTCAAAACAAGCCGAAATGAAACAATTAGAGCTGACGAACTATGTATTCAATCACTTCAACCAAATGACTAATGAAGATAATTCTTGGATGACTATTTTCAGTCAATGAAATTATAAAAATAAAGAAAGCATTGAGTAGGAAGGAAGTGCTACCCACCATTTTTTTGGTATCAGGAGAGCCAACCTCATCAACGGAGACCTGTGAATTTATTTAGTACGCTGGTAAGAATGATGAAAACTATATTACCTAGTAACTATTGTAGCTAAACTTAAGATAAAAATCCCAAAAAATTCACTTTGTAAGTGCCAAATTCATCACATTTTCCTTGAGGTACTAAAAAATAACCAAGAGGAACATCAAAACTTCATTACTGTTTTGAACTCAAACCATTAGATAGTAAGGCCCTAATGATCCTTCCCTACCCATCAAATGTATATTTTTGAAGTGTGAATTCACTGAAAGTAATAATCCAATAAATGACAGCATGGTAAGGCCAGAATATACAGGCATATCCTTGCAATCATCAGACTCGTCATCTGCTCTCCTCCGCTTTTCTCTTTGTTGGGATGTCCAATCCATGTATTGATTAATAAATGCTTCTGACGAAATTTCAGTCCATGCATTCTGTCCCGGTACCTAATAAAAAAGAAAAAATATTAGTCCTTGAAAAAGTCTACCGGTTAGGCAGATCACTCATTATCTCTCCCACATAAATTTGTCTATATCTCCCGTTTATTGGATAATAACTGAAAACGGAAATTTGAGTTTGTCAATGAATGACACCCGCAGCAACTGCATTATTTAGGTTCTTGTATTAAGGCGTTAAAATTGATTCAGCAAGCATCCATGTTGAAAGAAAATGGTGACTCGGGACAACTCACCGGAACACAGTATAGCAGTCGACGTTCCCAGATTTGCGTATCTGCTGAGGAACCCATAGGAAATTGAGCTGCATCCATAAATTTGTTGGTCCTCCATACCGAACCGTCCTTCAAAAATTGCATAACAAGTTTCATTTTTGTCATAATAACTTTACTTCTCGAGAAAGTTGATCCAGAATTTTACGGGGATTACAAGAAAAAAAAAAACCTTATAAACACCCACATACAACTCATTCCCAAGCATGTCTTGTATCATTCCACGAAAACGAACTAAAGTATTGGGTTGTATCCATCTTAGAGTATCAGGAGTCAAAACAGGAACCTGCAACACATACCAAGGTAACTAAAAGATTAATAAAAAAATACGTCATCGCTAACACTCCAACTTTAATAACAAGTCAAAACAGTATGATATAGCAAAATCCAGTTTGATTAGCCCGGTTCAAATAAACTATATCCACAAATAGTCACAAACTTGTAAGACCCAGAAATTAGTCAACCCACGAGATAGAGACAATATGTGATTTTAAAGAGTGGGTATTTTATAGAGAACGATAAAGACAACCATGATATCCGCCAAAAACTAAGAAACAAAAAACATCAATATGAGTAAGAAGTAAGCGGACTGTACCCGAGATAGGCCAGGCTGATCGAAGAGGAAGCGACGGAAGAGGTCCACGGCGCCCCAGTCCTTGGCGTCGAAAGAGGCAGGATCGGAGCCCGAAGCGACCACCTTCTCGAAGGTGGATCTCACGACACCGAGAGGATTCAACAGAAAATCGTAAGGCGGCCCCACCATTTCTGAGCTCCGACTAGTCGAATTGCTCTCACTTTTGCCGTCAGTGAGCAGAAGAAGCTCAAGAATCAGAACGCTCGACGGTTCCAAACCCACAGTGGAGTTATGTAGGTTGTTTTCCCGCCAAAAGTTAGTGGCCCGTTCATTCCCGCCATCGTTAGCCCTAGCTGTACCTGGCTTTTGTTAAAATTAAGAAATAAAATTAAAATTTATGCAAGCTAAGAAAAATCATTTTTTAAAAAATGTAATTTTTTGTCTTTGAAAAATGTTATTTAATTATTTAGTCTTTTGAGTTTTAAAAACACGTAATTTAATTTTCAAAACCTATATGATTTTGCTATTTGATCTATAACATCATTTTAAACCCACTGATTAATAGTCTTATTAATACTATGTTTAACTAGAAAGTAGCAAGTTTAAAATTTCCAAGGAATCAATCATATACTTCTAACATTAAAAGACTAAATAATTGAAACATATATTTTTAAAGACTAAATTGTATATTTTTAATATTGATCAGATCAAATAATTAAAACATGAATTTTTCTTCAAAAACATATTTAGACTTTTCTTTATGCCTGTTGTCAACTTATCATTTTTTTTTTCTGGTCAGTTTTTGAGCTACTATATTGCAGGCAGAACGTTAGTTTTTTGAGTTATTTTTATATAGGCATACGTTTATTCATTTGATCTAAATTATGATACGAGATAGTACTAGAAAAATTAGATAATAACATCACCCGATTATAAAAACTGAAGCATCTAATAAACTCCCAACTTATTTTTATTTTACGGATTTATAGTTTATGACTCAACACCCCAAGAAAATTTCGTTAATCTGTCACCACCTAAACCTCGTGGCCAAAAGAAAATTATGTGACACTTTGGGAGGGTCAATTAAAGTTATAACTAAGATATCTTGCAAATTTCAGAAATGAGACACTATATGTTATTTATTTAATTAAAAATTATCCAAGCCCAAATAAATCAACTCCTTTAGATATACTATTACATGATTTGTTTGATTCATAAGAGATTCAGCTTCTAATCATTTGTAGAAGCTTGGTGTTGTGCCACAATTTGGCCATGCAAAAAGAAAAGCTAATTCAGCACATAGCATGGAAATAACGTGAGAGTTCTCAAAGGCAAAGTCAGTTCCATTTACCAAAAAAAAAAAAAAAGAACCACTTTCAGTGCTCAATGCTTAGCATTTGAACCACTATTGGTTCTACAAAGTCATAATATCTAAAATAGAGCTATTATATTAGGCCAATATAGAAGACTGCATCATAAAATTACCCGAAGAGGGGACTTGACCCGAACGAAGTATGCTCTTAACCATAATAACATTAAAAAAAAAAAAGCTAATTACATGCACGACCTGACATGACCTACACAACATAAACCATCCCGACCTCCAAAAGAGAAACGGGGGGAACCTTAAGCGCCACATCTGGGCCTCTACAGTTCCTTCTCAGAAAATTATAGCCATAGTTAACCGCCAATCTCTTCATCAGCGATGACCCTTTCTTTGCTCTCACATGAGAATGCCCGAGTATAAATGCTGTTCCTGCTTGCTGAGCACAATAAAGATCTCCCAGCTCTTCCTGCATTTGCACATCCATCTCACACCTTGTCTCACTCCCACCCTCTTCATCATCCATGGCAAACCTCACTCTTCTTTCGGTCACACCCATCGGTTCCATCTCGATGACGTCTGTCACGCTTTGCACAGTTGGGAAACCAACGGATACACTTGCTGGCTCCAAGGTTTCCTCCATCTCATAAGCTGGCTGCCCTGAGAATCCAACCGTTCCTATCACGGTTAATCTGTGACTAGCTGATTCGTTGGAGTTTGAAGCATCATCCTCAATACTTATGTTAGAACCTTGTGCCCGGTACCAGTCGTAGCGGATAAAACCAGCCAGCTTTTCTACTAGTTCTGATTCGAAGGAGTCAACATCCTGATGAACATCGCGATATCCATATCTGACTATACACCTGTAGGACCGGTGAGTGGCAGGCCCTACACGGCCAACAAGGTACCTCTCGGCAACTGGGACATAAGGGACTGGTACTGATTTTATGCATACGAAGACAAGGGTGCGGTGGAATGCAGGGAGGTTGGTGACAAAGCGGGAGAAGTTAGCAGGGATGCCAGAGGTGAGATCAGTGAACACTAGGCCTATTCCAGGCACCCGAGCAATTCCCAAGCTTGGACCTAAGGCCAACAGCCATTCTAGGGAAACCTTGTTGTGGAGGTCATATTCATATTTCTTGATGGTTGCATAGTGCCAAATGAGCATTATGGTCATAAGGAAGAGGGCAAGGAGGATAGGGAGCCAGGCACCCTCCCGGAACTTTGTGAGGGAAGCTGAGAAATACAGCAGCTCAACAGAACCGAAAAACAGTAGGAAGCAAAGAGCTATCATAGGGGGTTTATGCCAACAAACTATAATCACCAAGGAAGTAAGGCATGTAGTCACCAGCATCACAGTCATCACTGCCAACCCTGTATCAAATGAAGATTTGGATTATATACATTTCCAGTTAAAATTAACATTCCTTCAATCTCTTTTAAGTTTCTCAAATTCTTCGAGGCTCACTAACGATGTTAATTTTAATATATGACAGTAATATGGTTATTGGCAGGCTTGTATCAAAGGATCTAGATAACTGCCCACAGCAATACTGATTCAAACTTAAGAAAATCATTCAGGTTCATCAGATGTTTGAATAAATATGAGGTTTGTGAAATAGGCTTAGACAAACTTATCTATTCAACAATAAGGTTAAAAAATGAGTAAATTACTGATTTAGTCTTTGAACGATTATACTTTTTTCAATTTGGTCCTTGAAAAATTAAGTGTTTTAATTTAGTCTTTGAAAGATTGTGCTTGTTTCAATATGGTCCCTTTGATGGTAAAAAATGACTTTAACCAACAAAAATTTTGAAATTTAGCATTAGTCAATTTTGTAATTTAGCAATAAAAAGAACCAAATTGAAATATATACTATCTTCCAATAACTAAATTGAGACATTTGATCTTTCAAGTATCAAATTAAGAAAACTATAATCTTTTAATGACTAAATTTAAAAAGGATCCAGGTAAAATCATGTAAAGATGCGTAACTCACCTGATGCATTTCCCATATGTTTTGTGTCCCTAAATCCAATGGTCACAGCAATACAGAGGATCATGAGTATCCAATTGATTTCAGGGATGTAGATCTGACCATGTATCTTATCTGATGTATGAACAACCTTTACTCTTGGGAAGCAACCAAGTGACTGGCTCTGGTTTATGATGGAAAACGTTCCACTGATGATTGCTTGGCTTCCCACAACAGAAGCTAAAATGGCTAAGACAAGGACTGGCCACCTCACTTTATCTGCGCACCCAGAAAGTTTTGGCATTATATTTTCTAGAATATACTATTGTACTAAGCCAGGAGAACCATATACATTTTTGGGGAGATAGTCAAGGTGATGCAGGTCAGTTCATATAATTGCCTTAATAGAGTGAGCATATGTAACATGGAATACCTGGAACTGAGATATAGAAACTGATCTCATGACTAGAATGATGATGTTGTGACAAGTAAGCTGCTTGACCCATATATGCCAATATAAGTGCAGGATATACCAGAAAGGTGAATGCAGTCTGCACTAGACAACTTGTTAAAAACTCTATTTTTAATGAAATATGACCTTTCCCTATGTGATAAAGCATTTGCAATCAAAGAACCGAAAAACTAAAATAAAAATTAAAAAACAAAGATGTTAGAACAACCTGAATAGCCGCATATGAGAAATGCCCAAGATCAGCAAACATAGCTTCCGAGCCTGCTCAGAAAGTGCACAGATCAGATTATCTTCCAACTGGTAAAATTAGATTAAAAAGAAGTAACTGTAGATGTTTTATAACAAGAACTCGAACAACTGAAGTAAATTGTAAAGGATACACCGATACAGGAATTATAATTAGTGCACAGGTTTATTGCTGTTGACAATTATAAAATCTCAGATTTTTCCTGTATAATACATGTAGACAATGGGGTAGAGCTCTTTGCAAGTGCAAGATATATGTAACACTATAATATTCATTTCCTGGCCAATCCAGGATACTAGCAACACAAATATGAAACAAGTAACTTCCCAATCAAATGCTACTTCTACTTTGACACTAAGAGGCAGTTGCAAGTATGGCCAAACATACATATATTGTATTCTAATACTTCTTCATATGTGTAATCTGGTGTTTAACTAAACTTGAAACAGATAAGGGGTTTCAGGTTTGAATCATAAGATTAGATCAGAAATCAAAAAATTTCAAGTAGGAACTATCTCTAATTTCTCATTCATTTTTAGTGTTGTGAATATTGTATGCTTTCTCTTAGAACGCAATGCAAGATTTAGATTTTCATCTAATGGGAAGTAGCCTTCCCCATCCAAACCCTACTTCTCATGCCCGATATGGTATTCAAAACAACTAAGGGCATAATCTCCTAGCCACAATGTGAAAGTAACATAAATTGACTATATGATGTTTATAGAAACAAGATCTTATCATCCATCGCATTTAACATTTTTTGAGGTGCTATAAATGAGAAATGAGTTCTTTGTTTTCTACCAATTTGCCCATTACTCAATTAAAACCCCAGGACCAGGATAGAAGTTGCCTAAGATGAGTTCATTGTTTTATGAATGTGTCATGTTGCATCTAGTCTTTATGGTATATTATAAGCAATCAAAAGGAAACCCCCCCCCCCCCCCCAAAAACAAAACAGAATTGTTATTGATAGAAGCACAAAAGGAACTCGTGAATCGTGATCTTATACAGAAGGTAATAAGTAATATGGAAAGCAACGAAGAACTGCAAGTTTCAAATTTCTTGTTTTAGAATTGATATCACAATTCACGTGTATATTGGAACTAAGTACATCCTGATAAAGTCATGGATTTAAATACGAGTACATAAAACATATAATTTTACCCTATGAATATATCTTCCACTTTTACCTGTTATGCATAAGAGTATTCCGCCCAAGGACATCCATCCACTTATCCTTGTCTTCTTCAAGAACTTGAACATATAATATGGAGAAAGAGCTTTATATACATGTGGATTCCATTTGAATATATTATAAAAGCCAAGTGTACTGATGCATAGGAGCCATGTCAGCACAATTGGCGCAAAAAGAAATCCCACTCTGTGTGTACCATAGTGCTGAAGTGCAAACAAACACACCAGTATGAAGCAAGTGATGGGAATCACAGCATCTGCAATCGCAAAGCAATTGATATTGAGGTTCGAAACATCAAAAAGATCTTGCAAATTATGCATTGCAACTCAGTGAAACACTAGTCAATACCCAACAAGCTATTAATAAAACTATTTCATCATCATAATCTTAAAGTTTATAGCCTTAATTAAGTCAGTCTTGTTTCAGGTGTAATGCTCTGAAGATCCCATCTAGAAGCTTCCTGTTAAAGGAAAAGCATTCATGAATTATCTTTCTTGAACTCTTCCTTTCTTCTTCCTACCCCTTTCCTATATATAATAATACCAAAAATTTATGCCTTGCATTATTATTGAGCGACACAAGGTATTGCAATTGAATGTCCACAACTGTCCATTGTCCGCATCAGCTTGAACCTTCATTTCAATCCTCTTCATATGGCAGGAAAAAAAATGTTCCAGTTGATCAGAAGACAATTGCTTAGATTAATACTATTGGCAAACTATATTGAAGTAGAAAGTAGGCCTTAAGTAAAACGTACACTGGTGGTGTTCCTTGGACATTGATAACTCGAGACCCGATACGGCTGAGAAAACTACACAAATAAAGTGATTACTCAACAAGTAGATAAGCAACTACTTTCTGGAACATGCATAATCGGGAGTAACCTTACCCGAAATGGCTGGGGTAAGCAGTCCATCCCCAATTACCATACAAGTGCCAAGAAGAACCAAAACTAGTAGAGCCGTATGCAAGGCCTTGTACTTCTCAAGTAGTGCTTTCACTCTAGAGCTGTTTCTCTCCGGAGGCTGCTCCATCTTATATGTAGAGAGAGCTTCATCTGCGAGCTGTCTGTTAGGAAGAAGGCTAACTTTGGCATGCCTACAAATCAAGGAATAAAGGGCAAACGTACCCCCTGCAGAGAACATGCACAAAAATTATTGACAAGATGACAAGAGCATACAGAATTGGTCCATTTGTTAAGGTTCTTACCCTCTCCATTATCATCAGCTCGGAGGACCACAAACACATATTTGAACAGTGGCACCAATGTCAGAGTCCAGAAGACAAAAGAAAGAACACCAAAAATCTCTTCATTGGTCTGTGAGTGCTGAATGTCTTCTGCAAATGTGCTCTTGTAAACATATAACGGAGAAATGCTCAAGTCCCCATATACTACACCAAGGCTTTGGTAGGCTAGGAGCAAAATAGTCTTCCAAGAATTCTTCTGAAATACAATTCAGCAGGTTACTCATTAAGAATTCATACGCACATAGATAACACCGTAAGGAAGTAGAAATCTATAAACACTAACCTTTGAGGTGTCACAACACTTCCCATATTCAGGATCCATTTGCTTAACTCCTTACAGTTCAAACTTGGAACCGACTCTAGTACAGCTTTAGCTGCAGATCTGCACCGAACAATGGAATCTGTTAAGGTACATACCATATAAATGAACATGATGCTTCAGAGGAGTGTAGGAATCGCATATTGATTATTGTAAGACCAATCATGACTCATCCTGTCTCTAGCTTTAGTTAGGAGAGATAAAAGGAAACATTCACTAACTTTTTGAGAAACAAACATGACATCGATTTCTCTATCACACCTCCATTTCCCTACGAATCTTCTAGAGAACCGAGCGGAATCTTTTTCCCTTCAGATTAAGAAGAAAGAAGAAAACCCAGAAAAGCACCATTCCCAAGTCTACAGCCACTCATAATACGAGGAGTTCAGAGGGAATGACGAAAGAGAGAAGCAGGGATGGGGGCAAAAATAATAAGAAAATGGTGGGGTAGGTATTTTTAAAATCCGTTCAGATACACCAGTATCATTCAGATAGAGAGAGGCAAGTGTAAGGGTATCACACCCTATGAAAACGAAAGGGACAAGCACCTAAATGATGTTCACCTTTCAGTTAAGTCCAATACAAATCATTTAACATAGATTGAAGAACTTACAATACCAATAAATGCTCTACAGGACCATGACGATGAAGGAAGAACACCATAAAACTGTATTTCAATGCCCAATTGTGTATGTTATAAACACAATTGTCACATTGCAGCTGAAAGCGGAATAGAATTTGGGTTAATTTCCAAGTGATGGTGACAAAAGGCGCAATACGTGATTTGGCGACAATTACGAACTCACCAACTCGTGCCCACGCAAGTAAAGCCGATTTGAAGGACCAGTTATCAGTTTTTCTCTCTCTCTCTCTCTTCCACTTTATTTAAATGTATCCTTTTTATCAATACAGTCACTCCCCATTCCACTTCCACTCTCCATTATTTAAATGTATCCTCTTTATCAATACATGGCATACATCCTTTTGTGTGCGTAAAAAAGAAAAACAAAAATGCTTTCCAAATTCCCCACCAACCTTTTGAAATTCTCCCCTTCTCTGTTAAAGCCTTGCAAAGCTGCGAAACAGGAGGACGAAAAGTCAAAAAACAGGTACTTATTTATCAGCAATTCAGCTATCATAATCAATGGGCTTTGCGAGTGAAGACGAACTGAGTTAACTAAAAATAGAGAAAACTGTTTATCTAAGGAAATACCAAACTGGCTAAACCCCGATAGGAGCATGTGAAGTGGAAGATTAGATTAGACAAAGATAAGCATGTATGGCCACAATTTTACAATTACAGCAAATGAAGTACCTAAAATGCAGAGGCATGTGCATTAATAAATGCGAATTGGAAGCTGAACATGCTCTATTACTTCCAGTAGTGGGCCAGCAACAATACTTTCTCAAAAGCTATTATTACGACATTAATACGACCCTTTTCAGCTTTCTATCACTCCCTTGAGCCCTCCTTTACGAGTGGCTTTGTCGCTTCTGAGATTCACCCAAACAGCTTTTCGTCGGCGTCTGCATCATCGTACTCTTTTTGAGCTTCAAGATATCGACCTTCAATCTCGCTCGCCACAACACAACCTTTCGTGTAGAATCAAGCATCTTATCACATAAATCTTTCGATTGAAAATCTAAGTTCGAGAAATTATGGAACGGAATGGGACATTTTTGCTTACCAGATTTAACAAAGTAGCTTTTCGAACCAGTGTAGTTGAAGCAATGCGGTACTGTAGAGAGGAAGATCCTAATGAACCATGAAGTGACGTTTATCTTTCAAATGCTTTTTATATTCGTTGAAGGGAAACAGATAGATCCCATTCTACAGAAATGGCGGTTTCTCGTGATTAAAAATGAACAGAGCAGAGGTAGAAGCTGTAATATAGTACTGCACCTACCGACAGTGGCGAATGTCGCTTAATAAAGAAGTGAACAAAAACAAAAATCACTATTTTTTTTTCAGTATTACGAAAATGGAGCTAGAATAACGAGGTTAATATTTTTATTGTTTATGGTAAGATATTACAGTAATCAGAATACTTTTCAATCATATCGAATATTATGGTTTTCCGTCATTCGAGCTTCAACCAGAGCTGCAAATTTAAAAAATGGTACGAATGAATTTAGTTTCAAAAGCATATAGCTTCCAAGTCAGGGGTCAATATTCGGATTTTGAGGAAGAAAAGAGATTGATTGGTTAAAATAATGTGAGTGGGAAAACATGGAACGTGATGCATGTTTAGTGTGTAACGCACAAATTAATTAGTAACCCCTGGAGAATAATCACCTTTGCTCAAGTGGTTGGATAAGAGTGTGGGATAGAGAGAGAATAACAGGAATTTTCTAATAATTGCTTTGTTTGTATGAAGTTCGTCGCTTTGTGCGTTGGATTTGAACCAATGAAGTAAAAGGAAGAGTGATGATGATGATGATGATGATGACGACGACGACGACGATGGGGATGAGAAGTGTGAAAGCGCGTTCACATTGAAGATTGATAGGAGGAGGAGGTGGAGGGTTGTTGAGTAAGACCAGAGCTGACTGTTCTTGACGAATTGGAGCGATTTCAGCAATCTATTTTAAATTGAAGGATTCTAAGATTAAAAAAAATTATTTCATCAGGTCTATTTTGTTTTTCTTTGATCTAAGTTTTTCAATCTAAATTGTATAATTTTAATTAAAAACATGAGGAATATGTCCTAGTTACAAACATGAGGGATCTCCTACTTAATTTTTTTTTAATAACCTAATTTTTTTTTCTTTTATATTACTCTAAATATAATCAATAGCATGTTTGTCTGTATAAAAAGAAGGAATTTTTGTTTGTCTTATACGAACAAACATCGTTTTTGTTCTTATTTAAACTGTTACATTTAAAATTTAATGATTCATATTTTAATATTTTTTAAAAAAAATAATCAAAATTACTATTTAAAATTTGGAGTGTTAGAACATATATAACATATATAATTTAGTTTATTTATGAATGAAAACCATGTGCTTTATGATTTTGTTGAATTTATTATGTTTTAGCTCATATTAAAATAATTTGTCAAATATTATAGTATTAAACAATTTGATAGATGTTTTTATTTGGAGTGGGTACAAGGCAAATTATTCTTTACAAGTTTAAGCATGAGAAAAAAAAAACTATGGGACAACAGGGCAAGCACAAGACAATGGCTGTGTTCGGCAAATAAGCTTATAGCTTATAAGCTAGCTTATAGCTTATTTGACTAGCTTATAAGCTCGTTAAAAGTGTTCGGTAAACGAGCTTATTTTAGTAGCTTATAACTTATTCTGATAAGATACTTTGAGTAACTTATAGCTTATAACTTATAGCTTAAAGTTTTTTGTTCCTATTTTGCCCTTACTATTTTTTCAAAATACCCATTATACCCATTATTTTATTATATCTTATTTACTCATCTTTTATTATATTTATATTTATATTTATATTTATATATAATATATTATACATATATAATATTATATATATATATATATGATAAAAATATATAAAAATATTATAAATATGTATAATATATATAAAAATAATAAAATATGTAAATATATTTTATTATATATAATAAAATATAATAATATATATAAATATATTATATATGTAAAAATATATTATTCATATATAAATATATATTTTTAATGAATTTTATATTTATAATAATTTAAATTAATTTAATTAAAAACAAAAATGATATATTTATTTATATTATTTTAGAATTAAAAAAAACATGCCCTTTTATGTCATTTTACACTTTTCAGCTACTTCAACAGTTACTTTTACCGAACACTTCTTATTCAAATAAGATAGCTTATAAGCTATAAGCTAAAAATTAGCTTATAAGCTATCAGCTATCTTATAAGCTATTCGTTATAATTTTGCCGAACACACCTTATAGGCAACCAGTGTTGGGATTATGGTGAAAAAAACACCCATTGTCATCCCTATGAAATTTTCAATACCCATATTCAAATTCAAAAAAAAAACTGACTTTTGTAAATATTCTATTATAAAAATAATAATGTATAATAATTTTAAATACTTTTTTTTTATACACATAATTTTAAATACTTTGAATTAGCCATTTAGCTCACAAATGCTAGATATGTAATAACTACTCCTTATAAATATTTAACGAGTTGGTTTTGAATACTCTATCTGCTCATTTATATTGAATGGATATAGAGTTTTCATCAGGACAATATTTGATGAATTATTTTCACTATTTATATCTTATTTTGAGAGGAATATTATATATTTGAAATGCAAATAACTATTGCCATACTTAATCAAATCAATTGTTTTTAGGGGGAAAAAACTTATACCACATTCAAATTCTTATTAGATAAAAAACTTCATTAATATTTAAATTTTTAAAATGTCTTTAGAAAGATAAATTAAAAATAAATATATAAACATCTTAATATTTTTTGTTTATTCTTTTTGACTATTTAATTTATTGCCTGGAGAAAGGAGCGCATGAGGATCAAACCTCTTCAAGGCCATATGAAACTGATATTCAAAGAAAATGTCATTTGAAACTCTTTGACAACAAAGCCTATGACTTTTGATGGAAGTGTTGTTGGAGCCTATCTTTTTATTAGCATTAATGTAAACATTTATTGCTTTATGAAAACATTTGTTGATATATAAAAGTTTTATTGACTTAAATATTTATAGGTCTGCTGAAGGCATTAGTTAAGGAATATTTATTACTCTCGAAAATGATGAAAGATGTATAGAAGCAAAAGATTAATAAAAGATGTACAGCAGGCGAGGAACATCATGAACAATCTCTTCCAGAGGAATATTCCCACGTCTCCTCCCCTTGCCACTTACCTCCAGAATTAGCCTCAGAATCATTTTCCGATCTCTCCCATGCCTTTAAGCCTGATACTCTGTCTCCCTATCTCTTTACTCTTGCTATGAAGTATCTTACTTTGTTGATTAATGATGTTGTTAACAAAAAAGTTTGAAAACCTTTTTCTTTCAAAAAAAAATTCCTTCCAGGTTTCTCACTTGCTTTTTGCTGATGATGTGTTAATTTTTGCTGAAGCCGATGATAATTCTATTCAGGAAATTCAAAATATCATCTCTAAGTTTTGTAAAACAAGTGGCATGGAAATTAACCTTCAAAAATCAAAATTATGGCTATCACCTTTTGAAGAGAGAAAATTTGACGTCTCTAATTTCCTTCACATCCCCAGTACAAATAATCTTGGCTCCTATCTTAGTTACCAACTTAAAGCTAAATACACTTCGACTAACTTAAATAGTGTTATCTATAAAATTCAGCAAAAACTCCAACTTTGGAAAGCAAAACATCTTTCTTTTGCGAGTAGATGCCAGCTAATCATTGCCACTCTTAGCCAAATCCCTAACTACTACATGAAAGTTTTCAATCTTCCTCAGAAGATTCACTCAAAAATCGATCAAGTTACTAGAAGCTTCCTTTAGGGACATAGTGTTGGAGAAAATAAAATCCACCTTATAAGATGGGATGTCATTTCCAAGCTTAAATATCTCGGAGGTCTTAGCATTAGAAATTCTAGTGATGCAAATGCTGCTCACTTAACCAAACTTAAATGACAGTTGGCCTCTCCAAATCAAAAACCTTGGTGTAACTTCTACAATCTGAAATATCCTGACAACTCTAAATTTTACTCTAGATCTTCCTTTACTTATAAAAGCTTACATAGATGTTTAAATCTTTTTGATAATAATATCACTTCTTTGATCCGAAATGGAAAAAAACACTAATCTCTAGCTCCATGCTTGGTTGAATAACACTACCCGGTCAATAGATTACTAGGCCTCTGCCAAGAAATGAGACAATGAAAATGGTCTTGAGTATCATAAAATTAAATGAGGACTCTCTTAATAGAACTTCTTCGCTCCCTTTTTCTCTCCCCCCTCCCCTTCGCTCATTACTATCAACCTCTCCCTTCCCACTCTCCACAAAAATGACAGTTTTTTTTTTGGAATAGAACTCAAAATGGTCTTTTCTCTCTCTCTTTAGCCTACAACTCTATCTTTTATAAACTTTGACTTCTCTTGGATCTGGAACACACCTTGCAATAAACGTGAAATGTTTTTTCACTGGAGATGCTTTAATTATGGTATTTCAGTGAATAAAACCCTTTTTATTAGAAATTGTGCTCCCTCTAACTGTTGCCCTTGTTGTATCCCAAATTTTGAAACAATTATTCATGCCTTGAGAGACTGTCCCTTTGCTTATGCTATTTGGGCCCTTTTCTCTCTTCCTCCTTTGTTTTTTCAAGATGATCTTCAAACTTGGCTCTTTATTAACACTACTTGTGAAGTTCCAAATCGCCTAAACATTCCTTGGAATTCCATCTTCATTTACATTGCCCACTCTATCTGGTTGGCTAGAAATTAGTTTATTTTTAAAAAAGAAAAAAAAATTGCATTGTGGTTGCTAACCTTGCATCCAGTAAAGCTGTTAAATTTTGGTCCAATAACTCTTCCTACTATAGTACTACTACTTCTAGCCCTAGAAATCATTTCCATTCTTGGTCCCCTCTTCCTATAGGATGGATCAAACTAAATACTGTTGGCTCTATGATTAATGGCAAATTGGGGGCCGAGGGATGTTTAAGAGACTCACACGGATGTTGGCTTAAGGGTTACGCTAAGTACATTGGTACTGAAGAAGTTCTTCAATCTGAATTGTTACCTGTCTTCCTGGGCATCAGACTTGCCCTGCAGTTGGGCAACAACCTAAACTTGAAATTGAATCTAACTCAAGTGAAACAGTTTCCTTACTTTAGCAGCATAACTCTTCTCACCATCCTTTGGATACTTTAATCTCAAATTACAAGTGCCTTCTCTTTAATTTGACTGACTACAGGATAATGAAGATTGATAGGTTGCAAAATAAGTGTGTTGATGCAATTGCAAAAGAAGCTAGTAAAAAGAAACTTCATTATTTGGTTTTCACAGAACCACCGCACTGTTCCTTGATTTTCTACTCAAATGACTTATCTGCCACTTAATGAAGTTCTGTTGCTGCAGTGCTCCTTTGACTCCTTATGCTTTCTCAGGATGTTGCTGTTCTTCTTGCCTTGCTGTTACTGCGTGCCCTGCTTTCACCTTCTAGATGCTTTCCTTATGTTTTTAATTTCTCTTCGCACCTAGCTATTAGTTCTTCCTTCTGTAATCTTTTCTTTTAATATTTTCCCTCTTTACCCAAAAAAAAAAAAGATTAATCAATTTTTAAATTAGTCATAGTTACTGCTTTACTTATTTTTTTAAAAGGCAAAAGGGTACTAATGCCTCTAACGTTTATGCCAATTTTTATTTATGCCCTTGGAAAAAAAATTTTTGGCCCAATTATGTCCCTAATCTTTCAATTTTTATTCATATATGTGCTTTTTCATTAAGTCTGTCACGTAGGCTAACGAAAATGTTGACTAGGCTTCTTTGTGGCAAAATTCTTCCACCAAATCATTGCCATGTGAACCCATATTCCAAAATTACAAAAATGCCATTAGTAATAATTTAAAAAAAAAAAAAGAAATGTCTCCTCCCTTTCTTTGTCTCTCTTCATCTTCTCTGTTTGCTCTCTTTCTCTCTCCCCCCAGTCTTCACCTCCTTCTTCTTCCTCTCTCTCCCTCACTTCTCGTTTTCCCAAATTCTCTACTAGCTTCTTCTCGGTGATAATGGCAATTTGGTCTTTGAAGATTAGAGCAGCTTTGTTAATCTTTCTCTCGTTTTCTCCCTCAACGTTACTCTCTCTCTCTCTCTCTCTCCCTCTCTCTATCTCACCTTTGCACGACACACCCTCTCCCCTATTCTTGTTTTGTCATCCTCAAGAAGATTGTGAATCACAATGAAACCATAACCCATTTCCTAGCATTGAGTGAGGAGTACTTGTTTCTTCAAGGGAAAAGGTGAATAAATTATCTAAAAATTCTAGAGGGGTTGGCAGAGGGTTATAGATGAAAGGGTTAGCCGGAAGAGAGGCTTTTGTAAAGGTTTGTTTAAGTTAAGGTGAGAGGATATCACGGTAAGAAGGTTTCGATAAAGGGGGAGGTGAAAGGGAGATCGGATTTTTCGCTCCAATGGCA
This sequence comes from Biancaea sappan, assembly GCA_037074585.1. NCBI lineage: Eukaryota > Viridiplantae > Streptophyta > Magnoliopsida > Fabales > Fabaceae > Biancaea > Biancaea sappan. The sequence continues at coordinate 32,752,053 of CM073494.1, read as the reverse complement.
TTTAAAGATTTGAACATAGGCTGATTAGATGGCGAGCTAGTTAGATTAGATAAGAGTGACAGATTTGCAGAGCCAAAGTTGAGAGAGGCAAGTGAGATAGGCGCTAGATCTTCCTCATCGGGTTGTAGCAACATCTAATTTTGGGTATGACGCGACTTTAAAGGGAAGGAGGTTGTCGTGCCGTTGATAAGAGGTGGTGGAGGAGGAAACGATAGGGTTGAATCAGATGGAGTGGTTTGTAGTTTGGGTTGAATAGGTACTATTCTGGCAAAGGACTAGGTTTAGCAAATGGGTTGGATCCATTCTCTGAAACTCCTGATTAGTTGGTGGAGAGAAAAAGAGAGAGACAGAGAGAGAATGTGAAGAGATATTTCTTTTCTTTTTTTAAATATTAGTAATGGCAATTTTGTAATTTTGGAATACGGGTCCACTTGGCAGGAGATATGGCGGAAGAATTTTGCTATGTTGAAGCCCAATCAGCATATCTGTTAATCTACTTGACGGAGTTAACGGAAAAAGGCATATATGATAAAAATTGGAAGATCAAGAGCATAATTTGGCAAAAAAAAAATCTCAGGGGCATAAATAAAAATCAGGATAAACATTAGGGACATATATTACCTCTTTGCCTTTTTTAAAATAATGATATGTTTACCCTTAAAATCTCTTTTTAAAATATTTAAAATTTAATGAAAAAATTCTAGTTACACTTATTTTATCATTTATCATTTTATAATAATAATAGTAATAAACTATTGTATTACTTTTGAGCTTTATCACTCTTGTTATATAGTGTATTAATTGACATTTATTTAAGATATCAAATTAAAAGTCAAAATAAAAATCTTAAAATAAACTCTAAACAATAAAAAATAAAAAAATAATAGTTATACTTATTTTATTATTTATTATTTTATAATAATAATAATAATAGTGAAAAAATGTTACATTACTTTCCAACATCATCATTCTTATTATATAGTGCATGGATTGAAATCTATTTAAAATATTAAATTAAAAATAAAAATGAAAATCTTAAGATAAACTCTATAAAATAAAAAAAAATGATTTTAAGGTTTAAAAATGCTTTTAAGGATAAACATGTCATATTAAGAAAACAAGTAGAATATTAATGATAATTGATTTAAAAATTGACTAATCATTTATTTCTTCACTTCTTTTATTATTTTTGATGGCCCCCTTTAAATCTTATTACTCCTTTATCTTTTTTCCCCTTTCTTAGTGAATGATTTGTTTTTAACATTTTTATGCAAATTTTTTATAAAAACTAATTGGATAAGACGTAATTAGAACAAATAAATATTTTAAAAAATAAATATACTTAATAAATTAACTTATGAGAGAATCCCATGGAGACTTGTTCAAACAGGATCCTACTCCTTTCCTTAACCCAAAGGTTAAAGAGAGTCCTTAGAGCTCCCACAGCCATTGGATGGCTGTGGGAGGCTACAACTATCCAATGACTATAGAAGCTAAGGAGGGCTAAAGAGATGGGTCACTAAGGAGAGATCCCCAATCCGTCCAAACACCCCTTAGTCATATTTCAATTACATATTTTTATTCTTGCTGAATTGAAACTTTTGTATATTTTTTTCATTAGTACAAAAACCAAGGATTACAGAAGCGGATCGAATCAGCCGATCTAACTAGTATGACCGGTGACTAGTAGAGGATCCAGTTTGGTTCAAAAAATTAACCAGTCATCTGTTGAACCGATACGGAATCGATTGAACCAGTTTTGAACCGAAAAAATGGGTGAAATCAGCCGGTTGACTGGTTCACTGATTTAAAAAAAATGTTGTTCGTCAATTGAAGAAAAAAGATCTAGAAGAAAAAGAAGAAGCTGGAGGAGCCAAGGTCGATTGAAGAAGATAGATCCAGAAGAAAAAGAAAAAGCTAGAGGAGTCGATGAAGTATAGTTGGATTGTTGGAGACTCTAGATCCAACAATAAAGAGCAGCTGAGAGATGAAGAATGGTGGAGACAATCAACCAGAGAGACGATCGGCTGAACAAATTGACAAAAACTAATATTGTATTGCGTGAGAAAGCATCTAGCATATTGAATTACTGATGTTGCGTGTATAATGTGGAAATGTTGGGAAAATCGAGAAAGTTGAGAAATTTGACCATATTATCATATTATTTTTTAATTAAAAAATAAGTTTTTTAATTTTCATATTTAATATAAATATAAATAGAATACTATTTTTTAATAAAAATAAATGTTAATTCTTAATTTATTAATATAAATTTATATATATATATATATATATATTTAATTACTTTCGGTTAGATCACGGTTCAATCAATGAACTTTAAACTATTGTATTTATCAATTTAATAACTTGTTGGATTTTTAAAACATCAACAAAAACTCTTCAAAAATTGTGCAAATTGTTGAATCATATTGATCAACTGGACAAATTGATCATTTTAGTATTATTATCTCATTTCATTTGGTGTTTTTACTTACGCTGTTTGATTGAAGCTTTGAAGTTTTTTTATTGGAAGAAGGAAAGAGTGAATTTGTGGATAGCTTAATTTTTTAAGAAGTTAAATTTTTAACTATTAAATCATCTCAATATTTGGATAAAGTATATTTTATTATTACTTAGATTTTTTAATAATTTAATGATGAAAAAAATTGACGTCTTAGAAAATTAAACTTCTTATAAAATTTTTCCATTAAGGAAGCTCTTAATTGTTAGATCTATCTTGAAATTTGTATATGCCCATTAAGAATTATTTTATACTCATTTAAAAATTAATTTAATAATTAAAAACTCTAGCTATTCTTTTTTTTTTTTGGTCAAAGATTCTTATATAATTATGGGGAGTGTCAAATCTAATTATGTTAAATGTCTTTGTGTATGGTGTATGTTCGCACGCGTCTCTAATTATAACATTGATGAATGTTGATCTCAAATGTATAGCTTAACGTATACATATGAATTTTAATTCTTCAACTTTTTTTTAATAACAAAACTTGGGAAATTTTTAGTTGGACTGTGATAGAACTATAATTGAATTAATGTACTTTAAAATATTAAAAATAAATAATATACATAATTTAATATTATAAACATAAATCTATAAATTCAATTAAAAATAATATTGTAATATTTAATTACAATAAAGTGATACAATAGTCGTGGCCATTTAATTGTATTAAGTGGTAAAATAGTTATATCGCATCAAGTGTGTAACGATTACATCGCGTTAAGTGGTGTAACGTTTTTTGTTATGACATCAGCAACCATTGATGACCATTTAATAAGAGAAATAGTAATGACTTTCAGTTACAAAACTAAAATAATTGTTCATGATTGTTGAACACTATATATAAGTCTTCGAGGTCCTCTCTTTTCTCTCTAATCGAAACACATGCATCATTTAAAGTAGAAAGTCAAGCGAGAGAAACTTTGCTCTATAATGAAACGAATACAATGGCCAGAGTTAAGTCAGTTTTTTAGATCATGTTTCAAATGTTTAGAAATATGTTTAGGTGATTCATTTTCATATCATGTTTCAAATGCTTAGAAACATGTACTATTCATTTGCTTAGAAAAAGATTTGATATCAAAATAACTGAAGTGGAGAACCAATGCAAGAAGCAAATACAAATAATGAGCTCTGATAGAGGTGGTGAATTGTCACGTCCCAAAATCTGAGCACGTTACCGGCACGGAAAGTGAATTTCATTTCACCTCCGTAAGCCTATCTTTCTCTTAAGCATCATACCATTCTTTTTTTTTTCATGCAACCAAACCGAATTCTCTATACACACTACAATCATTCACATTACATCACTGAATGAACCTACCCAATTACAGAGATTTCTAGATTTATACAACTTAGAATAAAACTTAACTATTATACCTTTATCCTGAACAAATGAAAAGGTAATCATGGACTAAGGATCTATAATTCCTTGTACCGATATTTACCTTCAGCTGTCAACTCTGAAAAAAAAATGTTAATAAGAGGGTATGAGCAAACCACGTGCCCAGTGAGCAGACAACACAACACTATGACAAAAAAATATCATGCATCATAATGATAACATGCAGCAATTATACGTAATCGATCATAATATAATTCATAATACTTCACAACAATATCCAAGTAAATCAAATACATTTCAACATAATTCAAATAATTCACAACAGCAAACAGTGAAATCAATTTCACACATTTCCCGTACCAACTGGGTCGTCCAGGATACCTCTGGATCATTGCCCGCGGCCCCCGCCGCATCCACCCTTATCGCTCCATGTATATTCTCCACCCTTATAGCTTCACATAGATTTCTCCATGTGGTGCACCACCATGCCTTTCCTTTCTAGTCAAACACAATCACAATCACATCTAAGAACATCCTCAATCATAATCTTGAGCCACATACACAACTCAGTCATTTACAATTCAAGTCACAACATAATCAATATGGTTCCAGCAACATAGCATGTATACAACATAATCCATAATATAGAACAATTATTCAACAATAACATACTTCAACTATCCGCATATGAATGAACTCAACAATCAAAGTATGATATATTTCAACTCAGTTCACATGCCATTCACAATCCCTCATATAACCTCCATTCATGAGAAAATAAGAAAATATAATTATATACATCACCAGGCAAGTTTCACAATTGTTTATGCCTCATCGTCCCACATCATCCTCTTCAAACTTGGATATACAACATATTTTCACTATGATGCAAAAAGTCAATAACAAAGAAATTTAATCATAGCAAGTATTAACCCACTCACCTGGATTTCACGCTCTCGGCACTCCCACCTTGCACCTTGACCATTCCTATTGTAACCAGACAAAAACTATCAGGGTTACGAAATAGAGAAATTTCCTACCATTATTCCCGACCTTCACTCACTTCTCAAATCATAACTCCTAACTGGTAATAAATATCCAAATGAAACTTATACCATTGGAAACTAGACTTAAGGAGCTTTCCAACGATATAAAGTTTGCCCAAAACGGAGTTCGGATGAAGAAGTTATGGCCGATTGAAAAATAAACTAAGGTTTCCCGGTACACCTGGCGCCTGGGCGCCAATCCCTTCTTCTCCCCATCTCACCTTGGCGCCTGGGCGCCACGATCGCGACTCCTTCGCGATTTCTCTCGGATTTGGCTCAAATCTGGCCAAATCTTCACCGTTTTTCATGATTTCTTCCATGGGATCTCACCCTTAATGTCTAAGGAGCATTTAGACACCAAAATCACCAATTTTAATCGAGAAACGAAGCTGGAATCTTGATTTTACCTCAAACACTCATAAAACTAGAAAATAGGGAAAAGCTTAATAAATAAAAATTTCTACCTCGATTCCTTGTTTTCCCTACGTTGCTTGGCTCCTAGAGGCTCGCCCCGTAGCCCGAGATCCGCCCTTCAAAGTCTGGTTGTGGAGTTGGAGTATAGAGAGAGAAAGTAGAGAGAAGAAAGAGAGGAAGAGAGGAGAGGAAGAGAGGAGAGAAAGTGAAGAGAGAGAGAGGAAAGGAGAAAATGAGGAAAAAGAGGTGAGGCCATCTATATACTCGCCCGGGGTGAAATTATCACTTGCTCTTCAATTGACCCTCAGTCAAGACTAGCAAAAGCAAATTCATAAAATCTCACCTCAGGTGTTTCTAAATCCTAGGTGCCCCACAAATTTCCTTATTTCACTTTAGTCCCTCTCAATGTCTCAAACTCCATTTTAACCTCAAATCCATCATCCTTTCGGTACCGGACTCATAACGCATTCCTATAAGCTCATTCTTCTTCTCGGGTTCCTATTTGGTCATTTCTCAAAAGTCCTCTATACTTTCTTTTCTTTTCACATTAGTCCTTGAGAATTTGTAAAAATTTCCCAAATTAAAATTTTGAAATTTCTATTCCCAAATTTCCTTCACTAATTCAAAAAGAACATTTTTCATGTAATTAAATTTTTCAATAAACTTCAAATAGATTTTAAATATTCATATAAATTATTGGGATATTACATGAATATTATGGCAAATACACTGAGAGTGGACAGACACATGGTCCTTTTCTAGGTCTATTTAAGAACACAGGATTGTTGTCCAACACACAATGCTTGGTTATCCATACCAGAATGGTGTAGTAGAAAGAAGAAACCTAACTTTAATGGACATGGTGCAGAGTATACTTAGCAACTCCAATCTTCCTAAATTTTTGTGGACTGAGGAACTAAATACAATTGCGTTTATATTAAACCGTGTTCCAACTAAGGTTGTCCCAAAGACACCTTTGAATTATGGAAAGGTTGGAAACTGAGTTTGAGACATATGGGCATTTGAGGTTATCCGTTTGAGGTGAGGATATATAATCCACATGAGAAGAAGCTGGACCCATCTCATTCGACTAGAATTATGGAATCAAAAAGACGCCAAGTTTCTTGAAAATGACATGACCAGTGGGAGGGATTGGTTCAAGGATTTAATTCATGTTCATGACCATACAAAAACTCAGCTTTCCATGTCATCTGATAGACTAGTGATAGTTCATAGCACCTCTCAAGTTTCAATTAGTGTTGAACAAATAGTTGTTGAAGTTCCACAAGTTGCTGAGAACCTTCCAGTGGATCAACAAGTTCAAGAATTACCTCAAAATATTGAACAAACAGTTGAACTACAAGCTCCTCAAGGAGAAAGTGGTCCAACATTAAGACAATTTACATGTGAAAGGAGTTTGACAATTCCTAGTGATTACATAGTGTATCTACAAGAAATTGATATTGCAGCTGACAATGATCCAGAAATGTTTTCACGAGCCATGAGTTGTAAAGAGTTCAATCTGTGACATACTGCTATGAAGGATGAAATGAATTCAATGAAGAGCAATGAAGTCTGGGACCTTGTACAGTTGCATAATGGGGCAAAGGCCATTGGCTATAAATGTGTCTTTATGACCAAAAGAGACTCATTAGGAAAGATCAAGAGATATAAAGCAAGGTTCAAAAGATTGAACAAGTGGAGGTATTGATTCAAGGGTCAATGATCGAACTGCGAACAAACCAGTGATGTAATACCCATGAAAAATAAAATATAAATGCGTGTTTACAAACTACTATTACTATTTCAGTGTACAGTATTATTCACCCATATAATACTATTTACGTATATGGTACTGTTTATCTGTACAATCAAAATGTCAAGTACTAGATGTGGTTTGATCATAAGAGAAAATTAGAAAGAAATTTGTAGGAGAAAATGACATTTTATATGAGAGAATTCCCTGAGGGACTAAATTAAAAGGAAACTAAATTAGCAAATTGATTATACTAGTAGATGAGACTAGTAATTGAGACTAGTAGAAGAGACTAGTATGTGAAACTAGTAGATGAGACTAGTAAGTGAGACTAGTAGATGAGACTAGTATGTGAAACTAGTAGATGAGACTAGTAAGTGAAATTGGTAGATGAGACTAATAAGTGAAACTAGTAGATGAGACTAGTAAGTGAAATTGGTAGGTGAGACGGGGTAGATGGAATAGTACCCTTAAATTTTCCTATAAATAGATCCTTCCATTTCACTTTCAAAATCACACCTTCAATTTCTCTTCTTCTCTCCTTGAGATTTCTTGGTCTGACGCTAAACCTATGAGATTTTGGGCCTTTCTTTTTCAGCTTAGGTAAGGATACTATGCCCTTTCTATGTCTTTCAAATTTTAGAAGTTATTTTCTTAAGTATGCTCTGTGGTTGCGGTTTTGGCTGATCTTCCACATCAGAAAAACTGTCCTTAGCTGTCTATATGTTATTTTGATTACCGAAATAGGATGTAAACTGTGAAGAATACATGTCTAGGAAAATTCTGGCTAAGGAAAGACCTGGTTTTTAAGTGTTTCCATTGTGACCCTTCACTCTTTCCTGGGAACTTACCTGGTGTACTATTTTACAGATTATATTCTCTATTTCTGGTATAAATAGTAATCGTACCTATGAACACCATCTGTACGAAAACAATCCTAACGTATTTTCTCTAATCTTTCATGAAAATCTCCGTAGCAGAACACTGAAATTCACCTGAGTACTCTTAACCGTAACGACTTAGAAAAGCGATACTCGTACGGAATCTAGGTGAGTGAAACGACCCCGTTTTAATAGAGTTTTAGCATTGCTGGTGATAAAAAGTATGTCGTAGGATACTCCCAAGATTCATAGGGGGAAATTGGATTCAGAATGAAGAATCTAATGAGATAATTAATCCAGAAGTATGGATAAGACGAAGCAAATATCTCCTGATGATGTGGAGTTTGAATCTTTTCAAAAATCGTTTAATTGTTATCTTGATTTGTAGTTTATAAATCTATAATATAGTTATATATTATACCTGTTATATAAATGAATATTACATTGTACTTCTGATTATGATATGAAATGCTGTACTATTGATTGTGATTGAGCAGGACAGTACCCCCTCTCACGGCAAGGCGGAAAACCCAGTTGAAAGGGTGTCTTGACCAATGAGTGTGGAGACAACGATTCCCTCAGTAGGGATATAGCCCGGATTGGTGATAAATCCGTGAGGTGCCCTAGCTATGAGGATGAGGTTGTGCGTCATGACAGAAATATACAAAATTGGTGAGCCGGTCTGTGTACGCTCTCCGGGATATATTGCCATTGATGAGTACTAGTAACGTTTGTTGAATTGGATGAATTTTTATCTTCTTGTATGTAATTTCTAACTATGTCTATTGGTTGAGTTTGAGCCTTCGGATATACTTGCATGATTGGCGATGTATTTGAATTTTATTAACGCGAGGCCGACTCGCTCATTGAGTTTAAAAGCTCACACTCTTTGTGAAATTTTTTTCAGATCAAGTTACCGGCGAAGAATATCCACTAGAGGAGTAAATCACCTTGGACCTTCCCGCTGTCGGGTAGGCCCCTCTTTTGTCATAGATTATGGTGCTCTGTAATCGTCTAGGACATCTAGGTCAGGGGTTTGGTATTTAGCTTGTATTTCAGTATGATAATGTATTTTTTATTGAGAATCTATTATTTTTAATTAAGAAAATTTGATATATTTTCTTCGTATTGATTAAGGAATGGTTATTTTGAGAATATAGAGATAATGACTAATAATTTAACTCATGGGTAAGAATTTGTCGAAAGGCTTACAGTGATGGGATATTCATCATTGTGCCGGTCATGTGCCCAGAAAACGAGTCGTGACAAGTGATACTTAAAAAATATTAAAAAAATAAAATATATAACTAAAAATATTAAAATACTATTAAAAATATTAATATATATATATATAACTAAAAATATTATAAAAAATATTAAAATACTATCAACTTTTTGAAAATAGGATAACATGCACCTTGAAAATAGTGAAAGTCTAATTGAAATTCAATTTTTCCTTCCAAATTCTGAAACATGTTATCCAATTTTCAAGATTTCAAGCTTCCATGTTCATTTAATTTTCTTCCTTTTCTCTCACTTCACACACAAACTTTCCATCTTATCTCTATTTTCACTCTTTCACTCACTTCCTTTGACTTCATTAGCACGCCTCTCTCTATTTTTCGTCCTTCTCTCTCTATTAACCCCTGAATTTTTTACCTGCAAAGAAGAAGACCTAAGGGAACTAATAGTATTTACTCACTTTTTGTCATTCTCTCTTTATTTCGCAGCAAGCCTCCATCTTGTGTTGTCTTGTCTCGTCTTGTGCCGTCTCTATTTTCTTCTTTTTCTTCTTCTTCAGTTATGAGTTCTGATGACGGCAGATGGTGCCATGGCAGTTATGAATGATGGCTGAAGGATGAGCTTTTTTTTAAAAATAATCATTGAACCGGCATTCTATAAAACTGATTGGTTTTACCTGTTCATGACTATTTTGATCGATTTTTCACTGGTTTAAATACTAACCAATTTTCTGGTATCACCCAGACCGAACAACTAGCCAAGTCACCTATTTTTTGGTTGAACCGACTAGTACGGTCTGGTTTGGTTTTCTTAAGCATGATATAAAGCGAGACTCGTTGCTAATGGATTCTATAATATCTTGGATTTCAAAATAGTGCGATGTATCTTTAAATTTAAAAATATAATTGAAAAATTTGGGTGAAATTTCTTAATTTGAAAATTTCTTAATTTAGGTAGGAGAAGTACATTAATGGGAAATGTGATATAAGGAATGGTAAAAATATAATTTTGAATTTTGGGTGAAATTTGAAATTTTTACAACATATTAAGGACACAAATGAAAACTTATTTTAAGGAAGGTGGTTTTATGTAATTTTAACAACAACATGGGAGAAGTGGCCTTGGAGATGAAGCAAAGTGTGCCTCATCTCTCTTTACGAGAACTCTTTGGGGAGTTCTAGACAATAACAAATACACACATTTTGGTTTTGGCTTAGGAGGAAGAGAGAGACCGAGAGTAAACGAAAGAGTGAGAGATTGAGTTGTAGTGGCCATGGTAACCCACCACCACCGTCGCCATCACTGGAAAATGTGTCTCTGAGCTGTGGTGGCCATGGTAACCCACCACCACCATCACCATCACCGAAAAAAGGTGTCTCCCTTTCCTTCTTCTCCTTCCTTCAAATGTTCTCAGAAAAACAGAGTGAGAGGACAAAAGAGATAGAGAAGAAGAGTTGCAGATGGGAAATAGAAGAAGAGAGATAAGATTAGCTTCAAGAGACTTAAGGTAAGTGTAATATCCCAAGAATTTTTATGAATATTTAAAGTCTGATTTGAAGTTTAGTGAAAAATTTAATTATGTGGAAAATTTTCTTTTTGAATTAGTGAAGAAAATGTGGGAATAGAAATTTTTATTTTTAATTTAGGAAATTTTTACAAATTCTCAAGGACTAAAGTGAAAAGAAAAGAAAGTATAGAGGACTTTTGAGAAATGACCAAGTAGGAACCCGAGAAGAAGAATAGAGCTTATGGGAATGAATTATGAGTCCGGTACCGAAAAGATGATGGATTCGAGGTTAAAGTAGAGTTTGAGATATTGAGAGGGACTAAAGTGAATAAGAAAATTTGTGGGGCACCGAGGATTTAGAAACACCTGAGGTGAGATTTTATGAATTTGCTTTTGCTAGTCTTGACTAAGGGTCAATTGCAGAGCAAGTGATAATTTCACCCCGGGCGAGTATATAGGTGGCCTCACCTATTTTTTATTCATTTTTCTCCTTTCCTCTCTTTCTCTTCACTTTCTCTCCTCTCCTTCTCTCTTCCTTCTCTCTAATTTCTCTCTCTACACTCCAACTCTACAACCGGGCTTTGGAGGGTGGATCTCGGGCTACGGGGCGAGCCTCTAGGAGCCAAGCAACATAGAGAAAGCAAGGAATCGAGGTAGAAATTTCTATTTCTTAATCTTTTCTCTATTTTCTAGTTTTAAGAGTGTTTGAGGTAAAATCGAGATTCCGGCTTCGTTTCTCGATTAAAATTGGTGATTTTGGTGTCTAAATGCTCCTTAGACATTAAGGGTGAGATCCCATGGAAGAAATCATGAAAAACGGTGAAGATTTGGCCAGATTTGGGCAAAAACCGAGAGAAATCGCGAAGGGGTCGCGATCGTGGCGCCCAGGCGCCAAGGTGAGATGGGAAGAAGAAGGAATTGGCGCCCAGGCGCCAGGCATGGGTGGCGCCCAGGCGCCAGGTGTAATACCCAAGAAAAATAAAATATAAATATTTGTTTACAAACTACTGTTACTATTTCAATATACGGTACTATTCACCTGTATAATACCCTCAGGGACTAAAGTGAAAGGATTGATTTGAAAAGAAACTTAAAGGTTTAAGGTGAAAGGATAGTTTTCCCTTTAAGTTTTCAATAGTAATAACAGAAAAATTTTCGAGTGAGGTGCACAGTAACTGCATTATTAGAAATGTCATTTCCATAAATAGTAAATTGAATATTTTATTAGCGCATAGTATCAAATAGTACCCTTGACTTTTGCTATAAATAGGCCCTTCCATTTCACTTCTAAATTCACACCTTCAACTTCTCTTCTTCTCTCCTTAAGTTTCTCTTACTCCAAAGCTAGGCGTCTGAGATTTTGGGCCTTTCATTTTCAGCTTAGGTAAGGATAGTATGCCCTTTCTATGTCTTTCAAATTTTAGAAGTTAATTTCTTAAGTATGCTCTGTGGTTGCGGCCTTGGCTGATCTTCCACATCAGAAAAACTGTCCTTAGCTGTTTATATGTTATTCTCTGATTACCGAAATAGAATGTAAACTGTGAAGAATACATGTCTAGGAAAGTTCTGGCTAAGGAAAGACCTGGTTTTTAAGTGTGTCCAGTGTGACCCTCCACTCTTTCCTGGGAACTTACCTGGTGTACTCTTTTACAGATTGTATTCTCTATTTCTGGTATGAATAGTATCCGTACATATGAATAGTAACCGTATATATGAATAGTATCCGTACATAAAAATAATATTCATACGTATAAATAGTGATCGTATGTACGAATATTATCTGTATGTATAAATAGTATCCGTACGTATGAATAGAGACCGTATATATGAATAGTAACCGTACGTATGAATAGTGACCGTATGAATAGTAACCGTATATATGAACAGTAACCATACATATGAACAGTATCTGTACGAAAACAATCCTGACGTATTTTCTCTAATCTTTCATGAAAATCTCCGTAGCAGAACACCGAAATTCACCTGAGAACTCTTGTCTGTAATGACTTAGAGAAGCGATGTTCGTACGGAATCCAGGTGAGTGAAACGACCCCGTTTTAATAGAGTTTTAGCATTACTGGTGATAAAAAGTATGTCGTAGGACACTCCCAAGATTCATAGGGGGAAATTGGATTCAGAATGACGAATCTAAATGAGATAATTAATCCATAAGTATGGATAAAATGAAATAAGTATCTTATGATGATGTGAAGTTTGAATGTTTTCAAAAATGGATTAATTGTTATCTTGATATGTGGTTTATAAATCCATAATATAGTTATATACTATACCTGTTATATGGATGAATATTATATTGAGCTTCTGATTATGATATGAAATGCTATTGATTGTGATTGAGCGGGACAGTACCCCCTCTCACGGCAAGGCGGAAAACCCGGTTGACAGGGTGTCTTGACCAATGAGTGTGGAGACAACGATTCCCTCAGTAGGGATATAGCCCGGATTGGTGATAAATCCGTGAGGCGCCCTAGCTAAGAGGATGAGGTTGTGCGTCATGGCGGAAATATACATAATTGGTGAGCCGGCCTGTGTGCGCTCTCCGGGATATATTGCCATTGACGAGTACTAGTAACGTTTGTTGAATTGGATGAATTTTTATCTTGTATGTAAGAGGATGATGTTGTGCGTCATGGCGGAAATATACATAATTGGTGAGCCGGCCTGTGTGCGCTCTCCGGGATATATTGCCATTGACGAGTACTAGTAACGTTTGTTGAATTGGATAAATTTTTATCTTCTGTCTATTGGTTGAGTATGAGCCTTTGGATATGCTTGCATGACTGGTAATGTATTTGAATTTTATTAATGCGAGGCCGATTCGCTCATTGAGTTTAAAAGCTCACATTGTTTGTACAACCTTTTTGTTCAGATCAGGTTGCCATCGAAGAATATCTGCTAGAGGAGTAGATCACTTTGTACCTTCCCGTTGTCGGGTAGACCTCTCTTCTGTTATAGATTATGTTGCTCTGTAATCGTCTAGGACATCTAGTTCAGGGGTTCGACATTTGGCTTGTATGTCAGTATAATAATGTATTTTAAATTGATAATCTATGATTTTCATATAAGAAAATTTGATATATTTATCGGAAGGCTTACAGTGATGAGAGATTCATCATTGTGCCGGTCATGTGCCCAGAAAACGGGTCGTGACACCAGGCATGGGTGGCGCCCAGGCGCCATAGGTGGCGCCCAGGCGCCAGGTGTACCGGGAAATTTTAGTTTATTTTTCAATCGGCCATAACTTCTTCATCCGAACTCCGTTTTGGGCAAACTTTATATCGTTGGAAAGCTCTTTAAGTCTAGTTTCCAATGGTATAAGTTTCATTTGAATATTCATTACCAGTGAGGAGTTATGATTCGAGAAGTAAGTGAAGGTCGAGAGTAGTGGTAGGAAATTTCTCTATTTCGTAACTCTGATGGTTTTTATCTGGTTACAATAGGAATGGTCAAAGTGCAAAGTGGGAGTGCCAAGAGCGTGAAATCTAGGTGAGTGGGTTAATACTTGCTATGATTAAATATCTGTTATTGACTTTTTGCATCATAGTGGAAATATGTTGTATATCCAAGTTTGAAGAGGATGATGTGGAACGATGAGGCATAAACAAATGTGGAACGTGTCTGGTAATGTATATAATTATATTTTCTTATTTTCCCATGAATGGAGGTTATATGATGGATTGTGAATGGCATGTGAACCGAGTTGAATAATTGTTCTATATTATGGGTTATGTTATATACATGCTATGTTGCTAGAACCACATTGATTATGTTGTGGCTTGAATTGTAAATGACTGAGTTGTGTATGTGGCTCAAGATTATGATTGAGGATGTTTTTATATGTGATTGTGATTGTGTTTGACTGGAAAGGAAAGGCATGGTGGTGCACCCCATGGAGAAATCTATGTGAAGCTATAAGGGTGGAGAATATAAATGGAGCGATAAGGGTGGATGCGACGGGGGCCGCGGGCAACGATCCAGAGGTATTCTGGACGACCCGGTTGGTACGGGAATTGTGTGTGAAATTGATTTCATCGATTGCTATTGTGAATTTTGAATTTTGTTGAAATGCATTTGATTCACTTGGATATTGTTGTGAAGTATTATGAATAATATTATATCATATGATGATCGATCTACGTATGATTGCTGCATGTTATCATTATGATGCATGATTTTTATTTTGTCATAGTATTGTGTTATCTACTCACTGGGCACATGGTTTGCTCATACCCCTCTTATTGATATTTTTTTTCAGAGTTGACAGCTGAGGGTAAATATCGGAACAAGGAATTATGGATCCTTAGTCCATAATTACCTTTCCATTTGTTCAGGATAAAGGTATAATAGTTAAGTTTTATTCTAAGTTGTATAAATCTAGAAATCTCTGTAATCGGGTAGGTTCATTCAGTGATGTAATGTGAGTAATTGTAGTATGTATAGAGAACTCGTTTTGGTTGCATGAAAAAGAATTATATGATTTTTAAGAGAAAGATAGGCTTACGGAGGTGAAATGAAATTCACTTTCCGTGCCGGTCACGTGTTCAAATTTTGGGACGTGACAGTAAGTTAATAAAATGGGATTTTATCCTGAAATTTGAGTATCTTACTAGAAATTAATCAAAGTATCCTATGATAGTGAAAAATAGAGAGCATGAGGAAGAAATAGAATGAGAGAGAAACGATGTAGTGCCGTGTTGGCTGAATCTATAAAGATTGGGTGCAAAACAAATTAAGGTTAGTAGAAAATGTGAAAATAAGCAAAAAAGATTCATTTTTATGATTGAAATCTAATAGATAGTGATGACAGGAAGAGAACACAAAAAAGAGTGTAAAGAAAAGAAAGAGAGAATGAAATGGAAATTGGTGTTGATTTACTCTTGATTTTGTTTAAAAGAAGATATGATGTTAAAGTTTGGGTTGGTAACTTGAAATCCATTATAAGACGTGATTATATGCTATTGGAATCAAAAGAAATTTTGGAAAACCAAAGAACATAACTGAAAAACTGAATCTGCATTTCTACATAATTTCTTTTCTACTTGTCATTACTGCAATGAATGGTTTGGACTGTTTGAGATATGAAATGGACTCCAATGGTCATAAAATTTGGTATGTAATTACTAATTAGATATGGTGCCCAAGTATATGTCTAATTTATTTCAAAATTTCCTGGGTTGGTTTGGTACCCTTAATGCATTTAACATAGTAGCTGAAAATTAGAGAATATGAAAGTAAGACTGATATGACATGCTACTAATTTCGTGTATTTTGGGTGACCAAATGAGGTCGTTAAATCATGAGATTTTGTGAGGAACTCTTGTTATAGTAGCAATCTGATCTAGAAAGTTTCAAAGTTATTGAAAGTAATTTGCTTGGTCAAAGAATTATGGAAACAATCTTTTAATCAGTTCAGAAACAAATCTAAACAGTCTAAAAATCTATCTCTGTTTCAGTAGCTAAAGACCTTGTTTTGATATGAAATTTTTATGACACTTAGCTAAGATATGAACTTTTGATCTGTAAATTTTCACTACCTTTAGTCATGGTTAGGCTGGTCTGTCAAGCATTAAACAGTACCTATATTAGAATTGGGTAGTTCTATTATAGGATCACTAATGAGGTCTGTAAAGAGGACAAATGAGGGAGTTTTAATCTGAAATTTTTACCATAATATATTAACATAAAAAGAAGTTTTTATACCATGAAATTTTTGGAGCTATAGATTAATTCCAAAATTTTTTTTAAAGTTTAGGCTCCGAAACTAGTAGAAAAACATAACAATGTTATATGTTTAGTGACCTAAGTTCTAAAATGATGTTTTTTCCTTTTTGGCTTATTTTCTAGGCCTCCTACGAGTTCTTTGGCACTTTCTTTCAGTTTAGAGTGTGGGAGTCTTACTCAGATCCGAGGTGAATGGGTTGATGCTTCCTATGACTAAATATTTTTCTTTAATGATCATTGGCATCATGGTGAGAGCATGTAATGCACCCAAATTTAAAGAAAAAGAGAATTAATTTTACAATGTATGTTTGAAATCATGTTTTATTGCGCCTTGATTGGAATGTTGAGATATAAATAATTGTGAAACTTGTGTGATCATATGAATACATGATTGTGTTCTCTTATAAATGGAGGTAGGAAGGGTGAAACTCCAAATGTGTGTTTATGCATATATATATTCATATATTAGATTAATTCGCCAAAAAATTTAGAGAGTGTGTATGTACATATACATTCTATAATTCTTTAGAAATGTGAAAAAGAATATATATATATATATATATATATATGTTTAAATATATATATATATATATATATATATATATACATACACACATGTAAACACATACAGTTTCATGTTGTAAATTTAAGAAGATATATGTGTACACGTTTATATATATATGTGTTTGGTATGTACACACACACACACACACACACACACACATATATATATATACACCCACTTGTAAGATATATGTTGGGAAGGCTTGGTTTTGTTAAATATATAAACGTATACACATACATATGCACCTTGACCTTGTGATTGGAGTAAGAAATTGTGAGCTTCCAATTACGTGACATATTCTGAATGATGTGATTGTATTATGGATTGTGAACAATATGTGAATCAAGTTGAGATGTGGTATATTTTGATTGTTGAACTTGTTTATCTGTGGATGATTGATGTAAGTTGTGGATGGATATTTGTTTTATGATATGAGATCTTGAATTGTGATTGTACTTGTGTTTGAGAAAAAGAAAAAAAAAAAGGAAAGTCACGGTGGTGTACCCAATGGAAAAATCTACACGGAGCCATAAGGGTGGAGATTATATATATGGAGCAATAAGGGTGTATACGGCGAGGGCTGCCAACAATAATCCAATGGTACCTTAGACAACCTAGTGGGTACGAGAAATTTATGTAATTGATTGATTGCCTATTTTATTGTTACAAATTATTTTAAAATGTGTTATATTATGATATGAATGATTTATAGGCAATTAATACATGTTATCATTATGATGCTTTAAAATTATTTTTCATCGTAGTATAGTGTTGTCCCCTCATTGAACACATGGTTCGCTTATACCCCTTAATTAACATTTTTAGAGTTGTTAGTTGAAGGCAAACATTGGTGTAGAGAGAAATAGATTTTCAGCTCAAGACCTTACTTGAATCCGAGGGATGATTTAAGCCCTCATTTTTGTATGTTTTGTTTTGATACTCTAGAGTCGCTCCATGATCACATAGGCAACCTAGGATTTGGATTATTGTCATTATAAGTTGATAAATGATGTGTATAAATAATATAACCATATTGCAGAATATGCTTCTAAACACTTTATACTTAATTTTATTGTTGTGATGGAATGTATAAAATGAAGCAGGGTATGGTATAATTTATGTATCTAGCTATCTATGAATATGTGAAAGGAAAGCTTCTTTAATAATTATTTGTTTCCATTTGTTTATTTCTAAAATATTGTGTATGCTGGATTGATAAATTGGTTTAGGTTCCGAGGTGAGGTCAGACTTATTCTCGTGCCAGTCACATATCCTAAGTGGGATGTGACAGAGTCACTCAAAAAAAAAAAAGAAACCGATTACACGAAGACCTTTTCTCCTGTATCTAAGAAGAATTCTCTTCATATAATTTTAGCATTAATGGCACACTTCAACCTTGAGTTGCAACAAATGGATGTGAAAACGACATTTCTTAACGGTGATCTAGAAAAGGAGGTATACATGAAATAACATGAAGGTTTCTCTTCTAGGGATAGTGAGCATTAGGTTTGCAAATAGGGATGGCAATAGGGACCTAAATTTTGGGATCCCGTGAGCGAGGATTTTTCCCCCATGAGGATGGGGCAGGGGAAAAATTTCCCCTGAAAGCTAAATAGGGACAGGATAAGGATCACACTCTCCACCCCGCAAGGTCCCCATCCCCAAAAGGTATTTTAGTAATTTTACCAAAATTACTAAAATGCCTTATAAGGATATTTGAGGCATCACATAAATATAAAATTATTTTAACAAAAAATCTAAAATTAGTCCCAAATATTCCATTTCCCAATCCTAAAACCTAATCAATTTTTGAATTTCCCATTTTCCCTTTGGACTCCTAATTTCCCCCATTCAGAAACCCTTATTCTGCAATTTCATTCTCAGTCTCTTACCTAGTCACTCTACCTCTCTGCTTTCCATTCATTGTCGTGGACTCGCGGTGCCTCAATTCCTCCTTCAGCTGTGCAACCTCCATCCTCCTCCCATCGTGCGCTCGTGCTTCCTCAACTCTTCCTTTTATTGCTTTATCCAATGTCTCGCACTCTACCTTCAATCGTTGTCGTCATCATCTTTGCTCTACACTGATTGCTGTCATTTTTGTCTCTGCTTCAGACGCTCTCCTCTCTTATTCGTCTTTGTCCCAGGTAAGTCGACACCGCTCTCTTGTTCGCCATTATTATTCCTTTCGTTCTTTAAGGAATTACAGTCAATTTTTTGTCTCTTTATGATCTTTCTGTTTGTTTTATGCTTCTCCGTTTACTTTGTATGTATATGATGTTTGCTTCATATATTGTCTTTGTTCACTCTCTATTTTCTTCTTCTCTTTGTTGATTTTTTTTTTTACATTTTTGAATTTTTTATAACCTCGCGGGGACTCGGCTCCCCATGGGGAACGGGGATGGGGAAGATTTTTTCTCCCTGGCAAGGACAGGGGTGAATACTCTACCCCACCCCATTGCATCCCTATTTGCAAGCTTAAGAAATTCATATACGGTTTGCAACAAGTCTCTTGTCAATGGTATTACAAATTCTATGGAGTAATTTCTTCATTTGGTTTGGTTGAAAACCCCATAGATTAATGTATATACTAAAAGGTCAGTGAGAGTAAAATTTATTTTCTTGTTTTATATATGGATGATATTTTACTTATAACCAATGATAAAGGTATACTGCATGAAGTGAAACAATTCCTCTCTAAAAACTTTGATATGAAATATATGAGTAAGGCATCTTATGTCATTGGCTTTAAGATTCATAGAGATAGATCTCGCAGTGTTTTAGGTCTATCACAGGAAACTTATATTAACAAAGTTTTGGAGAGATTTCGAATGCAAGATTGTTCACTGAGTGTTGTTCCCATTGTGAAGGGCGATAAGTTCAATCTGAACCAATGCCTAACGAATAATTTAGAAAGGGAATCCATGAAGAATATTTCATATGATTTTGCAGTTGGAAGCCTTATGTATGTTCAAGTTTATACAAGACCTGACATTGCATTTGCAATTAGAATGTTAGGGCAATATCAAAGTAACCCAGATATGGACCACTGGAAAGCTGTGAAGAAAGATGAGCTATTTACAAGGAACTAAAGATTACATGCTTGAGTACAGATATACAAACAACTTAGATGTGGTTGGCTATTCTAACGTAGACTTTGCCAACTGTGTTAATTCTCATAAAGCAACTTCTAAGTACATTTTCATGATGGCTGGTGGAGCTGTTTCATGGAGAAGTGTCAAGCATAATTTGACTACTACTACTATGGCTTAAGAGTTTCATTTATGGGATTAGAGTTATGGATTCTATTTCTAGGCCACTAAGGATTTTCTATGACAACTCAGCTGCAATGTTCTTGGTTAAGAATAAAAAGAGTGGGAGTCAAAGTAAGCACATCGACATTAAGTACTTAGCCATTAGAGAACGTGTTACGAAAAAAAAAGTGGTTATTGAACATATTAGCACTTAGTTAATGATTGTTGATCCTATGACTAAGGGCATGCCACCAATGAAATTCAAGGAACATGTAGAGAGAAAGGGAATTATTTCCTCTATGTAATTGTATATATACATTCATTTTACGAAACTCTTATACATTCAGATGTTTTCCCATTTTTGTGTGCATTAATTTATTCGAGAACATACTTCATTTTGGATCTAGAATAAACATGAGATTTATTCATTAAGTTTCGTTACCACGTTTAGAAAATGGGAAGCAAAATGTATTGTGATACATGGTTGATAATACTTGCATTTAGAGGAACTATCCTTATTATTCATGTTTTTGTTATTCAAAAGTTGTTAATTAAAGTTTGCACCAAGTGGGAGAATGTAATATTTAATTGCAATAAAGTGGTGCAACGATTATGGCCATTTAATTGCATTAAGTGATGTAACAGTTATGTCACATTAAGTGTGTAACAGTTACATTGCATTAAGTGGTGTAACGGTTACATTTTATTAAGTGATATAATGGTTACGTTGCATTAAGTGGTGTAATGATTTAGGTTTTTGAATCAATGGTCATTGATGACCATTTAACTGTGGAGATGATAACAGCTTTCAGTTACAAAACTAAAATAATTATTCACGGTGGTTGAACACTATATATAAGTCTTGGAGGTCATCTTTTTGCTCTCTCATCAGAACACACATGCACCATCTAAAATAAAGAGCCAAGCGAGAGAAACTGCTCTATAATGAAACGAATACAATGGTTGGAGGTAAGTCGATTTTTCATATCATGTTCCAAATGCTTAGAAACATGTTTAAGAGATTCATTTTTTACAAAGTTTGATATCAAATTATACAAAATAACATCCCAATAACAAAAATTGACCAAGTAACAATGAAATATTATTAATTAATATAATATTCGTTCATATCAAATTTATAAAATGCCAATATATTGACACCTTACTAAAATTGGTTGATTTGTAGTGTTAATTTCTACATCACCTAATTATAGAATAAGCAAAATTTAAAAAAAATAGAATAAGTAAAATTTTAAAAAATAAAATAAGAAAAAAAAAATTCAAGTGGACTAATTTAATTGGTTCTTTTATCATCAATTTTTATACGGTTTGACTGGTTTGATTACTCACCAATTTTAGGAGATTTCAAACTAAACCCCTAACCAGTTTTCAGTCCAATCATTCCAACCAGTCAATCCAATTCTAAAAACAATGCTTTATAAAAGAAGGGGAAAAACTTCCTACAGCAAAAGTTGAATGTACCAAGTGACCTATATCACCCTGTTAACCGCATCTTGTAGATCAAAAAATTTTTTTATTATGTTAATAATTTAGTTCATAAACATACATAGGTCGATTGTTTAATTTCTAAAATTTTTAATTTTATAAAATTTAGTCCTCAAATATTATGAATTCGTTAAATATTATTATTAAGTTAATCTTTCAAAGATAAATAAATATACAATTTAATTGTATTCTTAAAAAAACCAATTTGTAAATTGTAACACTAAGTATGTATTAACCCATTTATTTTAAAGCTTCAACAATAACAGGTTAGAAGAAAAAGAAGAAGTGCTTGTATTTATTTGGGATAAGAAGCTTCCAAACTTGAGGTCTAAATCCTTTGTTTGGAATTTTCATGCTTGGAGTTTTAGCAACGATTTTAACTGTTGTTAAAATTTTCACCAACCAAAAAAAAACTGTTGCTGAAAATTTTAGCAATTGCTAAAACTCCAAGCATGCCTCTACTTTTTTTTTTTTTTTTCAAGCAAAGAATCCACACAGCCAAACTTGACTCTTTAAGCCATCTAATTTATAAGGTTTCCTATTTGTCATGGCATTTTTATTTTTTTTATTGTGTAAAAGATGATAACAACTTTTAACCGAAGAAATTATTTTACTTGAGGGAGCCTAAGGTATCCCTAAGTCCACATATTTTGAGAGTTTCTATCACTAAAGGGAATGTTTAATATAATTTTCACATTTTCAGAAACAAAAGCTTGTTTGATTAATTAGCTCAGTATTTCACTCTTTTTTATCTTCAACGAAAAGACCACTCAATGAAAAGATTATAAAAAATTCCTTTGCTTGAGGGAGCAGTCCAATTTTCATTCTCCATTTTGTTCAACGTAAAGATTATAAATATTCACTTGTTATTATTAAATTTAAAATTTCCGTAGTTGTTATAACTGTGATTGGATCAATGATCTTTTTTAAATCATTTTATAGCCTGTCCCCTCGCGTTCTTTTGGTCAGTTAATTTGAATTTGCCAGTTATTTTTTTGTTCTGCTTTGGTATTATTATTTACCGAAATTAACTAAAAACACCAATTAATTAAGTTTAGAAATTGGGTAAATGAAATATGAGAATTTGGAATTCTGGAATGTAGCGGCAGTTCATGTGAAGACTTTTGTGGCACATCAGGATACCATCCGCGGAATGATTCAATGAATCTCAAAAAAAATACAGTCATGCCTTTTAAAATTATAATTATGAAATGAAATTAGTTCAAAAATATAAGTTTCTTTTATGGGCTAAACACTTTTATCTGCATTTATGATGTTATCAGAATATAGGTAATGAAATTATTTATTCCTATATTTATAAACAATGTTGAATGCTTTTACATTTTAAATTTAGGTACTCCGTTTTAAAATCTAAGGAGTGTTTGGTCGTATTTAGTGAGGTATGGGTCTAATTTCCTGAATTAATTTTTTAAAATATATCTTTTATTGTTATATATTTAATGTGTACAAATGTTAAAACAACAAATCATCTTGGATCAAACCTCTTAATTTTTTTTTGAAAAAAAATACCCTAAGGTGATAATCCCTTACCAATTAACATGCACATTTAATAATATCATTTGTCCAATGTGATAGAAGGCCAATTACTTTCAAACTTATTAGGTATAAAAGGTAAAGTTCTTCACAAATTAGCATATTTGAAGACTTTAATCATTATCGTTTATAAATTTCAAACAGTTATTATCACCGTAGCTAATTAATATTAGGTAAATGAAGTTTGATAATAAATATTTGATATTTTTTTTTTCATATTATTATCAGATATTTTTTTAAGTTATGTTGGATTATCTTTTAAATTAACGGTTCAACATTGATAATTTATTGGGCTAAAAATATAATAATATTAAGTTAATTAGTTGTATTTGATGCCATATGAGTCCAAGGAAAAAAATTGAGTTGCAACCTCAATACGTGAAAGATAAGTTTTGAAAAATTGATTTAGATTTTTTAATTTTAATTAATTTTTGATCAATTTAATTTGGTTTAGATTAATTTAGTTAGTTTGGTTGGATTTTAAATAGGCTAATAAGAAAAATGAGAGTGAGACAAGTGGCATGGTCCTGGTGATGTTGGATCCTTAGATAGTTAGAGATAGGGATGAGTGTCACTCACTTCTTGGGATTAGATTTCCTCCAAATTTTAGAGAGGTTGAAGAGAATTTTATCCGTTAGATTTAATAATTTAATGAATAAAAAAAATTAAAATTTTTTTTTATCAAAACATTTTTTGTGTCTATGGAAAAAAAGTATAGAAAGAGATATATGGATCCAATGCCTCACCTCCCCACTATAATGCATTGGGCGGTTTCAAACAAAGACAGCTCTTCACACAGCTTCTGCCACCCATGTGATGCCTAGATACCTACTCAATGCCAAACCTATTCAAACTTCGAAATTCAAACCCAGTCCTCCTGTTTCCTCATATTTGCACATTAGGACTAGGAATACTCCCCTACAAGCCTAAAACACATGCCCTATGTTTCAACCTGGCCCCCACTCATCATCTCCTTAATTACCTTTACTAGTACATTCGCAGTAGGTGAAGCAATTTGCCAACAGACATTATCATGTTGTCTTTGCCTGCATTTCCAAGAACCCATTATACGGTTATAATAATCATATACTTTTGGTTACTTATTAAGCTTTTTTTATTTACTGGACTAATGTGAAAGATGGTTTCTTTAACTTATGAGTTGGTTTATAAAAATATTCTTTATTTTTATTTTTTAAAATTTTTTATTTTTAATTTTTAATATTTTAAGAAACATGTTTGATTCATAAAGTTGAAATCATGTTTTTATTATAATTACAAGTTTGTCATCATATTTTCAATTGTTTTCTTTTTAGTAATATCATATTACATCATCTATATCTACAAAAAAGGATTCTTTAACTTTTGGTCTTTTGAAAATAGACTCCTCAGTATTCGATTTTATAAAGTAGGTTCTTGAATTTTTAATTTTTAGAGTATGGCAAGAAAAAATAACACTATTAATAAAAAATGGTTAGATAGAATAGCCTAATTTTTAAAGGTTAAAAGTTGGAGGATCTAATTTCCAAAATTAAACCTTCAAGGATCTACTTTAGAGTGAACCATAGTTTAAAAGGCTTTGTCATATTTTTTTCATAAATTAATATCTTCAATTAGAAAATAAATTACTTGTTTTTACTTTGCATTACGAACAAAAGAGAAAAAAAAAAAAGAAAAGAAAAAAACCGTTCCATACAATGGGCCTCAGACATGAGAAACCAGCCCAAAAAAGATGGGCTTTATCAATAAATAATTAACTATGGGGATCGATATCTGAATCGTGACGCAAAACAGAAAAGAAACATGAGAAAGAAGAGTGGAAAGTGGTTGCTTTATCGATCAACAAATGGAAAAATATTCATTATTTACTTTGGAAAAATTGAATATACAACCACTGCATCAATCCCTCACTATAACACGAGTTTTTTTGTATATAAATATCAACAGTGCACATAAATTTAAAAAAAAAAAAAAAGACCCACATACCATATAACAACACTTCTTTTTTTCTGGAACATAAAAATTTCAATAGCTTCATTCCCAGAAAACATCACAGCAACAACAATCACATCATCATCTGTCATAGACCCACCACATCTGTAAAGAAACAAAAAAATAATTCACAAACTTCTTCATTAATATGCCCAAAATTACTGGTATAATCTTTAGAAGATTACAACTATTTTAAATTAGTCATTCAAAAATAAAGCACCATGATTTAGTTACTAAAAAATTATATTTATCTTATTTGATTAAATTTATTTATTGTGAAACAAACATAGTCTCTCATGATTGAATTGAAACATTTTAATGAACAAATCGAAATGCCTGTAATCTTCATGGAAAACCAAATGAGTAATTTGCTCAAAAATGAAATCCAAATGCAGAACTCACTTTCAGTGACCAGCACCAGGGCTTGGAACATCGCCATGTTTTCTATAGAAATCATAATCATCACGGTGTGGGGATTCATCGTCCTCACTGCCATAATCTTCCATTTTCTTCAGCATCTTGTTGTTCTTCTTCAACCCTTCTGTGACTCTCTCATAATTGTTGCCTGCAACCTTGTTGGTGCTTAATCTGCTGGTGGCTGCGATCTCGTGAAATATCAGACACAGAAGAATAGCCAACACAGTGAGCACAAATCTGGGGTTAGACTTAGACGACGCCATTTCATGATCTAGCAATAGCTATAAAAAGCTGAGAGAAGATGAGAGAGCTAAGGAAGATGATTAAAGGAAAAGTAGAGTAGTGTGTGAGGGGGTATTGGGCATTTTCAAATTATTTATAAGGCGCACTATCATGGCATATGCTTCGTTTTTTCAAAAGTAGGGAACGTATAGTTATGATTAAGTTTGTCACAAAATGAGGGCCACAAAGAGCACGGCATATATATATATATATATATGGGGTTGATATATATCATATAGCTAGTTAGAAACACCGCCATTCAATTTGTTTATCTTCAGTTATTAATTAATTAATTAATTAATTGAAGGGAGTAATCGATGAGCTTTACGACAAAAAGACATCTCGTTGTTGATCATGTTTATCCTTCGCGAATAAAGTTGGGTTATTTGTGTTGAACAACATAGCATTGATCTTTTATCTTTTGACCATGCATGCCCATTTTGTTCTTAGTGAATAATTAGGGGTTTGGTTATCTGAGAATTAAAACAGACCATGCATGAAATTAGGTGTAGTTTCATGGTCAAATGCATAAAGTTTTTATTAATCTAAGAGATTGTGCAATTTACTCCTATTAACTTTAATTAAAAATTGGCTACACATTTTCTACTTTTAGTTTCTATGCAGCATAAACAACAGCATTTTATCACTTTCTTCTATATCATTATGGCTTTTAATTTAATTTTAATGAAAATATAAACGTGAGTATACGTTATTATTATTATTATTATTATTATTATTATTATTATTATTTAAGATGATTTACAAGATATAATTTCATATAAAAATTTACGATATATTTTTAAAAATTAAGTAAATTTTGTTGAGAAAATAATCGTACGAGTTGAATTTATACATCTTAATCTTAAAAAAAATGGAAGCAGTGAAACAGAAGGTATTAGATATCATTCTATAGGCATTAAAAAAAATGGCCCTTTATACCAAATACTTTCTGCATAATGAAAATATTTATCTCCAAAGCTGACGCTGAAATAGTTGTTGTTGGCGCCAAGAAATCATCATGATGCTGGACACGTGGAATATAGTGTGCCACGTCATCACATCTGTCGAATATATAGTAGGTGTGATCTGACAATAAAAATGGGAGTGCAAACAAATTAATGAAATTTAGTAATTAACCATTTAATATTTTGCACCAAATCTGAGTTCGTTATGTCCTTTGTTATTTATTATTATTGTCGTTGATGTTATTATTATTATTTTGAATTGAACATTCCAGAAAAGCCCACCGTAACTAATAACTACTCAGAAACATTAGTGGGAAAATCAATCAGAATAAATTTCCGTTGCTGGAGAAATTATGACGAATTTTCTTATCAATAAAATCAGATTATTGGTATTTAATTAGTCATTCTCTTAGGAGAAGGAGGTTTCCTCCCAATCATTCAACTTTTTTTTAAATTATAATTATTATTTTAAATTTATTATTATGTTTATAATTATTATTGAATTAATTGAAATTTATTAAAAAATATTAAATAAATAAAAATCGTTAGATTAAATAGATTCAACAACTCTAAACGACGTCTTGTTCGTAAGAGCCAATCTCAATTCATTCTCTTATGGCTAAAGATTTTTTCAAAAAAAAATTAAGAGTAAAATTGAATTGATAGCTTTTTACTTAAATCCTCATTCACTCGATTAGATCTGAATTAGCTTTAGTTTCATTTATACAAATATATATTTTATGTGATTTAATAATCAAATATTTGAGTAATTTGGCTAAAATCTTAAATTTAGTGATTTTTCCACCGTGTGCCCAACCAAAAGAATATTTTCAAAGTTAATTTGGTTCCCATAATTTCGCATTACAGAGACATGCTCATGGCGTAATTAATAAATTGACAAGATGTATGCTGAAGTAATTGATAAACCATAGTTGTGTAATCTAATTTGTGAGTCTAGCTTCGCTAAAATCCAAGTTTTTACTTTGATGAAACCCAACTAAATATTCAACTTCTTAAAAATGTGTGAGGATTGCCTACTTATCTTTTGAAAACAAATAGACTGTTTGTCCTTTTTTAACTATTAGATCTACAAATATGATGAGATTGAATTCTTTCTTCTTCTTTTTTTTTTTTTATTAAGCGCTTAGCCAATTATAGTCACCGATCTACAAAGATGAAGGAGTAAATTCCTTTAAGATGACAAGTAAATTGCTTACCTTTGGAAGACAAGCAGACAATCTAAACTCTTTAAAAATATGAATGGATAATAGGTTCTTGAATCTTGATTGAACATGATCAATCTAGATTATTTACTTGTAAAGCACTAATTGACTAAATAGTACTATAATTACAGCATCCGTTCAATCTTTAAATATAATTAACTTATTATAAATAGCTTACGCCTCAAATCCTATCAGATAACTAATTAATCATTTCCTCTTTACATTGCATGCAATTTGATTGAGGTAACTCTCACTAATTAATAATAATAAATATGAAATTGTATGGATGGTAGAATCAAGGAACGAATTTGTACATCCTTGAAGAAATTCTGAATTTCTTTGTTATTTCAGGTTCTGAAAGTTGATAGATAAGAATAGAGAGACAATATGTAAAAATAGCTTATGGTGGGGTCGTGGTGTCGGGTTGTCCATTCAGAAGTGAAATATAAGACTTTGATTTTGCTTTGCTACATAATTATATCGCTGTGCTTTCTTCTGGACCTAAAAGAAGAGTCCAAATGTAAATTTTATTGTTCAATGTGTCATAGTCTATTTCAACTTTCGGTTATTAAGTAGGCAAAGCCCACTGTACTATTTTTCACTTTTGCATGTAAGCAGCCACTAATTAATTCTGCCTTCTCACTGCTTATTAATTCTTTGGTCATGCTAATGTCATTAACACCCGTTTATGCTTTCTAGTTAAATTAATCCAACGCCTTTAGATAATCCATTCATTTCAGACAAACTCTTCACACTAAGAAAATTATCGTTATTTTGCATCCTTTTATATTTACAATTGTCGTTTTAATATAATAATTAAAAGAATTATGAAGTAAATTATGCATTTCAGTGTTTTGTAAAGATTAATATGGTTTACAACTCACACTTTTTGTGTAGCATGCCGTATATCATTAGCCATACATCTCACTACAATTAGAATTACGTACTTGAGTAACCATTGAATTGACGAAATGCTATAAATTAAAAACAAAAAAGGGACTATTTTAATTAGTATGCTTCAAGTATAATATATAACTAGTTTAAAATTTAAAAAAAATTGAGAATAAATTACTAATTTAGTCCTTAAAATTATTATTATCTCAATTTAATTTTTAAAAAAATAGAAGTTTTAATTTAATTTATATAAAATTATATTTACTTTAATTTTGATCTTTTTATTTGTGAAAAATTCTTTTCATAAGAAAGAAATTTAAGATTTAATTTTTTTATTTAATAACAAAAAAATAACTTAAAATAAATATAATTTATCATTGACTAAATTGAGACATATAATCTTTTAAAAATCAAATCAAGACAATTTTAATGTTTCGACAAACAATAATTTACTCTAAAACTCAAGAATTACAATGCTAATTTAATTGAAAAAAACCATAAACAAGATATAATAAATTAAAATTATATATCTTCTGAGATAAAAAGTTTTGCTGAGATTGAGTGTCAGTGGGTATAGAAAGTTCAACAGAAAGTGGCTTTACTTTTTTAAAAATTTCAAGCCTAAGCTATAGTGCCAAAAAAAACTATAAATGTATATTGTTCTTTGATAAAGTCCAACAAATTGAAAAACAAAAGCAATATTTGGGATCTCCCCGATTCTAAGAAGTTCATAGAAATATAGTATAGGCTATATGTAGGGTATAGGCAGCGTTGGATCTTGCATTTGCGTCAAAGATATATATTTTTTAGGGTCAAAGATATGTATAAAGGGACGAAATTTGGATTGTAAAAGTAACTAGGCTTTTATCCTTGGGATAGCATTTATGATGATGGTGATGGTGATATCGAAGAATTTGACAACAACTCCTTCCAAATAATGCATTATTACTTAATTTAGTGAATTATAATATGCCATATAACCCCGAGATCTGATAATCCATTAATTTTAGCCACGTCACTTTGTTTCATTTGCTAAAATTAACAGTGTTTGAAATGGGAGTTTTGTCAATCTCTTCAACGTCGGTGGTAAAAATATTTGAAAATGAAAATAATTATTATTCTACATTTTCATCAAGGTATTTTAAGCTCATAAAATGAAAGATTATTTTTTAAAAAAAAAACTTATTAATTATAAAGGGTAGAGTTCTCATTCTTGATGGCTATGGAGGTGGAATCTGTGAGCTGGCCGTGAAGGTATTCAACAGTGATCGTGATGTTTTTGTCATGGAATCTATAGTTCTGGACTTGCGATTACTGGCTGAATCTTATTCTTTATTTTCCTTGTCTTTCATTCTTTGATCGAGTAATGTTGTAGCTCATCATGTGGCTAAATTTAAGTGTGGCTATGTCTTAAGGTTCTCGTGTTGCTTTCCCCATTTCTGTGCTGTGTTTCGCAGTTGTGGACTTTACGGTTTCAGTTTAATGGCAGACGTCCTATTTTGGCCTTTTTTTTTTTTAAAGGTTAGAGCGTTCATTAAATTGATATTTCTAAAAATCAAATTTTGTTATTCTTAGAAATATAAACAACTATTATTATTACGATCGATCAAAATTAAGTGAAAAAAGAGAAATAAATTTTTTATTTAGTTTTGAAAGTCAAACATAATGTTTAGTTCATCAAAATTGTTGATTTTTATGATTAAAAATCTAGATTTTATAATTATTTTTAAAAAATAATAATTAATAAATAAAAATAATATGTTGAAATCTATAATGTTGATTGTAAAAATCAATGGTTCAGATAGGCCAAGCACTCTTCTTGACTTTTAAAGCCAAGTAAAATATCAATTTTCTATAATTTATCTCTTAATTTGAAATAAAGTAAAAATTACTACAATTTTATATGTAAAATATTGAAAAATAAATTAAAAATTAACATACAATTTATTTAATATTATCAACCCACTAAGTCAAAATGTCTTAAATTTTATCAGATGTTCCAGATTTTTATATGGATATATTAAACTAATACCTTCATTATTGAATCCTTGTTTTCTGAAACTAAACTAAAGTTTTAAAGATTAATAATCGAAAGACTCCAAAATCGTATATAACAATAAATTTATTTTTATTTTAAATACGTTGGTGAACTATTTTACCTTTAATTGAACTCAGGGATGGATCCAGAATAAAAAGTTGGTGGAGGCAAAAAATTAGCATACAAATATTTTTATTAAATTTTGGTGGGGACAAAATAAAAATTTACTACATATATTAACAAAAAAAGATTTTCCACATATACCAATTACCAAAAAAAAAATTCTTGTGGGAGCAATAGCCCCCACAAGTCTAATTGCATCCGTCCCTGATTGAACCATTTAAATCACACACAGTTTTTTCTTAGGATGAGAAGTGGAATCACTTAGTGAAGCAAGGAAAAAGTGACATATAGTGCTTGAATAACATTGGAGTAGATATCTGGCATTAAATTTTGAGGATTTGCAATTCATGTGAAAGAACTCGGATCCTCTGTTGCCCGAATAGGATCCACATAGATCTTATTTGTCTCATCTCAATCGGACAGTGTTAGTAAGTCAGTATTATTCTTGACATCAACGTCCATTAGAAAATATGTGAAATAGAAATCAATTTCTTTGTTTTTCTCTTATTTTCTCTTTTTGGCAGTTGGATTAGAGATCCAACGATCACCAATGATTTCTTCTTCTTCTTTTTTTTGTACTTGTTTTTAAGAATCTATATAAAGCAAAAAACTTTAGGTAAGTCCCAATATTTTTTTTATCTGTTTTCAGGGATCTATTTGAAAAAAAAATTTTAGGGACCAATGCTTTCTTTACTTCTTTTAAATAGATCCATGAAAGCAGGCACAAAGAATACAAAATTGGAACCTATCTGAACTTTTTTTTCCTTCAAGTAGATCATTGAAAGCATGCACAAAGGAAAAAAAATATTAGTATTTATCTAAAATTATTTTTTTAAATATATCTCTAAAAATATACACACAAAAAAAATTAATAATCTTTAAATCACAAATCTTACAGTTAAAAAGAAAAAAGGAAAGAGAGACGAAAAAAACAAAGAAGCCGGTTTCTGTGAAATGGGGTGGGTGAGGCTTGAGCAATAATTCCTTCTTTAAAAAAATTTGGTGCAAGACTGAAATTTCTACGAAAGTTTGACATTAAAAAAAGGGAAGGAAGGAATGTGTTCCAAGTCGGAGAGAGAGAGAGTGGTGTGAGGTGTGACATCAGCGCGTATCACCCAATACTAATACCATTATTTATTATGACACCTCATTCTCAACTTATCCCTATTTGTATGCTTCCTTCTTATTTTCCAACTCATTTGTACCTGCATTTCTATGTCCACATTCCTCTTCCTTTGGTGCTTTGGTCCACATTGTTCTGGGATTTCACCTTCCATCACTTTCACTTTCACCTTCCATCACATTGTTCTGGAATTTCACCTTACATACCAATTCCACATCTAACACGCCTACTTTCACTCATTAAATCAATGCACAAGTAAATTAATGATCCATTTTTGTGTTACACTTCCAAAAAAAAAATAACAATACTTACTAATAAATTCACCAAAATTTGTCAATTTTCTCTTTAAACAATGTTTCAAGTTTACGTTTAATAGACAAAATCAGCATTATGACACAAAATCTTAAACCTATTTGATTCCACCGACTCAAATACAAATTAGTTAAACTCCAATAAATTTTGTAATATTGGTGGTTTCGACAAAAATGTCACTGAATTTTATTATAAAAAAAGGATAAGTTGATTGATTTATATACATATATATATATATATATAGTGATGAACATTATTACCTAAAATTATCTCAAATTCATGTAATTGGAAAACAAATCAATGCTGAACCAACGCCGAAACGTCTTCTGTATTGTTGACATTGTTGTTTCATTGACCCACTACAGTAGCCACTGATTTGGGGTTTACCGATAATGATTTCAAATCTAAATTTTCCCCTTTTCCGGTCTTTAACAAATTATAAAACAACCATCTACTGTAGCAATGTATAGCAGTTTAGTTAAATGTTATAATTAAATTAGAATTAGATTTTAAAATTATATAACTAATTAATCTCATTTTATTGTTCTTCTAATGTTGAAATAAAATTAAAATCAAAGCAATTACGAATATGTCGTAATAGGAAAAAACGCACGGCTAAAATAATTTGTTGAATATCGAGTGCTTTAAATAATTTGACACTTATTTTTTTTGTATGTAAGACTTTGGTTTCGAATTTTTTAAATGAAAAAATTAACACGATGAAAGTTATATATTTCTTAATTCAATTCAATTTGAGTTAGATTAATTAAAATTTAATAATTTTTTTAATATTAATAGTTGAAATAATAAAAGAGGTTAAATTATAATTTTATCAAAATTATAAATTAGTCTCTATATTTTATTTTTATATAAAATGGTCTCGATTCCTCCATCTATATAAGTTACTCCATGTTGTTAGTATGGTTAATTTTTTTGTTAAAATGATTCTAATGATAGCTAATGTGTACAGTTGTAAACATATTAGCATTTCCAATCATTAAATTTTGCATAACTTAGCTGCTACGTCAATAAAATTCTTATTTTGTCCTTAATTCTCAATTTTCCTAATCTAGCATTTACATTAAAATTTGTTGACATGACAGCAGAATTGTGTAAAATTTAATAATTAGACTTGCTGACATGTTCACAAATGTACATATCAGTTGTCATGTTAAACCATTTTAATAGCAAAGTTAATCATATAGACGACAAAAGCTAAGTTACATGAATGACAAAATTATAAGGACTATTTTACATAAAAATAAAAATATGGAAACTAATTTATAATTTTAATAAAATTATAGAGACTAAAATTATAATTTAAAAAAATATAATGTAATGAAAGATTATATTTTTTAGTCTTTTTTCGTACACATGTATTGAATATTCAATAATAATATTATTTATGTTGATATTATAATTGAATTTAATTATAAATTTGGAATGAAAATATTTATTTATTGAAAGATAAATAGAAATTATATTGATTTTTGTTTTAATCTTAGAGAATAAGGGAAGGGTTCGAAAGCGTGAGGAAGTAGAAGGGAAGAGACAAGTGGAGCAGCGTGAAAGTTGAAACGTGTGGAGCAAGAATAGATGCGCGTAGGCTTCACGCCGACATGGACTTGCTGACTTCGCACTTGGATAGGGAATACCCAGCCTGGCCCCATCCCCTCCATGCTCCATAGTCATTGGTCAACTCCTACCTCCACTCTTTCTTTCTCACCCACTCTCATTCACTTCACGCGCTCTCCTCATCCCTCTTACCTTTTAAATAAAATAAAATAAAATAAAATAATTTGAACTTGAGTACACACTTTTTGTTTTTGGTATATACAGATAAGTCGTATAAGAGTTTTGGATAAAAAAATTTGACAAAATATTTGTGTTATACAAAATTAAAAATTTTTAAAAAATTATTACTGACTTTTGAAATTGAAATAACTTGTCCAACCCAATGAGTTGAGGGAGGGTTGTTCCTTTTTATTTTCTTTTATCATTATGTGTCAATTTAAATCACCGCCTTACGGCCCTCACAGCAGCGCTGGCTGATATTAGTTTTTTTTTTAAATCTCTATCTAGTAATAATTTGAAATTTTCTAACCAATGATATTTCAAACAAATCTAATTATATGATATTACGAATTTTTTGCATGTTGACATATACTTTTAAATCCCAATTGAGTTAAATTATTGATTGTGTAAAACAAGTTATTTAATATAAATTTATAAATTGTTAATAGTACTTTAATTTTTAAGTACCACAATGATTTTATTGATATCTTTTCTGTAGACCTGGGATAGTTTTTATATTTAAATAAAGTTAAAATAAAAGAAAATTAAAACATTTTTATAAAAAAAATAATTATTATCTAATGTGTGTGTGCGCTTATATTTAATGTCTAATAATATATTGAATAAAATTATCTCTAATAAAAATAACGTTAACGATGGAAAAGAAAAATAAACACAATAGTTGATCTTTACTTATAACAAATACGTAAAGGTGAAAAATGATGCGCAAGTTAATTTTAATTAATAGTAACTAATTCATTTGTTTTCCATGTCAGGAATACTTCTATCTGTGTGTGTGTCTATATGCATATATGCATACACACACACACACCAGGTACATAAGTCATTGGGCTCTGTTTAAAATTTAAATATATACTGAAGTTAAAAAAGGAAGAAGGGGGAAAATATATATATATATATATATATATATATATGAAAAGGAACATAAAATTGTTTCACGAAAATAAATAGGGCATAAAAAGAATGAATCCCCATAGCAATTTTAGAGTAAATTTCATGCACTAAAAAAAAAATTGAAGCATTCAAAATTACTTGATAGTTTCTACTTTTAAATTATATAACATTTTCTCTTATAAATATAAATTACAGTATTTGTTAGTCCTATTATATATTTTTTTTCATAAGAGCCGGTCATAAAATATTTTTTTGGCATTCAGTAATTTAATAATTAATAACATTTTTTTACCAAAATATCTTATATGAATATAAAGCATCAATTTTTATATATTATTATACTATTTTTTTGTTGTTAATCTAAACTAACATGTCACAAATATTCTATTTTTTTAAGAAAAAAATTTTCAATATGTGTTTAGATTAATAGATGATATTTTAGTTGTAGTATTGAGTTATTGAATATAAAAATTGTAAATGAGGGAGTGTTTGTTTCAAGAAATCTTACATTTTTGGGAATGTGATTTTTTGGATGTGATTCTTAACAATGTGTCATTCTCATCTTTGGAACTTTGACATTTCTGAGAATATTCTTTTATATTCTTGAAAATCTGATATTCATATGTTTAATTCATTTTAATATTTTTATATATATTTAGCAATTTTTTAAGATCATTCAGTAATTTAATAATTAATAACATTTTTTTTACCAAAATATCTTATATTAACATAAAGCATCAATTTTTATATATTATTATACTTTTTTTTGTTGTTAATCTAAATTAACATGTCACAAATATTCTATTTTTTTAAGAAAAAAATTTTCATTGTGTGTTTAGATTAATAGATGATATTTTAGTCGTAATATTGAGTTATTGAATATATAAATTGTAAAAAAATCTCTTTAAATAGAAAATATAAAATGAGGGGGTGTTTGTTTCAAAAAATCTTACATTTGTGGGAATGTGATTTTTTGGATGTGGTAAGAATGTTTCATTCTCATCTTTGGAAATTTGTCATTTCTGAGAATATTCTTTTATATTCTTGGAAATCTCACGTTCATATGTTTAATTTATTTTAATATTTTTATTATATATTTACCAATTTTTTGAAGTCATTCCTATCACTTTCTAGCACAAAAAAATAGTGTTGTTAAATTGGGTCAATTTGTATTGGCCTTGTGATATATGCCACCAACAAATATTGAGCCGGTTCAATAGTAGGCCAATATTTATTAATAAAAATAATTTACATAAATAACATATTAAAAAAAGATGTTAGACAATATCAAATTTATTAATTTTATTAATAACATATTAATAAAAAAATATTATTTGTAATATATTTATTTGTGAGAAATTAAATTAAAAAATATCTAACATGTGAATAATTAAATTAAAAAATATTTTATATGCTAAAGATTAAAATAAGATTTTAATTTTTAATAATTAAAAATAAAAAATATTGATGTAGTAGTAATTAAATAGAGATAGATGAACAAGTCGTGAGCGAATAACAAAGCCATAAAACCTAGGTGCGTGAGTAGCGACGCTTCATTGCAAATCACGAGGCAAACTCCGTCCTGAACACCCAACAAAATCACAACCGCCATAGTTGTGTCTCTGACCCTGTCAAACACCACTTTCTCTCTCTCTCTCTCTCTCTCTCTCTCTCTCTCTCTCTCTCTCTCTCTCTCTCACACACACACAGGCACACACACACAGAGACAGCTATAAAACCCCCCAAGCCCCTCCCTAACCTCTCACATTCATCTTCACATTATTTATCCCTCTCTCTCTCTCTCTCTCACACCTTTAATTCAATTACCAGCTAGCTCCATCCATCTATCTCTAATATGGCGAACCACCTATTCCCGTCGGTGCTGCTTGTCCTTCTGCTCATCACATCCTCGCCACCGTCGTTTTCAGCTGCCAGGCTCTTAAACGACAACTTCAACCTCGCCCTTCCAAGCGACGCCAACCCCGTGGGTGTGCTTCACCCCAAACGACACCACGTTTTGCCATGCCACATGGCCACCGGCGCCGGAAAGCCGCTCAGACTCGCCGGAAAATACGGGCCCTTGGTTCTCAACATGCTCCCCAAAGGGACTGTTCCGCCGTCTGGACCAAGCAAAGGAACCAATAACGTCAACAACTAGCTTGATTCTACCCTCTAGCCTTAATTGCCATCCATCACGTCGCGTCTGCTTCATCTTCGTCTTCGTCTTCATCTCATTCATTCTTATTTTTTCCTTCATACTTTTTTTTTTCTGTAAAATGTAAATAATTTATGATACAGTAGTTGTAGGGTTATATGTATTATACGGGTATCAGGTTTTGTCGTTTCCTAGTTATACACATAAAATAGGAATCTTGGAATATGATGTGTGTCACATTTTTCATTAATTCAATATGTATTCCGAATTTTTTCTTTGATTATTCAGCCTGTTTGAAATTCTTCTCCCTGTATTAATTAATTAATCAGTTAATTAGTCCGGTTGAATGGGTTTATACTCAAGTCAATGTCAGAGGAAAAAATTAAGTTTATCGTGGATAATATATTTAATGTTTTTCTCGAGTGTTGAGACGCAGTTGGAAAAAACAATCTATTAAGTTATTCCCGCGTCATCTATCTATATATTATATAGACTGACTAAAATTTTATTTTGCTTCTTGCTAAATTTTTTTTAAAATTTTATTTTTTATAAACTTTTATTTTTAATTTATTCGGTATGTTATCAATTTAGTTTATAGAAAAATTTTATTCTTAATCTGATCACTTATATATTGATATATTATTAATTTAGTCTTTCATTTATTTTTATTGTTAGTTTGATTTTTCACAAATTGATGTATTATCAATTTATTAAAAATAAAAATTTACAAAAAACTAAATTAATAACATATTAATATATAAAGGATTAAATTAAAATTAAAATTTTGTAAGGAATTACTTGATAAAAAAAAGTATTTGTGAGGGATCATGATGTTTTGGTATATATTATAATTAAGATTGTTTTCGCTATCGAAAAACTCAATTTTTTAGAAGCTTAGCTTGGAGAGCACGAAACGCAGTTGAAAAACAGGTCGCTAGGCTAGGTTATGATAAAAAATAAAATTAAAAAATTTTACGTCACAATTTCTTATTTGAGATGCTCATATATGACGCAAATGTATATAATTTACGTTCATCCAATCATCCAGAATTTCAATTCATTAAGACAACATATAATTTGAATGTGAAATAAAGATCACTCCAATGTCCAATCTCCATTTCTGTTATTCTTTTCTGAGTATACCAAATAGTTTCTAATCAACGTTGACTCCCATTTTCTTTAGTATTTGTCTGACTCGCATGGTGCGTTTGAAGACTTTTTCCAATCAGTCTGGTTATGTGCTATTGGCTGAAAGAAACATTCAGAGGGATTCTCTAGTCCAAGTAACCGCAGTGTCTAGCACAGTTAAAATGGTCAAATGAGTATTCTCATTTAAAGCATAAATTTGAAGTAATTATCGTTAAAAAAAAGTCTGAAATTTCACTTATGTATACAGCTCGAAAATTATAGATAAATATCTTGTATATGACCTCTATGTTTGGTGACAAAAAATGTAAAGTAAAAATTAAAATATCAGTCATTCGATTAATGAATGATTAAAAATTGAATGAATAAAAAAATTTATGTATCCAATTTTATTCATTCAATTTTCAACATCTATTTAATAATCAAAATTATTAAAATTTCAATTTTGTTCTACATTTTTTCCATGAAGCTATTTTCCCTTTCATTAAAAGTTGTTTGTGCTTACACTATAAATCGGATATCTGAAACTCTAAAGGCCGACGGGAAAACTATAAGAAATTAGGTAAAAAAATGGTTTGCAATTAAAAGATAAACATTAGAAAAATACGCTTTTAATAGCTCTGATTACTTTTATACCAAATTAAACATTTTTTAAAAGTAAAACTCACTTTAAACAACCATGTTTCAAAGCATAATAAACATTTCAATAAAATAAAAAAAATCTCTCTCAAATATTATAATTGGTTCAATTTAATTTCTAAAAGATAAAGTGTTTTAATTTAATTTTAAAAAATATATTTGTTTCAATTTAATCCTCCTCATTGCTAAATTGCTACTTTTTTATTGGTTAGAATTATTAATATTTAGAAAACACATAAACTTTGATTAATTTAGTTCAAGTCAAGTTAGACTACAAATATGTAAACCTCTCCTAATATTAATTGATTTTCTATACTCACATGACCCAAATTTGAAACACTATTTATTTAAAGAGAACAAATATTGAATAATTAAACTAACTAATATTGATAAAATCATCAAGTTTACAGTTGCCAAATTTTAATTTTTCACATTTAAAAGTTACTTTGACAAATAAATTAATATATAAAATTGATACAAACATAATTTTTTATATATTAAGTAAATTGACGCAACTATCTTCTAAAAATTAAGTTGAGATATATATTTAATTTTTTAAAGAATAAATTTGAATACTTAATTTTTTAAAGGTTAAATTAAAATAATTATAATATTTTAAAAATTAAAATATGAATGTATTGTAATTTTTTTCTTTAAAAATTATGACATCTGTTCGGCTTTCCCTTTGAAGTAGGTTAACTATAGGAGACTATGAAAAGTAGGTTTTAGACAAACCTCAGACTAAGTCACTGTGGTCTCAACTTTTCTTCACGAGACTCTCCTTCGTCTTATTATTTTACACTTTTCTAATATTATCCCTCACTCTCTTACTCATCACTTACTGCCTGCCCCCCATTAAATAAATTCTTGGCCAAAAAATATATATTTTTCCTGTAATTAAAGAACCCATTATTGTTCAGATTCTTTCGTCCAGAATTTGCTTTTTATTTTATTTTTAATATATATATATATATTAAAAATTCCGATTTGACAAAGGAACGTTTATATGGCTTGTTGTTAATAGTTATAGGCCGCCGAATATGACCGTAGGCATTATTTTTATTGACTCCACTGTTTCTCTTTTTGTCTTTGTTTTGGCGTATCTGGGGGCTTAATCAAAGTCCTTGAGCATTTGGCTTTCTTGCTTGACTTCCAGCTTTGAACCATCTCTAACACTGTAATTCTTATAAAATAAATATATGAGATAAACGTTATTTAGCCACTCCAAATGGATGTGCAAGTAAACAAATAATGACCAGATAGTGTTTGTGGCGCGGGAAAAGGGTTTAGACTATTGAACTATTGTCGAAAACCTTCCCATGATTTTTAAAAATAAAAAATGAAAATTCATCCATGTGTTATAACTTTATTAGAAAACATCACAACAAATACCCAATAAACTTTGTTTAAATATTGTCAACGAATTAGAAGTTATATGACACTAATTAAAATAGAGGTATGTTTTTGTTTCTACATGGCCTTCGTCACAAGAGTAAAATTATTGAGGAGAGATACTTCCACTAACCAAGGGCTCCTCCTCCCTTAGTAAAAAGGATGTATTTGGACACTTATTATATATTAGTAAATGGGATCCTCCCTTCTTAGTAAGACGGGTGTCTCTAGACATCTTAATAGGGGGCCCTTGACTTAATAACAAATGTTATTATTTTATTTAATACAAAACCCTAAGGAGGAGCTCCATTTATGTCCAAGAAAGAACATCCCTCTAACGTCTAAGAAAGGTCGCCCATCCTGGACAAACAAGACCTCACTTTCAATCCCACGACCATCTTGTGGAGAACGAGGTTGAATACATAATAGAAAATCACGTGGAGAAACAGTTTGACTATCAACATGGAAGGAAAGACATGCATCCTAAGACGCCCCATGTTCCACTTGCTCAGAGTTCAAAGTATGTGACGAAGGATGATCTCATGAAGTTCCTTGAGGCCAAGAGGCGTCTTTCCTTTCACAGTCACACATTTCCATTGTATCAGGGCAAATTTGGAATTTCAAGTAGAGGTGTCAATACTAGCTAGCACGGCCCGTGCGGGTTCACAGAAATACGAGCTGGAAATTCCTAGACCTAGCCTGTCATTATGCGAGCTGGCGGGCAGAAAAACCCGCCAGCCCACCATTTTTGTGTGGCTTTTTTGCTTTTTTTTTTCACAATTATATTTTTGGGTCCATTTCCATATCCTCTTGTGTCACGACCCGTTTTCTGGGCACATGACCGGCACAATGATGAATATCCCATCACTGTAAGCCTTTCGATAAATTCTACCCATGAGTATAGTCATTATCTCTATATTATCAAAATAACCATTCCTGAAGAAAATATATCAAATTTTCTTATTTGAAATTCATAGAGATTATTTGCATATAATAATAGATCCTCAACATAAAATACATTATTGTACTGAAATACAAGCCAAATACCAAACCCCTGACCTAGATGTCCTAGACGATTACAGAGCAACATAATCTATAACAAAAGAGGGGTCTACCCGACAACGGGAAGGTCCAAAGTGATCTACTCCTCTAGCAGATATTCTTCGCTGGCAACCTGATCTGAACAAAAAGGTTGTACAAACAGTGTGAGCTTTTAAACTCAATGAGCGAATCGGCCTCGCGTTA
The DNA here is from genome assembly GCA_037074585.1 of Biancaea sappan. Taxonomy (NCBI): domain Eukaryota; kingdom Viridiplantae; phylum Streptophyta; class Magnoliopsida; order Fabales; family Fabaceae; genus Biancaea; species Biancaea sappan. Next base: position 32,710,071 of record CM073494.1, on the reverse strand, counting down.
ATAAAATTCAAATACATTACCAGTCATGCAAGCATATCCAAAGGCTCATACTCAACCAATAGACAGAAGATAAAAATTCATCCAATTCAATAAACGTTACTAGTACTCGTCAATGGCAATATATCCTAGAGAGCGCACACAGGCCGGTTCACCAATTATGTATATTTTCGCCATGACGCACAACATCATCCTTTTACATACAAGAAGATAAAAATTCATCCAATTCAACAAACGTTACTAGTACTCGTCAATGGCAATATATCCCGGAGAGCGCACACAAGCCGGCTCACCAATTATGTATATTTCCGCCATGACGCACAACCTCATCCTCTTAGCTAGGGCGCCTCACGGATTTATCACCAATCCGGGCTATATCCCTACTGAGGGAATCGTTGTCTCCACACTCATTGGTCAAGACACCCTGTCAACCGGGTTTTCCGCCTTGCCGTGAGAGGGGGTACTGTCCCGCTCAATCACAATCAATAGCATTTCATATCATAATCAGAAGCTCAATATAATATTCATCCATATAACAGGCATAGTAGATAACTATATTATAACTTTATAAACCACAATTCAAGAGATTCAATCTTCACATCATCATGAGATATTTGCTTTTTCTTATCCATACTTCTGGATTAATTATCTCATTATATTCGCCATTCTGAATCCAATTTCCCCCTATGAATCTTGGGAGTGTCCTACGACATACTTTTTATCACCAGTAATGCTAAAACTCTATTAAAACGGGGTCGTTTCACTCACCTGGATTCCGTACGAATATCGCTTCTCTAAGTCGTTACAGATAAGAGTACACAGATGAATTTCAGTATTCCGCTACGGAGATTTTCATGAAAGATTAGAGAAAACAAGTTAGGATTGTTTTCATACAGATACTGTTCATACATACGGTACTATTCATATATACGGTCACTATTTATATATACGGTCACTATTCATATATACGGTCACTATTTATACATACGGATACTATTTATACATACGGATAATATTCATACATACGGTCACTATTCATACGTATGAATATTATTTTTTACGTATGGATACTATTCATATGTACAGTTACTATTCATACGTACGGGTACTATTCATACCAGAAATAGAGAATACAATCTGTAAAAGAGTACACCAGGTAAGTTCCCAGGAAAGAGTGGAGGGTCACATTGGACACACTTAAAAACCAGGTTTTTCCTTAGCCAGAACTTTTCTAGACATGTATTCTTCACAGTTTACATTCTATTTCGGTAATCAGAGAATCAAAATAACATATAAACAGCTAAGGACAGTTTTTCTGATGTGGAAGATCAGCCAAGGCCGCAACCACAGAGCATACTTAAGAAAATAACTTCTAAAATTTGAAAGACATAGAAAGGGCATAATATCCTTACCTAAGCTGAAAAGGAAAGGCCCAAAATCTCAGAGGCCTAGCATTGAAGTAAGAGAAACTTAAGGAGAGAAGAAAAGAAGTTGAAGGTGTGAGTTTAGAAGTGAAATGGAAGGGCCTATTTATAGCAAAAGTCAAGGGTACTATTTGATACTATGCGCTAATAAAATATTCAATTTACTATTCATGAAAATGACATTTCTAATAATGCAGTTACTATTATTACTATTAAAAACTTAAAGGAAAAACTATCCTTTTACCTTAAACCTTTAAGTTTCTTTTTCAAATCAGTCCTTTCAATTTAGTCCCTGAGGGTATTTTCACACATAAAACGTCAGTTTCTCCTACGAACTTCTTTCTAATTTTCTCTTATGACCAAACAACATCTAATACTTGACATTTCGATTGTATAAATGAACAGTATCATATACGTAAATAGTATTATACTGGTGAATAGTACCATATACTGAAATAGTAACAGTAGTTTGTAAACAAATATTTATATTTTATTTTTTTCTTGGGTATTACATCTTGTAATGTTATTACATGTTAGACAAAACATGAGAGTGACTTCCATTTCATGAGTGCATCAGTGCCAAAATACATTGTGTCATTGTCATACTTGATTCAAATTTTATAGTAAGGTAGTAAACAAAATTAAAAAATGCTAGTTGAAACCATTTCTCAAGCATAAGCAAATTGAACATAATTATAATTTGAACAACGTACTTTCACCATAAGCAAATTGAACATAAGTACATGACCATAAGCAAATTGAACATACCAATTAATCATTCAAGTTTAAAAGCATGAAAAAACATCCTAATAAATAAGGTAATAAATTCACCACTAAACTACAAATTCACCACTGTCACATCCCAAAATTTACATGTGAGATAAACATAAAATACCTAAGGTGTACCTCCGTGGTACCCCTTGATCTCTATGAATATTCTTAATATCCATAACTATATAAATCATAAATGTTTCAAGAAAGATATTTTGTATACATATTTAGAAAATGTTCAACATTTATACACTATACAGTACTATACAACCTCCCAAGCCTAGGTGACCTACTAGATTACAGAGCATTTCCTAATCCTTACCAAATCTATATTTATTTGTTTACCAGACAAAAGTGGAGTATATCCTTAAAGGCTATAAATTCTCCTCCTCAACCACTGTATCTGAAAAGATAATCATAAAGAGTGTGAGTTAATCAAAACTCAATGAGTAAACAACTGTACATGAAAATATCACAAGCACAAATACCACATTTACTAATACAATCAATCTATCATTTATTTTAAATAATTATAGTATTACATTTGTCTGAATTTGCGTATGATTTCTTGGGTGATCAATCCCTCAATCACTTTGCATTATGTGCCATAAATATTTGCACCGAGTGACCTGGGAATTTAACCATCAAACTCTTTGTGCATAGGTTTTCACAGTTATACACTGAGTAGTATGAGACTCTAACCCTTTCAAACTCGTGCATAGATTTTCACAGTTATACACCGAGTAGTATGAGACTCTAACCCTTTCAAACTCGTGCATAGATTTCACAATTATACACCGAGTAGTATGGGACTCTAACCCTTTCAAACTCATGCATAGGTTTTCATAGTTATACACTGAGTAGTATGAGACTCTAACCCTTTCAAACTCGTGTATTAGATCCCGTAGATTTTTTACTCATCAATAAAATAGTGAGAATTTATCACAATACAATTACTATGAAATAAATTAATTTACACATACTTTTATTCCTTTGAATTTCTATCATCAATCATAGCAATCATCATATATTATCAATTGAAAAATTGATTGTTTAACATTTCAATAATATTATAAATGAGACTTATATTGTACTTTGTCTAATAATATCAAATTAGTTTAGTAAGGTTATTCACTTACAAAATATTCTAATTTATTCAAGGAACTACCACATCTAGTTATTTAGTCAACTAGAGAAATCAATTCACAAAGGTAATAAAATAATTCCCAATGATATTGTAATTTTTCTCAACTTGAACATACACTGGTAATCTTCTCAATTTCACAAATAATGCAAATGGGATTTATATTGTGCTTTGACTAATTTAGTAAATTAATTTTGCAAGGTTGCCTACTCATATGGATTTCATGCTCTCGGCGCTCCCACCTTATGCCTCAACCATCCCTATTGTAATTGTAACCAGGTAAAAACCATCAGGGTTACAAAATAGAGAAATTTCCTACCACTACTTCCGACCTTTACTCACATCTCAAGTCATAACTCCTAATTGGTAATGAATATCTAAATGAAACTTACACCATTAGAAACTAGACTCAAAGATCTTTACAACGATATAAAGTTTGCCTAAAACGAAGTCCGGATGAAGAAGTTATGACCGATTGAAAATAAGCTAAGGTTTTCTGGTACATATGGCACCTGGGCGCCAACCCAAGCCTAGCACCTAGGCGCCACACCTGGCGCCTGGGGGCCAAGCCCTTCTTCCTCCCCAAAACCTTCTGAACCTTGGCGCATGGGCGCCACGATCGCGACCTTTTGTGATTCCTCTCAGATTTGGCTTAGATTTGGCCAAATCTCTACCGTTTTCCATGATTTATTCCATGGGATCTCACCCTTAATGTCTAAGGAGCATTTAGACACCAAAAGTACCAATTTTAATTGAGAAACGAAGCCGGAATCTCGATTTTTACCCTAAACTTCCTTAAAACTAGAAAATAGGGAAAAACTTGAGAAATAGAAATTTCTACCTCAATTCCTTGCTTTCCCTACGTTGCTTGGCTCCTAGAGGCTCGCCCCGTAACCCGAGATCCACCCTCCAAAGCTCGGTTGTGGAGTTGGAGTATAGAGAGAGAAAGTAGAGAGAAGAAAGAGAGAAAGAGAGGAGAGAAGGTGAAGAGAGAGAGAGGAAAAGAGAAAATGAGGAAAAATAGGTGAGGCCACCTATATACTCGCCTGAGATGAAATTATCACTTGCTCTCCAGTTGACCCTCAGTCAAGACTAGTAAAAGCAAATTCATAAAATCTCACCTCGGGTGTTTCTAAATCCTAAGTGCCCCACAAATTTTCTTATTTCACTTTAGTCCTTCTCAAAGTCTCAAACTCAACTTTAACCTCGAATCCTTTATCCTTTTGGTACCGGACTCATAATTCATTCCCATAAGCTCTATTCTTCTTCTCGGGTTCCTACTAAGTCATTTCTCAAAAGTACTCCATATTTTCTTTTCTTTTCACTTTAGCCCTTGAGAATTTGTAAAAATTTTCCAAATTAAAATTTTGAAATTTCTATTTCTAAATTTCCTTCACTAATTCAAAAGAACATTTTTCATATAATTAAATTTTTCAATAAACTTCAAATAGATTTTAAATATTTATGCAAATTCTTGGGATATTACAACCACCAAGCATCTTAATCATCAAACTACAAAAGTTCTACAATCAATCATCGAACTACAAAATCCATCAATCTTCCATTGATTTCATCCATCAAATTGCAAAATAAAAAATCAAAAGAACATTACTAATTAAAACAAAGATCAACATGCCAAATTTTAACAAAATCATCAAGCTTTCAAGTATTAATTCTAAAACTAAAATTTATTACGATCATTCCATCAACATCAAACATCATCAACTTGAATAGGAGTATTTGAACCTCTCATTGGATTCATCAATATCTTGAGCAATATTAAGAACCTAAATTAAAACCAAATCATAGAATTAAAATTAAAACTAAAACTAATTTGAGATAATAATTATCTTCAAAATTAAACCCATGTAACCAATTACAGGCACATATAAGTGCTTGAACATTGGTTGGAAGAATGGACCATCTATACTTGCTCAGCACTCAAGACCCAATACTGAAAGCCCCTTCACTCGTTACTATAATTATCGGAATACTTAGAACATCACAAGCCATTCTAGAAAGGCATGGATACTTAACATGAAGTCCTTTCCAATGTTCTAAGATATTCAATATAAGATGATATTTAGGTTCAAGTCTTGACTCATCTAAATATTTATCTAGCTCAGACTTCCCATACTGATCATCAGTTCGATTCACAAAGTCATTAGTCCAATTCTATACATTCAAAATAATAAAACCAAATTAAAAATTAAATGGAAGCACAAGTTTGATATAATCTAAAAATAAATGAATACTTAATTAGTTACTAGTTAGTAGTTACTTATATCACTCCATACACAAACACTTGCATTTGATTGTGGTGAGAAGCTGTGGCGGAGCCACATTCATTTCAGGGGGTGCAGCTGCACCCCCTGAAATTTATAAATTTTAATGTAAAAATTTTTTTTATACATTTTGCCCCCTTCCTTATTTTTTTTGAACCCCCTTAATATTTTTTTGAACTCCAGTGACTCATTTTTTTCTCTGCTGCTCATAGTCACAAGACCCTCACTCTCCAAAGTCACAAAATTTTTTCTTAATAATAGTTAATTTCTCATTTTATTGTTAGGGACCTTTTTGTAAAAGTTTGAAATTTAGAGTTTTTGTACATAGGTCTAATTCTATTAAATTGATTAATTGATTATGTAATTAGAATCATGAATAACATATTTGTGAAGTCAATTTCATAAATTTTTTTTATGATGGTTAATTTCTCATTTTATTGTTAGGGACCTCTTTGTAAAAGTTTGAAATTTGAGATTTTTTGTATATAGGTCTAATTCTATCAAATTGATTGATTGATTATACAATGAGGATCATGAGTAACATATTTGTGAAGTCAATTTCATAAAATTTTTTCTTGATGATAGTTAATTTATCATTCCATTATTAGGGACCTCTTTGTAAAAGTTTAAAATTTGGAGTTTTTGTACATAGGTCTAATTCTATCAAATTGGTTGATTGATTATACAATTATGATCATGAGTAACATATTTGTGAAGTCAGTTTCATGAAATTTTTTTCTTGATGATAGTTAATTTATCATTCCATTATTAGAGACCTTTTTGTAAAAACTTGAAATTTGTAGTTTTTGTACGTAAGTCTAATTCTATCAAATTGGTTGATTGATTATACAATTAGGATTTAGAAAAAGAACGATTTTTTGTAATGAAAATATTTAAGAGGAAATTACCATCAAATGAACAACAAATTGAAATTAATTTAAAAGAATTGCCATCATATCTAAAAAAAAATGAATGAAAATTTTGCCCCCCCTGACCAAGGGGTCCTGGATACGCCACTGGTGAGAAGCTTGTTGGTTCAGTAGTGTAAGATTGAGGATCAATTTGTGGCAATTCACTTTCGCTACTAACAAAAACTTTCTTATCATAATGAGAAAAAAGATTATACATCTCCTCCTTAATGTGATTTATCTTCTCATTCACATTTACAACATTGAGCTTCCCATAGCAAAATGTCAAGAATTCCAACTTACTCCCTGGATCAAGAATGCATGCAATGGAAAGGATCATGTTTTTTCCACTCCAATATTTTTTAAATTTCCCAATCATCCTTGAAGCCATTTCTCTAATTATTAAATCATCACAACACAAATTTTCCTTCAACAAACATTCAATTTTCCAAATTTGCATGAATTGTGGGATAAGAAGAACTAGAAAACAAGTCAATGATGACAGAAAAAAGGTTGCAAGAAGTCACGGATCAACTGTGCTTTTCTCCACTCCTCTTGTGATGGACAAGTCACAAAGTTATTATCATATAAAGCCAAGCTTCTGAAAGCACGTCGATACTTTAGAGCACTTCTAACATCACAAAAGTCGAATTCTATCTAGTAACAACATCTAACCGCAAACCCATATGAGTATCAATACCACCAACTTGTTCAACACATTTATGAAAGTTTATTTTCTTTGACTCATAAGCTCTAACATACTTAATATTTTCTCTTATTTTATGTAGAGCATCACTAGTCATATTTAACCCCTCTTGAACAATCAGAATCAAAATGTGTGCACAACATTGCATATGAAATAATTTTTCACACACAACAAGCTATTTTGCAAAGACAAATGCTCTTTTAAAATATTTTGCATGCTGTCATTAGCAGAAGCATTGTCCAAAGTAAGAGAAATTTTTTTTTGTCAATTCCCTATTCCTTAAGGCAAGTAAAAACTTTTCTAGCCAACTCTTGACCTGTAATACCCCAATAATTTTTACAAATATTCAAAATCTATTTTGAAGTTTATTAAAAAATTTAATTACGTGAAAAATATTCTTTTGAATTAGTGAAGGAAATTTGGGAATAGAAATTTTAAATTTTAAATTTAGGAAATTTTTACAAATTCTCAAGGATCTAAGCGAACAAATCTTATAAGTTAGAGTAGCAATGAGTAAACTTATCCAAGAAAATTAGTAAGGCCGGTTACTATTCCAGTATACGGTACTATTTACCTGTATAATACTATTTACGTATACGGTACTGTTCATATATACTATCGAAATGTCAAATACCAAATGTGGTTTGATCATAAGAGAAAACTAGAAAGAAACTGGGAGAAAAATGACATTTTATATGAGAGAATTCCCTAAGGGACTAAATTGAAAGGAAACTAAATTAGCAAATTGATTATACTAGTAGATGAGATTTGTAAGTGAAATTGGTAGGTGAGACTAGTAAGTAAAATTAGTAGGTGAGACGGGGTAGGTGAGACGAGGTAGATGGAATAGTATCCTTAAATTTTCTTATAAATAGGTCCTTCCATTTCACTTTCAAAATCACACCTTCAACTTCTCTTCTTCTCTCTTTAAAATTTCTTGGTCCAACGCTAGACCTCTGAGATTTTGGACCTTTCCTTTTCAGCTTAGGTAAGGATACTATACCCTTTCTATGTCTTACAAATTTTAGAAGTTATTTTCTTAAGTATACTTTGTGGTTGCAGCTTTGGCTGATCTTCCACATCAGAAAAACAATCCTTAGCTGCCTATATATTATTTTGAATCCCTGATTACCAAAATAGAATATAAACTATGAAGAATACATATCTAGGAAATTTCTAGCTAAGGAAAGATCTGGTTTTTAAGTGTGTCCATTGCGACCCTCCACTCTTTCTTGGGAACTTACCTAGTGTACTCTTTTACAAATTGTATTCTTTATTTTTGGTATAAATAGTATCCATAGTATAAATAGTAACCGTATGTATGAATAGTGACCGTACATATGAATAGTAACTATATGTATGAATAGTATCTATATGAAAACAATCCTAATTTGTTTTCTCTAATCTTTCATGAAAATCTTCGTAGCGGAACATTGAAATCCACCTGAGTACTTTTGTCTGTAACGACTTAGAGAAGTGATACTCATACAAAATCTAGGTGAGTGAAACGACCCCGTTTTAATAGAGTTTTAGCATTACTGGTGATAAAAAGTATGTCGTAGGACACTCCCAAGATTCATAGGGGGAAATTAGATTCAGAATGACGAATCTAATGAGATAATTAATCCAGAAGTATGGATAACACGAAGCAAGTATCTCATGATGATGTGGAATTTGAATCTTTTAAAAAATCGTTTAATTGTTATCTTGATTTGTGATTTATAAATCTATAATATAGTTATATATTATACCTGTTATATAAATGAATATTACATTGTACTTCTGATTATGATATGAAATGTTGTACTATTGATTGTGATTGAGCGATACAGTACCCCCTCTCACGGTAAGGCGGAACACCCGGTTGAAAGGGTGTCTTGACCAATGAGTGTGCAGACAACGATTTCCTCAGTAGGGATATAGCCCGGATTGGTGATAAATCCGTGAGGCACCCTAGCTATGAGGATGAGGTTGTGCGTCATGGCAGAAATATACAAAATTGGTGAGCCGACGTGTGTGCGCTCTCCTGGATATATTGCCATTGATGAGTACTAGTAACATTTGTTGAATTGGATGAATTTTTATCTTCTTGTATGTAGTTTCTAACTATGTCTATTGGTTAAGTATGAGCCTTCGGATCTACTTGCATAACTGGTAATGTATTTGAATTTTATTAACGCGAGGCCGATTCGCTCACGGAGTTTTAAAGCTCACACTCTCTATGAAACCTTTTTTTTTTACAGATCAGATTACCGGTGAAAAATATCCGCTAGAAGAGTAGATCACTTTGGACCTTTCCGTTGTCGGGTAGGCCCCTCTTTTGTTGTAGATTATGTCGCTCTGTAATCGTCTAGGACATCTAGGTCAGGGGTTTGGCATTTGGCTTGTATGTCAGTATAATAATGTATTTTAAATTGATAATTACATGCAAATCATCTCTATGATTTTCAGATAAGAAAATTTGATATATTTTCTTCATATTTATTAAGGAATTGTTATTTTGATAACATAGATAATTTAAACTCACGGGTAGAATTTATTGAAGGGCTTACAGTGATGAGAGATTCATCATTGTGCCAGTCATGTGCCCAGAAAACAGGTCGTGACATGACCAGTGTGTGGTGGTTCCATTTTACAAAAAGTAAGGATCTTGCTATTTAACTTCCAATTGTTATCCACAAAATGGGTCGTCAAACAAATATAACCTTCAACTGTATATACAGTCCAACAATTAGAAGTCAAATAAATCCTGCCATGACTATTTATATGTTTCAACTTTTCTTTTTGCTCTAGATAAATACTCCACACATCAGACATTGCAGTATTTCGAGTAATGTGCTTCACATCAGGATTCAAATTCTCGAATTTCTCCCTAACCCATTTACTCTCCACATAAGAATAAAGAAAATTATGCTCAATTATAGTCAATACCAATAGATCCCTGTGGCGTTTTTGGTTAAGTTTTCTATACCTCATTTTGCATTGTTGATCTAACATCATTGTCCTAATATCATGATACTTAGGAAGAGCTACACACTTAGGAATATGATGCAAAAGTGTTGAAGTGCTATATTTGCTACTCCCTATCACATATTCTTTCCCACAACCATTACATTTTACTTTTTCCTTACCGTCAACCATACCTATCTTCGTAAAAAAAGACCACACATCAGAAGTACTAGTTTTGGCTCTCTTAGGTAAAGGTGGTTTCTCACAAGTACAAGTTTCGCCTATTTTAGTAATGGCAGGAGTTTCACTTTCATTCAATTTATGTAATCTATATATTTCATCCTCCATATCAATAAAAGGATTACGATCAATACCACTTGCATGAATTTCATCTAAAGATGCCACATATTATTATTGCTGCAATTTGTAGTTTAAAAAATTTACTCTTATTCTTAAGATAATGAAAGTATTTCTAAATTCTTAAGTCCTGAACTCCTTAAAGCTTAAAGTATATATAGTATACACATGCATCACATATTTTTCAATATCACACATAGTCATCATCTATTCATGATTACAAGACTAATTTAGGTAGATGATTACAACACTAATACAACACATATTTTTCAATATCCATGGAATAAATATATTACTGATTTGCTGATATCAAACTTAAAAAAACCTATTGTTACAGGCAATCCCAAGTTCTCAAAGAGCATAACATAGCTGAATTATGAGCAAAATTATAAGCATAAAAAAGCCTACTTATTGCATAACAATATAAATTAAACAACTTCTAAAAAAAATTATGAGCAAGGGTATCTGTAGAATCTACAAAGTATATCCCAAAGGAAGACAAAGCCTAGAAAATCAAGTTATGAACACCAAACAACATGCAAAGATATAATATATAGTCAAAGAGTCTAAGACATCAACATTTAACTCATCAATAAAATGATTCATATTCATCCCAAGACCCCACTCACTCGACGAGTGACACCACTGCCGGAGATGTGGAGACAGAGTGAAGAAGTTGACTGGAGGAGAAAGATTGCGACTGTGATTGTGAGAGAGGGACGAGTCCCTTCAGATTCAGCCTTCCCTTGATGTTCGTCATCTGCGTGAAGGGTCGAAGAGAGAAGAAGGGAAGAAGGAGGACCGGAAGAGCTCTTGCCATGCGTAAATGCCGTTGCAAAGAGCTGAGGAAAACATTGTGCGACAGTGTGAGGCAAAGGTAGAGGCTTGACTTGAACTTTGAACAATTAGGGATTTAGGGATCTGCTCTCCTCTAAGCCTCTGAAGTCTAAAGTAAAAGTGTGTATATATATATATATATATATATATATATAGAAATGGTGGTTATACAGGTAACCCGGTAACCCGCGGGTTACCCGAGCTAGCCCATATAGGCCTGGTCCTTGGTGGGCTAGCATCTTGCCAGCCTAGCCCTCCTCTTTGATAGCCGAGCCAAGCTCGTTTTAATAAGTCTAATTTCAAGGCCTTTTTCCTGATGAAAAACTAGTTTCAGATTTTTTTTATAGAAAAGATCAATAGAAAAAATAGCTTCTGATGGAAAACTGGTTTCCATCAAAAGCTCTTCCTCAACTGTAACAAACAATGGAGAATGAAAAATAGGCTAGAATTCTCTCTTCTCTTATCCCTTGGAAGTGCTACCAAATGTGTCCCAAGGGATATATATCAGGCCTTGTAATTTCACAAGTTTGATGGACAAAGTAGGAACACCAAGGAGCATGATATGTTTCATTGATGACCTAGGTGTCTTCAGACAAAATAAAGAGTTATGCTTAAGGGAGTTCTCCAAGTCCCGCATGAGGAAGGCTTATACATGGTACACCAAGTTAACCTTGAAGTCCATCCATTTATGGGAGGAGATGGTAGTGGCATTTTGTGGGGAATTCTTTGAGTTTCACATTGTAGCCCATATCATGGACTTGGGAAGGATTAGGCAGCAGCCTAGAGAAATCACCTCGTTCATTGAAAGGTATTGAGACATGGAACTAGAGTTCAAGGAGTCAATGCTTGAGACAGACCTAGTGTATGGGTGTGTGACCAACATGGATGGATTCGTGAGACTCATCATGAAGCAAGTTAAGATGCATACTTTTATGGAGTTAATTGATAGAGGATAGAGGACGGTGTTGTCAATACGTAAGGGTAACAAGTAGACAAAAAGGCCTAAAAAAGGAGTTCCCTTCATGCTAGTAGCGTTTATGGAGGAGCCATAACCTCAGGTCTCCGATTAGTAAGGTATAAAGCTGTCACATCTCAAAAATTGAACATGTGAAAAGATACTACTCATTAAATAAAATTCTCACACATACGTCATTTACCTATATTCTGTAAGGTTTTACATTCAACCTTAATCATTCATTCCACACTACAGAATTATATTCATCTGATAAGCAAATATAGACATACATAGTCTGATATTTCTATCTCATCGCAAGCCTAGGAGACCTATAGAAAATACAGAGCGTTTCTAATATCCACATTAATAAGTACTGGTGTCCCACCAGACAGAAATAGAGAATAATCCCAAGGGGCTTCTAATCTTCAAACGGATACTCTTGTTCTTTATTTTCTGTATCTGAAAAAAATAATCATAGGGAGTGTGAGTTTATTTAAAAACTCAGTAAGTAAATAACTGTACTATATAAAATATCAAAAGTACAAATACCACATTTACTCATATAATTAATTGTCTTATACATCGAGTAGTATGAGACTCTAACCCTTTCAAACTCATGAATAAGATCTCATAGGTATACACTGAGTAGTATGGGACTTTAACCCTTTCAACTCGTGTATAGATTTCATAGATATGCACTGAGTAGTATGGGACTCTAACCCTTTCAAACTCGTGTATAAGATTTCTTAGATATACACTGAGTAGTATGAGACTTTAACCCTTTCACACTCGTGTATTAGATCCCGTAGATCTTTACTCATTAATAAGATAGTGAGAATTCATCACATAGTACAATTGTCATGAAATAAATAATTTTTACATACTCTTATTTCTATTGATCATCATATACTCCCATATGAAAAATTAATTGCTTATTATCCAAATAATATTGTAAATGGGACTTATATTGTACTTTGACTAGTAATGTCAAATTAGCTGAGCAAGGTTATTCACTCACCTTGATGTTTGTCCAAGTTTACCTTGTTCCACACTAGAATTTGTGTAGAAAAATTTCCTAGTAAAATATATTACAAGGAATCATAAGAAAGGAAACAAAATCACGAAAATACGTAAAATTTTCTGACTGCTACAGTAACGGTTTGCTACAGTAAAGGTTTGCTACAGTGTCGGTTCGCTACAGTAACGGTTCGCTACAGTAACGTTGACTGCTACAGTACCGTTGACTGCCGACACTACAGTACTACTACTGTACCCGAAGAAAATTTTCCAGAATTTTTCCGAAATCTCTGGTCGCTACAGTAACTCGAATTTTTGCAGAAAAATCTTTCAAAAATTCATCCTTTCCTTTCTTGTTTCAAAACCAGAATTTCAACTCTTTTAACCGATTATAACTCAAATATAACTTCTAAAACTACTAAGATTCATGAATTATCATCAAAATCTTCAAGAACAAAACCTCCTCTGATCTTCTACATAAACTGAAATTTAAGGAAAATAATGAGATTAAAGCTTACCTTTAATCCTTACAAAGCTTTTGAACCGAACAGATAATCGAAATTCTGAAGATCAAGGAAAGGATTTGAGAAGAGGGTGAAGAAACGAGAGAAAGTGAATTCACTATTCACTTCAGTTGCTTCGATCGTGAGAAGAAAATAAGGGGGGTACTATTGAAACTTTATATTAAATATTTCTAATGGGTTATTCAATAACTCATGGGTATCCATAACCCAACATCCAAACCCATCCAGTCAATTTACAATAAATGGACTAATTGACCATTCTGAAACCACTTTTCCATGAATTTCACCATTCTTAGAATATATCCCACATTGTGCAAATATTTAGTCCAGTCATTTAACTCAATTTTCATAAATAATATTCAAACAGAACAATTAAATATGAAAATTAAATATGACCAAAATAAATAACTAAAGTAACGTTGTAAAATTCTAAAATACTCTTAATCGAATTATATTCTGAAATTAACGGATATTACAAAAGCAGCAATACAATAGGGTGCCCCCACCTACTAACTACAAGATGATGGAGGGTCCAAACTGTCATCATGGAGAGGAAGGCCACGACCACTTTATCCTTGCCTCAATAGGGGGCCCTTGCCTTAATAAGAAATGTTATTCTTTTATTTAATTGAAGGCTCTTCTTTGATATTAAGAGCGTCCCCAGACATCTAAGGAGTGCCCTTTGGCATTTGAAGATAAGTGCTCCTTTATCACTAGCGAGGCTAATGATAGATGTCGGCTCCTGTATTGCTGAACAGTGATTGTGTCGATGACGTGCTGTTTGCCATGGATGAGCTTTCAACAACTGCAAAAAATTTCTCTTCCAAGGAAGAGGGGAAATCTTCTGCAAAAAGAAGGAAAAAATATTCTCACGGAGAAAAGGAGAAAAAAGGCAAGAAGAAGAAGGTGTTAGAGAAGATGAATGAGAATATGGGTAAGGGCTGCCTGCAGCAACTTGAAGATAAAGGTGAACCCAAGTAGAGAGGGGGGGCAGCGGCACAAGATGGAGAACCCTAACATCCTACTCGTATCCTCCTTTTGAACACCCCTAGTTAAGATATTTTACATTGGAAGCTAAAAAATTTTGGGCTTGGGCCCATTTTCACAAAGACGCTGAAAAATTGTGAGTAACAATCCCCATGAATCAACGGGCTTTCAAGCCCATTGATGATGCAAATATATTATACTCCTATGACCTATCCAGCCCATAATAGAGTGAATTATAGGTAACAGGCTATGACGGGCCCATAAAGAACACATTGGTTAAACAAGTAGCGTTGATCTTATTGACCCAAAAAAAAAAAATTCTCTTTCCCAAAATAAAAAAAGATCTAATTCATTTCCAACAGAGTCAGCATATAAATGGATCATGGCTAATAATAATAATAATAATAATAATAATAATATTATTATTATTATTATTATTATTAGCCATGATCCATTTATATGCTGACTAATAATAATAATAATAATAATATTATTATTATTATTATTATTATTTAAATTTATTTACTATTAAATTTAAACACTTAAAATGAAGACTCCATAGACAAAATTAAAATACAAATATTTTCAACATTATGTTATCATCAATTCAAATAAACGGGCCAATTCATGAATTATTGAATTATACAAGTTGGCTCATATATCTCATGAATTAAGTAACTGAAGTTATCTCAATTATAGAATTATAAGAGTTCACAAAATGTAAACGTGACCCAATATAATTAAGCGTTAAACTTGTCAGTTTGACTAATTGGGATAAAAATGTCGATAAGAAACAAAAAAATTAACACCTGGCAAGATTCTTACCAAATGAGATAAATGAACATGAGCATCTGCTAATCTGTAACGTGGAGAGAAATAGACAAAGAGAAAAATATAAGAATGTAACTTCAGAATTAAGATGTCAAAATCAATAAGATTGTCTCTCTCAAATCATATTCAAAGTCTATCAATCCCTCAAAAATTTTAGTTAATAGCTTTCTTTTCTCCGCATAACAGGCTTCACAATATTAATTGGATAAAAATGTGAGGATTGAGTAGGAAGTTAGAAGCAAACAATTATTTTTAAAAGTTAATTAAACAGAGATGAGAGGGGCCTAGAACAGGCTTTTGACCCACTTATTCCGTATCAAAAAATATATTCTTTCGTTCACCCAATCTTCAAATTATTTCCTCAAATAGTCTATTTTGTATAGTTGCTTTTTTTTTTTTTTCAATTTTTGACTCATTATACGCTGGCCATAGATAGGATCCAGATCCTTTACCATATTTTTAATATTGGAGAATGTCATATTTTTTTAAGCAACAGTTTTTTCCGTTATTAAAACTTATAGTAATAGTTTTTATTGTACTATTGTTATAAATTTTAACAACAAAAAAAATTGTTGTTTGAAAAAGTATAGCACTCTACCATATGATAGAGGATTTGGATTCCCATAAATATATCACACGTGATAAGTTAGAGCTAACTTAATTGACAGGTTATCTGATGACCCGTCAATTGCATCAGTCATTAAATTTTATATATATATATATATATATATATATATATATATATATATATATATTCCTGATCTCTCACTTTCCCCTCCCTCCCTTTATATAAACCCTCCAACTCTCAACTCACTCTGACTCTCTCCATCTTTCCTTGCGCTCTCTCTCTCTCCCCCACAATCTCTCTATCTCAAATATAGAGTACACTTGTTCTCACAAAGTTTTTAAGTTAGTAATCTCAATGCAAAAATTTACCACATTTTATGAGTTAGAAAGTAATTACATTTAATGTATTTTTTTTATTATAGTTATTGCATGTTTTTTTTTTATCTATTGTGATCTAGGTTTTAAATTTTTAAATTTTACTTGTTATTTATTTATCCAGCAAAGTAATATGATTTTTCATTATTAGTTACTATTAAAAATATGATTTTACTATGATCTTTTATTAATAATTAATGTCCTACACCATTTGGCTCATTAATTAATGATCCCTTGATTGTATCTTTCTTGTCTTTTTAGTAGAAATAACTTATTTGTTTATTAAATTGTTGCTTCATTTTGAATTCTAGATTTTTAGTATTTTTGAATTATTTTTCTGACTTGTAATAGTTTTTTGTGTGTTTTTGTAGAGTTGAGCTTTAGGTAAAAAGGACTAAAAAGGGGAGTTAAAAATACATTTTTCTGTTGCAAACAAAGAAGTTACTGTAGAGCTTTCAAAGTTTTCTCCGCTTTGAGCGAAAGTGAATAGTGTCAATTCGAAAACAGTTGTTTAAATAGTTTTTTTGAAAACTTTTAAGGGGATCTTGAGTTTGGAAAATAATGAGGCACCATTCTTGACCTTAAGAGTAAGGAAGCTTATCTTTGGAGTCGAATATGGATCCATATCTATCTATTTATGATTTTTGCTATTTTGTCACTATGAGTAACTAATTTTCTTTTATAAGGTTGCTATAAACTGTAGTTCTAAATAGGTTTTGTTGTTTTCTCTCTACTCTTGTGAACATTGACTTTGAATTACAATTGTTTTCATTCAGTGATTAAAACTTTCTATTATTTTGATTAGATTGTGGTTGATTTGTGATTTTGCTTGTTTTAAGAAAGAGAGGTGAAATTAGACTAAATAATGAAAAAAATGAGTCAAGAACCTTAGGTATTTAGGCGAATTGATTTGCTAACAATTTATACATATAATCATTAGCCTCATATAATCAATTATAGGCTTAGTTTAAAATTGAATCTAGTACTCATAAGAAATTATAAAGAAATTAGGTTAACGTAGTTGAGGTTTGAGAGAATCCTTCTAAGGCTATGTTTGGTTAGCCGGTAGGAGCACCAAACGCACGTCTAAAGCCTTAAACTCGCGTTGCACTGAAATACAAACATGTTTGGTTAGCCGGTAGGAGCAGAAGTGAGAATTGATTTCCTAACCAAACGTGGAGTTGCTTTAACGCTAGAAAGAGTGGCTTCTGAAAAAATCGATTTTGTCATTGCTCTTTGTAGCCTTTTCTTTCCTTTAATACCCTCTCTTTTCCTCCTATAATCCCATTTGAATTCCCGCAACTCTTCTCCTCTGCTACGGCTTCGTGCTCTTCATGTTCTTTAACTACAATTGCTTTTCATGCTCTTCTCCTCTAGTATGTCATCATTTTCTGGTATGTTCATTGCCATTTAACATTGTTTTCACTGAGAGCTTTTTGTTCTGGTATGTGGTCATTTTCTGGTCTGTTCATAAGCATTGAAACAAGCCTATGTTCTGCTCTGTTTTATTGTCTTTGCCTCTGTTCTATGCCGAAGAGGTGCGTCCAGTGCCGGATAGATGCCGGGAATGCTGAGAGGTGTCTCCTCACTGCCAGATCACGCTGTCGGGTAAGATGACTGGACAGCCTAGGATGAAGAACAGTGCATGCCTGCGATTAGTGATGTTATAGTTCATGTATATGTGATATATATATATATATATATATATATATATATATATATATATATATATATATATATATATCAAGTATATATGGGGAGATTGCTGCAGATATATATTGATATACATTTGGCCTGCGATTAGTATGAGATGTTTATATGTATTTATACTTGGTGCATGCATGTTAAGTTTGCTGATGAGTAATATGATATATCCAGTATATATTATTTGATTGCTAATATATATATTTATATTAGTTTTTATTTAGGTATAGACCCCTGATTAGGATGAGATATTTGATTAAACACAATTAATTATATTTAATTAGGTAATCAATAACTAATTAAGTAATGATATATTAAATTAATTATTTTTAATTAGGTTATTGATAATTAATTAAGTATGTTTGCATTAAATTACCTGTATTATTTTAATTTAATTTTTCTTGTATTAATTTTTATGTGAGTTTGATGATTTTATTTTGCTTAACTCTAAGAGTAATTTTTAAATAATTATTAAAACTAATTTGGAGATAAATAAATTTATTTTATTACAATATATATAAGTTGTAATATTAGTACCAATAGTCAAATAAAATAAAACAATATAATATTTATACCCTTTCTAGTAATTATACATTCAAAAGTGATTTTACTAACCAATATCCAAACGAAATTTATTTTTCAAAATCAATTTTATAATAACAGTTTCCAAACATAAATCACGTTCTTACAAAATCAATTCTACTCAAAATCAATTTTAAAAATCAATTCTGCTCAAACTTAAATTTACCAACGAGTTTCCAAACACACACTAAGTAGTGGTAGGCCTTAGATTCTTTTGTATGCCGGTGAGAGTAAGAGTGGGATAGAACAACAATTCTTAGGAAGAATGAAGATGATTAGCAACTCTAAGCCTTTTTAATCGATAAATTTTTGAAATATTTTTGTTCTTGCATTTATTTACATTATTTGTTTTTTGAGTTTAATTTCATTATTTGATCTTCCTTCAAGTTAAAGTTTTTGGTCTAAATAGTATATTCTAGTTTCTGGGTAGTTGGCAATTTACTCTTTGTAGAATGATACTCATACTCACTCTTTATTACTGGCTCAACCGATATAATTGTTGTGTCACCAACACCTAGGTAAAAACTAAATTGGGTAACTTAGTTTTTCAAATATAAAAGAAGATATCTATTTCTAGTATTTTTTTTCAAATATTTCAGTTTTTTAATAAAAATATATTCATGGTCATAAATTATATTTTACTTGTAATTTCAAAAAACAAAATTACAAAAACAATTATGCTACTTCTAGAGATTTTTTCTAAATTGGATTTTTAATATATAACAGTTACTAATTTTTTTTAATTGTGTAGATACTTAAACATTTATTAAATATTTAGATTATTATTATACATATGATTAATTATAATATATTAAATATTTGATTTTTTATTTGTAATAAACAATCAAATTATAGAAATAATGGCAAAAATTATGTTTATAATGGTTTAAATTCAGTGTTAATATTAATTTTTATTGTTTAAAAATTACTAGTTATAATTTATATTTTATTTCTAACTTTATTTTGAAATTGTAAATTGTTTAAACATAGTTAGAAAAAAGTGGTAATTATAATTTAAATTTTTAATTAATTATTCCAAATATTAGTCTTTCTCATGTAAAATATAAAAATTTCAAGCCTAAATCACGATAGATATATAAAATGCAATAACTATAATAAATGCGTACATCAAATGTAATTACTTCTAACTCATAAAATGCAGTAAATTTTTGCATTGAGATTACTAACTTCAAAAATTTATGAGAATTAAGTGTAGTTTATATTTGAGATAGAGGGGTTGTGGGAGAGAACTAATAGCACGTTTGGATGGACATTCCATCCGGAATGGAAGACTCTCTTCCCAACAATAGTACATAATCATGCATTTGGATGGATTCAACAGGTAGAAGGCGACATTTTATTCTGGAATTCTTTTCCAGTTTTAGCAATATGGATGTTTCCATTTCTCATCCCGTCCGGTGGAATGCACCGCTCACCAGATGGAAAAGGAAGGAAATTCCTTGATTGCCCTTGTCTCTTTTCCATTTTTTCCATGAATTCGAGCTCTAGCGAAGTAGCCCACAATTTTCTCCCAATGATCAAAGTCTCTTTTCCATTTCTACCATGGATTCAAACCGAAAGCTTCCTTTACTCGTGTACTTCCACGGTGGAGGCTTCTTCGTCGAAACCCCCTCCCCCCCGATCTACCACAACTACCTCAACTCTATTGCTGCTGCAGCCAACCATCGCCGTCGATTATCGCGAGCCCCAGAACACCCTATCTCGATGGCCCACGAAGATTTGTGGGTGTTCCTCAAATAGAGCTGCCCACTGGTTGGCGACAATGGAGGACGGAGAAACCTTCGATCTCCAGATCTTTGATACTCCATAGGGAGGGATTCAATCCACGCTTAGAAGAGACTTGTGTTCGTGAATCAGCGTAGATAAGTTCCTACTGTTGGTTAGGCTTTGTTTTGATTCCAACTTATGAAAAAAAAAAAAAATTAAGTGAGGAGCATTTTGGTAAAATTATCTCATTAATAATACATACTAAAATATTAATTTTTATTTTCTTACTCATTTTTCTATCCTATATCAAACAGTTATTTTTCCTTTTCTTTTTTTTTTTTTATTTTTTATTTCATTTTTCTCTTTTATTTTTATTTTCACTTTGTACTCTGAACACCGTAAGTATACTTTATATTTGGTACGTATGGGATCCATAGGTATTGCACTTGAGAAATTGACCCAAAAAAAAAAAGAAAACAACCATGCGAACAAGTCTATTTGGAGAAATTGCTTTCAGTTAGTGAGATAAATTATTTGGGTGATGGGTCTGTTAGTGTTAAGGTCAAAAAGCCGCCTAGAACCAGGAATTATATTCAAATTAATTAGTTTATATATAGTGGGACCCACCTAATAGAGATGCTTGAACCGTCGAGCATTATCCGCGTACACTTTTTTATCTCGATTCAGAAGAAAAAAAAATGCAAATTCCAAGAAGGACCCATAAAGAAACGAATAATGACAAAGAAATATAACGTAGGATTTTGGCTATGAGTATGACTAGTATATTTCTAATCCACGTCAATCTTTCAGATAACGCTTTGCTACGAATATGCATTTGTTAATTAGCATTGATTGAATGTAATAATAATAAATTAAATATTTATTTCGGGGCATACAGCTAGATTTATATACAATTTATATAAATTTATTATTATATTTTAAACCAAAATATATGTAAATATTTTCAAATTGCACAAACGTGCAATGATTTTTAAAAGTAAATTAAACTTTGTTCCCTTATAAATTTCTAAAGTTAGACTCACTTTCCGTTTGGTTTTAAAATATACACTTTTGTCTCATAATTATAAAATTAATATACTTTAATTCAATTTTTTTTTGTTAAGAGAGATTCATTAAAGTTTGTTTTTTTAATGTTTAGTAAACTAACAAAACATATATTTTGGACTAAAATACTATTTATAACATAGGTACATATCAAATACTATTTATTATAATACTGATCTATTTAGGAAATTAAATTCAAAGCTACTCTTATAGGCTTATAAGTGATATTCTTATATTAATAAAATGTATTTTAGTCAAAATATATATTTCAATAAGTTATCGAATATAAAAAATATATTGTAACAAATTTCTTAAGATAAAAAATAAAATAAAATAAAAATGTAACATATTTTATAGTTACAAGAGGATAATATATGTTTTAAGAGTAATAACATAATTTATTTTTATTAAAAATTATACATCTACTTACCTATATTTCCTCCTAGTAATAATCCAATAAAAATGGTAGCGGTCTTTGTCATTAATTTAAAAGACACGGAACAAAAAGGATTATATGGTTCTTTCTGGTATTTGGATTCTGTCCTGCTTTAGTTTGACACGTCTATATTTTCTCTGCAGCGTCTCAATTGCAACACTTGCGGGGAGAGTAGAGGAGAAGGTTAGGTGAATTTCATCCATGGCGAAGCAGAAACAGAGCAACTCTGTTTGTGTGCATTTGGTTATTCTCTTCCTCTTTGCTTCATCTGTTACAATTTCTGCGAGAGTCGGAACTCTCTTGCAGAGCTACGAGAAATCCATTTTCGGATCGAACTTTCACTTCATCTACGACACTTCCAAGTATGGTCTACTACAGCTTGATAACGGGTTGGCTCGAACTCCTCAGATGGGGTTCGTCTCTCTCCATTTCTATGTCTCCTTGCGGTCTATTTTCTTGTCCAAGTTTTGTTTCTGAGTCAGATTATCTGAAATTACTGATTAGGTTTTCTTTCCTTTATTTTAATGGTTGCAACCACTAATTAACTAAGATCTAAATTCGAAAACAGAGCCTACGGGTCTGGATTATTACTTGGGAAAAAAAAAAAACTTCTATATCAAGCAACAAGAATACTTGGAGTGATAATGATGATGACTTCTCTGGCTCCCCCGGGCCTACCTTTTACCCTCCATTCTCTGTCACTTGCAGAGTTAGAGTAAATGAAATGTTTATGCGAGTCTGTCGTAACGACGACTTATGTTACACGATTTGTTCTTTTGTAGATGGAACAGCTGGAACTTCTTTGCCTGCAATATTAATGAAACAGTCATTAGGGAAACAGGTATTTTGTTTTTCTTGCTTCTATACCACAACTTATAGATGCATCATTTCCATTTTCTTAATACTTGAGGGATTGTGGTGACTAACAAGGAAGACAAAACTTTTGAGCTGTTAAAGAATGTGAAGCAAGAACGAAGGCTGTACAGATGCAGCAACGTGCCTCTGACTTGACAAGAAATTAAGTCAATTGGTTGACTCAAGTGTTAATCCATATTCATTGGGTTAAAATCGTTTTGTCCTTCTTGAAAACCTATTATAGATCTACTCACTTAGCTGTTTGATCCTCTACTCTATCTCTGGTGGACATATTGATAATGCTGTTTCAAAATATATGGGCCATGTTTGAAAGGGTAAAGGGTGAGATGAAAAGGTGGTCAAGGAACAAAAACGGATAGTGAAATATGGAACTATTCAAATAATTTTATCTAGACTCTAAATGAAAGAAATTTCAATATGCTGAGATGGTCTTGTTATGTTTCATAAAGTGATTTAAACAATAATCATTATTTAAAGAAATCTAACTAAAATGGAATCCATTGCAAAAGTACTCGACCTGTTTATAAACATGCACGCACTTACCTAGATGTTATCTAAGACTAGCTTCTGTGGTTCATGAAAGTATTTTTTGTTCCTCACTTATTAAAAATAATGTCCTTGCTTTTTACCTTGGTTTATTGAAGTAAAACAAATGTTATCTTTAGCTGATCAATATATAATTACTAAAAAATTACAAAACTTACTCGTTCTTCTGCTTTTGGACAAGAAAGGAACAAAGGGTCTTCTTTTCTTGCTTTGAGCTTTAATAAAGTCTTGAAAATGGGGACATGATAAGTGTTATGAAAGAAAATGTATTTTGAGACATCAGTGAGGACCTGGGGAGGATCTGCTTTCTTGTTCTCCCGCACTCCATATGCTTCATATAATATCTCAGTCTTGGTATTTCTTTTACCATCATCACTAATATAGGTACTTGAAACCAACAGATGAGTGTAGGTAATCAAGTTAGAGCCTTTGAGGTTTTAGAGAACATTGGAGTGTGTTAATCTCATTTGTATGTTGCAATTTGGTAAAAAGTTGTATTTTTCAAGAGTTTGTGTCATTGTTGGAAATTGGTGTTCTTTTTCACTTTGATTCATTTTGTTATGTATTGCTTAATTTGAAGCTTACTAGATTTTGAAGATGTATTCTGTACGCTAACTGTTGCAAGTTTATTTACAACATATATACGTAATTGGTTGTGCCCTTTATTCAATTAGTTATAAATTTCCTATCACATCAGACTAAGGCCCTGCTTCCTTCCCTTTTACCCTCCTCTGTCTCTTACAATTTTTTTGAGAATGTTCCCAATGGGAGTCTCTTACAGTTTCCAGTGGCATTGTTGAATAAGGCAATGCTCATTTCTTTATTTATTTTTCTGAAAATTTTGCAACACTGCACAAGTAAAGCACCAATTTAGCAAATCACATCTTTTTATTTAATAGTCCAATGACATTCTTGAGTTAGATGATTTTGATATTTTGCTTACTGATAGAGTCATAGTGATACTTTTGTTCTTTCCCTCACTGGTTTATGTCTACTTTTACTGATTTGTATTTTGTCCATCCAGCTGATGCACTTGTCTCAACGGGTTTGGCTGATTTAGGTTATGTGTACATCAACATAGGTACTATTCTTGCCTTTAAAATGAACATTTTGAGGGTAATTTGTGCATGTTGGACTTATTTAATATTGTTAACTGCAGATGATTGCTGGTCTTCTGCAACAAGAAATTCAAAGGTCAGCTGAATCATATTCCTTTCAGATTAACATTGAATCAGCAGGAACAATTTTTTGGATCATCGTCCTTCTTTTTGTAATATGATATTCATCTTCCAATTGGATTTAGAAAATTGTTTCATTTGGCATTTAAAATGTCTTGATATAAAGCTGAAAATTAATATAACTATAACTATTAAGTTGCAGTAATGGCTATTTATTTAACTTTGAAGTGATACTTTATTTAAACTTTGTGCCGCCGTAGCTGTTTCTAATGGTTAATGAAACAGAAAAGCATATATACACACAATGGCTATATTGCATGTGAATCAATGATTCTGTGGCTTTAAAGTGATATAGTAAGTAAGGCTTAGCGAACATTTGTATACTTCTTACTCTGTTTTTCTTTTTTGGTTGTGCAGGGTCAACTGGTCCCTGATCCTAAGACTTTTCCATCAGGAATCAAAGCACTTGCAGATTATGTACATGAAAAGGGGCTCAAGCTTGGTATATATTCTGATGCAGGGTAGGATGGATGATATTGCAAAATCAAGTCACATGTTTGAAAAATACTTCCTAGAATAAAACATGCCCATACTGAATGTGTTTTACTCTCCTGTTCAATATTTTTATACTTCTATTAGGGTTTTTACATGTCAAGTCCGACCGGGATCACTTTTCCATGAAGCTGACGATGCTGACATGTTTGCTTCTTGGGTTAGTTACCATTATCTCATTTTATATTAGCAAACTGCCACTGAGATAAAGGCAGACTAATCATGCATATGCATATCTTAATGTGCTTTTTGGAGTCACCTTTTGTAGCTAAACATTTCATTTGCATTGTTCATGAATCAGAATTGGTTCAGGTTATATTTTCCATCATTACATTATTGGTTTTTATTATTATTTTTTTTTGGGTTCATTTCTTTTACCAGGATGTAGATTATTTGAAGTATGACAACTGCTATAATCTGGGCATCCCACCAAAAGAACGGTATCTTTATAAGTGACTCAGTAGTTGCTAATGCAGTATTGCCAAGAACTGATACAATGTTGTACTATGTATTCCAGATACCCACCAATGCGTGATGCTCTTAATGCATCTGGCCGTACAATTTTCTATTCACTTTGTGAATGGTATTGAGCTGTCCTTTCTGTTGGCTGATATTTGTTTGCTTGCAAGCAATTTTCATGCATTTTTTGTGTTTCACAGGGGCATTGATGACCCTGCCTTATGGGCAGGCAAGATTGGGAACAGTTGGCGCACTACTGATGACATCAATGATTCATGGGCAAGGTGAAAATTCTAGACTGAATTGTAGGTGTAGTAAACATTATGATGATCCATTAGTATGCCAATGAATTACTTGGCTATAATGAGAATATATTTAGCAATTTGGGGATTAGTGTTTTCTGGCGTATAATTTTTTTTTTTTTAAAATCTCAGTAATGATTTATTGTAACATAAATTAAGGCTTTCTATCCTAGTCAGCTTATGATTATTCAGACTTTCATTTACTAAAGCAGTCTTGTGTATCTGATTTCATTCATAAAAATAATTGAATGGAGTTTTTGGTTCCCTCTGTTTTCTTTTCTTTTGTTCTTCTAGTTCTGGGTTTTTGGTTCCCTTACGGTAAAAATATGAAAGTGACATGTATCTGTATGCACCATACACTTGGCGGCTTATAAATAGAATGCAATTAAGGCTGTAATTGTATTTAGTCTGGATTGGCAAGCATGAAAGGAAGAGGAAGGTTATAGGGTGAGCAGACATGTGAATTTTAGGAGGGAAGGGGATGGATGGATAAATGAAAGCATAAGGGGGATGGCATTCTTCCATCTCTTTCTAGGAGACAGAACAGGAGAAGAGGATTAAATATGTATATGTAACTGCGTGTTCTTCCTCTAAAGGTTTTAATAATAAGTTGTGGATTTGTTATATTTCAGAACAGTATACTCTTACTTTAGATAGCTTTAAACAATTTCAGAATGACAGGCATAGTGATGGGGGTGAGTTGGGCAACTATTTGTAATAAAGGATATAGGACCATATTGATGGAAATGATACTATCATAGAGTTGGCGTTCCATGTTTTTGTGGAATCTGCTATTGCAGCATCTATCAATATGTTTTATGGGTGATCAATATGTAATTTCTGATGCCTTCCCATTAAAAGCCTGTATATATTTAATCAAAGATACTTTTATTCTTGGATAATGAGGCATTTGCCAGCTAATTTTATGTTTCACTGTCATTTCAATCATGATCTTTATGCATTTTGCTTTACCTTGTAAACTGTGAGTATTCATGTTCAAACCGCAGAAAAGTATGGACAGATTGAAAATTTTCTTACAAGGTGGTTGTATACTGATAAATGTTGTCTTTCTTGTTTAGCATGACAACTATTGCCGATCTTAATGACAAATGGGCAGCATATGCTGGTCCTGGAGGATGGAATGGTATAACTGAAGTGTTTTTCTGGTAATTTCTATGGACCTCTGGATCACATGAGAAGCATTCTTATTTACTGTGTGTGTTACCATTGACAGACCCAGATATGCTGGAAGTAGGCAATGGTGGCATGACATACCAGGAATACCGTGCTCACTTCAGCATCTGGGCATTAATGAAGGTTCTGCTTTTAATTCCTATTTCTTTTTCTTCCCCCTCCCCTATATTTTGTACTCTGGCTTTTACGTGGATTGGATATGACCAATTGGTATTCATAATCCTCTAGGATTACCCACACCACTAAATGGTGCCTGCTAATTAGCTAGCAATCTTGTCATATTAGCAAGGGTGGGAAAGTTAGCCACTGTTCTTTTTCCTCTAATTTTAATGATCTGCCCAGTCTGAACTAGAAAATTAGTTTATCTATGATATGAAGGTAATCCTTCATCTTCACCCTCATTATTAGTGGTCCATAATTTCTTGCAAGCCATGAAAAACAGCTTGCAAAGATCACAACAGATGACACAAATACTATAGCTATGTCTTTCAGAAGTCCAAAATGGTAAACTTGTGTATGCAGGCTCCTCTATTGATTGGTTGTGACGTAAGGAATACGACTGCCGAAACATTTGAGATTTTGAGCAATAAAGAAGTTATTGCCATAAACCAAGGTTACATAAATTCCTTCCCTTTTCTGTGTTATGATACTACTTGATATGAACCCAACTACCATGCTGAAAATTTAGTCTCAATCAATGATATGAAATTGAGAATTTCTTCTTTCAGCATGGTAGTTGGGTTCATTTCACTACTTTATAATTTCTGTTGGTTTTATTGTTACTTTATTTATTTTTTTTTATCATTTATCTAATTCAGGTATATTAACTGGGTAAGGATATTATATCTCTGCAGATCCACTTGGAGTTCAGGGAAGGAAAGTTCAAGTTGCTGGAACAGATGGTTGCCGTCAGGTCATCTCTTCTGCATCACCTCTGAGTGTATTTATGTAATGAAGCCTGGGTATTCTATCTAGGTTTCCTCAGTCATTATGATTATGATTCACAGTTCAAATGATGTCTATCTGGATCAGGGAATTCACATATCACATGTCACTTCATTTTGGAGGCGGATTTCAGTTTACTTGTCTATAAAACTTTGGCCATTTCTCAGATGCTACTTAGAAAAAAAAAAAAAAAGGATCAAGAACTACAAGACTACTGCGATATTCCATTTTGATGTTTGAAGTTTAGGCTTGGAATATCTGTATTATATAAGCAAGCCAAATAATCTGTGCTTATATGCTAGTTGATGTGAAAAGTATGATGACTGCCATAAGTTTAGAGTTAAAAAAAGCTGCTAGTATATGCTGTAATTGGTCATTAATTGGACATCTTCCTTACAGGTTTGGGCAGGCCCTTTGTCTGAAAATCGTTTGGTTGTTGCTCTGTGGAATCGGTGCTCAGAAGTTGCAACCATAACAGCTGCATGGGAATCTCTTGGGATTGAATCTGGAATTCAGGTTTCTGTAAGAGATTTGTGGCAGGTAAGCAAGCCTAGCTTCGTGAAACTGCCCCAAAATAGTCTTTCTATACTATCTGATTGAATCCTGTGACCTTGAAGAGCTCCTTATTCAAGTTATTTTCTGATGCTTTCACTTTCTGTTTGAAGAAACTACCCACTGTCTTGTTGTTTCCACTATAGCTATATCTGGTAAAACCTAGCTTCCCTTCCTCTCCATGCTTTCCTCTTGTTGGGGTTTGTCTCTGGGCATTTCAACTAGTTTCAAGACACTGTAGAACATTTTTAGAAGTAAAAAGTATCGGTCCAAATTCCAGTGGTTGATAAATTGAGATTTCACAATTCATTGAAGATCGCCATACAACACTTGAAGTTTCCATGTAGGGACTTGCTAACTTGAATGGTTTTATTTTGCACTCCTACTTCGCAGCACAAGGAAGTAGCTGGAGATGCAGTATCATCATTTAGTGCTCGAGTTGATGCCCATCATTGTCAAATGTACATTTTCACTCCTTTGACAGTATCTCACTCTGAAGCATAGCTCATTCTTCGCTCACCCAGGGAATTTCAGTCCAGGGTTCTTGCTGGCACATCTTTATGCAAGTAGTTGGATGCTTTTGAAGATAGACTGTGTCTTGTCCATTCTGGATTCACCACTTCTCATATATAGTGGTTCTTTTGTTTTTCAGTTTGCTTCTGTGTACAGTCATCCTTGTGATATCTTAGATGAATAAAAGTTGGAATCCTCAAAAATACAATGGTGGTCAGTTTCAGATACACAAATAACGCAATGGGCATAGAGGGAAGTATGGCCTACTTCTCAATGATATATGAAATAACATATCATCGTTGGCTGAATAAAACAAATTCTGGTTCACAACTTTTTTTCCTTTGGGGTTCAATGTTCATATAGTTCAGAAATCATAGTCATACCATATCATCGACCTGGTTATAAATTATTGGAGACAAATGAAAAAGTATTACCGAATTGACTTGTGAATTTTATTATTCAAACACGAAAGTGTACGAGATAAGCATGATAATGCAACCAAGCCTCGTATAAAAGTTCGAAATTTGACATAACAGAATTATCAATGAAGCTTGATTACTTGAATTGTCTATGCCATTTGTAATTGTTGGCAACCTGCTACTCTCTGTGCTCCATTAGGGCATCTTTTTTCCTGCACACCCTGTGGGGAGGGTTGCATCCCCCCTTTTCTTTCTGTTTTTTTTTTTCCTTCCTATTGCGGGAGTTTTCCTCTTCTCTTTTGTAGAAGTTCTCCTCTCTCCCTTTGTGAGAGTTTGTTGTTTTTGGTTTTTGTATTTTGGTGGTATATCTTCGACGCAGTAGTTTTGGGTTCTTCGAGGTCATGCCAGTTGAGGAGGCACCGGAAGTTGAAATAGGGATGTATTTTAATTTTGCTGAAGTCGTTTACTCTCATGCTTCTTCCTTTCTTCTTGGTGCTAACCATATGTAGATGGAGGAGTTTTGAGGAACTTGAAGTTTCAAGTTGTCGGCGCAATAATAGTTTAACGGTCGTCGAGCTATCATTATATTCATTCTCTCCCTACACTATCCTCGCCTTTCTTCCCCTTCTTGCTTTGAAGCCTTCATCTCCTACTTGATGTTTTCTAACACCTTTCCTATCGACGTCCGACAACTGGTGAGAAGATTTAGATGACAGCCTGACGCCTTCTCCTCCCTCAGATGAAGGCTACTTAGGCTTTTAACTTTGATCCTCTGGTTTAGAAATATGTTATCTCTTCTAAAACTTAAATACATCTTTTAGAATGTGTTGTCTTAAATTTATATACATGTTAATCCTATGAGTTCAGGTCTAATTGTACTTGTATTATCTTTAAGTCCTGTTTTGTATTATCTTGAAGTCCTGTATTATCTCATGTATTTTAAACTTAATGCCTATCTAAAAAAAAAGCTGAATTGTCTTACAGTTTCGGGTAATATAAAGGTGACAACATTGAAGCAGTAGAATGCATAATAATAATAATAATAATAATAATAAGTTAAGCGAGATGACCTGTGAACTTTTAATTCAGACATTGAAGTGTACTAGTTCAGTTAACTTGTATTACCAAGCCTCTTGAATGTGATATAATCGAATTACGAATAAAATTTAATTCAGAGTTTGTCCACAGCTCGTTGAGGCCATCCCTAATTTACGGCTTGAATAATAAGGTAGCAACTCTGAACCACTAGAAAGAAAAACCAGTTAGCCCTTGCAGGCCATTGGTCTGATAGTGATATACAAAGGACATTAAAATGAGCCTCTAGCTATCAAATTGAGTAAATCATATACAAGATCATACCCAAGATACTATAGGTGATTGACAATTATATGAACAGAAAACATGTACAAGTTTCTTTGGACCCTAAGAAAAAGAAAAGAGATGTATGTAAAGCTGTTCCAAGGGAAATAGTCAAGTTCTCTCCCACCACAGAGAAAGGTATGATTTGGTTATCAGAACAATCAAAACGGAAGAGTTAAGATGGTGCCTCAACTAGCTATTTAAAGCCTGTGACTACTACTGGCATCTAACTCTAGTATATCCCAATTATAACATGGTTGGGTTGGAAGATAGCATATGCAGGCACAGAGCAGCACATTAGAACTCGCTATCGCTGGATGTTATCCTAGATATCCTACAAAATGACTATACTTAAGGTTATAGACTGTCAATTAATATTAATCTCCTTTTCAGGCATTTTCTCTTTCTTATTCATTTCCATCCTTGCGACACCTAGCCCAGAGTTGCTGAAACACCAGAATCTGGCTTATCATTTTCTGCAGGCAGAAGTGCCTTTATCAGTGGTTGTGCAGGCTTGAACGTTCCGAACTCGATATTCAGGAGGGAGGAGGAGGACCTTCTGGCCTGTTCAGATGGAAGAGTTAACTGAACGGAGCCTTGGGCTTCTGAGGGGGGGCTAGTCTTCCGAAACCTTGAAAGAAGAGGGAATTCTTCATTTGAGATTTCAAAGGGCCTTGAATCACCATCCACGTCTGTCTCAGAAGGAATCTCCTGTACTTCCTTCTTCTGACATGATTTTGGCCATATATTACAGCTCACAGAAGCAGATTCTCTTGGCCTGGTCACCGTTGTATGCATGTCCCTGTAGGAATTATGATTCTGCAAGATCCAACCATTCATTGGATGAAAAATCCAGTTACCACAATACAAGAAAAGCCAGGTAAGAGAATAACACAAAAAATACCATGTCAGGAATATATGTGCCTGTTCCTCGGGACCTCCCCTTCTCTTCAACACTGAAAGTTGCTTCAAACTGTTGTGAAGCATTTGGATGGTACAATGTCTGTATCGGGACATATAAATCAGTACCCATTTGGTAAAACATACTCCAATTCTGTTGGGTTGACAATGCATGGACATCAATCTGAGAAGGTGATGATGGAAAAAATTGATAGGCAGCAAACGGCATGCTATAATTATGATACAACTGACTATATTGTAGGCCGCCATAGTAACTGTCATAATCACCACTGAGGACCGGCTCTTCACATCTTCCAGTTCCAAATGCAGGAACAGGAACTGGAACATCTTGTCTTTGTCCTTTCCCATTTCTGTCCAGAGTGTTATGGAAAAACTTCTCAAGAGCTGCACCCATTCTTTCTCCAGGAAGTGTGAGGATCTCCTTAAGCTTTCGAGCACCAAAGGAAAGAGCAAATCTTATCCGATGGAAATTTCCTACAGGAAAAAAGTGAATAATTGGCAACTAGCTGGGAGGGAATTTATAAAGCATCAAAAGGAAACTGTTATAAATGGGAAACAACTAGTCAAAATAAAGGAAACTGTTATAAATGGGAAATAATTAGTCAAAAATATCAATGTAAATATGTCAATTCATACAAAAACTATCGTCATCACTAGACCATACTTTCAATTTAAAAAAAAAAAGTAAATTACTTATTTAGTTCCTGAAAGATCAAAGTTGTTTCAATTTGATCCTTGAAAGATCAAGTGTTTCAATTGTCCTTGAAAGATTGCATCTGTCTTAATTTAGTCATTTTCATTGTTAAATCACAAAATTAACTATTGCTAAATCTCAAAATTTTCATTGCTAAAAATCACTTTGACAAAAAGAGGACCAATTTGAAACAAATACAATTTTTCAAGAACTAAATTAAGAAAACTATGATCTTTTAGAAACTAAATCAGTAATTACTAAAAGTAAACCAATAAATTTGTAAAAAGACTTGGTACCTCTGTTAAAAAAAGGTTCAATATGGAAATAACTTGTTGACATTTACTAACATAGTTATATTTTCCAACTGAATCACTGATTGTAATTAAGTTCTTTTTTAGTGAGTAAAATTACCTCTGCTGACACTACGCCCTAGATTGTTGTTGCTTCTTATAGGATCCATAATGTTCAGGTGCTTGATAGGAAATTCCTGAGCCACAGTTTCGCATACCCTCGCTGGAACAGAGAACATATCCCTGCAATTTCGCAGAAACTCCTTACTGAGCAATAGTTCATCCCAATCGCAATCTGGCGTCTCTGCAACAAGCAAAGGAGATGGGCTTATCAGGCACTAAAATTATATACGAGTAATCTCATGAAATCATCCAACAACCAAACACATGTAATCGAATAATACTTACCAACAATTTCTGGCAGGGAAGATAAGGCTACTGGACCATTTATACCGAGAGAATAGCTGTCCCAATCAAATGTGCTGTAGTAGTCCAAAAACCTATACAGGACCTGCCAGTAATAGCAGTTCAGTGGTTTTCTTCCTTGTACGTGTAAATGAAATGCAAACGTGGAAGAATATTAGAAAAATGCTGCATAGAAAAATTAAAGAAAAGATCACCTCTAGAGGACTATGCAGAGTTGAATGAAAAAGATTCATAATATACAAGACTAGGGTTTCCACAGCGTATGTTGATATCAGTCCATGGTGTGCACCAAGAATTCGGCTCTCATAATAGCACCAGGCTTTGATTAAGATAATTCCACGTTTGAAAAGATGATTTTTCCCAACAAGTTCATCAACCTATTTTTTTTTTTTAAAAACCAGTAAGAAAAAGGCAGAATTAGCTTAGTCTGATATGATCTGGTCCATCTGGATCCCATGACCCCCACCAAAAACAGAAAAAAATCTGAAGATAAAATGTGATTGGCAGAGAGAGAGAGAGAGAGAGAGAGAGAGAGCCTAAAGCTTCATTCATTTATTAAGCCAAGGCATGGAGCAAGCAAGGAAATAGGCTAAGAAAACAAGGAACAAAATATCGATGTCATTTTAAAGCAACTGATGAAGATGAAAATGGAAGAAGTCATGGATGTCATTCTCTATAGGACTCAATAAAGGCCCCAATAGCAATTTGAATTTTGAAATGTATAAAAGAGGGAAAGTAAAACAAATATAACAAGAAAATGGGTCCCAAATGTCACAAAAGGAAAGCTGAAAAGTACCAGAAGCATACATAAGTTTGATACAACGGTAAATTTATAGCATCAAATTTCATATTCACTTCTAAGACTATGGAAAAGGTCCCCCTATATCATCAGGCTCCAGCACTATATAGACTTTACAGGCTCATACAATCCACAGAACAAGTATTGGTTTGAATATTTATTTACCATCAAAAAGATACCTGCTCCAGAAAACACAGTGTGCAAAGTCCAGCGATCTGATTAAAAGAGATGTCAACAGCTATATTTTTCACGGTGCATTTCACGACTGGGACCTGGAGTACATCACCCAAAAATCAAACTTTTGAACTGTGATAAGGTTGAGAGTTATCATTTGACAGAATAAACATTAACTACTACTTTCTCATTGAAGACAAAAAAGAATAGGAAGAATTTTAGAACGGAAAAATAGATAAGCAACAAGGCAAGGGAGATATTCTTTTTCACACAGCAAGTTATATTTCGGCAATAGGTGAGTTGGCCATGTCATGCAAAGGTGATAGGATAGCCAATGAGAAACTATGTGGGATCCAAACTCCATTTTTATTTTTAACTTTTTTTTTTTTGGGAAGGCAATGTTAATATTGTCACATTCCTCATCACTCAATACTCAATTATGCAGCAACGACTACTTTGATCTTTAATAAGACTCTAATGACACCATTCATTACTTAGGCATATGCCTTGGAAGTAATTATTGCTTTGAGACATATCTAGTAAGGTTATAGTGGCTTTCAAATATTTCTATACACTGTTGATTACTTCTACTGGCTATCAACATGGACTATGGTAGTTAAGTGAAGCCATGTGTTAGTTACTGTGTGTTGGTTACTGATAGGAACCTGGGTAATAATATTGATCATCTCTTGGGCATAGGAACCTGGGTAATAATATTGATCATCTCTTGGGCCCTGACTCTAGGCCCAAGATTTGGAGAGTCTATTCAAGGAGGGGTAAACCTGTAACCGTGAATGAGGAGAGAGGGATAGCTGACGTGGAGAGTTAGTTAGAAGGGAGCTATTATTAGTTTGATGCGATGGAGAGGGAGGATAGGCTGTTAGAATCTTTATTGTATGGCAGAGCCATTGTGGTTCTGAAGGAGCTTGCTCTGGGCTGTGAGACAGTGATTTTCTGAGTGTTTTCTCTTGTTTATCTATTTGAAATTCAATAAAACTTACAGTATTACTTCAGTAATCTATCAGTTACTGAAGTGTTTAGTTTAACTGCAGTCTTTTTTTTCTCTTAACTGTGGTTTGTTGTTGTTTAGTTGGTAAGTCTTTTGTTGTTGTGTTGGTGCCTTGGTCAGTTATGACCGTTATATCTTTTACGTGTATAAGTACTGGAAAGTCAGTAATGAATATACAGAATTCCTTTCCTATCTTCTCTCTCTGCTTTTAGCATTTGCCAGTAGCAAAATTTCTCTTGGTATCAGAGCACCAAGATTCAAGACCTTGACATGGAGCAACAGTCAGGTTCATCTTCAACCACTGGGTCTACAAATGGTTCAACGGAATTGAACTCACCTGTCATGAATCAAAACAAAGTTAATCCGTGTTCGATCAAACTTGATCGAATGAATTATCTGATGTGGAGTTCGCTAGTTCTTCCAATGGTACTTGGCAACAAGATGGATGGCTTCATTCTTGGAACAAAGTCGTGTCCTAACATCTTCAACTTTGAAGGTGATGAACGGAAGATAAATCCAAAATTCGAGGAGTGGGTCACCCTCAATCAACTGCAACTCAGATGGTCGTATAACAACATGATGCCCGAGGTAATATCTGAAGTTCTTGGATGCAAGACTTCGCAAGAACTCTAGAACGTTGTTAAAGAATTCTTTGGATCACAAACTTATTCGCGCATCACTCTGTACAAGAGTGAACTTCAATGCTTGCAAATGGGAGGTTTAAAAATGGATAAATATTTGTGAAAGGTGAAGGATTTGGCCGATAACCTTCTAATGGTTAGGTGCCCACTGAACAATGATGACTTAGTTACCCATACGCTGGCCAGATTCGATGCAGAATATGGAGCCATTGTGGTTCAATTAGCTGAGAAGACAGGGCTCTCTTGGGTCGAACTTCAAATGTCTTTGCTATCATGCGAAAGTCATTTGGAGCAATGGTCAACGCTGGGTCAATATGGATCACCAAGTGCAAATGTTATTTCTAACAAAACGAAGAACACTGCCAATTCTAATTAGAATTGGAGAGGGCAAACAAGACATGGCAGAGGAAGATTTAATCGTGGAGGCAGAAGTGGCAGACAAAAAGGGAGGGCCACGTGTCAACTATGTGGGAAGGTAGGTCAAACTGTGGTCAGCTACTTTTATAGGTTTGATCAGAATTTTTTTGGTGTATATTGAGGAAATTCAAAGTAGCAAAGACTCTTAATGCTTCTCATTCAGCCTACCTCACTACTCAGGATAATCTTGACAATCAAGATTAGTACATTGATAGTGGTGCATCAAATCATACCAATGACCCTGCTGTGGTAGAACAAGGTATGATTTCCTCTTTCAAAACCCACCTTCTTGTTGGAAATGGAGAGAAAGTCAATGTTGAAAAGGTTGGCAAGTTTGTTATTCAAGATACCCCTCTTAAAATGAATAAACTTTTGTTGGTGCCCAAAATCAGCAAAAAATTGATCAGTATATCTCAATTATCCTCAAATAACAATGTATCTATTATGTTTGATTCTTGTGGTTGTGTGGTGAAGGACAAAACAACAGGAAAGACCCTAATACAAGGAGTGCAAATTGAAGGATTGTACAGAATAAAACGAGCGTCTAAGGCAAAGTGCTTTTTGACCAAGGAAGAGGGGAAGAGTCAAGAAAAGGAGTTATGGCATAGAAGGCAAGCCATCCCACAGAAAGAATTCTGAATGATGTATTCAAAAAGTGTAATATCAATAAATTGATCAATAAAGAAAGTCTCTTCTGTGATGCCTGTCAAATTGGTAAAATGCATGCTCTTCCTTTCAAGAAATCTCAATCTAAGGCCGAAAAACCTCTAGATCTTGTGCATATAGACCTTTGGGGTCCTACATCTGTACAATCTAGCTCAGGCTATAGATGCTATATTTCTTTTCTAGATGATTGCAATAGATTCTTGTGGCCTTTCCCACTAAAAAGTAAAGGAGAAGCAGTCCAAGCTTTTATTCAGTTTAAGAAAATGGTGGAAAATCAATTAGAAAGGAAAACAAAAAATAGTCGAAGTGATGGAGGAGTTGAGTTTAAACCTTTTTCTGATGTTGTGCATAATAGTGGGATTATTATGAGACATTCCGGCCCTTATACCTTAGTCCAAAATGGAAGGATGGAGAGAAAACATCGTCAGATTGTTGAAATGGGGCTAAGTATGATTGCTCAAGATGGTGCTCTTATGTGTTATTGGTCTGATGCTTTTCAAATTAGCTGCAAGACATAAATATGCTACCTGCCACTGCTCTTCAAAGGGAAGTTCCTTATTATGTCCTATTTAAGAAAAAACCGGATTTTAAGGAGTTAAAATGTTTTTGGATGTGCTTGTTTTCCATACCTAAGCCTTATAATCAGCCTAAATTAAGTTTTCATTCTATTAAATGTGTGTACCCTAGCCCAAGCATGAATCACAAGGAGTTTAAATGTTTATCATCTATTGGGGCTCTATATTTCTAGACATGTGATGTTTAATGAGTCTGAATAACCCTTTAAAAGTGGTTTTTTGAATACTAAGAAACCTGAGGAGACTAGAGAAAATTTTTTTTGATAGAAAAAGAAATATTATTACCAAGAAGAGAGAGAAACATAGGAAAAAGGAAAAAAAAAAAAGAGAAAAGGAGGACAAGAGGTCCTCCAAATAAAAGACAGCCGAAACAAAAAACCACCCCTCAAAGCTCCAAAAACAAGGCTAGTACAACAAAGCCCTCAAATCTCTATAAACATATGAGAAAGGCACCCCCTTAAACATCCCATTAGCCGAAACCCAAAGAGAAACAACATAGCGAATACCTTTCCACAACAAGTGAGGAGGCAAAGACTACTCATTAAAAACTCTTGACATTTCTTTCCATCCAAATACACCACACAATCGCGAACATAGTTGCTTTCCACAAAATTTTGTTCTTCTTCCTATAACCAAAGCCACTAAAATTAGTCACAAGAAGAGCAGCAAGGTTATTAGGACAAACATATGGTGCCTCTTTCATATTATTCATATGGTGCCTCTTTCTTCCTATTGTGAAAAGTAAAAACAATGCTGATGTTTCTTCTAGTACTATGCATGAGGTTGGAAAGGTTTTGATTGAGGAAAATATTGATTCTGCTCCTGCAAAAAATTCTGAAGCAATATTGGGTGATCAGAGATCATAGGAAAGCAATGAAGAACAAGTGCAGAATGTTCCAGCAGCTCCAGCAGTTGACAAGAGTAATTTCAGATCTGTTTCCACTCATCCCATAGTTACCAGGCTGAAGAGTGCAGCCATTCAGCCCAAATTTGCATATGTTGGCCTAACAAAACTGAACAATGATGTAACAGATCCTTGCAATGCTCTTGAAGCCTATAAGGTCCCACATTGGAAGAAGGCAATGGAGGTAGAGTTTGAAGCCTTAAAGAGAAACAGTACATGCGAACTGGTTCCTTACAAAGGATAGAGTGCAGTGGATTGTAAGTGGGCTTTTAAAACCAAAATGTCTGTCGATGAAAAGGATTTCAACAATACCCTGAAATTTGTGTGGGAGAAACCTTCAGTCCTGTTGCTAAATTGGCAACAATGAGAGTGATTTTAACTATTGTTGTATCTCATAATTGGCTTATTAAACAAGTTAATGTAGATAATGCCTTTTTGAATGGCATTAACATACAAGCCTCAAGGAACCATTGTTTATGAAATAGCCACAATGTTTTGAAGATTCCAGATTTCCAAATCATGTGTGTAGGTTGAAGAAAGCTCTTTTATGGGCTTAAACAAGCCCCAAGGGCTTGGTACAATAGGTTAAGAGACATTGCTGCAGTGGGGCTTTCAACATACCAGGTGTGATCATTCTCTTTTTGTTTTACACATCAAGAATCAGGTCATAATTGTCTTAAGTGTATGTGGATGATATGCTGGTCACTAGTGACAGTAAGGATCTGATTGATATTTTTATTAAAAGGTTGAATGGTGTCTTTTCTCTCAAAGATCTAGGTGATGTTCACTTTTTTCTGGGAATTGAAGTTATAAGGAATGGAAAAGGAATTTTCTTGAGTCAGAGAAAACATGTGGCTGATTTGCTGGAGAAATGCAACATGAAGGATGCATCACCTTGCTCCACTCCTTTGACTCCTGGAAAACATAGTTCTAAGGTGAATGAGAAGTCTCTTGAGAATCCTTCTCTGTACAGGAGTTTAGTTGGAGCCTTGCAATATTTGAAAACTACCAAGCCGGATATTTCCTTTGTTGTAAACCAGTTGAGTCAACACTTGAGTACCCTTACAACAGTGGACTGGTTGAAAGCCAAACGCACTTTGAGATATCGTAAAGGTTTAGCAGACTTGAGTTTGCACATTAAGCCTTATATTGATCTCTCTCACTGGTTTCTCTGATGCAGATTGGGCTAATGATGTTGTGGACAGAAGATCAGTGGAAGGATATTGTGTGTTTTTGGGGGGATTCCTTGGTATCATGGTCAAGTAAAAAACAAGGGGTGGTCTCAAGGTCCAACACTGAGGCAAAATATAGAGCTGTGGCTTTTTTGACAAATGAAGTGGTCTGGTTAAAGTCTCTTTTGTGTGAGTTGGGGTGTCCTACCTCCAGGGTGCCTATGCTATGGTGTGATAATTTGAGTGCCAAAGCTATTGCTACCAATCCTGTTCTACATGCAAGGACTAAGCATTTAGAGATTGATCTTCATTTTGTGAGGGATAAGGTGCTGGGCAAAGAGATTTCTATTGGTTATGTTCCTAGTTCTGAGCAGCCTGCAGATGTTTTTACTAAGCCCCTGGCAGGTTCCAGGTTTGGGATTCTTTGTGGCAAACTTGGGTTGGCGGTAGCCCCTCCTTGTTTGAGGGGGACAGATAAGTGAAGGCATGTGTTACTGTGTGTTGGTTACTTAAATGTTTAGTTTTACTGCAGTCTTTTATTTTCTTTACTGTGGTTCGTTGTTATTTAGTTGGTAAGTCTTTTGTTGTTGCGTTGGTGTCTTGGTCAGTTATGACCGTTATATCTTTTACGTGTTTAAGTACTGGAAAGTTAGTAATGAATATACAGAATTTCCTTTCCTATCTTCTCTCTCTGTTTTTCGCGTATGCCGTTAGCAAACTTTCTCTATGATGACTACACAGAAGTTTCTTTGGTATAGATAGACAAGAATCTTCTGACTGCTGTTTTACTGGAAAAGAAGTAACATACATTTGACCCTCTGACCAGTAATAATCCACACAAGCCAAATGAACAATTTACAAAATATCATGACAAAAATGAAGGAGGGGGGAAGTTCCAAAGAAATTAATGTAATAAGTACATAATTTGAAATAGAAAATTTGACTTTAAACCTGTGCACGTATATATTGTATGTCTTTTACTTCAAATTCAGAATCTTCTATACTTTCAAGTATATTGCATACTGCTTGTGCCAAATCCTCCTCTTCATTCTCTTGACATAGAGTAGTCAAGTCAATATCCCCATCAGGAAGATATGTTTTTAGTGGGACTGAGCCAAATGGGAAGACCTGTATAAGAATGATGAAATCATATCGGAATTTAACAGCACCCAGAAGGAAGGAAAGATACAGAAAAACACAAAAGGCAAGAAATTTCAATCATGTTCTTTAACGGAAATCAAGGATCATTGCATACATCAAAATGGATTCGATACATTCAAATCATTAAAAGCAGTGACCATTGGGAAAATACCCAACACAAATTATGAGGACAAGACAAAAATATCATCAAAACGAAATAGCTAACAAAAAAGAAAACCAATATATAGTTAAAATACAATTGGAGTTAATAATTTGATACGTCCAGATCATTGCATACGTCAAAATGGATTCGATACGTCCAAATCATTTAAAGCAGTGACCGTTGGGAAAATACCCAACATAAATTATGAGGACAAAACAAAAATGTCATCAAAATGAAATAACCTAACAGAAAAGAAAACCAATACACAATTGGAGTTAATAATTTGATATGTCCAGATCATTGCATACGTCAAAATGGATTCGATACATTCAAATCATTTAAAGCAGTGACCGTTGGGAAAATACCCAACACAAATTATGAGGACAAGACAAAAATGTCATCAAAACGAAATACCTAACAAAAAAGAAAACCAATATATAGTTAAAAATACAATTGGAGTTAATAATTCATACCTCTGCTCCATAGTAACCTCTAATCAGACTCTGAAGATAATCAGTAACCTCCTTTCGGGTTAGCTCAGAAACTACATTTGGTTGAATTATATATAGTATCTCCTGGGCCCTTTCTTCAG
This sequence comes from Biancaea sappan, assembly GCA_037074585.1. Lineage (NCBI taxonomy): Eukaryota > Viridiplantae > Streptophyta > Magnoliopsida > Fabales > Fabaceae > Biancaea > Biancaea sappan. The sequence continues at coordinate 32,668,444 of CM073494.1, read as the reverse complement.
CCACCATCCAGAGTTCCTCGTCAATTGACAATGGTTGTTGGTTGGGTGAGGAGGAAGAAGATAAAGAAGAGCATGAAGATGATGAGGAGGAAGGTGACAGATTTCCTTGACAATCTTCCACGGTGATACTGGAACTCATATTGTATGGCACACCATGAACTCATATCTTTCAGCAAAGAAAACCTAGCACCACAAACAAGATGCCTTAGTGAACGCATCTACTGCATGTCAAACAGTACAACAGACTTTTAATTGAGATCTTCTATAAATGAAAGAGTCTATGAGGAAAGAGAAATAAAAATTTTAGTTAGCATAGCCTAGGACAAAAGACAGAAATAAGAAGACATTGTTTCCTATAGTCAGTAGATGCGCTCACTAAGGTATCTTGTCTGTGGTGCTAGGTTTTCTTTGCTAAAGATGAGTTCAAATATGGACATTCATAAGACCAATCTAGAAACTAAGCTAGCATATATTCATGGTGAAGTAAATCCTTCAGAGAAAGACAACACCCTAAACTTCAAAAGGATCAAACCAGAAAAGAACAACCCAGAATCGTTCTTATTGTTTCAAACAAAATGAATCATTGAATCCATACCTGACGCCTCCCGCAATCTCGTCCGCCGTCGCTGTTCGCCGCCCTCAGGGTCGCACACCGTCGCTGCTCAGATCACTCGTCCGCCGGTCGCCGCTCACCGGTCGCAGTTACTGACTCACGGTCTATGCTCGCAGCCTCCTCCCTAGTCGCTCGGTCCTCACGATCACGATTCCTCACACCTCTCTGATTTGGAAGCAGGGAATTAAGGGAAGGCCATTTGCCGATTGGGGGAATGGATGGAAATTTTGGGTGGGGATTTAGGGTTCAGAATGTATTTATTATCATCCCGTCTTCAAAAAAAATCCTTACATCAAATCCGTGAGGGTCCCAAATCAAGTTAAATTTTACACGTGTACAACATCGCCTAAATAAATCCCAAAAACGGTTTTCTTTACCCAATCACCCATTAATTTCCCGCCATGTTGACTCTCGCTCCTAAAACCCTATCTTCCCCATTTTTGCACAACCCCATTGCTCAAGTCCTCACCCATGACTCTAAAGTCTCCACCTTGAAGCTCAAATTCAACAGAAAATGCAAATGCGAGTATCAAATTGAAAGGGGTCTGCAATTTGAGACCGGCGACGCCTTTTTCCGGCACGAAAGTGCCACCGGTCGCGACCTCGGCGTGCTCGCCGCAGCACTCCACAAGAAGTCAAAAGGGAGCTTGCGTGTTCTTGACGCCTTGTGTGGCTGCGGAATCCGGTCGCTTCGGTACCTCGAAGAAGCCGACGCAGATTTTGTTGTGGCAAACGACGGAAATGATAATTATAGAGGCACTATTTTGGAGAATTTGTCAAGGGCAAAAAGCGGTCCAGGGAATGAACAAAGATGGGTGGTTACTCATTTAGAAGCTAATCGTGTAATGGCAGATTACTATTTGCAGAAGAATTTCTTCGATTTTATTGACATTGATTCATTTGGGAGTGATTCTTCTTTCTTGAGATCAGCCATTATCTCTTTGAAATTGGGCGGTTTGCTCTATGTCACTTCAACCGATGGCTTCTCGTCTGGCGGTCACCGTCCTCATCAGTAAGAAAAAGTTACCAGGCAGTTGTTGTCTTTAATTTTATAATTTAAGTTGGTGTCTTTATTTTATAATTTATATTTTTATATATTTTTATGTGTGTCAGACTTCTTTGTAGATGTGTCTTTAATTTTATAATTTAAGTTGGTTTTATTTTTATAATTTATATTAGTTGGTTATTTATTTTATAATTTATATTTTTATGTAATTTTACGTGAGTCACACATATATGTGGATGTGTGTGTATGTACGTGGGTGGTTTTGGAACAATTTTCTTGTCATTTATGTTATAGCTTTTGAGTAATGAATGAAGGTTATGTTGTTGAATATTATCATTAACTTGGATGAGATTTTATTAGATATTTTGATTCTTTCTTTCTATAATCTGAATCAAACCAACATCAAAATAGGTAGGAAGAAAATATCAGATTTCTCTTCCACTTAATCTTCCTCTAGACCTATAACCATATCTAGGGACCATAACAAATTGGCATAAGAGCATACCGTTATGGGCGACCAAAATCAACATCAGTTAGCACATGTACAGCAAATGCTTTAGGAAGATCGAGAGGCCAATGCCGCAGAAAGAACTCGACTCGTGCAACGAATGGACGAGATGACCACAAGACTGGAGACGTTGGCAAGCAAAGTGGCTACGCGGGAAGAGAACAAGGAAGTCGCCTTCGAGAAAGACCGAGATACATGCGACAATAGCAGGGAGCAGCGTGGAGGAGAGAGAGGGAAGGAAGTCGCCTGCAATGAAGATAGCGACGCATGCGACGGCGACTGGGAACAGCGTGGAGGAGAGTGAGGGAAGCCAGGGCAGGAAATCATCCACGAGGGCGACAGTGACAATGTCGCCTGTGATGATGATGCACGCGGGAAGGCAACAGCACACGACGGAGACAAACACGAAGACGCGCACGACAGACACGGACGTAAGCGTGGTGAATCTTCGCACCACAAACTGTCACAATGTGGCTTGAATGGGACCAGGGTAGAGGGTGCGAGAGTTGGACAACAGGTTCGACAATTCCTAAATTTGCAGAGCTTCACTTTCCTAAATTTAAGGGAGGCAAAGACCCACTCGTTTGGCTCAATAGGTGTGAGCATTTCTTCCGACACCAGCAGACCAGCAAAGAAGAAAAGGTTGGTCTTGCGTCGTACCTCCTTGAAGGCCATGCCCAAACATGGTTCTTGCAATTAGAGACAGATTTCCCTCATTTGAATTGGTCAGGCTTTAAATATTATTGTAATTTTCATTTTGGTCCTCCAATTCGCAGTAATAAGTTGGGGGAATTGTCGAAGTTAAGACAAATAGGAACAGTAGCAAATTACCAAGAGCAATTTGAACAACTTGTGTCTCAGGCTGGACAATTAACCGAAGCTCGGAAAGTGGAATTATATATCAGTGGGTTACAGGACTATATTTCAGTGGAGGTTAAACTCCACAATCCCACTGATTGACAATGAGCCTTTCTAGATTGTATGAATGCAAGAGTTACTCTCTTGGTTTTTCGAATCCAAAGAACTCAATCCACCTGATCCCTTACCACAACAACCTTCAAAAACTCAATTTATTAAGCACGTCTCTTGGTTTGAATTGGCAAAAAGAAGATTAAAAGGGCTATGTTATAATTGTGATGAATCATTTGTTAAAGACCATCGATGCAAGAAGCTCTTTTTCCTAGAGTTGATTGAAGATGATGGAACAGCAGGCCATGAAGAGTGCGGACCAAATGATGAAATTGCAGCACCACACGCTTGAGGACAAGTGCATATTGAAGGGGGGAGGAAATGTTATGAGATAGTTGGTGTCTTTAATTTTATAATTTAAGTCGGTATCTTTATTTTATAATTTATATTTTTATGTATTTTAATGTGAGTCAGATTTATATGTGGATGTGTGTGTATGTGTGGGTGGTTTTGGAACAGCGGTCATGTCCTTGTGATGTTATTTAGTTTCTGAGTAATGAATGGAGATTATGTTGAGGATTATCATTAACTTGGCGAGTTTACTATAGAGATTTTGTTTCTCTCTATAATATGAACCAAACCAACATCAGAATAGGTAGGAAGAAAAGATCAGATTTTTCATCCTCTCAATCTTCCTCTAGACCTATAACCAGATCCATATCTAGGGACCATGACAGAATACTGTCTTACTTTCCCATTATGGTTGAAGTGAGGTTCGTAATGCATTGTATTTATATCCCGTACCAGAATTCTTATCTGAACTATCTTTTTGTTGAGCCCTTCTGATTATATGTTGTGGTTGGTTCAATTAATCTTTGTTTTGTTGGGTGTTTTTGAACAATGTTCTGGTGATTGATTATCTTTGGACATCTGACATTACCGTGACTGAATTGTGCTTGTTGGACAAATTATGTGCCTATCATGTTTTTTTGAGTCTGGATTTTCTCCTTTTTGGTGACGGAGAGTTTAATTGGCAAATCGTAACCGTTTCTTTTAGATCATACAGTTCCTTCCTTCAATCCGGGACGTCCAAACCAAAATGGATGGCTATAATTCCTAAATTGAATCCCTCATTTGGTACTTTAAAAAAAGAGTCTGGACTTGTTATAGGTGATTGCTTGTTCTACTGTATCAACTTGGTTCTCTCAGTTGGTAGTTTGTAACTCTACTTTTCTGGCTAGTTCTTTAGCTGCATACGGAGCTTATGTGCGCTCTATGCCATATTCGAATGAAGTCGGTCTGCGAATGCTTATAGGTGGGGCTGCACGGGAGGCTGCAGTGTTGGGTTATCATATTACACCTTTGTTTTCCTACTACGCTTATCACGGACCTGTTTTCCGAGTCTTGCTGAGATTAAATCGTGGGAAGCTTCATGACAATAGGTGCAATATCATAGTGTTTGTGTTATATCTTTTCTGTTTATTTCTGGGTTCTATGTCTCATTGATTACTTTCATTATTATTGTAGACATTATGGTTTTATTGGCTATTGCCACCAGTGTGGAAATTCACAAGAATTTTCATGGGATAAACTTGGACAGATCAGTTGCTCCTGCAGCAATTCAAAGGTATGGTCTATATATTTAGTTGGTATGCATCTTTTGAATATCAGATGTCAGGTTTTGTTTTGTTTTCTTTTTCAGGTTTCTACTTCCCTTGTGGTTTCAGGACCACTTTGGACAGGACCTCTTCATGATGCTGCCTATCTTACAGACATGTTAAATCTTGCCAAGCAGTGGGGCTGGGTTGACTGTGATGGTGCAGACAATCTTGGAAAACTTATTAAACTGATGGTGGATGAAAGTGACCCCAAGTTACCATTTGGGTACATCAAGTTGGATGAGGTCCTTTTGTGAATGATTTTGTTGTAGTTATCTCTCTGTGGCATTGTAAATTAATTTGGTGATTCTGGTTTGAAACATTGACTTATGGTGGTTTCTCTTCCATTTATCCAGATGGCAAGTCGTGCAAAAATGAATTCTCCTCCTCTGCGGACCTTGATGAGCACCATGCATGAGGTACCATTTTTTTGTCCTCAGTTGTCAAACTAGGTTAAACCTAATGGGTTAGTCCACTCTAATTCTGTAAATGAAATAAGTTGAACTAATAATTTAATAGCCAATTTTAAAGAATGACTTTTAGCCCATTCTATTAATGTCCTTAGAACTTAGGGGTGGGCTAGCATTGCTAGGCTTTTTTTATTTTTTATTTTTATTTTAAGTTTTAATCTATTTCTTTTGAAAGTTTAGTTTCATTTTTTGAAATTTCGTAGTTTCAAGACTCAATTTTTGTCATTCAAAAAATTACATTTTAAAAAAAAATAACTTATTTCAAGGTTTTTTTTTTGTAGTTTTGTTTAATTTTTTGTAATTTAATTGTTCTAATATCTAATTTTTATCATTCAAAATAACTAAAAATATAAATTTTAAACAAGATAAATAGGCTCATTGGACCAGCTCATTATCTATGATGGGTTAAGATGAGTTAGTATTTTTAAACCATGAATTATATAAAATCCACCAAACCCAACCCATACTCACTATTGACTCTATAGAGCTTGGGATGGAGTGGATTGGTTCGGCCCATTTGATAGCCCTACGTTTAGAAAGCATACTCCTACACTTATCTTTTTTTGTTCTTTTTTGCTTTTTTACTAATTGATTTGTTATTTGAAACCTTTTATTCCTTTCAAGTGTAAGACAATTGGAGTTGTTAACATTTTCTTTTAAAAAATTAATAATAACAAAGCGGAAGTACCATTTTTGTATCTAGACTTTGATCCAAGTTTAAACATCATCTTATAACTTTATTTTATGTCAATTTTTTTCACATCTTTTTAATTAATTTCAATTTTATTTTTGAGCTCAATATTGTCTAAATTATTAACAACAAATTCTTATGTAACTGCCTCTATTGCACAACTTTAACTCGTTCAATTGGACACGTCCACGTCAAATATATACTTGAAATGACAAAATTATCTCTTTTTTCTTCATTTTCAATTGTTGGCATCCCCCTTCATTGAGTAATTTTATCATTTCAAATGTATCTTTGTTGTAGACGTGACTAGTTGGTCGAGCTAGCGCCGACATGTGTAATCATTTCAGTATTAGTTGTTAACAATTTAAATAGCATTAAGTTCAAAAACAATGTCGACACAACAAAGATTTGTAACAAAAAAAAAATTTAGTCAAAGTTCAGGAACAAAAATGATACTTTTTTGCAAGTAATTAAAAAAGGAACCTTTACAACAATTCCTTCCTTCTCCGCATCCCTTTCCAGGTACAAAAAGTATGTAAATTACACATCTTTGGTAAATGACCCAAAAATATGACTTGTTTCTCGCATTGGTAGCAAATCCGGTGTATAGCTGTTGACAAAAGAAGGATATTATCTTTCATTTTGTCATTGTTGTTTTGGTTTACAATTTTGGTTGGATATGAGAAAATTTGGTTATATATGATTCATGTTGGCTCCAGATCAAAGCTTAATAGACCAGAGAGGCAGAGACTTACTTCTTTCTTTGTTGGTTTGTTGCAGAAGGGGTATGCTGCTAGCAGGTCTCACATAGCCACCAATGCGATTAAGACAAATTGTCCCATGACAGAATGCATTAGTATTGCCAAGGAACTACTGCAGGTTTGTACTGCTCAATAATTGCAGAGCCGAAGGCACTGATGGCTGTTACAAAATGCTGCCGTCCAAGCAATGCATTGGTTGATACCTAACAGAAGATGAGCTAAATGGACCGACATTTGAATCGAACCGAGACTGTTTCCAGCATTGATGGAAGTTGAAGACTCGGAATCTCAGAATGAAACAGAGAAAGGAGAAGCGAGAGACCCGGGGGGGGGGGGGGGGGTGGTTAAAAAGCAAATTTGACTGCACTGTTGTTTAAAGTGTGTAACATAAAAGGAGCAAGGTTTCACTTGTTTATGGGATTTCACACAAGAACTTGGTCACTTCTCTAATTTCTAGGTAAAATCATGCCTGCGTTCTTTTCTGTGTTTTTCTTTTTTAGTGCTAAGTAAGATGCCTCTCTATCTGACACGTAAGTAATGTTTTTAAAATTGGATCGGTCATTGAACTAGTGGGCCACTAGTTCAAGGTTCAGTGGTCAGACCGTGATTGAACCGTGATCGAATTAGTGGTAATTAAAAAATATTAAAAATATACATAATTTAAAATATTAAAAATATATATAATTTAAAATATTAATATATTTAATATAATTAATAATTCATAACAATAAGTGAAGAAAATAAAAAAAATTAGTTTATAATTGATAATTCATCACAACTCATAATATACACAATTTCAAATTAGGTTTTAGTCAATGTTTTAAAAATCGGACCGGTCATTGAACTGGTAGAGGTATTGGTTCAAGGATCAATGGTTAGATCGTGATCGAACCGTGATCAAACCGGTGATATTTAAAAAATATTAAAAATAAAATATATAATTAAAAATAATAAAATATTTTACATAATTATAAATTTTGTAAAATAAAGTATTCTCTATTTCTTTCTATTTAATTTATTCACCTATTTTTTATTATCACATTGCTTTTTTAAAAAAACTCATAAGTACCCGTCTTTTAATTTTTATAATATTTAAAAATCATACTATTCTTTCTCTCTCCAGTGTGTCACAACTCCTTTCATTTTTTTTTCCCCAATGCATAGCATAGCTTCATAGGTCTTCCTATCACTAAGCAGCCACTTTTTCATTTCATCATATTCAAATCTTCTACTCCAAAGATCATATCTACTTTTTCGATTTTTCCATTCTACACACTACCATCAACACAACATTCTCTCCTTTTTTTCGTTCTGCAGCAAAGCTTTCTCCAATAACATTTACGATGAAGCTTCGTCGATGCGTTCTTTTTCTGGCAAGAAGTTCACGGAGGCTTTGATGGTGGGGCACTGGAATAGCTTCTCTCTCTCTCTCTCTCTCTCTCTCTCTCTCTCTCTCTCTCTCTCTCTCTCTCTCTCTCTCTCTCTCCCCACTTTTTTCTCCATCCTTTTTTTGCACTGTGAAACGTTGCCGAATGCTAAAGTAAATAGGCAAAATTTGGAACCGAAGTGAACTGGTCATCCGGCCAATTCCCTCAGTTTTGCCGGTTTGAAACCGGTTCAACCGATTTGAAAGAAAGACAGTTTTTTTTTATACAACTAGACCAGAGTCATCGCCGGTCCGGTTTTTAAATAATTAGTTTTAATTGTAAAAATAGCCTTATAAAAGAATAAATAAGTCTCACATTGCTTAAAACAAAGAGGAAAAAAATTTTACATACTAATATATGTTAATGGACTTATAAGAGGCTAAAGGAAGTAGTGGGTTCAAGCGCTCATAATTCAAAGTCAATGCAATGCAAATCGTTCAATCTGCTCCCTGCACGTGTAATAAAATGGACTCAGCTAGTTTTTTTTCTCTCCTTCTTTGGTTTTTTCTTTTTTATTTGCTTATCTGAGAAGTGACATATTTGACAGTTATAAAATTAACTTGGTTACCATGTGTTTTTTGTCTACTTTCCTATACATTTTTTTACCCACTTCCAAAAAAAAAAAAGATAAAATCAATTCAACCACCTGATCGACCAGTTCGTCCAATTTAGCGCCAGTTTTATCAATTCAATCCCGGTCCAACCACTAGCCGATTAAATGACGAGACTAGATCGGTACACCCTCTAATTTCTGATTCGATCCGATTTTGCCAACAATGCGTGACATGATTTGCAATTTATGCATGCTGAGTAGCGAATAATTAAAAAGATGGCTCTTTTAAGGGAATTTGAAATTGAACTATGGGAAATAGGCTGAGCCTTTTGCTACTAGCATTGAATGTAGGATGTTAAGGCTTCGGATGCGTCAGTTGGATTTATCCGATCTGCGAACAATTTCGTTCGGATTAATGATACATGGCTACTAATCCAATTCATTTCCGACAACAATTCCGGACTAGAATAAAAATTATTTCCTCGGAAAAGAATCACATCCGAACCAAAGAAATGGAACTCCTTGGGGAAATACCTAAAATACATACGTTAAATGTTACATTTCTGCAAACCTATGTGAGAGTCAGAAATACCTTCTAATTGAATAAAGCACTAATCGATAAGCAAATATAGAGAATTGTCAACAAACCAAATTTACTTCTTGGACACGGGGTTGTTAATAAATATGTTAGGGACAATACAAATTGAGTATTCAAACAATCACCCCAACCATCGATGGTTTGAAGAGCATCACACAGACTTCAAGCTTATTTATCGACAATTTAAAATGGAGAGTTGGATCTGGGGTGAATATCGAACTCACCAATACACTTTGGTGGCCACCTCTCTGTAATCTGGAATTCCTAGTGTGTGTTCTTATTCTCAAGGATGAAGCTTGTTGAGATACACAAATTATACAGGTTATATCCAACGCATCTAGCCAAATAAATTGCTCTTACCTTTCTTAACAAAATGACTACGACAAGCTAATATGTTCCCTGAAAGGTTCTACTCCACTTCAAAAGTCTACACCTTATTATGGAACAACGAATCCCAGATGATTTAAGCTCTCCCAATGATTGTTAGAAGCATCAAGACACTCCTTGATCACGAATGAGTGGGATAGACTTTAAGGCATAGGTTATATGACAGAGATTCACTTTAAATAAAAATATATAATTTCTCGAAGTTCATTCTCATTAAAACCAAATTATGATGTTCGGAAAAGTATCTCTAATAGTAAAGCAGACAATTAGAAAAACATCCCTAAACAAGCAAAACTGAAATTTCCTGAGTCAACCAGCATACAAAAACAAGTTTTTTCATATGGAGATCCAACAGAACTAAAGAAATTCTAGAACGACTTTTAGGCACGAGGAGCAACTCCTGCTCCGGTAGGACGAGGTGCTTGACCAGGTTGACCAGGCCTCGGTGCATCATCCTAGAAAAGAAAACGATAAATTTCAACAATGTGTGTCAGGATGTCAAGCATAAGCTATCACTGAGAACAAAGGGAAGACTTTATAGGGCATGCATTATAATAAAATGAAAGCAAGCAGTTCATAAACCCCGAGAAAGTCCGATAAACCGAAGAGAATTAAGACTTTACAATTTCTTTGGTTCATTACTTGATTGGGGAAAACAAACCGGAAAAAAAAAACTCCAAATAGTGTCAACTTGAATGCTTAAAAGATGCCCAAGCATTAAATTCCCACGGGGAAGGAGGGGGAGGAGGATTTTCTAACAAGAGAACTCATAAAATCATGTCTGTAAAACAACTAAAGACACGGTATACGAAATCCACAAGTAAACACACTATGAAGACAAAATATTTTGAAATACATGACATAGAGCAATAACATAATTGAATGTTCTGGAGGAGGATTTCTTTATGAGAGAACTCATAAAATCATGTCTGTAAAACGACTCATGACATGATATACCATATCCACAAGTAAACAAACTATGAGTGTATTTGGCAAAACTATCTGGTAAGCTAGCTAAGAGCTTATAAGCTAATTTTTAACTAAAAGTTTATAACTGAAAATTGAAAGTTTATAAACTAGCTTATTGAATTCGAAGTATTTGGTAAAAATAACTGTTAAAGTAACTGAAAAGTGTAAAATGACATAAAAAAACATAGAAGTATTTGTATTATTTTATAATCCCAAAATAATATAAAATAAACAGATTAGTTTTTTTAATTAAATTAATTTAAATTATTATATATATAAAATTAATTAATATATATTATTATATCATATATATATATAATTTTATATTTTATATATTATACTTATGCATATAAAAAATGTAATATATACTTACATATTAAATACATCACATTTTTTATCTTTAATATATATATATATATATGTTTAAAATAAATTTAATTAAAGATAAAAAATTTAAATAAAAATAAAAATTATTCACAATGAAAGTATTTTGGAGATTTATGTTATGAATAAAACAAAAGGATATAATGGATATTTAGATAAAATAATAAAGATAAAACAAGAAAAAAAGTGCAGAAGCTATAAGCTACAAAAAGTAACATTTCAAAATAAGTTATAAACTACTAAAATAAACTCATTTACCAAACACTTCTAACAAGTTTATAATCTAGTCAAATAAGCTATAAGTTCATTTTTTCACCATGCAAAATACACCCTATGAAGACACAAGATTTGGAAATATATGGCATAAAACAATAACATAATTGAATGTTCTGGGAGACCAGATCGCCACAAGGTGTTCCAGTATTGAATTAGTCATTTTAGCAGGGAAAGATAACCATCCGATTTAGAAACAGGATCTCACATTCAATAAAAAGATGACTCTAAATTCTGTATTAAACCACCATGGCTAAGAAGTGGTTCCTCACAACATTTTGTAAGACAATGCATCACCACATCATGGTCCCAAGAGATATGGATCCACATTTCACAAGGGTTCCTCAAAGTTCTCAATCATATGGCATTACTAATTTCGGGGGAGGTTAAAAGCGAAATGTTGAGATTAAATATACAGCCAGAATTAAGTTATCACTCATCACTTGTTAGGAACTTACTACACAATCTCATTTGGGTTTTTACAGTATCCTTGATTGATCCTTAAGCAACTTTAAGGACTATTTGGGGTCTCCAATAGCAACTATAAGGGCCATTTTGGATCTCCAACAGATTCCAACCAGTCATAAAAGTGCAGACTATTGCTTGTTTTAAGACATTCACAACAGACGTTACCACATCCAAACCATTTTGACCGCAATAACACCAGTGACATATATATAAAGAAAAATACCAAATAAAACAAAAATCTTAAATTAGCATACCCTGCGCCTGATGTAGCGCTGTGGTGGCTCACGGTTCCTCCTATTAGTGCGAGAACGAACTCTCACAACATGGGAGTGGATAGCGCAAGAAACACAATACTGCATCTTCACATACAGCTTTGGGAGCGTGTATTCTAAAAAATAACAAATATTCGGTTCAATATTAGAGCAGATGAAGTAGAAACATAATCCAATATATATAAAGGTCATTACGTTCATAGACACAGGCTTCCTGAACATCTCTAACTGCGGCTTGCTCAACAATGTTCCTCACAAGAAACCTCTTGATAGCCTTGTCCTATTTTGCAAACAAACCAGAATAGCAAACGTCAAAAACACAACTCTACAGATTCGCTAATACACAAAAAGAAAAAAGCGAAAATTCAAGCACGTTCTCATTCAACTCAACAAAGTAAAGTAATAATAGCCCAGAAACACGCCGCCGAACATAAACCACCCCGCCGCGTGAGCGATGTGTATTGAGCGTTTAATGAATGCCGTTTTGATGGTAACAAATCTCAAGAAAAGGCAAAAATAGTTTAAGGAGTTACAGTAACAATTCTCCAAGTTTCGATGTGCAATACCTTAGGGCAGCATTTGCCACAGTTGGAGCATCGAATGAATTTGACATGTCCACGGCCATGCTTGTTGCGTCCACCGTTCCTTCTCTTGAATGTCTGCAAGAGGATTGAGAGAAAAGTGAGTATAAAAGAGAAATAAGATCAAACAGGTCAAGATGAAGAGATAGCAAAGAGAGTATATGGTGGTTTCAGCGTGGAACTAACCATGGTTGCCGGATGGATCTGAAGTTCCCGGGCAGGTCGGCTGTAGCTAGGGTACCTCGTGCTGCCTGCGGGAGTGAAGATAGTTTAGGGTTTCGGATTTGGGTTTTATAAGGGGGGTGTCATTGTCAATCGGGTCGGGTTGTATGAATCTGGGTTAGACTTCGGATCAAACAGAGATATACGCATATATATATATAGATAAATTATTAAATGAGCTATGAAGAATGACGTCAGGTTAAATACTGTATCTAAATCTAATTCACATATTAGCGCCAAGGCATATATGTATATAATTTTTCATATTATCATTTGTCGTTATTTTTTATTATTTTTAAAATTAATTTTTTTGGGGGTAAAATTCGGAATCTATATAATAGACTAAAACAATTTCACTGTAAGGCATTAATTGTCAATAGGTCATTAAATTATTATGATAGAATAAATTTAAATTAATAAATTTAATAACTTAATCACATCACATCAAATGAATTTGAAAAAATTAGGGTATATTACTATGTAATTGCTATAATTGTTATATAATTGATTTATAATTGATATAATTGTTATATAATTGGTATATAATTGTTATAATTGCTATATAATTGATAAATTAGGTAAACTTTTCAATTGAAATATAATATGTTGTTATTTGATAAATTAACATTTATTATATACTAATAATCAAATAATTAATTGTTATATAAAAACTAACATATAAATGTTTATATTATTTATTTTTCTTCTTATATAATTATAATAAAATTTAAAATTATCTCCATCAAATCAAACTATAATAATGAATTATCACTTATTTTTCTTTTTTTTTTATACAAGCATACTAGACTTCTTTATTGCATCATCATCAATGGCCAATCTCCTATCTTTATGAAGAGGTTTTTAAAAATTGATTATCATTATTGGCCAATTTGGAGGCTTTTTTGTTTTTCACAATTAAAATTTAAAAATTTAAAATCAATGTAGAAAATTATATATTTCTTTCGAATATCTCATCTATATTTGCATATCTCTTTTTCTCACACAATTTTCTTTCTTTTTTCTCTTTGATTTTGCTTCTTCTTTCTTTACATAGATGAAGGACAACAATGACGATTTATCATCAAATGTTTAAAGTAATGTTTCTTTCACATTATTTGGTATCATAGCTCAGTTTTTTTTATTTATTTTTTCTAGTCTATGCAGTTCACGTATTGTTTACATTTGCGATTACTGTTCATTCGATTGTGATTTTTGATTTTCTGTTTCTCTTTCGTTCTTTGCTTTTTTTTTTCTACTTTTTTCATTTCTGTATTCGTTCTCTGTTGTTGTGTTTCGTGTTTCTAGTTCGTTTATATTTCTTTTTGGTTTTCTGATTTTTTATTCCTGTCTATTGTATTTCATTTTTGTATTGTTCTGGTTTTCTAATTCCTATTTCGCTTTGTTGTTTCTGTCATTATGTTTTCTTGAGGAAAGCAAGTCATGAGAAAGATCAAAGGCTCAAAGAAAAAAATGATGCTATTGAAGTAGTTACTTGTGTTTGAACAATATAATTTGACTATTTTTAAATTAATTTTTTCCTGATTTTCTCATATAATAAGATTAATGAATAATCTCTTTTAGGCTTACTGTGAGCAAAGCGTAGAGCCCTCCCTATGAAGAGAAACTTCAGGTAATGTCGAGATTACATGTGTGTGGATTGATTGAATGCTAATTTAGGATTTAAAGTATTAAATTTTAAAATTGGGATATGATGTATATTTCCCTTGATTATCTTCTTTTTGTTGTTTTAAAATTTTATGGATATGTAAGTTATGTTTGAAATTTCAATAAACCTATAGTTTTTATCATTATTGCTAATCTAAATATATATTTGTAGAAATAGAAGAAGAAACAATCAAAGGAAGACAAGCATTTTGATCATAGCAAACTTATTAGGTTAGTAACTTTTATTTTAACTCATTTTTATCATTAATTAATATATTTATCTAAATTAATTCATGTAATATTTTTTTTTTCATTTGATGTAATTTACATTCAATATTCAAGGCATTTGTATCTAATGAATCATCTTATATGTGTCTTAATATGGCTTAAATGTCTTATTATTTTTATACATGCATTCTTTTATATATTTTTTTAATTTTTTTTTATTTATTTGATAAATAAAAATTGTGACATTTGTATTAATCCGTGCATCGCACGGGTCACAATACTAATTAATTAATAAAACACGTAATACATCCAGAGGCAGATTTTGTAATCTGCTTTAACAAGAAAACAATCTCTTACCATAGCAAGGTTACAACAAAATAAAAGGATAAAAGACATAAAAGTCTGAGCCACATTAGAAGATGAATGGCCAGCAAAATACTAATACAATTCTTGAAAGGGAGAGTAGCATCATAAACAAAACTGCACAAGGTTGCTAGGGCTTGGCTTGAAGATAGCCTAAAATTTCACTGTATTTTGTCATGATGATAAAATTGTTCTACATGTTGAGGGGGCACATGAAACAACAGAAGAGGAGAATGAGCTTTCCTAGCATCTTTGGCAAGGGCATCAGCACAATTATTTTGGTCTCTAGCAACCTTATGGAATTTGATCTCCCCACACTCAGAAGTAAGGCACCTGTAGTTGACAATTATAGATACCAAAGGGTGATGGTCTGAAGGGGGATTATGCAAAAGATGAATTGCTTCTGCTGAGTTAGATTCCAAAACAAGATTTTGATTAAAATTAAAGGTAATTGCAAGTTGAAGGCCCATAAGAACAACCAATAATTCTGCTTGAAGAGTGCTGCCACAACCACAAAACTTTGCAAAGCCAGCTGTCACGTCCCAAAATTTGAGCACGTGACCGGCACGGAAAGTGAATTTCATTTCACCTCCGTAAGCCTATCTTTTTCTTAAAAATCATACAATTCTTTTTCATGCAACCAAAACGAGTTCTTTATACATACTACAATTACTCACATTACATCAGTGAATGAACCTACCCGATTACAGAGATTTCTAGATTTATACAACTTAGAATAAAACTTAACTATTATACCTTTATCCTGAACAAATGAAAAGGTAATCATGGACTAAGGATCCATAATTCCTTGTTCCGATATTTACCTTCAGCTGTCAACTCTGAAAAAAAATATCAATAAGAGGGGTATGAGCAAACCACGTGCCCAGTGAGTAGATAACACAACATTATGACAAAAAAATATCATACATCATAATGATAACATGCAGCAATCATACGTAAATCGATCATCATATGATATGATATTATTCGTAGTACTTCACGACAATATCCAAATAAATCAAATACATTTCAACATAATTCAAAAGTTCACAACAACAATCGGTGAAATCAATTTCACACAAATTTCCCGTACCAACCGGGTCGTCCAGAATACCTCTGGATCGTTGCCCGCGGCCCCTGCCGCATCCACCCTTATCGCTCCATTTATAATCTCCACCCTTATAACTTCACATAAATTTCTCCATGGGGTGCACCACCATGCCTTTCCTTTCCAGTCAAACACAATCACAATCATATATAAAAACATCCTCAATCATAATCTTGAGCCACATACACAACTCAGTCATTTACAATTCAAGCCACAACATAATAAATGTGGTTCCAGCAACATAGCATGTATACAACATAACCCATAATATAGAACAATTATTCAACTCAGTTCACATGCCATTCACAATCCATTATATAACCTCCATTCATGGGAAAATAAGAAAATATAATTATATACATTACCAGACACGTTCCACAATTGTTTATGCCTCATCGTTCCACATCATCCTCTTCAAACTTGGATATACAACATATTTCCACTATGATGCAAAAAGTCAATAACAGATATTTAATCATAGCAAGTATTAACCCACTCACCTGGATTTCACGCTCTCGGCACTCCCACTTTGCACCTTGACCATTCCTATTGTAACCAGACAAAAACATTAGGGTTACGAAATAGAGAAATTTCCTACCACTACTCTCGACCTTTACTCACATCTTAAGTCATAACTCCTAATCGGTAATGAATATCTAAATGAAACTTATACCATTGGAAACTAGACTCAAAGAACTTTCCAACGATATAAAGTTTGCCCAAAACGGAGTCCGTATGAAGAAGTTATGGCCGATTGAAAATGAGCTAAGGTTTTCCGACACACCTGGCGCCTGGGCGCCATGCCTTTCTCTTCCCCACATGTCCTTGAGAATTTGTAAAAATTTCCTAAATTAAAAATAAAAATTTCTATTTCCACATTTTCTTCACTAATTCAAAAAGAAAATTTTCCACATAATTAAATTTTTCACTAAACTTCAAATCAGACTTTAAATATTCATAAAAATTCTTGGGATATTACATTCTTCCCCCCTTAAAAGAATTCGGTCCTCCGAATTCAAAACTTACCTCAAGATTGAAGCAAATGCCAATATTTTGTTTATATCTCATTCTCTCTCTTAGAATTTTCACAATCAAGTACAAAATATAACAAGTTCAACATATTTTTATTTCTAATACATAAGTTACAGGCAACAAGCTGAACTTGATTTACAAAACAGATAATTTTAATACTTAAACATTAGATCAAACATCAGCTTTAGGTACAAACAAAAGAAAAGATAAATTAAGAACGAGGAGGCTTTTGAAATGCAGAAGATGCTCCAGGTCTAGAAGAAGAAGGTGCTTCAGACCTTAAGGAGGAAGTTAATCGTTGCAGCCTAGAAAGAGTTTCTGGAGGAAACGTCTGGGAAATTTGGCGAAGTGCAGAAGTCACTCCATTCATACAGTCAATACATCTCGCTTGTTGGTCACGAAAATTTTGAGTTGCAAACATCGAATGTCTATCAACTCTATTCGCCAATTCCCTAAAATGACGATTCAAAAGCTTCTCTTGTTCTGTAAAGAGACGATTTATCAATCTCCCCTGGTCCTCAAAGTGGCGGTTTATCAGTCTTTCCAAGTCCTCCATCTTTTGTCTCATAAGCGCAAGCTCATTATTAGAAGATGTTGCTGTGCTAACATCCTCTAACTCTACTACATCCCTTTTTCTTTTCTTAGCCTCTGGTGACTCTTCCATGGATCTCTTATTCTTATAATTCTCCAGGCTAAGATTTAGATCCAGCTCTACCTTGCCAGCCTCAAAATTTAAATTGAAAGATTTATTGCCGGCCATATTTTTCTGAGCTATAAAGGTTGTACAGAAGGAGAAGTTTGATGCTAGAAAGCTTATAGATATAAACTTTTAGTGTAGTGAGCAGCGTAATGGGGCATCCATTATATATAGACGAAATTTAGGGCTACAAAACCTTTACATCATACTCTAAAGATGACCTACAGACCTTATCCGACGCAATGCCAACGGTCTCAGATAAGCATGCCAGAAAATAACAAAATATAATCTAATACAAAAGATTTCCTCAAAAATTTCGGCTAACTTTTGACTCTTGCTCAAATTATTAAACTAATCGCCGCTTCAATTTATGGCTTCTTAACTCTGTATTTGTCTTATCCAATAATTCTAAATCGAGATATTACTCCATGAACGGGTAGCTTCATACTAGCCTTATCTAGGTTTCTAATCCGTGGCTTTGCCCTAAGCTTACACATTTTCAAACATACATATTAAAATAAAAACTTCTCACATCTACACATCAAGCGTTCCATAAAGTGAGAGAAAAATTTTACCTTTCACTTGCCTCTACGAGCATATATGTATATATGTATAAACATAGAGATACATCATTATCTATATATATTTTCATCTATTCAAGTTCTTTTAAATTTCAGACTTCTCATTCTCTGAATGTATGTAGAATCATTACATATTATTCCTGGCCATAACAAATAACCTTCACTCTCTATGCATGAATAACATACATACATATCATATGTATTTAGATACATATAATCACAGTATAATTCAATCAATCATGTATATTATACTTAACTGAAGGCTTTCAAGAACAATACAAGAAAGCATAGAAATACATTTTAGTTCATCGTGAAAACATCCAAGACACTCTGTAATGGCTACATTGTCGACTTCCTTCAATTTCAGAAAATGCCAACGAGAGAAATGGAAAAACCAAGTGTAAATCGGCCGCAAATCCACCGAATATTGACTTTCGTGGTTTTGCCATTAATGCGACGCGTTGTTGGTGTGCATGCCTACCCTAGACTCCTAGCTTCCAGCTTGCAGAAATCCATAGGTTAAGCGTATAGGGTGCGGCGAAGAGATATCTTCTTTGTCTCTGAGTTCAAATTTTTCCTCTATAAGAACTATCCCAACGTTCTCAGTTACCACACCACAAAGAGTAATCATCTCTAAGCCTACAACTTCTCAGCATTCCTCTCTTCTCATACTTCGACATAAATTTCTAAATTTTCCAAATCATGGCCACAAGGAAGTACATTGATCTCACAGTGGATGCCAGGAGAGAAGAGCTCGACTTAAACTTAAGTCTGGGCAAAGACAAGGGCAAAAGACCTTTTGAGGGGTCTCCAGAGAAGCAGAAGGAGAAGAAAATGAAGAAGATCGAGGAAGCTGAGGAGACTAGCACGGGCCATACCTCGGAGGACAAAATCGCCTGTCTAGAGCAGGAGGTCAAAAATCTGAAAAAGATGATAGAAAACCTAGAGAAGTTAACTAAACGCAATCATGCAGAAATGACTTCAAGAATAGACAGGTTCTTCTATTGGTCTACCCAGTGCTTCTGCAATCAACAACAAAGAAGTGTTGATTGTATGAATGGGATTTACACTACCCTCCGCGATATTGCTCTGTCTCTCGCTCCAAGGAATGGTCGAGGGGTGATGATACAGTACAACCCTCCTAATCCGAGACCACCTCGCTTTTAGATTACTCATGCATGAGTAATTGTTTTTTTTTTTTTTTGCAATGTAATCCTTCTGCTTTTAATGCCAGTGGTTTCTTTTATGGGATGGTACTCCAAAAATAGTAATAATAAAATTAAGAAAGATAAAATAAATCAGTCACACAAAATCAATCATGAATTTAACATATAAAGCCCCATACATACAATTTGATCCGACAGCAACGGAATCAAAACAAATAATAACCTTTCCCTTACCGAGTTCAAAAGTATAGCCATAACTCTCTAAAACTAAAACTAAAAACATAATTCATAAGAAAAGACAAGTCTTGGAGGAAAAGGAAATGAAAACATCCTACAGGACCTTCAGTGGAGCCATCTCTCTATAGTCGTGCCCGGGTTCACCACGATAGAGGAGATCCCACTAAGGTTACCTTACTCTGTAATCGGTAGGAGACCTAATCCCAAAGCTCTGATACCAACTTGTCACGTCCCAAAATTTGAGCACGTGACCGGCACGGAAAGTGAATTTCATTTCACCTCCGTAAGCCTATCTTTTTCTTAAAAATCATACAATTCTTTTTCATGCAACCAAAACGAGTTCTTTATACATACTACAATTACTCACATTACATCAGTGAATGAACCTACCCGATTACAGAGATTTCTAGATTTATACAACTTAGAATAAAACTTAACTATTATACCTTTATCCTGAACAAATGAAAAGGTAATCATGGACTAAGGATCCATAATTCCTTGTTCCGATATTTACCTTCAGCTGTCAACTCTGAAAAAAAATATCAATAAGAGGGGTATGAGCAAACCACGTGCCCAGTGAGTAGATAACACAACATTATGACAAAAAAATATCATACATCATAATGATAACATGCAGCAATCATACGTAAATCGATCATCATATGATATGATATTATTCGTAGTACTTCACGACAATATCCAAATAAATCAAATACATTTCAACATAATTCAAAAGTTCACAACAACAATCGGTGAAATCAATTTCACACAAATTTCCCGTACCAACCGGGTCGTCCAGAATACCTCTGGATCGTTGCCCGCGGCCCCTGCCGCATCCACCCTTATCGCTCCATTTATAATCTCCACCCTTATAACTTCACATAAATTTCTCCATGGGGTGCACCACCATGCCTTTCCTTTCCAGTCAAACACAATCACAATCATATATAAAAACATCCTCAATCATAATCTTGAGCCACATACACAACTCAGTCATTTACAATTCAAGCCACAACATAATAAATGTGGTTCCAGCAACATAGCATGTATACAACATAACCCATAATATAGAACAATTATTCAACTCAGTTCACATGCCATTCACAATCCATTATATAACCTCCATTCATGGGAAAATAAGAAAATATAATTATATACATTACCAGACACGTTCCACAATTGTTTATGCCTCATCGTTCCACATCATCCTCTTCAAACTTGGATATACAACATATTTCCACTATGATGCAAAAAGTCAATAACAGATATTTAATCATAGCAAGTATTAACCCACTCACCTGGATTTCACGCTCTCGGCACTCCCACTTTGCACCTTGACCATTCCTATTGTAACCAGACAAAAACATTAGGGTTACGAAATAGAGAAATTTCCTACCACTACTCTCGACCTTTACTCACATCTTAAGTCATAACTCCTAATCGGTAATGAATATCTAAATGAAACTTATACCATTGGAAACTAGACTCAAAGAACTTTCCAACGATATAAAGTTTGCCCAAAACGGAGTCCGTATGAAGAAGTTATGGCCGATTGAAAATGAGCTAAGGTTTTCCGACACACCTGGCGCCTGGGCGCCATGCCTTTCTCTTCCCCACATGTCCTTGAGAATTTGTAAAAATTTCCTAAATTAAAAATAAAAATTTCTATTTCCACATTTTCTTCACTAATTCAAAAAGAAAATTTTCCACATAATTAAATTTTTCACTAAACTTCAAATCAGACTTTAAATATTCATAAAAATTCTTGGGATATTACACCAGCTAACCAAGATCTTGTATCATCTGTAAAACAGCCACCAATACCTATTTCATTTTTTGCCATGAAGTCATCCACATTTAATTTTATCCAAGAAGGAGAAGGGAGGACCAAAGAGGTATAATAGTAAAGGGAGGAGGGGAGGCTTGACACAATTGGTGAAGAATTCGGTAGCATTACCCATAATTTTTTGGCTATGTTAGAAGGTTTCTTAGGCTTATTGTTGAAAATGGCATCATTTCAGGAAAGCCATATTCCTATGATAGCATAAAGGAAAAATGTACTCCAAGGAATTTTTAGATAAAACATTTGTTCATTTGTTGCATTATTTTTTAACCAGCTCTTGAGGTAGTCAAAATTAAAATTTGTTGGAACAGGTAGGTGAAGCCATATTTCAATAGCCTTTGGACGGTCTTTGAGGGCATGAAGAACATATTCATAGAGCATATTATAAAGGGGACAGATAAGATTTGGGGCATAATTCCTGTTGTATAAAATGTCAAGGACCAATATGCCATTATTAAAACACTTCCACAGAAAAAATCTTTCGTGTTGATTATGTTGGAATTGATTGAAAAATAGAGTCCCACATTGCTTAAGTTAAAACCAAGGAGGAGAGAGACAAGTTCCACATTGCTTGGATTACAAAGTGGGAAGAGGTGCCAAGGCTATATAAGGGAGCCAAGGCCTTAGTTTATACTTGCACCAATACAAGAATATTAGCTTATATTTAATTCTTTCTTCCTTTGTACTCTTGTTCTAGAGTTGTGAGAAGTGTTGATTAAATACATGCTTGAAAGAATGGGTGTAATGGGATGTCGGATATTTGAGAGAAATTTTTGTGTGTGGTAGAAATTTTCACATAGTATTTTTTTCTGGTTGTCTTTGATAACGGTTGTAGTTTTTTCTCTAGTTTTAGAGTTTCCATACTATTTTCTTGTGTTGTAATTGTATTTATTATTTCATTTTATTTCTCTAGTTTATTTGCGCCAAGGTAATTTCAAGGGAAAAATGGAGTTTTTCCCAACAAATGGTAGCAAAGCCTATGATTCGGTGGGATGTTAATTTCTTAGTATGCACTTGTGGTTGCAACATGGTTTGATCTTTCACAATTAGAAAAGAATTATTCCTAGTTGCTTGGTTGCTGGGTTGATGAAATGAAGTGTGGTACTGTGAAATTTTTTTAGAAGTGCATTCACTTTTTCAGTACACGATTGCAATGTCAAAATTTTCCAACATGACGAGATTTGACATAGAGAAATTTGATGAGAAGATCAATTTTGGCTTGTGGCAAATACAATTCAAAGATTTATTGATACAATCAGGGCTACACAAGGTGTTGAAAAAGAGGGTTTCCAGCAAGGGTTTTGAAAAAAGCAGATCTAGTGTGAACGATGAAGATTAGGAAGAACTATATTTGAGAGTTACAAGTGCAATTCGTCTGAGTCTGGCTAAGAATGTTCTTGCAAATGTGCAAGGAATTTCAATAGCCAAAGGGCTCTGGGAAAAGCTCAAAAGGTTTTATCAAGCGAAGTGTATCTCAAATTGGTTGTTGCTAAAGAAGCAATTTCATACCCTTCGTATGGAAGAAGGCACGAAAATATCAAATCATCTTAGTACTCTCAATGGTATTATCTCTAAACTACATTCTATCGGAGTCAAAGTTGATGACGAAGATAAAGCGTTAAGGCTCATATGGTCTCTTCCATCTTCCTATGAGAACATGAAACATGTTTTAATGTATGGGAAGGGGACTCTAAACTTCGTAGAAGTTGCCAGTAAAATAATTTTTCTGAGGAGATAAGGTTGAATTGTGAGGGTTGCTCTACGTTTATACCTTCGTCGTACTCAGTGATGGTAACTAAAAGTGGGAGTAAGGGAAAGAAGAACCTGGGGAAGAATGTGGTTTGATGTAGATGTGGTCAATTTAGGCATGTAAAGAGAAATTATCCAAGTGGAGTAGGTTCGTCAAAAGGCTCTGAGGTAGATGCTAGCTCTGTCTCTCTCATCGTGGGGGAGGATAACATTCTCTAAAAAGTGAGAAGTCTATATCCTCATCGCATGTCTGCGTTGCCATGGAAAAGGATGAGTTGCTAGTAGGTCCACAATTGCACATGGGCATTGGTTGGCATTGATGCAAGATGCGTGGTGGAATGATGTCGATGGTTGAAGAACTTCAAAGGAAAGACAACATTGGAGGTTGCACCATAAATTTTTCAGCAGGGACTTTCGACATACACCAAGGTGAAATTCCTGAAATTGGCTAATTTTAGGTGGATATACTTTTTTATGGTGGAGTAGATATGTCACATCCTAAAACTGGATATGAGAATAAACACATAAACCTAGGGTATACCTCTGTGGTATCCCTAAATTTTTTGAACAATCCTAATATCCACAACTATGAAATTCATAATTTTTCCCAAACATAGGTTTATACATTCATAAATAGGAAAAATTTAACATTTTACTTTTGTTCCAAATTCCACAACAATGGAATTATAATTCAACCAATCATAATAATGAAAAGTAAGCCACTCATAAAATGTTATGTTACATCAAATAAGCCTAGGTGATCTATAAAGATTATAGAGCATTCCCTAGGTTTTTACAAAAATAACTTCATTAGCCCACCGGACAGAACTGGAATGTAATACCAAAGGGTTTCTAATCCTCAGACAGATTGTTTACTTCCTCAACCTCTGTGTCTAAAAAACATAATCAAAGAAAGTATAAGTTTATCAAACTCAATGAGTAAACAACTGCGCATGAAAATATCGCAAGTACAGATATCACATTGCTAATTTAGTCAAAATGTATTATTCAATACATTTAACATATTCATAAGTATAAATACTAGAGTTTTATGTCAGTTTTGAATACCCTGTGAGCTTACGATCTCACAACCTTATTAAGCTCGAAAATTTGTAGGTGTTTAATAGGTTTATGCTCCTCAATGTTCATCCTTAGGAATGTTTATCCATGGATTTACTAATTAGTATATTCAGGTCTGTTGGGT
The DNA here is from genome assembly GCA_037074585.1 of Biancaea sappan. Classification (NCBI taxonomy): domain Eukaryota; kingdom Viridiplantae; phylum Streptophyta; class Magnoliopsida; order Fabales; family Fabaceae; genus Biancaea; species Biancaea sappan. Next base: position 32,643,821 of record CM073494.1, on the reverse strand, counting down.
GATCAATCTCTCACCTTATATTGCATCAGATTTCTTGGGTGATCAACCCTAAGGTAATAAAATAATCCCCAATAATATTGTGATTTTGCCAAACTTGAATATACACTGCTTATCTGCTCAATTTCACAAATAATGCAATTGGGATTTATATTATGCTTTGACTAATTAAATAAATTAATTTTACAAGGTTGTCCACTCACCTTAATATTTGTCCAAACTTATCTTGTTCCTCACAAGTAATTGTATGAGATGATGGAAGAAAATTTTCTAGTAAAAGATAAGGAAACATAAGAAAGGAAACAAAATCATGAAAATATGCAATATTTTCTGATTGCTATAGTAACGGTTTGCTATAATGACGATTCGCTATAGTAATGGTTTGCTACAGTGACGGTTGACTGCTACAGTACTGTTAACTGCCGTTACTACAGTAACTGCTACAGTAAACTTGAAGATTTTCTAGTTGCTATAGTAAAGTTGAATTTACAGAAAATTCACCAAAAAATTTCGTCCTTTAATTCTGTTTCTAAATCAGAATTTCATCTCTCCCAACTTATCTTAACTCAATCTTAACTCAAAAACCTCAAAAACAACTCAAATCCATAAATTATCATAAATATCTTCAAGAACAAAATCTCCTCTAATCTTCCTCATAAACTGAAATTTGAGGAGAATAATGAGATTAAAGCTTACCTTTGATCCTTACAAAGCTTTTGAACCAAACAAATGTCCAAGAATCACCAAGTTTATTTGAGATTTGAAGGGAAGTCTTTAGGGTTGAGAGAATATGGCTCCTCCTCTTGTAGGCAGAAAACGTGAAAAGAGAGAGAGAGAGAGAGAGATGAAGACTTAAGCATGTGGGTTAATTGGGTAACCCATGGGTATCCATACCCACCACCCAAACCCATTTGACCCATTAAGTATAATACCTTAGTTAATTCTCCAATTAATTAAATTCAGTCTATTTTTCTATAAAATTCACAATTCACAAAATGCACTGTATAACATTAAAAATATTTAGTCTAGTCATTTAACACAATTTTCATAAATAATATTCAAAGAGAATTATTACATATGAAAAAAATTAAAATGACAAATAAATAAACCAAAATTATGCTATAAATATCAAAACACTTCCAAACGTATAACCCCAAAATTAGCGAGTATTATAAGATAGTTCTTGGAGCTATGATTGTTGGTGTAGACAATGAAGCTGAAAATGTGGTTATTTCTCAATCAAGGTGGATATTTTTGGAATTGATTGAAAAATAGAATCCCACATTGTTTAAGTTAAAACTAAGGAGGAGAGAGACAAGTCCCATATTGCTTGGATTACAAAGTGGGAGGAGGTGTCAAGGCTATATAAGGGAGCCAAGGCGTTAGTTTATACTTGCACCAATACAAGAAAATTAGATTGTATTTAATTCTTTCTTCCTTTGTACTCTTGTTCTAGAATTGTGAGAGGTACTAATTAAATATATGCTTGAGAGTGTGGGAATGTTAGGGTGCTAGGTATTTGAGAGAAATTTTTATCTATTGTAGAAATTTTTACATAGTATTTTTCTCTGGTTGTCTTTGACAACAATCATGATTTTCTCTCCAGTTTTAGAGTTTTCACATTATTTTCTTGTGTTTTGATTGTGTTTATTATTCCATTTTATTTCTGTAGTTTATTTGCACCAAGGTAATTTTCAAGGGGGAAATAGAGTTGTAAAACCCATAAAAAAAATAAAATATAAATGCGTGTTTGCGAATTACAGTTACTATTTAAGTATACGGTACTATTCACCTGTATAATACTATTTACGTATATGGTACTGTTCACTTATACAATCGAAATGTCAAGTAGGAGATGTGGTTTGGTCATAAGAGAAAACTAGAAAGAAGTTGTAGGAGAAAATGACTTTTTATGTGTGAAAATACCCTCAGGGACTAAAGGAAAAGGACTGAATTGAAAAGAAACTTAAAAGTTTACGATGAAAGGATAGTTTTCCCTTAAGTTTTCAATAGTAAGCCGTCTGCGACTTTTCCGTGATTGCATAGTAAACTAAATGATTAACGCGTGAATTATTTTATTAGAAATATCATTTTTATGAATAGTAAATTGAATATTTTATTAGCGCATAGTATTGAATAGTACTCTTAACTTTTCTTATAAATAGGCAATTCCATTTCACTTTTAAACTCACACCTTCAATTTCTTTTCTACTCTCCTTAAGTTTCTCTTACTCCGACGCTAGGCCTATTAGATTTTGAGCCTTTCCTTTTCAGCTTAGGTAAGGATAATATGTCATTTCTATGTCTTTCAAATTTTAGAAGTTATTTTCTTAAGTATGCTCTGTGGTTATGTCTTTGGATGATCTTCCACATTAGAAAGACTGTCCTTAACTGCCTATATGTTATTTTGATTATCTGATTACCGAAATAGAATGTAAACTGTGAAGAATACATGTTTAGGAAAGTTCTGGCTAAGGAAAGATCTGGTTCTTAAGTGTATCTATTGCGACTCTCTATTCTTTCCTGGAAACTTACCTGGTGTACTCTTTTATAGATTATATTCTCTATTTTTGGTATAAATAGTACCTATATGTATTAATAGTGACCGTACATATGAATAGTAATTGTATGTATAAACAATATCCGTACATATGAATAATAACTGTATGCATGAACAGTATCTGTACAAAAAAAATCCTAACTTGTTTTCTTTAATCTTTCATGAAAATCTTCATAGCGGAACACTGAAATTCACATGTATACTGTCACGACCCATTTTCTAGGCACATGACCGGCACAATGATGAATATCCCATCATTGTAAGCCTTTCGATAAATTCTTCCCACAAGTAAAATCGTTAGTCATTATCTCTATATTCTCAAAATACCATTCCTTAATAAATACAAAGAAAATACATCAGATTTTCTTAATTAAAAATAATAGATCCTCAGTACGAAATACATTATCATACTGAAATACAAGCCAAATACCAAACCCCTGACCTAGATGTCCTAGACGGTTACAGAGCAACATACTGTATAACAAAAGAAGGGCCTACCCGACAGCGGGAAGGTCCAACGTAATCTACTCCTCTAGCGGATGTACTTCGGCGGCAACCTGATCTGAACAAAAAGTTTGTACAAATAGTGTGAGCTTTTAAACTCAGTGAGCAAATCGGCCTTGCGTTAATAAAATTCAAATACATCACCAGTCATGCAAGCATATCCGAAGGCTCAAGCTCAACCAATAGACATAGTTAGAAATTACATACAAGAAAAATTCATCCAATTCAACAAACGATACTAGTACTCGTCAATGGCAATATATCCCGGAGAGCGCACACAGGCCGGCTCACCAATTTTGTATTTTTCCGCCATGACGCACAACCTCATCCTCTTAGCTAGGGCGCCTCACGGATTTATCACCAATCCGGGCTATATCCCTACTGAGGGAATCGTTGTCTCCACACTCATTGGTCAAGACACCCTTTAACCCGGGTTTTCCGCCTTGCCGTGAGAGGGGGTACTGTACCGCTCAATCACAATCAATAGTACAACAGTTCATATCATAATCAGAAGCATAATATAATACTCATCCATATAACAGGTATAGTATATAACTATATGATTCAAATTTCATATCATCATGAGATACTTGCTTTGTCTTATCCATACTTCTGGATTAATTATCTCATTATATTCGTCATTCTGAATCCAATTTCTCCCTATGAATCTTGGGAGTGTCCTACGACATACTTTTTATCACCAGTAATGCTAAAACTCTATTAAAACAGAGTCGTTTCACTCACCTGGATTCCGTACGAGTATCACTTCTCTAAATTGTTACGAACAAGAGTACGCAGGTGAATTTCAGTGTTCCGCTACAGAGATTTTCATGAAAGATTACAGAAAATACGTTAAGATCATTTTCGTACAGATACTGTTCATACATACGGGTACTATTCATACGGTCACTATTCATACGTACGGTACTATTCATACGGTTACTATTCATACGTACGGGTACTATTCATACGGTCACTATTCATACGTACGGGTACTATTCATACGGTCACTATTCATACGTACGGGTACTATTCATACCGGAAATACAGAATACAATCTGTAAAAGAGTACACCAGGTAAGTTCCCAGGAAAGAGTGGAGGGTCACACTGGACACACTTAAAAATCAGGTCTTTCCTTAGCCAGAACTTTTCTAGACATGTATTCTCCACAGATTATATTCTATTTCGGTAATCAGAGAATCAAAATAACAGCTAACGACAGTTTTTTTGATGTGGAAGATCGGCCAAAGCCGCAACCACAGAGCATACTTAAGAAAATAACTTCTAAAATTTGAAAGACATAGAAAGGGCATAGTATCCTTACCTAAGCAAAAACGGAAAGGCCCAAAATCTCAGAAGCCTAGCGTCGGAGCAAGAGAAACTTAAGGAGGGAAGAAGAGAAGTTGAAGGTGTGAGTTTAGAAGTGAAATGGAAGGGCCTATTTATAGCAAAAGTCAAGGGTACTATTTGATACTATGCACTAATAAAATATTCAATTTACTATTCATGAAAACGACATTTCTAATAATGCAGTTACTGTGCACCTTACGCGTACGATGGAAAATTTTCGTTTATTTACTATTTAAAACTTTAAAGGGAAAACTATCCTTTCACCTTAAACCTTTAAGTTTCTTTTCAATTCAGTCCTTTCAATTTAGTCCCTGAGGGTATTTTTACACATAAAACGTCATTTTCTCCTACAAACTTCTTTCTAGTTTTCTCTTATAACCAAACCACATCTAGTATTTGACATTTTGATTGTATAAATGAACAGTACCATATACGTAAATAGTAACAGTAGTTTGAAAACACGCATTTATATTTTATTTTTCATGGGTATTACATTATCACCCCCTTTAAGAAATTCGGTCCTCCGAATTTAAATTACCTCAAGTCGTGAAAAGATGGGGATATCTAGAACGCATGTCGGCCTCGGCTTCCCATGTGGCTTCTTCGTGAGTTTGATTCCTCCACAAAACCTTGACGGATGGAATCTCCTTAGATCGGAGTTTCTTTACTTGACTATCGAGGATTGCCACCGGTATCTCCTCGTATGACAAGTTTTCATCTACTAGGATAGAATCATTCTGAGAAGGGTGAAGTATGTGAGAAGGGTCATGAAGGTACTTCCTTAACATGGATACGTGAAAAACAGGGTGAATCCCTTCCAGATCCATAGGTAGGGCAAGCCAATAAGCCACTTTTCCCACTCGTTCTAGAATCTCATAAGGCCCGATGTATCTAGGACTCAACTTTCCTTTTCTTCCAAATCTCAACACACCTTTCATTGGAGAGACCTTAAGGAATACCATATCGCCGACTGAGAACTCCAAATCACGTCGTCTGTGGTCAGCGTATGCCTTTTGTCTACTTTGAGCTGCTCGCATCCTATCTTGTATTGTCTTAACCTTGGTTAGGGCATCCTAGGCCAAGTCAGGTCCTAATGCTTTCGCTTCACCTACCTCGAACCAACCGATCGGAGATCTGCAACGTCTCCCATACAAGGCCTCAAAGGGTGCCATCCCAATAGTGGCCTGGTAGCTGTTGTTATATGCGAACTCTACAAGATACAGATGCTTTTCCCAGCTACCACTGAAATCTAGAATACAAGCTCGTAACATATCCTCTAGCGTCTGAATCGTTCGCTCTGACTGTCCGTCTGTCTGTGGGTGAAAAGCGGTACTAAGGTCCACTCGAGTACCTAATGCCTCTTGAAAACTTCTCCAGAAACGAGAGGTAAATTGAGGACCTCTATCAGAAATGATAGATATAGGTACTCCATGCAACTTTACTATTTCTTTAATATACAATTGTGCCAACGTTACTACACCATAAGTGATTTTGACTGGAATGAAGTGTGCTGATTTGGTTAGTCGGTCAACAATGACCCAAACTGAGTCATAACCTCCTGTGGAGCGAGGTAGACCAACAACAAAGTCCATCGTCACTCGTTCCCATTTCCATTCAGGAATCTCTAATTGTTGTAACAAGCCTCCTGGCTTTAGATGCTCAGCTTTAACCTGTTGACAGGTTAAACAACGAGACACAAATTCTGCTATGTCTTGTTTCATTCCTTTCCACCAGTAGATCTGTTTCAAATCCTGATACATCTTGGTGGCTCCTGGATGTACAGCATATGCAGCACGATGGCCTTCTTCCATGATGTCTCGTCTAAGAGTTCCAACATGTGGTACACACAACCGTTGTTCAAAATGTAAGACTCCTGTATCGTCGAGTGTGAAACTATTCACTTCACCAATCTTCACCTTTTCCATAATTTGGACAAGCTCAGGATCCTCCATTTGAGATATTCGTATCTGGTCAACAAGGGAAGATCTAGCCCTGATATGGGCTAAGAATGATCCTGTCCTTGTAACCTCAAGAGTAGCACCTTTTGCTCTCAGCTCTTGTAGTTCTTGGATCAAGGGTCTTTTTGTTACTGCTATATGGGCCAGACTACCCATAGATTTTCGACTCAAGGCATCTGCTACCACGTTCGCTTTGCCTGGGTGGTAAAGAATATTGCAATCATAATCTTTTAGTAATTCTACCCATCTCCTCTGCCTCAAGTTTAAGTCCTTTTGGTCGAAAATATATTTTAGACTTTTATGGTCAGTGTAGATTTCGCAAGTTTCTCCGTATAGATAATGTCGCCATATCTTTAAAGCGAAAACTACTGCTGCCATTTCCAGATCGTGGGTGGGGTAGTTTTGTTCATGTTTCTTAAGTTGTCTCGATGCATATGCCACTACCTGGCCATGCTGCATGAGAACACATCCCAACCCTACTCTTGATGCATCGCAGTATACTGTAAAACCTCCTGCTCCTGAGGGTAAGACTAATACAGGTGCGGAGATTAACCTTTTCTTGAGTTCTTGGAAGCTTTCTTCACAAGCGTCATTCCATTGGTACTTTACCCCTTTCCTAGTCAGTCGTGTGAGAGGGGCGGCTAACTGGGAAAAATTTTGGATGAAACGACGATAATATCCTGCCAATCCCAAGAAGCTGCGAATCTCCGTGACGGAGGTAGGTCTAGGCCACATTTTGACCGCTTCTACTTTGCTTGGGTCTGCTTGGATGCCATCTTTGGAGATTACATGTCCCAAGAAAGTTACACGATCAATCCAAAACTCGCATTTAGAGAATTTGGCGTACAATTGATGATCCCTCAATGTCTGCAACACAACACGAAGGTGTTGTTCGTGCTCTTCTGAAGTCTTTGAGTACACCAGAATATCGTCTATGAAGACAATGACAAATTTGTCTAAAAAGGATTTAAAAATTCTATTCATTAAATCCATGAAAGCAGCTGGTGCATTCGTTAATCCAAATGACATCACCAAGAACTCGTAGTGCCCATATCTGGTACGGAAGGCTGTTTTAGACACATCCTCCTCCTTGATCTTGAGTTGGTGATAACCAGACCTCAAGTCAATCTTTGAAAAACACTTGGCTCCTTGAAGTTAATCGAAAAGGTCGTCGATGCGAGGCAACGGGTATTTATTTTTGATAGTTACCTTATTCAGTTGCCTGTAATCTATGCATAGTCTCATCGATCCGTCCTTCTTTTTCACGAACAGAACAGGAGCTCCCCAAGGTGAATAACTTGGCCTTATAAAGCCTTTGTCTAGCAAGTCCTGTAACTGAGTTTTTAACTCTTTTAATTCTGTTGGTGCCATTCTATAAGGGGGTATGGAGATTGGGCGAGTATCTGGTGCTAACTCTATCTGGAACTCAATCTCTTGATCTGGGGGTATACCTGGTAGATCATCTGGGAAGACATCTACAAACTCCTGGACTACTGGAACGTCTTCTACTTTTAGTTCTTCTTTCTTAATATCTTTAACGAATGCCAAGTATCCTTTACAGCCCTTTCGCAATAAACGTTGGGCACACATTAAAGATATAAGATTCCCAGAAATTTCACTCCGTTCACCATGAAATACGAAAGAAGGCTCCCCCGGAATATTAAAGTTAACTATCTTATTATAGCAATCCAGGGTGGCATGACAAGATGCCAGCCAATCCATGCCCAAGATGACATCAAAGTCTGTCATATCTAACAGCATTAGGTCTACTGTTGTATTTATTTCTCCGACTCTTACCTTGCAAGTTCGATAGCCTCGTTCTATTAGTAAGGTGCCTCCAGTAGGCGTAGTTACTAAAAACGGACATTCTAATCTAACAACTTTTTGCTTAAAGTTCTTAGCAAAGAATGGTGACACATAGGAATGCGTAGAGCCAGAGTCAAACAAAACATGTGCAAAATTTGATTCAATCAGAAGAGTACCTGCTACCACCGTATTAGACGCCTGAGCATCTTGACGGGTTAAAGCGAATACTCGAGCGTTCCCTCGGCCTGCTGAAGCCTGCCCTCGACCACCTTGTCCTCTGCCAGCACCTCTTCCGATTCCATTGCCTCCTACAGTTACAGGGGCTCTATTGGCAACAGTGGCCTCTGATTGATTAGGGCGTACTGACCCTTGGCCAGATCTCGTGTAGAGTTGGGGGCAATCTCTTTTGATGTGGCCCTGTTGACCACATTGGTAACAGACCCTAGTGTTGTTGTTGACAAAACAAGCTCCGAAGTGATTTCTTTCACATTTAGAGCACCAGGGCCTTTGTTGACCCCCTGTACCACTTTGTTGACGCTGTGGTGCACTAGCAGTAGAGGCTGCACGTCCAGAACTCTCTCCGTGGTAGCGTGATTTCTCATCTTGCTTCCTCTTTCTTTTGTTATTCCATTTTTCTTTTTGCATATCTCTTTCTTCCATCATACGGGCGATGTCGACGGCTTCTGTGTAAAATGAAAAATCTCGTATTTTCGATCCCACCCTATCAAATAAAGACTCTCGAAGGCCTTTAATAAATCGACGGATCTTTTCTTTCTCAGTTAGGACCATGTGAGTAGCATATTCAGACAACTCTATAAACAGATTGTCGTATTCATCGACGGTTCGTGATCCTTGCCGGAGTGCCTCAAACTCATTCATCTTTGCTTCTCGTATACTCTCCGGAATAAATTGTTCTCGAAAAATTCTTTTAAAGTCATTCCATTTAATGGGTGGGGCATTTCTGGCCATGCCCTTCTTCCATGTTCGCCACCAGCGGTCGGCCTTACCTCTTAACTGAAAGGTAACAAGGGTTACTTTTCGAGGTTCAGGGCATTCTAACGTGTCAAGGATTTTCTCACAGTCATCTAGAAAACGTTGTGGGTCTTCATTAACATCTCCTGCAAAGGTTGGCGGATTCAGCTTCATAAATTCCGAGATTTTGACCTCTGTACCTACCCAATCCTGAGGAGGGGGTGGAGGTGGCATCTGGTCTGTCTCTTGTACTTTTGCAGCATGTACTGATGCCTGTGAGCCATCTTCAGATGATTGTCCCATCAAAAGTTCCTTTAGCCCATTCACCTCGTTCTGCATTGCAGCTAATGCTTCCATCACTACAGTCGCGTCAATTTGTGATGGTTCTCCAGCATTTCTTCCAGGGTTTTCAGTGGATATTTCTCTGTTTTGTGCATGGTTATCTTCTGCACGATTAGGCATCTCCAGTCTTGCATTTGCTGACTGAGCAGCTGGAGGGACCAAGGCCCTGCCAGATCTTGTGCGGATTCCAGAAGCGTTTGATTTTCTTGGTGCCATCTAAACTTATTCTACAATTAAGAATAATATATATCGTCACTATTATGCTTCAAGTAAAGACACGAAAGAAATGGATTTTAATCTCTACAGGGCTTTTGGTGGATCTTCATCCTATGGTCGTGCTGCAGTCACGACAATAGGGGAAGGCCCACTAAAGACACCTTGCTCTGTAATCACTAGGAGACCTAACAACCTATCCTCTGATACCAACTTTGTCACGACCCATTTTCTAGGCACATGACCGGCACAATGATGAATATCCCATCATTGTAAGCCTTTCGATAAATTCTTCCCACAAGTAAAATCGTTAGTCATTATCTCTATATTCTCAAAATACCATTCCTTAATAAATACAAAGAAAATACATCAGATTTTCTTAATTAAAAATAATAGATCCTCAGTACGAAATACATTATCATACTGAAATACAAGCCAAATACCAAACCCCTGACCTAGATGTCCTAGACGGTTACAGAGCAACATACTGTATAACAAAAGAAGGGCCTACCCGACAGCGGGAAGGTCCAACGTAATCTACTCCTCTAGCGGATGTACTTCGGCGGCAACCTGATCTGAACAAAAAGTTTGTACAAATAGTGTGAGCTTTTAAACTCAGTGAGCAAATCGGCCTTGCGTTAATAAAATTCAAATACATCACCAGTCATGCAAGCATATCCGAAGGCTCAAGCTCAACCAATAGACATAGTTAGAAATTACATACAAGAAAAATTCATCCAATTCAACAAACGATACTAGTACTCGTCAATGGCAATATATCCCGGAGAGCGCACACAGGCCGGCTCACCAATTTTGTATTTTTCCGCCATGACGCACAACCTCATCCTCTTAGTTAGGGCGCCTCACGGATTTATCACCAATCCGGGCTATATCCCTACTGAGGGAATCGTTGTCTCCACACTCATTGGTCAAGACACCCTTTAACCCGGGTTTTCCGCCTTGCCGTGAGAGGGGGTACTGTACCGCTCAATCACAATCAATAGTACAACAATTCATATCATAATCAGAAGCATAATATAATACTCATCCATATAACAGGTATAGTATATAACTATATGATTCAAATTTCATATCATCATGAGATACTTGCTTTGTCTTATCCATACTTCTGGATTAATTATCTCATTATATTCGTCATTCTGAATCCAATTTCTCCCTATGAATCTTGGGAGTGTCCTACGACATACTTTTTATCACCAGTAATGCTAAAACTCTATTAAAACAGAGTCGTTTCACTCACCTGGATTCCGTACGAGTATCACTTCTCTAAATTGTTACGAACAAGAGTACGCAGGTGAATTTCAGTGTTCCGCTACAGAGATTTTCATGAAAGATTACAGAAAATACGTTAAGATCATTTTCGTACAGATACTGTTCATACATACGGGTACTATTCATACGGTCACTATTCATACGTACGGGTACTATTCATACCGGAAATACAGAATACAATCTGTAAAAGAGTACACCAGGTAAGTTCCCAGGAAAGAGTGGAGGGTCACACTGGACACACTTAAAAATCAGGTCTTTCCTTAGCCAGAACTTTCCTAGACATGTATTCTCCACAGATTATATTCTATTTCGGTAATCAGAGAATCAAAATAACAGCTAACGACAGTTTTTCTGATGTGGAAGATCGGCCAAAGCCGCAACCACAGAGCATACTTAAGAAAATAACTTCTAAAATTTGAAAGACATAGAAAGGGCATAGTATCCTTACCTAAGCAAAAACGGAAAGGCCCAAAATCTCAGAAGCCTAGCGTCGGAGCAAGAGAAACTTAAGGAGGGAAGAAGAGAAGTTGAAGGTGTGAGTTTAGAAGTGAAATGGAAGGGCCTATTTATAGCAAAAGTCAAGGGTACTATTTGACACTATGCACTAATAAAATATTCAATTTACTATTCATGAAAACGACATTTCTAATAATGCAGTTACTGTGCACCTTACGCGTACGATGGAAAATTTTCGTTTATTTACTATTTAAAACTTTAAAGGGAAAACTATCCTTTCACCTTAAACCTTTAAGTTTCTTTTCAATTCAGTCCTTTCAATTTAGTCCCTGAGGGTATTTTTACACATAAAACGTCATTTTCTCCTACAAACTTCTTTCTAGTTTTCTCTTATAACCAAACCACATCTAGTATTTGACATTTTGATTGTATAAATGAACAGTACCATATACGTAAATAGTAACAGTAGTTTGAAAACACGCATTTATATTTTATTTTTCATGGGTATTACATATACTCTTGTCCGTAACGACTTAAAGAAGTGATACTAGTACGGAATCTAGGTGAGTGGAACGACCCCATTTTAATAGGATTTTAGCATTACTAGTGATAAAAAGTATGTCGTCGGACACTCCTAAGATTCATAGAGGTAAACTAGATTCAGAGTGGCAAATATAGGAAGATAATTAATCCAGAAATATGGATAAGACGAAACAAGTATTTCATGATGATGTGAAGTTTGAATTTTTTCAAAAATAGTTTAATTGTTATCTTGATTTGTCGTTTATAAACCTATAATATAGTTATATGCTATACCTGTTATGTGAATGAATATTACACTGTATTTCTAATTATGATATGAAACACTATACTATTGATTGTGATTGAGCGGGACAGTACCCCTCTCACGGCAAGGCGGAAAACCCGATTTAAATGGTGTCTTGACCAACGAGTATGGAGACAATGATTCCCTCAGTAGAGATATAGCCCGGATCGGTAACAGATTCGTGAGGAGCCCTAGCTAAGAGGATGAGATTGTGCGTCATGGAAAAAATATACAAAATTGATGAGCCGACCTATGTGCGCTCTCTGGGATATATTGCCATTGATGAGTACTAGTAACGTTTGTTGAATTGGATGAATTTTTATCTTCTAGTATGTAATTTCTAACTATGTCTATTGGTTGAGTTTAAGCCTTCGAGTATACTTGCATGACTGGTGATGTATTTGAATTTTATTAACCCGAAGCTGATTCATTCACTGAGTTTTAAAGCTCACACTCTCTGTGAAATCTTTTTGTTCAGATCAGCTTGCCGGTGAAGAATATCCGCTAGAAGAGTAGATCACTTTGAACCTTCCTGTTGTTGAGTAGGCCCCTCTTTTGTTGTAGATTATGTTGCTCCGTAATCATCTAGGACATCTAGGTTAAGGGTTTAGAATTTGACTTGTATTTCAGTATAATAATGTATTTTATATTGAGGATCTATTATTATATGCAAATCATCTTTATGATTTTCAAATAAGAAAATTTGATATATTTTCTTCGTATTTATTAAGCAATGATTATTTTGACAACATAGAGATAATAACTAAATAATTTTACTTATCGGTAGAATTTATCGAAAGGCTTACAGTGATGGAATATTCATCATGTGCCCAGAAAACGGGTTGTGACAAAATTAATATCAAAGCAAAGGTTGTTAGGTCTCCTAGTGATTGCAGAGTAAGGTGTCTTTAGTGGGCCCTTCCCTATTGTCGTGACTGCAGCACGACCATAGGACGAAGATCCACCAAAAGCCCTATAGAGTTTAAAATCCTTTTCTTTTATGTCTTACCCTTGAAGCATAATAGTGACGATACATATTATTTTTAATTGTAGAATAAGTTTAGATGGCACGAGGAAAATCAAATGCTTTCAGAATCCGTACAAGATTTGGTAGGGCCTTGATCCCTCTAGTTGCTCAGTCAGCAGATGCAAGGTTGGAGACACTTAACCGTGCAGGAAATAACCATGCACAAAATTGTCACATCCCAAAAATTGAGCATGTGAAAAGATACTACTCATTTGATATAATTCTCAAACATACGTTATATACATATATTCTGTAAGGTTTTACATTCAACCTTAATCATTCATTCCACACTACAGAATTATATTCATCTGATAAGCAAATATAGACATACATAGTCTGATATTTCTATCTCATCGCAAGCCTAGGAGACCTATAGAAAGTACAGAGCGTTTCTAATATCCACATTAATAAGTACTGGTGTCCCACCAGACAGAAATAGAGAATAATTCCAATGGGCTTCTATTCTTCAAATGGATACTCTTGTTCTTTGTTTTCTGTATCTGAAAAAAATAATCATAGGGAGTGTGAGTTTATTTAAAAACTCAGTAAGTAAATAACTGTACTATATAAAATATCAAAAGTACAAATACCACATTTACTCATAATTAATTATCTTATACATCGAGTAGTATGGGACTCTAACCCTTTCAAACTCATGAATAAGATTTCTTAGATATACAACGAGTAGTATGGGACTCTAACCCTTTCAAACTCGTGAATAAGATCTCATCGGTATACACCGAGTAGTATGGGACTTTAACCCTTTCAACTCGTGTATAGATTTCATAGATATGCACTGAGTAGTATGGGACTTTAACCCTTTCAAACTCGTGTATAAGATTTCTTAGATATACACCGAGTAGTATGGGACTTTAACCCTTTCAAACTCGTGTATAAGATTTCTTAGATATACACCGAGTAGTATGGGACTTTAACCCTTTCACACTCGTGTATTAGATCCCGTAGATCTTTACTCATTAATAAGATAGTGAGAATTCATCACATAGTACAATTGTCATGAAATAAATAATTTCTACATACTCTTATTTCTATTGATCATCATATACTCCCATATGAAAAATTAATTGCTTATTATCCAAATAATATTGTAAATGGGACTTATATTGTACTTTGACTAGTAATATCAAATTAGCTGAGCAAGGTTATTCACTCACCTTGATGTTTGTCCAAGTTTACCTTGTTCCACACTAGAATTTGTGTAGGAAAATTTCCTAGTAAAATATATTACAAGGAATCATAAGAAAGGAAACAAAATCACAAAAATACGTAAAATTTTCTGACTGCTACAGTAACGGGTTGCTACAGTACGGGTTGCTACAGTGTCGGTTCGCTACAGTAATGGTTCGCTACAGTGCCGGTTCGCTACAGTAACGTTGACTGCTACAGTACCGTTGACTGCCGACACTACAATACTGCTACAGTAACTCGAAGAAAATTTCCCGAAATCTGGTCGCTACAGTAACTCGAGTTTTGCAGAAATTTCTTACAAATTCATCCTTTCCTTTCTTGTTTCAAAACCAGAATTTCAACTCTTTTAACCGATTATAACTCAAATATAACTTCTAAAACAACTGAGATTCATGAATTATCATCAAAATCTTCAAGAACAAAACCTCCTCTAATCTTCCATATAAACTTAGATTTAAGGAAAATAATCGGATTAAAGCTTACCTTTGATCCTTACAAAGCTTTTGAACCGAACAAATAATCGAAACTCTGAAGATCAAGGAAAGGATTTGAGAAGAGAAATGAAGAAAGGAGAGAAAACTTCATCAGCTGCGGTTGCGTGAGAAAAGTGAGGGGTACTATTGAAACTTTATATTAAATATTTCTAATGGGTTATTCAATAACCCATGGGTATCCATAACCCAACATCCAAACCCATCCAGTCAATTTACAATAAATGGATTAATTGACCATTCTGAAACCACTTTTCCATGAATTTCACCATTCTTAGAATATATCCCTCATTGTGCAAATATTTAGTCCAGTCATTTAACTCAATTTTCATAAATAATATTCAAAGAGAACAATTAAATATGAAAATTAAAAATGACCAAAATAAATAACTAAAGTAACGTTGTAGAATTCTAAAATACTCTTAAGCGAATTATATTCTGAAATTAACGGGTATTACAAAAATAGAGAGATACCCACTAAAAACCCTAGAAGAGGAGGTAGAGTACCACCACAAATCGACGCAGTTGTGGTAATGCAAGTTTCAGCCGCAATGCAGAACAAGGTTAATGGGCTGAAGGAACTCCTAATGGGACAGTCATCTGAAGATGGCTCATAGGCATCAGGACATGCTACAAGAGTGCAAGAGACAGACCAGATGCCACCCCCACCCCTCCTCAAGATTGGGTAGGGACAGAGGTTAAGATCTCAAAATTTATGAAGCTGAAATCGCCAACCTTTGCATGAGATGTTAATGAAGACTCACAGTATTTTCTAGATGACTGTGCGAAAATCTTTGACACTTTGGAATGCCCTGAACCTCGAAGAATGACACTTGTTACCTTTCAAGTAAGAGGTAAGGTGGATCGCTGGTGGCGAACATGGAAGAAGGGCATGGCCAGAAATGCCCCACCCCTCAAATGGAAGGACTTTAAGAAAATTTTTCCAGAATAATTTATTCCATAAAGCATACGAGAAGCGAAAATGAACCAGTTTGAGACACTCCGACAAGGAGCACAAACTGTCGATGAATATGATAATCTATTCGTAGAGTTGTTCAAATATGCTACTCACATAGTCCTAGATGAAAAAGAAATGATTTGACGTTTCGTTACAGGCCTTCGAGATTCCCTATTTTTGAGGGTGGGATCACGGATACAAGACTTTTCATCTTATACAGAGGTTGTCGACATCGCCCGTATGATGGAAGAAAGAGATATGTGTAATGAAAAATCGAATAATAAAAGAAAAAGGAAACAAGATGAGAAATCACACGGTCATGGAGGAAGTTTTGCACCTACTAAAATTGCTAGACATGTAACATCTACCACCAGTGCACCACAACGTCAACAAAGTAGTACAGGGGGTCAACAAAGGTCCTGGTGCCCTAAGTGTGAAAGAAACCACTTCGAAGTTTGTCTTGCCAACAACAACACTAAGGTCTGTTTCCAATGTGGTCAACAAGGTCACTTCAAAAGAGATTGCCCACAACTCTACACGAGATCCAGACAAGGATCAGTACGCCTTAATCAATCGGAGACGATCGTTGCCAACAGAGCCCCTGTAACAGTAGGAGGCAATGGAATCAGAAGAGGTGCTGGCAGAGGACAAGGTGGTTGAGGTCAAGCTTCAGCAGGCTGAGGGACCGCTCAAGTATTCGCCTTAACCCAATAAGATGCTCAGGCATCTAATACGGTGGTAGCAGGTACCCTTTTGATTGAATCAAACTTTACACATGTTTTGTTTGACTATAGCTCTACGCATTCCTATATGTCACCATTCTTTGCTAAGAACTTTAAGCAAAAAGTTATTAAATTAGAATGTCCATTCTTAGTAACTACGCCTACCGGAGGCACCCTGCTAATAGAATGAGGCTACTTGACTTGTAAGGTGAAAGTCAGAGAAATAAATACAACAACAGACCTAATGTTGTTAGATATGACAGACTTCGATGTCATCTTAGGCATGGATTGGCTGGCATCTTGTCATGCCACCCTAGGTTGCTATAATAAGATAGTTAAGTTTAATATTTCGAGGGAACCCTCCTTCGTATTTCATAGTGAACGGAGTGAGATTCCTGAAAATTTTATATCCTTAATGTGTGCTCAACGTTTATTGCAAAAGGGCTGTCAAGGATACTTGACATTTGTTAAAGATATTAAGAAAGAAGAACTAAAAGTGGAAGATGTTCCATTGATTCAGGAGTTTGTAGACGTCTTCCCGGATGATCTACCAGGTGTACCCCCAGATCAAGAGATTGAGTTTCAGATAGAGTTAGCTCCAGGGACTCGCCCAATCTCTATACCCCCTTATAGGATGGCGCCAACAGAACTAAAAGAGCTAAAGGCTTAGTTACAGGACCTGCTAGACAAAGACTTTATATGACCAAGTTATTCACCTTGGGGAGCTCCTATTCTGTTTGTGAAAAAAAAGGACGGATCGATGAGACTATGCATAGATTACAAGCAACTGAATAAAATAACTATAAAAAATAAATACATGTTGCCTTGTATCGATGACCTCTTCGATCAACTTCAAGGAGCTAAGTATTTTTCAAAATTGACTTAAGGTCTGGTTATCACCAACTTAAGATCAAGGAGGAAGATGTGCCTAAAACAGCCTTCCATACCAGATATGGGCACTACAAGTTCTTGGTAATGTCGTTTGGACTAACGAATGCACCAGCTGCTTTCATGGATTAATGAATAGGATTTTTAAACCCTTCTTAGACAAATTCATTATTGTCTTTATAGACAATATCCTCGTGTATTCAAAGAATTCAAAAGAGCATGAACAACACCTTCGTGTTGTATTGCAGACATTGAGGAATCATCAATTATACGACAAATTCTCTAAATGAGAGTTTTGGATTGATCGCATGACTTTTTTGGGACATGTGATCTCCAAAGATAGCATCCAAGTAGACCCAAGCAAAGTAGAAGCGGTCAAAATGTGGCCTAGACCCACCTCCATCACAGAAATTCATAGCTTCTTAGGATTGGCAGGATATTATCGTCGTTTCATCCAAGATTTTTCCCAGTAAGTCGCCCCTCTCACACGACTAACTAGGAAAGGAGTAAAGTACCAGTGGGATGACGTTTGTGAAGAAAGCTTCCAAGAACTCAAGAAAAGGTTAATCTCTACACTTGTATTGGTATTATCCTTAGGACATGGAGGTTTTACAGTATAATGTGATGCATCGAGAGTGGAATTAAGACGTGTCCTCATGCAGCATGGCCAGGTAGTGGCATATGCATCGAGACAACTTAAGAAATATGAACAAAACTACCCTACCCATGATCTGGAGATGGCATCAGTAGTTTTCACGCTAAAGATATGACGACATTATCTATACGGAGAAACCTGCAAAATCTACACTGACCATAAGAGTCTAAAATATATTTTCGACCAGAAGGACTTGAACCTGATACAGAGGAGATGGGTAAAATTACTAAAAGGTTATGATTGCAACATTCTTTACCACTTAGGCAAAGCAAACGTAGTAGTAGATGCTTTAAGTCGAAAATCTATGGGTAGTTTAGCCCATATAGGAGTGACAAGAAAATTATTGATCCAAGAACTACAGGAGTTGAGAACAAAAGGTGCTACTCTCGAGATTATATAGACAAGATCATTTTTAGCCTATATTAGAGCCAGATCTTCCCTTGTAGACCAGATACGGGTATCCCAGATGAAGGATCTGAGCTTGTCTAAATTATAGATAAGGTGAAGAATGGTGAAGTGAATAGTTTCACACTCGACAATGCAGGAGCCTTGCATTTTAAACATCGGTTGTGCATACCAAATGTTGGAACTCTTAGACAAGACATCATGGAGTAAGGCCATAGTGCTGCATATGCTGTATATCTAGGAGCTACCCAGATGTATCAGGATCTGAAACAGATTTACTGGTGGAAAGGAATAAAACGAGACGTAGCAAATTTTGTATCTCGTTGTTTAACTTGTCAATAGGTTAAGGCCGAGCATCTAAAGCTGGGAGGCTTGTTATAGTAATTGGAGATTCCTGAATGGAAATGGGAATGAGTGACGATGGACTTTGTTGTTGGTCTACCTTGCTCCATAGGAGGCTATGACTCAGTATGGGTCATTGTTGACCGGTTAACCAAGTCAACTCACTTCATTCCAGTCAAAACCACTTATGGTGTGGCGACGTTGGCACAATTATATATTAAAGAAATAGTGAAGCTGCATGGAGTACCCATATCTATCATTTTTTATAGAGGTCTTCAATTTACCTCTCGTTTCTGGATGAGTTTTCAAGAGGCATTAGGTACTCGAGTGAACCTTAGTACTGCTTTTCATCCACAGACAGACGGGCAGTCAGAGCAAACAATTCAGATGCTAGAGGACATGTTACGAGCTTGTATCCTAGATTTCAGTGGTAGCTGGGAGAATCATTTGTATCTTGTGGAGTTTGCATATAACAACAGCTACCAAGCCACTATTGGGATGACACCCTATGAGGCCTTGTACGGGAGACATTACAAATCTCCGATCGGTTGGTTCGAGGTGGGTAAAGCGAAAGCATTAGGACTCGACTTAGCCAGGATGCCCTAACCAAAGTTAAGACAATACATGATAGGATGCGAGTAGCTCAAAGTAGACAAAAGTCATACGCCGACCACAGATGACGTGATTTGGAGTTCTCAGTCGGCAATATGGTATTCCTAAAAGTCTCTCCAATGAAAGGTGTGTTGAGATTTAGAAGGAAAGGAAAGTTGAGTCCTAGGTACATCGAGCCTTATGAAATTTTAGAACGAGTAGGAAAAGTGGCTAATCGGCTCGCCCTACCAATGGAACTGGAAGGAATCCACCTTGTTTTTCACGTATCCATGTTGAGGAAGTACCTTCCTGATCCTTCTCACATACTTCACCCTTTTCACAATGATTCTATCATAGTAGATGAAAACTTGTCATACGAGGAGATACTGGTGGCTATCCTTTATAGTCAAGTAAAGAAATTCCGATCTAAGGAGATTCCATCGGTCAAGGTGTTGTGGAGGATTCAGACTCACGAAGAAGCCACATGGGAAGCCGAGGCCGCCATGCGTTCTAGATATCTACATCTTTTCGCGACTTAAGGTAATTTAAATTCGATGGACCGAATTTCTTAAAGGGGGTGATAATATAATACCCATGAAAAAAAATAAAATATAAATGCCTGTTTGCGAACTACGGTTACTATTTTAGTATACGGTACTATTTATCTGTATAATACTATTTACGTATACGGTACTGTTCACTTATACAATTGAAATGTCAAGTATTAGATGTGGTTTAGTCATAAGAGAAAACTAGAAAGAAGTTCGTAGGAGAAAATGACATTTTATGTGTGAAAATACCCTCAGGGACTAAAATAAAAGGACTGAATTGAAAAGAAACTTAAAAGTTTATGGTGAAAGGATAGTTTTTCCCTTAAGTTTTCAATAGTAAGCCACCTGCGACTTTTTTTGTGATTGCACAATAAACTAAATGATTAACGCGTGAATTATTTTATTAGAAATATCATTTTTATGAACAGTAAATTGAATATTTTATTAGCGCATAGTGTCAAATAGTACCATTGACTTTTTCTATAAATAGGCTCTTCTATTTTACTTCTAAACTCACACCTTTAACTTTTCTTCTATTCTCCTTAAGTTTCTCTTGCTCTGACGCTAGGCCTCTGAGATTTTGGGCCTTTCCTTTTCAGCTTAGGTAAGGATACTATGCCCTTTCTATGTCTTTCAAATTTTAGAAGTTATTTTCTTAAGTATGCTTTGTGGTTATGGTTTTGGCTAATCTTCCACATCAGAAAGACTGTCCTTAGCTGCCCATATGTTATTTTGATTCTCTGATTACTGAAATAGAATGTAAACTGTGAAGAATACATGTCTAAGAAAGTTTTGGCTAAGGAAAGACCTAGTTCTTAAGTGTGTCCATTGCGACTTTTCACTATTTCTTGGAAACTTACCTGGTGTACTTTTTTACAAATTGTATTCTCTATTTCTGGTATGAATAGTACTCGTATGTATGAATAGTGACCATACATATAAATAGTAACCGTATGTATAAACAGTATCCATACATATGAATAATAACCGTATGTATGAATAATATCTGTACAAAAACAATCCTAACTTGTTTTCTCTAATCTTTCATGAAAATCTTCGTAGCGGAACATTGAAATTCACCTGTGTACTCTTGCCCGTAACGACTTAAAGAAGTGATACTCGTATGGAATCTAGGTGAGTGGAACGACCCCGTTTTAATAGGATTTTAGCATTACTGGTGATAAAAAAGTATGTCGTAGGACACTCTCAAGATTTATAGAGGTAAACTAGATTCAGAGTGGCAAATCTAGGAAGATAATTAATCCAGAAGTATGGATAAGACAAAACAAGTATTTCACGATGATGTGAAGTTTGAATCTTTTCAAAAACAGTTTAATTGTTATCTTGATTTATGGTTTATAAACCTATAATATAGTTATATGCTATACTTGTTATATGAATGAATATTACACTGTACTTCTGATTATGATATGAAATACTATACTATTGATTATGATTGAGCAGAACAGTACCTCCTCTCACGGAAGGCGAAAAACCTAGTTTAAAGGGTGTCTTGACCAATGAGTGTGGAGACAACGATTCCATCAGTAGGGATATAGCCTGGATCCATAACAGATCCGTAAGGCGCCCTAGCTAAGAGGATGAGATTGTACGTCATGGCAGAAATAGACAAAATTGGTGAGCTGGCCTGTGTGCGCTCTTCGGGATATGTTGTCATTGATGAGTACTAGTAACGTTTGTTGAATTGGATGGATTTTTATCTTCTAGTATGTAATTTCTAACTATATCTATTGGTTGAGTTTGAGCCTTCAGGTATACTTGCATGACTGGTGATGTATTTGAATTTTATTAATATGAGGCCAATTCACTCACTAAGTTTTAAAGCTCACACTCTTTGTGAAATCTTTTTGTTCAGATCAGGTTGCCGGCGAAGAATATCTGCTAGAAGAGTGATCACTTTGGACCTTTTCGCTGTCTGGTAGGCCCCTATTTTGTTGCAGATTATGTTGCTCTGTAATCGTCTAGGACATCTAGATTAGGGGTTTGGAATTTGACTTGTATTTCAGTATAATAATGTATTTTATATTGAGGACCTATTATTATATGCAAATCATCTCTATAATTTTCAAATAAGAAAATTTGATATATTTTCTTCGTTTTTATTAAGGAATGATTATTTTGACAACATAGAGATAATAACTAAATAATTTTACTCGTCGATAAAATTTATCGATAGGCTTACAGTGATGGAATATTCATCATTGTACCGGTCATGTGTCCAGAAAATGGGTTATGACAGGAGTTTTTCCCAGTAGATTACAATTCCACTCAAGAAGACCAAAGTTATTCTAAACAATGGAAGCAACCTTTCTTTTTAAGTCATGTTTTGGGATAGGGCCAAAGACTTGGGTTCTTAGGGGTTTATTATTAGGCCAAGGCTGATTGCAAAGATCTAAATTATGTTATTATTGATACTTTTCAATTCATTCAAGTAAGTAAATGAAATTTATAACTTATTTTAAAGCAACTCCCCATTATTTATCCAGAAAAAATAATTATAAATTTACTTTGTTTATTATTTTTTGTCAATATATTTTGTATTTTTTTAAGTTTCAATAATCATTTAACTATTAATCTAAATAGTAAGATTAGGTAGGTCATATTAAATAAGGTTAAAATGGATAAATAGTCATAAACTATAATAGCCGTACGTAATTTTAGCTTGTTTACCAAAAGCTTGTGAATCATAACAGATGAAATTAATATTGTGTTGATTATAAGAGAAGTAGCACTGTCAATATGGACTGGGCTGGCCTGGCCCGTAACAAGCCCACCTTAAATGGGCATGGGTTCCAATGCCCAGGCTCGCCTGCAGGCTAAGCTAAAAAATCTTTTTTAAAAAAATATTTTAGTTAAATTTAAATTTTAATCACTAACTTCAATTATTGTGATATGAAAAAACCCTGGAGAATGCTTGAAAAGGAATTTCTTTTCCACTAAAATATAACTTGAAATGTTCTAATCAAGGAAGAAAAGAAGAAAAAAAAAGATCCAATCATTAATGTTTTTGTACAATATCCCTTCATTACCAAGTTATTGGTTTTGGTTTCCTCTCGCATAGTTCTTTCTTTTGTTGTTTAGGCTTTATGGACATGTGTGCCACTTACCCACCAACACTAATGCATTCAAGGAATTTTATTTTTTAGTATGTCTCTAGACAAAGAAATATATTTGAAATTTTTTACGCATCAGTCCAATTTTTTAAATTTTAAATAAAGAAATTGATTTTGTTAGTGTTATGTAATATATATATATATATATATATATATATATATATATATACACACACACACACATAAGATTGCAGATCCACTTACTAAAGGTTTACCACCTAGAGTTTTTTATGAGAAAGTAACTCATATGGATGTGGTAAAACCTTTAGATGTTTGAGTGTTTTGTAAAGTTTGTTATGTACATGATCAATATATATACATTTGTGATGTTTTTATATATTTATATGATTATGTGTTGTTCATATATAAATTTTGTGTGTGTGTGTGTGTGTGTGTGTGTGTGTGTGTGTGTGTGTGTGTGCTTGACAATTCTAAACATATGTATTTTGCTTTCTCATGCAGTTTAGCACAAGTAGTTTAACATAAAGTTGAAAAAATGTAGGAACTAGTTGAAAATAGACATGAATGAAGATATTTGACATGTAATTTTATGTTATACATCTAAAATAGATCTATGTCATTAGTAGTGTTAGTATTGTAATCATTGTTGGGTTTAGTTTCAATTTAACTGGTTACAAAACTTCTTTGGTAATGTGCTGATATAGTTAATGGACTAGATTGTTGTGATATATCTAATTAAATAATATATTATGCACAATAAGATTTATATATGTGTGTGATATATACATATACAATTTCAGAATCATATGTAGTCCAAATGGGATAATTGTTATCATTATGTATTTTATATATTAATAACAATTATTTGAGTGGACCAACATATTAAACATTGTACATGTGTACATATTTTTTTGGGACATATATAAAGTGTTATTTATAATTAGGTCATATTAAGATCTTAGAAAGTGTATATTTGAGGGACTTATTTGATATATTTTATAAGTTGGTTTGAGGTGTTAGTGTAAATACCCGACTCTAATTATTCAGAAATTGTATGTTTGATGTATTTTACACTTAACATCGCCAATAAAAGACAACAACAAGACTCAGAGTGAGGGTCTGCAATGGTGACTGAATGAGTGAGATGCAAGGGATCGACAATGGTAAGAAAGGGGTGAGATTGAGAGTGAGACGTGAAGGAGAAGACAACGAGAATGAGGTGTGACTCACGTGAGGGAGACAATAGTGAGAGAGGGGCGAGACTGAGAGTGAGGCATGAAGGAGACAACAGTGAGAGTGAAGCGTGAGGGAGACGATGGTGAAAGAAAGCTGAATCAGATTTAGGAGCACAACAGTGAAAGTGACAAAGCACGAAGACGAGAGAGAGGGATTGAATTAGATGAGAATCATAATCAGATTTAGTATATGTTTGGTTAAGTGTTTCCAAGACCACGTTCATCATTCAACACTGCAAACCACATTAGCCATGAATTTCAATCTGTTTGACCCTGCATTGCATTATTACTATAACCATGTTTGCATTTCCAAACACTATTTAAACCCGCTGCAGGTTTATAGAGCTTCTCTAGCAAATAAAAACCACCTTTGACCACCAATTCCTATATTGTCCTTCATTTCCCATTACATTATTTTCATTGCATTTTTTATTCATTTCACTCTATGTGTTGTCTCCTGCTATTTGTGAGTGTTGTCCCTCACCATTCACAGTGTCTGAACCTTGTTTGCTGTTGTGTGGCTTCAAGCTTATTTGCTGCTATGTCACTTTGCTCTTCACCATGGTCGTGCCTTGCCATTGATTTGTGGTGGTGCCTTTTCCTTTAGCTTAGGGTGAATTTTCGGGCCTTTTTCGCGTTTGAGGTATATTGATTCCTCTTCATTGAGCATGCTCTGTTCTCCCCTATTCTTAGTGTCACATGAGAGTTGGCACACAATTGGCTCTGTTGTGGCGCTTTGCTTTGTTTTTCGGTGTGATGTGGCGGCAAAGAGGTGTTCACGACCACTAAGGTTTGTGGAAAGTGTGTACCGACATCCTTGGAGGCATGAAAACCCGAGAAAAGATTGATTGAGCGAAATGTGTGTGTGTGTGTGTGAGAGAGAGAGAGAGTGAGTGAGTGAGAGAGAGGAAGAAAGGAAGAAGACGAAAAAAAGGATGAAGGAAACCTGGTGGTTGATGTTAGTTTTGGCTAAAATTATAGTTTTAAGCCCAATTTTTTTAAAAAATTACACTTTGGCCCAAAATTTGAAACTCCTTTTCATTTTAGTTGCAATTCATTTTTTATGTTGGTCCCTCTGACTTAGTTTTGTTGCTTTAAGATCCTTATAATATTTTACTAGCTTTGCATGTTTGCTTGACCCATGCATTTATATTTTCTTTCACTTTAGTCCTCATGATATTTAAATAATTGAGAATTTAACCAGTAAATAGTGATTAATTATATATTACACATATTATTGGTGCTTCTTAGTTAATTTTAGTCATTCATTAAAAAATTCAATTAATTAGTGAGAATGGACTATTGGATTTTTTTTCTTTTTGCAATTAAGTTCCTTTTTTTTTGTGTATGATTTGCACATTGGTCATCACTAATTTATCATATTTTCTCTAACAATCCACAAATAGTTAAAAATGAGTAATTAGTGATTAATTAAAAATTCAATTAGTAATTACAAAATTAAAACTTAATTATTAGTTTAGTAATAATTCAGTTTGTAATTAGCAATTTAATAATACTATAATTAGAATTACGATTAGTTAAAAATGTTTAAATTAAAATATTAACAGAAAAATAAAAAATAAGTGCATTTTGTTAAAACATTAATATAATTCATTATTAAAAAATTAATTATAAATTCTATGTCTTTTATTGTAATTACACTTCTAAAGCCCCATTTGTAAAGCAACATCTAAATATAAATCACGTTCATAGTCTACTCTAAACTATGTTTGTCCAACTATTTTTGAAATATAAATCACTTTTCGCAAACTATGGTTTGCCCAAACCACGTAAGCCCAATGGTTTTCCAAACATATACTTACAGATGAAGCATAGCGGGAGAGGGTGATTTGGGATTGGGGATTAGTTTCTTTTTATTAAATTAATTTAAATTATAAAATTATTAATATATTCCTAAATAAATATTATATATATAAAGGCATTTTAGTAAATTTAGTAAAATTTCTAAAATGTCATTCGAGGATCGTGACGAAGACCCCTCGAGATGGTTAGTGCGATCATTGTCCTCATCCTTGTCCTCGAAATGCAATCGAAAAATTTCTTTCCTCCATTTTTGTCTCCACAGAAAAAAAAAAATTTTTTCCCGCTCGCAGGACCTTGTGGAAATCCCTGAATTCAACTCTCCATTGCCATCCCTACTTGCATAGTTACCAGAAGAAGGTGTTTCAATTAATTGAATCTTCATTGAAGATCTATATGATAAGTCAAGCCCATTGTATACAAAGAGGGCTTCAATTGTTGAAAATGTGTGGTAATGTTGGATATTGAATGCGACACCCTGATTTCGAAGATGTTTTAGCATTTCTTCATGGCAGTAATACCAGAGAGTGTTTTTTCATCCATGGAGATTATTGTAACTGTCACATCCCAAATTCTTACATTTATTGAATATAGGCAAATTAGTCTATATCAAATATATATATATATATATATATATATATATATATATATATGCTTTTCCAAAAAATTAGAGATTGGAGAAAATCATATGAAACTTTAGAAATAATTTTTGGTGATAAATAAAATTTTTCCATTTATACCAAGGACCTATTTGTAAATACAAAAATTTATGAATGGCCTATCTAGAATTTTAGCTATACAAAATTTGATGGAAATAGACACGTTGGAGACCATGCAATGGTTACATATTTTCTTCCTCATCCGAATCATAGCATTGAACCAACAAGAAGAGGGGCCACTTCATTTTTTTTTCTTTTCTTCTTTTCTCTTTCTCTTTCTCCTTGAGTGCTTGCCTTCACGTGCTTAAGAGTTTGGCCAGCTTTTCTCCTTATTACAGGAGGAATATACCATCATGTGAGGGCAGAAAGCGGTGCAACTGAAAAAGAAAGGATAGGAATATAAGAAAAAGGGGATTGGGAATGAAGAGAACACTTAAGGCATGGAAAGCTTGGCTATATCTTCTTGGACAGCAACACAAAGCTTTATGCAGTAGAATCTCATCCAGTACAAGCCATGGTAGTCACGTGAGGATGCTGCAAAGTGAACCTGTGGAAAGCAAGGTGACTTGTCTTCAAGATGTGTAGCCACGGACTCCTTCAAGAGCACCCATTGCACTTCCATTTTCTTTTCTTTTCTTTCCTTCCTTTGCAGAATTAAGACAACACCTCGGCCAGCACCCTTTCACATGAATAAAGGTCTCTCTTTCCTTAGATAAAATTAGAGGGAACTCGAGAATATGAGGGGCACTGTACAACACGTAAGCTGAGCATATGTGAAATGAATAAAAGAGGTTTATAGGGAATAGGCAATCTGACTTTCTCTTTATGCTGGGCAGCCACGTGAATCACCGTATATGCTAAAAAAATAAGAGACACTTTGGATAAAACATCAAGCTTAGCTTCGTCTTTTGCTGTCCCATATGATGAACCTGAGAATATGAAAGATAAAACACACATGGGCTGTTATGCAGTGCACAAAACCGAGAGAGAGAGAAAATTCTGGGCAATCTTCGTGAGCTGAAACCGAGAGAGAGAAGCTGTTTCCCTTGAGTTGCTTGCCACGTAAGGGACCCTTAGGATATAAACTAAGGTCTGTAGCTCCACTTTCTACTATCCTAACAAGAGAACCCGAGAGAGAGAAGTGTTTTCTGCATAAACCAAGAGATATAGAGTAAGAGAGCTCTAAACCAGAAAATTTTCTTGAGATTTTAGAGAATCACCCTTGGGCAACTTTGGTGCTAACCAAAGGACCATCTTAGCAATGGATTTGAGGTCCTAAATACACATTCACAGCAGCAAAAAGAGTAACAAGAAAGTGCAGAAAAATTTGGAGAGAAAGTAAGCTCGGAAATCTTGGGTAAGCTCTAAATCCTTTTTTTTAGTCTCACTTTTGTTTAAGAAATGATTAAACATGTCTTAGAGAGTCCCTAGATGAGTTTAGGAGAGCCATGCAGCAAGAAGAATGGAAAAACATGGAGTTTAGAGGTATGCATCCATGACAGGGACTAAACTGAATAAAATCAAAAGTTTGTAGGAATAGCTATAATTTCGAAACAAGATATATTTGTGACCTATGGACTTAGATGAAACTAAGTATGGTCTTAGATCATGAAAAAGATAAGGGAAAAATAATTATTGAGGACCTAAGTGAATGAAATGAAAAGTTGGAAGGAAAGAGTAAAAATTCTGAAAATGTCCAGATTGAATATATATGGGATTTTAGTTAAAATTTGATGGAATTTACCAAATTTTGAAGGTTATTTATATGGTTAAAGTTCACATTAAGGACCAAAGTGAATTAATTCAAAGTTGTTGAGGAAAAAGGAAATAGGGTGGAATTTGAGAAATAAATTAGAAGAAATTTTAGCTGATTATAATTTTTGAATTTGGGACTATAAATGAGATTATAGACATTACGTAATTAATTTTTGAGGCACAAGATTTAATTAATTATGAAATAGTAATTTTAATCTATTCCTTATTAGGATATTTTTTTTAGCTAATTATATTTATTTAAATTGGGGATTAGAAATAAGATTGCGAATAATACATAATTAATATTTAGTGCACAGAAATTTCATTTAAAAATGGAATAGTATTTTTTAAATATTCTATATTAGGATTTTAATAGCTAATTTATTTTATCAGCACCTTGGAATAATTTCGAGTGGAATCGGTACGAGACGATAAATTCAGGTAGCCAGTTACATTTCATAAAAGCGCTGTTCATATATTTTGAAATTATTTTATACTGAAAATGATTTAATTATGAATTATGTGATGAAAATGATTTATTGATGAATTATGTGATATTCAACTCTATGCATTGTTATGTATGTATATGTATTATTATGATACTCATGTGCTAAGGCAGTGTACGTCAAGCATCTGGGGTACGACGGTACGCGCCAGTATAAGACTTGCCATGGTTAGGGCGGAAGCAGCTATGCATGACAATGCTAGTGTCAGTCTTGCTGACCTTTGGGCCACAGGGTATAATCAAACCCTGGTGGTAGGCACTGAGAATAGTGATGACCCTTGGCACCACTTGAGGTGAAACAGACTCTTGTGGTATTAAGACCTAGGGATAATCTCTGCATGACAGTGGCATAGATGAGTTGAACTGAATTATGAATGGTGTCATGAACTTGCTTTTATGACTGGGAATGGTTCTTGTTTTCAAGATTAACTACTGGCTACTGAGATTTCTATGTCTCATGATTTTGTACTGTATTAACCATTTCCAGGTGCAAACCAAAATGGGAATAGCGGGGTTGCAACAGGGAGTCAGTAGCTGTAGCCTAGATTTTATAGTTTTTGTAAAATAATCAAGACTTAATCTCCAGTGATATGTATATATGTCGAAATGACGGTGATGTTAATGGCTCCTAGTTGCCTTTAATTATGGACTTGAGATCTTTGAAATTTAAGGTTTGAGAATTGCCATAATTATTCACTAAGGAACCTTATCTTAAAAATCTTTTATCCTGGAGATAGTTTTATGAAAATTTTGAGGTGTTACAGTAACCATTGTTATAGAAATATTTGTGGACTTATACTATGTTTAGCAAAAATAGCTGATAAGCTAGTTAAAAATTTATGAGCTAATTTTTAGTAGCTTATTGAATTAGAAGTATTTGGTAAAAGTAGTTATTGAATTAGCTGATAGATGTAAAATGACATAAAAAGACATATATTTTATAATCTCAAAATAATAAAAATAAACATATCATTTTTTAATTAAATTAATTTAAATTATTGTATATAAAATTAATTAATATATATATATATATATATATATTTTTTTTCTTTTCATTATATATATATAGAGGACAAATGCCACAGAGAAACAAAAGGGCCATGTATATGAGACAAATGATATAATGAGAATTTTCATACAATAACAAGGGTAAAAATAGAAGCAAAATATAAAAGCTATAAGCTACTCAAAATAGTGTTTCAGAATAAGCTATAAGCTATTGAAATAAGCATATTTATCAAACATTTTTAACAAACTTATAAGTTAGTCAAATAAGCTATAAGTTAACATTTTAGTATTGTCAAACACAACCCTAGTTTCTCCAATCTTGGCCAGTGTGAAGAAAGACAATGAGGACGTTCTTGCTTAAAAATTAGATGAAAGAGTCCTTGAAAGTTGTGTGACTAAGCTCAAACCCTATATATTGAATAAAGATTAGCCATTTATCCCTCTCCTAGTTGTCCGATCTTTGGATCGGACGACCAAGAAAGGGACAAGCTTATATCACGTGGGTTGTTGGATTGAAGAGATCCAACGCCAAGATAAAGATCAAACAGTTAGGAGAGGGACAAGCTTCTGTCACATGGGCTGTTGGATTGAAGAGATCCAACGCCAAGATCATGCCAATATCTCCCTCCAATCAATGATCGACACATACTTCCATGCCATTTGCTCCATGTCTTGACTCAAAATCGGTTCCGGATCTGATTCGACTCTTTTTCTTCCATGGTAGATTGAGCTTTCTTCTGTCAGCTTCTTCGTCTCCAACTTCCCTTCCAAACCCAAAAACCCTTCCTCAATCTTCCCTTTGTCCTCCCATTGATTCACTCCTCTGATCTTGCTCTCTCTTTTCAACAACATTCACTCTGTTTTCCTCCTTTTCTTAATCATTAGCTGGGTGAATGAGTCAAAACAAAAATGAAGAAGAAGAGTTTCTTAGAAATTTGGAACAAATTTCACCCAAAAAAATTGAAAAGAAATTTCATAACCAAATTTCACAAACAAATTTATGAGAAAACTGGATACAAAGAAAGGGAAGAAGCAAGCTGGATGTAATACCCGCCAATTTTGGGATCACGTGATTGGCGGTATTACAGTATTAATAACTTTAATTGTCATTATGTAATTGCATTATTTTAGTGACATTGTTTTTAATACATTATTTTAATGAAATTAATTTTAGTCAATTTAGTTCTCCATAATTATTTTATTCTTTTGAATATTATTTATGGGAATTGAGTTAAATGGTTGACTGAGTATTTTATTACGAGTAGCATTTTCTAAATATTGAGAAAGACAAGAGAAAGAGAAAATTTAGTGGAATTAATATAATTATTGAGAAATAATTATATCGGGATTATTCGAGTTTCGAGCATCTGGGTATGAGTACCTATAGGTCACCTATTGACCCACCACCTCCTTTATACTCTTCTCTCTTTCTTTCCTTCTTTATTTCTCACAAACAAGGAAGGCACAGAGGTAGGGAGGAGGAAGTTTCTCTCTGGATTTCATCCTCCAATCTTCCTTCCCTTCCGATTAATCTTTTGTTTCCCGATTCTCTAGAGTTGCTGGAGCTTGAGGTAAGCTTCCTCTTCCTCTTTTTTTTTCCTTTTCCTCCATTGTTGCCATTAATGGAGAAAAATGGGTTTTTCTTAGGTTTTGCTGCAATACCAGTTTTCTTTGCTTCTTTCTCTTGCTTCTTGGTTGAGGGTGCTGGAAAGGATTGTTTTGAGGAAAGAGTTAACTCTATGGCATTGTTGTTGTATAAAAACCCACTTATAGGTAATTTTTGTAAAATTGGGAGAAATCATGAATCAACTCTCTCCTTACTTTAATAATTGATTTCTAACCCTTCTAAAGGTCCTAAAGACCATATTTGAAGCTTAGAAATAAGTACGAGAAGTAAGAGATGAAAAGAGAATTTTTGGAGATTTTGGAAGCCATTTTCGTGCTTCCCTGTTGTGCAGAACTCGAGTTGCCCACTAAAAAGTGTGATTCAGACATTCTGGTGCTCAGGTGCCTTGAAGACAATTTCGAGTTAGGTCTTCTAGCGCCCAGGCGCCATCTGGGTAGAGGACAAGACCTTCTTGGTGAGGCTCTAGGGTGCCTAGGCACCCTGGGGGCAGAGAGGAATTGAGTTATTTTCAAGGGAAAATGGGGGTTTTGGTTCTAAAAGGTTTTGGTTCAGTTTTAGGTGGTTCCGGAAGATTCGTTGCTTAAGTTTCTCGGACATCTTCCACGGTAAATCCTTGACGGCATCGAGGTGAGTGAGTGACCTTGCTACTTGTTTTTATTAAAAATGACTCAAGTATAATATAAATCTCACTCACACCACAAATAAATTTAAATTCATTAAATTCTCTAGTTAGTAGTATTAACTAAATTAGGGAATTTTCTTGTGATATTAAGGGTTCTTTTATGAATTGTGTTAGCCCTAATGTATTATGCTATAAGTTTTGATGATGACAAATATATGGGAATGATTTAATCTTCTTGACCCAAATGAATGATTTAATCTTCTTGGCCCAAATGAATGATTTAATCTTCTTGGCCCAATGTATGATTTAATCTTTCTTAGCCCAAATAGTATGATTTAGTCTTCTTGACCCAAATGAATGAGTTAATCTTCTTGGCCCAAATGTATGATTTAATATTCTTGATCCAAATACATGATTCAATCTTTCTTGGCCCAAATATATTTAATGCTTTATATATTTAAATATAGTAGTATAAATTGATTTTTGATAAAGTTTATTGGGTGTTTTAATTTGAAAAAGAATGCTTTTTACTGTAGCACTTTTGAAAAAGAAATTTGATTGTTGAAAAAGTATGATAAAGTTTATTGGTTGTTGTAATAAACTTTGAAAAAGAATACTTTTTACTGTAGTAAATTTGAAAAAGAATATTGATTGTTGAAAAAGGTTGATAAAGTTTTTTGATTGTAGTAGAAAGGTTGAAAAATGATGATGAAGCTTACTGTAGCAATTTTGACTAAAGCAGTCACTGTAGCAGCAAGGTTTCACTATATAAAGGGGACTTCACAACACCATTTGTAATCAAGCTTCAATTATTCATTTCTCATATTATCTTGAGTTCATTCTCTCTAAATTGCTAGAGAAATATTCTGAGCTTAATTTCTGCGTTATCTACACTTTGAGAGTGTTTACCATTATTTTCCTTAAGCCTTTAAATTTAGTTTCTCAAGGATTGGTTCCTTGAGTTAGTGTTTGAGAGAAAACACGTTGTAAGGGGTAGAGACACCCTTGAGGGAGAAAAGTATGTTGTAGTGGTTTGCAAGTACCCGGATTAAACTTGCAATTATAGTGGAAATACTCAAGTGGTCTCTTGAGGACTGGATGTAGGCTTGGGATTAGCCGAACCAGTATAAATCTCCGAGTTTGCTTTCTCTATCCCTACTCTATTTACATTTGAAGTTAATTAATTAATGCTTTGCGTTTATATTTGATTTCTACCTCAAGTATTAATTAATTTGTGTAGATTTATATTTGCTCCTTAATTCCTTGCACTATAAAATTATTCATCTTGATAAACATTTTGATTTTCTGAATTAAATTATTATCTTTAACATTATCTAATTTCAGAAAATCATTTTAACTTCCAATTAAGTTTTGTGAAAATTTTTATAAAACTCAATTCACCCCCCCTCTTGGGATCCAACCATTTCTTTCAATTGGTATCAGAGCTTGGGCTCTTGTTTAAAGACTTAACCGTCTAAGAGTTAGCATGGTTGGATATAGTGATTGGTTTATTTCTAAAAATTGTTCTTTCACAGAACCTCCAATTTTTGATGCTAATCATTTTCAATATTGGAAGTATGAAATGAAAATGTTTTTAATTTCAGTAGACCATAAACTCTGGGATGTTATAGAAAATGGTTCTTGTATGCCTGTCAAGGAAGAACAAGGAAAATGCATTCCAAAACTTAAGAGTGAATGGAATGATACTGAAAGAAGTTTAATGCAACTCAATGCTAAGGCAAAATTGATTATTTCTTGTGCATTGAGTCAAGATGAATTTTTCAAAATCTCCAATTGTGCAACTGCAAAAGAAATGTGGGAAATTCTTGAAGTTGCACATGAGGAAGATCTTATTGCTGAGGAATTAAGGTATAGAAGTTTCATTAATGAACTTGAAATTACTCAAATGAACAATTGCAAAACCATTAATGAGATACAACTTGTGCTTAATCAATTGCAAGCTCTTGGTGTTGAACTTACAGGAAAATCTCAAATCACCAAGGTGGCAGACGAAGAAGAAAAAGGAGAAAAAGAGAAACCACAACCAAAAGGTGAATCATCAAAGAAAGCTTACCTATCTTCCATTTGGGGAAATAGCAATTCTGATAAGCAGAACACAAATGAAGAAGCCAACACTTGTCTTGTGGCCAGAGATAAAGATGAGGTAAATTCATTTGACTACTCTTTTGAAGAATTACAAGATGCCTTTGATGATTTACATGAAGAATCTCTTATACTTGCAAAGAAACTAAATGTTTTAAAACAGAAAAACTCTTCTCTTGAAAATGAGTTGGAAACATTGAAAAATGAATTTTTTATTTCCAAGGAAGAGAATTTTGTTTTTGAAAATCAAAACAAAACTTTGCAAGAAGAGAATTTGATTTTAAAAGCAAATATCTCTACCAACAAAAATTGCTTTTGTACCAAGTGTGATTCTTTGAAAAAGGAAAATAATAATCTTAAAAACACACTTGCAAAATTTTCTCAAGGTAGAGAAATTTTAAATACCTCAGTTTTGAAACAAAGAAGAAGGTTTAACAAAGTTGGTCTTGTTTCTAAAAGGAAATCAAACCAAAAGCATTCTAAAAACTTCTTTGTTTCTGTAAAGATGTCAAATAGTCCAACTTGCACTTGTTTTTATTGTGGACTGAAAGGACACAAATCTTACTCATGCTTTTATAAGAAAAATCTTGTTCATGGAGTAAAAATGAAATGGGTTCAAAAAGGAACTCATGACCCAGGCGGACCCAAAGAAATTTGGGTACCAAAAACAAAAGATTAATTTGTAGATTCACCTCGAAGCAAGGAGCGGAAATGACATTTTAATGGCTACATCATTTAAACTCCACTCTTGCATCAAAAGGAGGCAATGGATAAGTAAACATATAAGCTGGAATGCATTGTAAGAATTTTGACTGATATGTTTACTGCTCTCTAATGCTTTTGTCTGTTGTCTAATATGTCTTACATCTATCCTTGATATTCATGCATGCTATATCTGAAAACAATTCTTATGTGTGTGACCTATAGATTCAAATTTTGTTTTGAACCAATATCTTTCTTCTAAATACTGCTCAAACTCTCCTTTTTGCCGCATCATGAAAACTTTCGTCCATCACATGCATATTTCTTTTGCTTTCACAATAATAAGATTACTCTTGCCTATAGTATTTATCCTTATTGTAATCTTATTCAAATATTTTCAACAAAATCAAATATATTGCAAAATTGCATTTCATGGAAGCATAGCACTTTTATTAATATGGCATATCTTGAACATAATGTTACTCCTAGTGCTCGAGATTTATTTGAACATTACTGATTTGAACATCAAAGTGCTCCACCAAAAGTGTTTTGCAGGAGTTAATCCTCTAAAGCACATTCTTTCCTCTGCTCTCCGAAATCAGTAAGATTTATAGTTTTGAAGTTGATTGGTCGACCAACGCTCCTATCAGTAGTCGACCAACGAAGTCTACATTGAACCAATGCTTGATAGATCTTGCAAATAATCAATCAATTAAGATCATTAAAATTGCAAGAAGACAGGATCAAAAGAAGAACAATGAGCAAAACAAGGATATCAAAATCTTGAACAGGAATTTCAAGAAGCAACAAAAGTTTGCCAAAATTGATGAGTATCTCTATCCTTTACTTCTTCATTATTTAATTGAATGATACTCCTTGATCTCAATTGAACATTCTGGCAAATTTTTTTTTACTGTCATACTTTCATTGCAATGACATATTATTTTCTGACATCTTACATACTTGATCACATCATGACATATAAAAATATGTTAAATACTTAAATTATTTTTTTTAATACATCATGGTTTGAGCATTATACATATCATCTCTTTTACATAAGCTGTAACTTATGAACCATTGTTTATGGATTATAGTTTATATCTGATTATATCTTATTAATCCATATTACCTCAATTATGTTACTACATACTCTGATTATAATATGTTTTATCTTGAGTAAGTATGTAACTTGCTTTTGCTTTGAAATGATGATATATATATCCATGTCAGAAAATTCTTTCTATCTTTAAAATGGATATATATTTTTCAAAATATATATATCCTTCTATTGTGCTAAATTTGTGCGGCTGATTTTCTTTATCTTTCTTTATTATTATTATAATTTTTTTTTAAGTACCGTCATCTGAAAGAAACCATTTGCATTAAAAACACAAACTAAAGGATTACATTGCAAAAAAAAAAAAGGAAAAGTTTGCTCATGCATGAGCAACCTACAGGCGAGGTGGTCTCGGATTAGGAGGGTTGTATTGTATCATCACCCCTCGGCCATTCCTTGGAGCAAGAGACTGAGCAATGTCACGGAGGGTAGTGTAAATCCCATTCATACAATCAACACTTCTTTGTTGTTGATTGCAGAAGCATTGGGTAGACCAATAGAAGAACCTATCTATTCTTGAAGTCAGTGCCGCATTGTTGCGTTTATCTAACTTCTCCTAGTCCTCTATCATCTTCTTGAGTTTCTTCACCTCCTGCTCCAGACAAGCAATTTTGTCTTCTGACGTATGGCCTGTACTAATCTCCTCAGCTTCTTCGATCGTCATTTTCTTCTTTCGGTTTTCTTGAGATCCCTCCAAAGGTCTTTTGCCCTTATCCTTACCTAGACTCAAGTTTAAGTCGAGCTCTTCCTCCCTGGCCTCTACTGTGAGATCAATGAACTTTCTTGCTGCCATGGCTTGGAATTTTTTTTTGGAGTATGAAGAGAGAAGAATGTCAGAAAGTTGTAGGCTCAGAGATGAATACTCTTTGTGGTGTGATAATTGAGAATTCTGGGCAGTCTTTATAGAGAGAAAATGATGACTTAGAGCCAACGAAGATATCTCTTCGCCGCACCCCTACACGTTCAACCTACGGATTTTGCAAGCTGGAAGCCAGAACTCTAGGGTACGCATGCACACCAACAACGCGTCGCATTAATGGCAAAACCACGAAAGTCAATTTTCGGTGGATTTGCGGCTGATTTAATTTGTTTTGATTAAAAATTTTAAGGATTAATAAAATGGTGATAAACAGAACCGTATTTCTCTGCTTTGTTGTGTTGTTCTTGAGAGCTTTCAGTATAATATACATGATTGATTGCATCATGCTATGATTACATGTATCTAAGAACATATGTTGTGTATGCTATTCATGCATCATGAGCGAAGGCTATGAATAATATGTCATGATTCCACATGCACTCATAGAAAATGAGAGTCAAAAAAAAATTTTTAAATAAAATGAAATGTGTAGAGGATAATACATCTTCATAGTTACACATACTTACATATAATGCTTTTGTGGGTAAATGAAAGGCAATAATTTTCTTGCATTATGATAATGCTTGATGCATGTGACCGTAAGCAGTTAATTTTGCCTTTAATCCTTGATTTACATTACTAACTTAAGCATCGGAGTGGTTGTCAAATTTTTTGCAGGTGCTCATCCTCAAGATACATATATGAATACATCTTGAAAATTACATTTGTTTAATATGCATTGATTGAGGGGGAGCCTAATCTATACTTAAATGCTCTATATTTTTAGGGTCACTTTATATGAGATGCAATGTTTTCCTTAACTATATATTTTTGGCATATCAATGATAAGTTTTGATGAAATTTTACCCTATGACGTCATATGATATTCTTGCTTAAAGAAGGAATACGCTTTAGCCTTTATATATTGCCTTCCTTATACCTTTTTGTTGATGTCAAATAGGGGGAGAAGAATATGGAAAGAAAAATATGTGTATATTGTATAATGATTATTACATTGTAACATATTTTTCTTTGGTGATTTGTCATCATCAAAAAGGGGGAGATTGTTAGCCCTAATGTATTATGCTATAAGTTTTGATGATGACAAATATATGGGAATGATTTAATCTTCTTGACCCAAATGAATGATTTAATCTTCTTGGCCCAAATGAATGATTTAATCTTCTTGGCCCAATGTATGATTTAATCTTTCTTAGCCCAAATAGTATGATTTAGTCTTCTTGACCCAAATGAATGAGTTAATCTTCTTGGCCCAAATGTATGATTTAATATTCTTGATCCAAATACATGATTCAATCTTTCTTGGCCCAAATATATTTAATGCTTTATATATTTAAATATAGTAGTATAAATTGATTTTTGATAAAGTTTATTGGGTGTTTTAATTTGAAAAAGAATGCTTTTTACTGTAGCACTTTTGAAAAAGAAATTTGATTGTTGAAAAAGTATGATAAAATTTATTGGTTGTTGTAATAAACTTTGAAAAAGAATACTTTTTACTGTAGTAAATTTGAAAAAGAATATTGATTGTTGAAAAAGGTTGATAAAGTTTTTTGATTGTTGTAGAAAGGTTGAAAAATGATGATGAAGCTTACTGTAGCAATTTTGACTAAAGCAGTCACTGTAGCAGCAATGTTTCACTATATAAAGGGGACTTCACAACACTATTTGTAATCAAGCTTCAATTATTCATTTCTCATATTATCTTGAGTTCATTCTCTCTAAATTGCTAGAGAAATATTCTGAGCTTAATTTCTGTGTTATCTACACTTTGAGAGTGTTTACCATTATTTTCCTTAAGCCTTTAAATTTAGTTTCTCAAGGATTGGTTCCTTGAGTTAGTGTTTGAGAGAAAACACGTTGTAAGGGGTAGAGACACCCTTGAGGGAGAAAAGTATGTTGTAGTGGTTTGCAAGTACCCGGATTAAACTTGCAATTATAGTGGAAATACTCAAGTGGTCTCTTGAGGACTGGATGTAGGCTTGGGATTAGCCGAACCAGTATAAATCTCTGAGTTTGCTTTCTCTATCCCTACTCTATTTACATTTGAAGTTAATTAATTAATGCTTTGCGTTTATATTTGATTTCTACCTCAAGTATTAATTAATTTGTGTAGATTTATATTTGCTCCTTAATTCCTTGCACTATAAAATTATTCATCTTGATAAACATTTTGATTTTCTGAATTAAATTATTATCTTTAACATTATCTAATTTCAGAAAATCATTTTAACTTCCAATTAAGTTTTGTGAAAATTTTTATAAAACCGAATTCACCCCCCCTCTTGGGATCCAACCATTTCTTTCAAATTGTTTATAGGAATGTTACGAGTTGAATTGTGTTGGATTTGGGAAATGTAACTAAAATGCAGAGTTGATTTTAGTGTGTGTGTGGCTATTTATGTCTGTACATGCTAGAGGTAATTATTTAAATTGTGGTTGTGATACTAGTATTTGTACTTGTTCCTTATTTTATTACACTGTCATTTACTCATTGAGTTTTGATAAACTCACACTCTCTGTGGTTACATTTTTCAGATATAGCAGCTAAGGAGGATGGAAAACCGTTGGAGTTAAGCAACTTAGAGATATACTTCATTTTTGTTGGAGTGTTCTTGATGAACCAACTTTTGAGATGTATGCTGATAGAAATGCTCTATAAACCTATAAGCCATCTACGTCCTGCTGTATTTTAGGGGTTTATTTAATTGGCTGGAATTTGTTTTACATTTTTATTGTAGATATTTCCCGATGTTATGAGAAATAAAAGAATATATTATGTAAATTTATTTCCTTTGTAAATTTACGTTTTGCATAGTTGTGGATATTATGACTATTCAAGGAATGTATGGGCTACCACTTAGGTACCTCTAAAATTTGTATGTTAATTCACATGCCTATTTTTCGGGGTGTTAAACTAGAGAGGAAGCCGAAAAAGCAAGCTGGTTGGGAAGCCAGAGACGAAGAAGCTGACGGACAAGGCAGACGAAAAAGCAAGGTTACAATGTAGATTGAGCTTTTGTGTTCTCTCTGATAGCACTGTCAAAACAGGCATTGATCCATGAGCCAGGCCCAACCCGCCCACATTTAGGCGGCTTGGGCATTCAAGTTTAGGCCCGTATAAAAAGGAAACCACGGGCCGCCTTTTTTTTAAAATTTCTTTACATAATTATATGATATTATTTAGTATATAAATAACTTTAGTTTATCACATTTTTATATTTTATAACATTATATTCAATAATTATAGTAAATCTAGATATGGAAACTTTTTTAATTTTTTAAAAATAAATATAAAATTTTCAAATTTGAATTTAATATCATTAATTTAAAAAAAGAAAAATTAATGTTATTGATTATTTAAAAAATTAAAGAAGTAATATTTTACATATATAATTTGTATTTTAATAAAAAATTATTGAATTTTTTACCAAAATAATTTTAGAATTATATTATTTAAATATATATATATATTTTTTAAAAAAAAAAAAAAAAAAAAAAGCTTGACCGTGGGCCAAGTAAGGACGGACATGGACATAAAAATCTAAGCTTGTCCAAAAATAGGTTGGGCTGGCCTAGCCTATTTTAACAGTGCTACTCTCTAGTCACTTGCTGTAAAAGAAAGAGAGGGGAAGCCGGAGACGATGGCGACGTAGAGGGAGAAACTCACGATAGGGGGAAACGATGGCAAATGATTTTCATACTGTGTAACGAGAGACAAGCTGGAGGAGAAGCCAAAGATAAAGAAGCAAACAGAAGAAAGCTCAGTTTGTCATGGAAGAAAAAGAGGAGTTGGGTCTTATCAGGGGCTAATATTGGGGCAGGAGATAGAGCAAATAAACGGGATACATATCAATCGTTGATTGGAGGAATATACTGCCGTGATCTTGGCTATTGGATCCAACAGCTTGCGTGACAGAAACTTGTCCCTCCTAGATCCAAAGATCGGAAGGTTAGAAGAAGGACAAGCAACGTGCTTATTTAAATGATCTCTATTCTTATTTACTATTTAGTGCAAGCAGTCAACACACTGGGTATCTCTCTATATGATTACAGCAAAACACTAGCAATAATATTATCTTAATTATTCCTTTTTCATTCTTCATTATTTGGACAATTAATTATTAGCATAATAAATATCTTAAAAAATAAAAGACTTCAAAAATATTAGAATAATTAGTTTATCTTTAAATTATTATCCTGAAAAATGCATCTAAAAATTATTCTTACTTATTTCACTAAGAATTATTAGCTAATTAAGATACTTGATTTGAACTATACTTGGTCCTCTGCTTCTCCCTCCTTTCTATATCTCGTCTCCCACCTTTCTCTTTCCTTCCCTACTGTTTTGCATCACTCGCTGCATCTCAAGATTCATTAAAATATTTAATTGCCCGTTCATGTAACAATATGATTTGAAATGAAGAATGATGCCTTCAGAGAAGTTTAAAAATCCATAAAAAAAATGAGCAAACCATCACAGAAGATACACGGAACACAACAGATATATTACTCGTTGTTGTTAAGTATTAACACGCTTACAAAACAACCTCGATTACACCGAGGGTCTTTCATCAGTCACTACATTTTATTCCATCTCTGAAAAATGCTGCAAATTTGTCATCTCAAGCACATTTTCAAGCAGAGCTTTCAGTCTAAGAGCTCTCTTTCTCGTACACTTCACTGGCATATTTCCAATTAATAACTTTCCATATGTTCTTCAAATAGTCTGGTCTGACATTCTTGTACTGCAATAAGAAAAACAATTAAGCATATTTCAGGAATCCTTTTGAAAACATGTAAATTTATGAAGCTCAGTGTGTGCTGTCTGTGTCCTTATCTTTCTGTCTAATTGGCCAAATAACATCGATACATGATGAATCATGATGTAAGGAGAAACATTTAAATCCAAAAATTTAGTCCTTCAGAACAGGAAAATGTGCTGCATGTAAAGTCTCTCATCCTCAATTAAGGTTATTGGCCTTTAAAAGAATTTTCTACAACGAAGGGGAGGGCAGGCACATTTACATGTGCACTTGTATCAGACAGTCATAGGAAGATGTTGGACTTCTAGTGCGTCAAAATTTTACATAGGTCTTGCCTGTAAAGAAAATTTTAAGTCTACCATGTGAAGTTTCCCATGCTTACGTCCTACCACATATATATATATATATATATATGTATTTTTCATTTTCTCAAGACCCTACAAACTACGCAGGAATTAACTCCTTCTCAACAGGAATTATGTACCACATCAGAAATAATAATATAACGGGTTTGTTGTCACAAGGAAATAAGGAAAGAAACTTCCAGTTTAGATATATTTATCAACACTAGATACTTTTTTATATATCTTATAATTAACACACCGAAAAAAACAAAATCATAAGCACTCAAATATTGTAACAATTGCTACTCTGCCACCAATAGGGAACCATAAATTATTACCTGTAAGTAGTATGCATGCTCCCAAACATCTATACCAAGCAACGGAACTAGATTGGGTCCCTTAGTTACCAGTGGGTCCTGCAGTATAGACGTTAAGAATTACTTCTGGAAACTAAAATGTCCATATGCATTGGGGATAATATTACCTTTAAAATAGAGGAAATTACTCCAACCTCCCCTCAATCTTCAAAACTCATACAACTTTAAAAATGCGCCACATTTAATTTTATTTTTGTTTAGCTGAAAACATCTCTGTTAATTATTCGGACTTAAATGTAGTGTGTTTCTCATGTTGAAGGAAGGTTCTTGAAGGTTTTCATTATGAAAATAGCGGGGAAAGGACAGGGAGATTGGAGTAACTTGCTCTTAAACATAAGCTTTAAAGGGAGAAAAAAAAAAGGGCTAAGAAAACTATGTGAACAGATATCTTCTCTACTTTCCACCACAGCAAGCTTCCTATATTTTAAACTCTGTAAACATATGGAAACTCCTCCAGAATCAGGACAAGAGAATAATATGTGTCGCACATGAGTATTATGACTTATGAGCAAAGAACAAGTTCCAAACCTCACAAGT
Organism: Biancaea sappan; assembly: GCA_037074585.1. Taxonomy (NCBI): domain Eukaryota; kingdom Viridiplantae; phylum Streptophyta; class Magnoliopsida; order Fabales; family Fabaceae; genus Biancaea; species Biancaea sappan. The sequence goes on along the minus strand of CM073494.1, from coordinate 32,600,548 downwards.
TTGACCTGGACCATAAAGTCACAATTCTTTTTTTTCCTTAAAAAAAATCTATATGTCTATATCATTAAAGAAACCCCATTGGTGCATCAATATATTGAACATAGTTATCAGGGTAATCAAGACCAATATTAGCAGCTGAACCCAATTAAAGGGAACTATTATTGTATATCAATAATTTGTCTATAACTGATCTATGTTGCCACTTGGCATCGAGTAGTAAAGATGCAAATTATCAGCCAAGGATTTTTCCCTTTTTTTTTTTTTTTTAGAGGGAGGGAGTTGATTTTACCTGATTTGCAGTGGTTTCAACTACAAGCTTCTTGAACTCTTTGTCTAGACCAAGCCACTGTCATAGCAGTACAATGTGACTATAAGTACACAAACCACTTCCAAGAACAACTCAGGCTAAATCATATGCAAGGACATAAAAGTTCTGAAATTATACAATATGCAAAACTTACCACCCATCCAGATCCCTGGAGGGCTGCACCTTCTGCATTAATCTTTTGTATCAATGCTTCCAAAGAACCAAAATGTGTGTCAATGGCCCATCCCAGGGAACTTTTTGGTGGTTCACCACCTCCTTCCTGGAAGGCGTAGAGTATTAAGTAAATGAACTATTGAACACAAAAAGTAGCTGTAAAAAGAAAAAAGTTAAGTTACAAACTTACGCGAATAGGAGCCAGATTTTTCCAGAAAATAGAATGGTTGATGTGACCTGTTGCTAAATTGTTAGTAAGTCACCTTTGAACTAAATTAAGGTATAGACAAATAAAAGGAAAAAGAAAAGATTACAATGACCATTACAGTAAGGAAAAAAATAAAAAATAAAAAAGTCATCTGTTCCTTCTTTAAAAAGTTTGTTTGATACAATTTTTAACCATAGATTATTTTTCCTTAAAAAAATGTGAATATGGCAATACCATCAATTAACTTTCAAGTTTCAAGAAGTCCTAAATTACAGTCTTAAAAACCACACAAACGGACATCATGGATGGGCCCTGACACATAACATGAGTAGCTCAGAAACTTTAAGTAGTTAAATATAAAGAACGAAGAGAAGAACATATAATGGTCTTAAAAGTCATAGAAAGTGTCTGAACATGGAACAAATCTAATTAAAAATGTCAAAAGTGTGTCAAGAAAGACTTGGCTAAATATCCAAAACCTTAATCCAGCAATAATGCCTTGAATATGAACTCAGTCATTCTGGCAGCCACAAGTTCCAAATGCGGACCAAGGTATAAGTGAGATTACATGATTATTTATTTCTTATTAAACAGTCAGTTCTTGAAGATTATAACTGCCCACTTCTGTCATTACTTACCAATGAAAATGATTGGTGGTTCAAGAATAAGAATTAACCCACAAACACACACACACTACTTATGCTACCAGAAGTTGCTCACATGATCGTATTACAAGAGTGCATAGCGACATTTGCAAAATGCTGTCTTAGGATGGTTGCACACCAATAAGGATAGTCACCAAAATTCTACTAGACTGCTTGGTTGCTCTAAAAAAGTATTCCCACTCCGCCAACTTCATTTTGATATGTTAGTTGTTATTAATAGGATCAACTAAGCTCATCTAGGATATAACCTTAATTAAGCTGAAATTTCTGATTTATTAATCAGTGCCAATTTACTCGTTGACAAAATTACTACATATATAGATCATAGACTTACCATAATTTTTATCTGCTAATTAAAATTAGTTTCATGTAAACGCTCCACCTATCAGTGTTTGAGTTTTGACTACCTTAATATCATCACAAGAAAAAAAAAAATTATATATGACACAACACGTTGCTGAGTCATGACCACATCAGAATGATGCGCAGTCACCTTTGCAAGTGGTTGTCTACTTGTTTTAGGATTGTAGTACTCCAATATAACTTGTTACCAACATCATCCTCGTAATCAGTAGCTCTAAACAAGTTATTCGTGGTCTCCCTGCTTCTTTTTGATTTATTAGTTAATATCAACAGGGTCAACTCACTCATTTTCTAGACCTATCATAGTTAAGCTAAAATTCATCAACTAGTACCAATTTATTTATCATCTCAATTATGACATAAACGAATCACATAATTCCCAGAATATTTCAGTTGATTAAAATTAGTGTGTATAGAAACTCTCCATCGATCAAATATTAACTTAGGATCATCAAAACACGATTACCTTAAGATCGTTAAAACTTAATTAAGTCAACACAATCCTATTGAAAATCTCATCGGCGTATCACCATAAATCAAACCCCAGCCCCACAATTTTTTTTTTTTTCTAAAAAAAGGAAGAATGAAATATCGAACCTCCGCCATTGAACTTGATGGCACTCTGCAATTTAACGATACCAGAGGAGTCGCACTTGGCCGTGGCATCTTGAAGCTGCTCGAGGGCTTTGTTATAGTTGGTAACGTATGTCTGATGGTGCTTCTGGTGATGAAGCTGCATGATTTCGCCGCTGATGGCAGGTTCAAGAGCGCCATAGTCGTAAGCGAGATCGGGTAGAGTGAAGGTTTGCAAGCCACGATAACAAGACAGAGCCGCAACTAGCCCTAACCCCCTTGATTTGGGTTCATTCGGAAGCGCAGAAGTTAGGGTTTTCCTTGACAATAGGGCTCGCAGAGCCATGGCGAGAATGAAGAATGGAGATTGGTGATTGATGGAGGGTAATCACACAGATTAGGAATCTCCCCCGCTGGAAGCAGTGGAAACGAACAACTCAGTCGACACTAGACGTCAGTGATTGTCTATAAATAAAGATATATTACTCCTGCATAATATTTAATATCTTTCTTAAAAGAGTAAATTACTAATTTAGTCTACTTATCTTAATTTTATCTTTCAAAAAATTAAGTCTTATTTAATTTTTAAAAGATTTTATTTGTTATAATTAAATTTTTTTATTATTAATTATAAAATATATTATTTTTAATTTTAAATCTTTTAATTACTAAAATTTAAGTTGACAATCGGATTATATTGAGATGAAAATAATTTTTTAAATATTAAATTAAAATATTTTATGGTTTAAAAATTAAATTAAACCACTTATAATATTTTAAATCAATTTAATAAATTGTTTTTTAAGAAAAATTAAATCTCCTCAAAATTTATAATTTATCATATTGATTAACTATATATATACACAAAATAAAATCGTCATTTTATTTTTAAAATATTAACACAGACAATTAATTGATATTAAATTCTGATAAAAAATTATAAATTTGTTATCAATATTATGAAGAAAAATGTTTACTAAATTTATCATCTAAAAACCAAAAAGAAATGTTGATAAAAATGAATTCGATAACAAAAAATATATAGATAAAAAGTTAAGTATAATATTTAAAATAAAAAATAAATAAATACCAATAAAATATAAATAATTCTATAGCACACGTGACACGTGAACCCTGCTCAGGAGATAGACTTGCTAAACTGACACATCAAAGATGAAATTGCCCATACTAGAAAGTGGAATTGCGAAACATCTTCCAACTCGATTACCGTGGGCAGTGGCGGCGTGGCGGGTCACAGACCCTTTCACTGCTTTTCTTAAAACCATCATAAAAATGTATAAATATAGTCATCCAACAATACAACTTTTTTTCATATTTTTATAATTAATATGTTATTACATGTTTTATCAAAAAAAAATAATATGTTATTACATGTGAATATAACTAACATTGTTGATAAAAAACTAATATTATACATTAATATTAGGTTAAGGTTAAGTAAATCTCCCTTTTCCAAAGATAATTCATACCTTCTAAAAAATAATTTTAAATAGACACATATTATTACTAAATTTTTGTTTATTTTATATCAATATAACAAAAAAAATGCTTTCTACAAAAATATTGAATAGAACAAACTAATTTTTTAATCTATCATCACCTGCATCATTATAAGAATTATATTATAAAAAATGTGTGACTGACATTTTGTTCTTGTGAATATAATGCAACAGTTGCTGTAATTAACATTATTCCTTGTTATCAAAGGTCAAAGTTAGTATCAAAAAATAATTTATGTAAACAATGTAAATTAGTTAAATTTTCTATTATCACTTAGGATAATAATTAAGCGCAAAAGCTTAGTTTTATTTCATTACAAGGAGAAATAAACATAAGTACCAAATTACCTTCTATACTATAAATGTGATTCGGCAAGAACTGAGTGCGCACCATGGAATCTGGATACAGCAAATGCCGGCGCTGGTTTATTTGTTCTGTTCTTTTTAAATATATATATTTTTCTTTTTAAATATATATATTTTTCTTTTTAAATATATTTTTGGCTGTTTTGTTGTAAAAATAGTTCAATTTAGTCTTTTTAATTTTAATTGAATCATTGTTATTTAAAAAAATTAATTTCTTTTGTCTTAATTCTATTTTTGCGATAACAAAAAATATGAATTAGTAGTTTATTAGCATGTAGATATATAACAGCTTAGAAATTCATTATACAACAAATAATCAAATGGTACTTTTCTAAATTTTATTTATATTTAGAAGAAATCTATATTGTTAGACAATATAATAATACAAGAAGGAGGTTGAATTGTGTTATACGAATAATTTTAAAATTTCATTTTATCAAATCTGAAGTATTATATTCAGGATGATAAAAAGATAAGATGATAGATTCATGTGAAGAAGATGAAATAGGAAGAAAAACATACAATATATAAAGATGTTCAAATCTCTTTTCTTCAAGGATCCTATGTTCTCTTTCTTAGCACAAAACTAAGGTTTTCTTATAAAACACTAAGATTTATAAGACAATCCTCACAGGGACAAGCCCTTTGGCTTTTACACTCACTAACTCAGAAGAAAAACACTTTACACAAACTTAAGGAATTACAACCCAATCTAAGATCAGCTCACATCAGCTTTTGCAACTGAATAAAAGAAATGTATTGATAGTTCTCTTCTTCTCTCTGTTATATAGTTTGTAATATTTAGTAGAATCAAAAGTCTAATATTGGATAAAATAAGATATTTAAAAATGAATTTAATTGTTGTTCTTTTTATTTGAAAAGATACATCTTTTAATTTGAAAAGATGTGTCTCTTAATTTGAAAGGATATATCTTTTATTTAAAAAGATGTGTCTTTTTATTTCAAAAGATATTTTTTTTATTTCAAAAGAAGTGTTACTTAATTGAAGAGATATGTCTTCTATTTGAAAGAATGTGTCTTTCATTTGAAATTTAAATTTGAAATTTATTTTAAAATTCAATAAGACAAATTGAATAGACACATCTATTCAAAATAGAATAGACATGTCTATTGAAAAATGAATGGATATGATTATTGAAAATAGAATAGTCATGATTGTTGAAAATAGAATAAATACACTTATTAACATTGAACAAACACGCCTGTTAAAATTGAATAAGCACAATTGTTCAAACTCTATATATATCATATTAGAATTCTACGGTGGATATCTTGGTTCCAATAGAGCTTTGTTGTATCTTGGAAGGGTTTGCCTGTGATTTCCCAATACACATAAGCTTTTTAAAGAAAGTGATCTTTCACGCCTCAAAGCCATTATTGTTTTCAATTTTTCTACCACTATAGAAAATTACTACTCAAACAGAGCAACAATAAATGAAACTTTTAGATTAGAAAAGGAAACAGATGAAATAGAACTTTCTCTTGCAATAAAATTCTCTTGAGTGTAATCAATGTTGTTCATGAAGCTATCTCTACTTTAAATAGGAAAGTCGAAGGTAGCCGTTGAACATCGAGAGAGAGAGAGAGAGAGAGAGAGAGAGAGAGAGAGAGAGAGAGAGAGAGAGAGAGAGAGAGAGAGAGAGAGACTTTCGAATTCCAGCTTTTATCTCCAACAAGAATAAGGCATCTAATGTTTTGCTTCAGCCGTGATGATCCTCCATTAATGCTTCTTCAAGGGAATAGCGGTTGAAGGAATAGTGTGTGCACCAAGGCTACAGAAAACGTGATTCCCAATTATTGACAGCAATTTCTATTCACTAGCCTTTTTATCTATTATGAAAGATGAGTTGACATGTGACACAGTAATAAAATAAGGCCAAGTTAGATTTAACCGTGTAAATTGATGGGAAGAGAGTATGTAATGCTATTGGGCTTAAAGATCTACAAAGGGGGAATTTGAGCCCAAACACATATTGTCCATCATCAAAAAGTTTTTGGGCTTATAATTAAAAAATTATTTTACTTCAACATTCTTTCCCTTTTTTGATGATGGCAATAATGAAATAAATTTATAAAAGATAGATGTTCTCCCTTCTTATACTCCCCCTGAGATACTTGTCCTCTTAAAAATAGCTCCCTCTTAATCGAGCAACTTATTAAAAAAAATTCACAACGATAGATCATAGCGACCACATAGTATGGCAACATAATATATATCTCACAATAAATTGTAGTAACCACAGTAATATTCATACCATAATAATACTACTTCTTCCCCTTTGACATTTATCAAAACAACAGGGATGCAAGAGATAAATTAAAACACAATGTTATATAACGCAAAAATAAAAATAAATTAATCATCACAGTGTTCAGATAGAAATCAAGGAGATGGATGAGGTGGTGAGGAAACTGGAGCAAGTTGATGAGCAGGAGGTTTTGGGACAAACGATTTTCTGAATTCCCAAGAGGAGATGTTCTTCATGCTCCTGTAACATTTGCTGCATCATCTGTCAAAGAATCTCCTTGGTGACGAGTGAGGAGGAGGAAGGGCTAGTGTGTTGATCAGGGTCAGCCTCTTTAACTTCAGCACCTTCTTTTTCTTCCATTTCTACAGAGGTAGTTTTTGTAAAAAGGACTTCATCTTAAGTCTTAATGGGAATGTCAGTAGTGTCTCCCTCTTCATCTGAGTATTCCAAGTCAATAATTTGTTTGGGTTCCTTTGAGGAACCTAATTCATCATCAAGGCTGAGACTGGTCTCCCTGATAGTAGATAATCGTAGGGATTTCCTAGAAGGTGGCGTTCTCTTTCTTATACCTCTAGTTTTCACTCGTTTTCCTCTGATTGATCCCTCAGGGACATTATCCTTTTTCAACCATACCCCTTTTACCTTTTTAATGCCCAAAAGTCAAGTAGCTTCGTATCAAAATTTGCACGAGTATTTGCTCGTTCTCCCTCTAAATCAAACAAGTTTACATTATTTACAAAGGCAAGGCGGGTAATGATCATGCCATAAGGAAGTTCTGAAGAGGCCCGAGATATGACAAACTTCATATGATTGAAACTAGTGAAGCCTAAATTGATATGAAAGCAGTGGTGCATACACCACATATAAAAGATCTCTATGGCAGTAAGGGCATTCGATTTGTTAACCTTAGGAACTAGAACTTAGTTGATCAAGTGAAAGAGAATTCAATTGTTAACATCTAAACTTTGAGTAGCGACAAGGGTGTGTGGTAAACCAGTGAGTTCAAATGATGCAAGCTTAGCAGGGTACTATGGATACTCTATGGACCTCCATTCCTATAACACTAATACCAATGTCAGGAAAACCTAATGTAGAATTGATAGATGAAGGAGAAATAGAATTGGCACCCAAATAAAAGACATTCAGTCGAGAGAGGATTTTCATAAAATTTTATGTTTGTATAAAAACATCTTACAAGTTCAGAGTAAACTAGCTCCTTTAAACCTAGAAAAGTTTCCCACCCAAGACTTTTAATCTTGTTAAAATGCACAAGGTTTTCAATTTCGAAGAAGGTAAAATTTACCCCAACAAAAAGGGGACGATGATCTTCATAGTGTTTTCTAGCCTCTGGTGCATCAAATCTCTTTGGTCGGCCAGAGATAGAGCGATGTGAATTAGAGGAAGCTTTAGTAAGCTTTCATTTAAGAGAGATTTGGGAGGCCATTTGAGAGAGTAAGTTCGATAGAAAGAAGAAGAAGATGAGTAGGTTAAACAATAATGCAAATAAGAACAAAAAATAAAACAAGGTATTCATTTATAGGCAAAAGAAATAGCTAGAGAGAGGGATAGGGCGTTTACTTCCTTTTGCACCATGGGTAATGGAGAATCGTGATTCGTGAGATATGGGGAGATGTGTAAAGACAAATGCATTAATGTTCTTTAGTTATGTACCATAATCCTTTTCTTTTCTCTCACCTTTCTTTTTAAAATAATCTCAAGCCATAAATTTTTGTCAGTTAAGCAAAAGTATCTAGAGGGCAATGCCTTCTATACATAAAGTAAGTTTAATTAAAAAAATTCATGTATAATTAGGGACATAAGTCCATCATCCCTAGATCCCTTTGAATGTAACAAAATCTATCTTCTGATAGGGTTTTATAAAGATATCTACTAGTTGGTTTTCAGTTGAAATGAATTCCAGGATGATATTTCCTTTATGACCATGATCCCTAAACTGGATTTTTGGAAATGCTTATAGCATTAGTATTATCACATTTTATAGGAATATGATCAAAGAATAGCTCATTATCCTACAATGTTGTTTCATACAAAGAATTTGAGCACAACAGCTTCCTGCAGCCACATATTCTACTTCAGCAGTTGAAAGTACAATTGAACTTTGCTTTTTACTATGCCATGATAAAGATTATGACCTATAAATTGACATGTTCCACTGGTTGGTTAGTTTTACACACTTCAAAATCAGCATTAGTAAAACACAATAAATTACTAACTTCAGATCTTGGGAACCATAGTCCTAAGGAGAAAGTCTCCTTAAGATATCTAAAAATCATTTTTACTGCAGTTAAATGGGATTCTTTTGGATTTGATTGAAAGCGTGCACATAAGCATATACTAAAAATAAAGTCAGGTCTACTAGCAGTAAGATAGAGAAGTGATCTTATCATACCTCGATAATTTTTCTGACCAACTGACTTACCTTCCTAGTCTTGATCTAATTTTGAAGAAGCACCCATTGGAGTTCCAATTTCTTTGGCATCATGCATGTTGTATTTCTTTAGAAGCTCATAGATATACTTACTTTGAGAAATGAGAATGCCATCATCATTTTGCTTAATACCAAGGAAGAATGATAACTCATTCATCATGCTCGTTTCAAACTCATTTGTTATAAGTTTTACAAGTTCCTTGCATAAAAATTCATTAATTGCCCCAAAAACATTATCATCTACATATACTTGTATTAATAAAATATCAGAACCTGAATTTTTAATGAATAATGTATTGTTAGTAATTCCTCTTTGAAATCATTTTGAGTTAAAAACTTGCTAAGTCTCTTATACCAAGCTCTAGGAGCTTGCTTCAAACCATATAATGCTTTTGAAAGCTTGAACACATAATCAGGATGGTTAGAATTTTCAAGACCAGGAGGTTGTTTAACATAAACATCCTCATTTAAATGTCCATTTAGAAATGCACTTTTAACATCCATTTCTATAAATCTAAAATCTTTATGCATGCAAAAGCAAAAAGCATTTATATAGATTCTAGTCTAGCAATAGGAGGTTTCTTTGAAATCAATACTTTCATGTTGATTATATCCCTGAGCCGCCAATCTTTCTTTGTTTCTTATTACATTTCTAGCTTCATCATGCTTGTTTTTGAAAACCCATTTGGTTCTTATAATAAATTGATTTAGTGGTGCAGGAACAAGCTCCCATACTCTGCTTCTATCAAACTGATTAAGTTCTTCCTGCATTACTATGATCTAGTAACTATCATCCAATGCTTCTTGGATATTCTTAGGCTCAACTAGAGACATAAAAGCCATGAGATTCATGATTTGAACAGATGATCAAGTTTTTCTTCCTTCTGTTAAATCTCCAAAAAGGTAAGTTTAAGGATATGATGCTTTGCCTCTCCATTCTCTAGGGACTTTACTTTTATCACTAATGTCTGGAACATCAGTTTTTGAGGATGAATTTGTTTCAGGAGCATCCTTCTTATAGGAAGAGACAGGAAGGATCATTGGGAAGATTTCTTCTTTATCTTCATTTCTTGATCTATTCTTGGAAGAGGAACTATTTTCATCAAAGACAACATGAATAGATTCCATGACAACATATTTTTGTTTATTAAAGACTCTATATGCTTTACTATTTGTAGAGTAGCCTAAAAATATGCCTTCATCACATTTTGAATCAAGTTTTCCTAATTTAGAATAAAACATTTACATCCAAAAACATGAAAGTAGCATATGTTTGGTTTTCTCCCTTTCCAAAGTTCATAAGAGGTTTTGTTCAAGCCAAGTCTAATTTGATATCGATTTAAGATGTAACATGAGGTACTAACAACTTCTACCCAAAAACTTCTAGGAAGTGTGTTGTCACATAAAATAGTTCTCGTCATTTTCATGAGAGTACTATTCTTCTTTTCTACAGCACCATTTTGTTAAGGAGTTTTAGGAGCTGAGAAATTATGTCAAATACCTTTATGGTTACAAAATTCATCAAACTCTTTATTTTTAAATTTAGTACCATGATTACTTTTGATCGATACAATGGATGAGTTTTTCTCATTCTGACCTTTAAAAGAGAATGCTTTAAAGGTTTCAAAGCATTATGATTTGTGAGCTAGGAAGAACACCCAAGTATATCTAGAAAAGTCATCAACAATTACAAAACCATAGTAAGTTCCACCAAGACTTTGAGTTTTGATTGGTCCAAATAAATCCATTTGCAACATTTCAAGAGGTCTATTAGTAAAAATATGATCTTTTAATGGAAAAATGTTCTAGTTTGTTTTCCTCTTTGATATGCTGCACATAGATGATTTTTTTTTTTCATATTTTACTCCAGGAAGACCAATGACTAGATCATTTTTGGATAATTTTGATATAATCCTCATGTTTACATACCTTAATCTCTTATGCTACAGCCAATTCAGATTGCTTATAGATGTTAAACATTTAAAATCCTTAGGATGATAGTTTACAACAAGTTTGTAAACATTTTCATACCTTTAACCGTAAATCAAAACATCTTTTGAAGGATTCTTATATATCATACATTTTGAAGATTCAAAGATTACTTTATGACCATTATCACACAATTGAATGATGCTCAAAAGATTATATTTCAATCCTTTTACAAAATATACATTATCAATAGAAAGAGAGGGAGATATACCTACTTTTTCTATACCTATGATTCTTCCTTTACCATTATCTCTAAAGGTGACATTTCTCATTTCTCTAGAGGTAAAAGAAAGAAAGTTGCTGCGATCTCCTGTCATATGCTTTAAGCTTCCTGAGTTTAGGAACCAATGTCCTTTCTTTTCTTTTTCCTTAGGGAGACTTCGTTAGAGAGATGATGGTTTAGGTATGCAGGACCTTCGCAATTACGAAAGATACAAATCCTTCTTTTTTTCATTCCTTTAGGAACCCAAACTTGCTTAAGTTTAGCAGGCTTTCCCCTGCAATTACAAGCTAGATGCCCTTTTGTTCGACATTTATAGCAAGTTTTGAAGGATTAGGAGGATTAGATTCAAAACAATAATTAAAGGCATGTTTTTCTTTGCAATATCGCCAGCTTTATCAAGATGTGTTTCTAAGTTCTTAATAGCATAGTCGGACATCTTGCCCTTTTAACAAATCTTGCAAGATCTAGTGTTAGAACATATATTTTCTTTTTCAAGGATTCGTTTTCAAACAATAATGAAGGATGGTAGCTACTATTCTCAAATTGAGTTATTTTTTCTTTCAAGGTTTTGTTTTCAAATAATAATGAAGGAAGGTAGCTACTGCTTTCAAATTGAGCTATCTTTTCTTCCATATTTCTTTTTCACTCATTAGACCAATAAAATTTTTTAAAATCATATTATGAGCTCTTTTTAAAGCATTATACTTATTCATCATAATTTTTGAGTCTTCCAAGATAGTATCAAAAGCATTTAGTAATTCCTCATAAGAGAATGGTGTATTTGTTACCTCAAAATCATCTTCTTATGAGTTGTCTCCTTCCTATGCTATTAGACATAGGTTGGCTATTTCAAGATCATCATCAGAGTCTTCAAGTAGTTTATCATCACTCTAAGTAGCATTTTCAACCATAGCTTTCTTGTTGCTTTTGTTCTTTAGTTGTGGACACTCTGCTTTTATATGTCCTAGTTTTTGACATTCGTAACAAATTATTTGATCTTTAAGAGGGTCATATCTAAAGAAGTTTTCTCTTCCTCCTATTTTGTTTTATTGCTGTCTTCTAAAATATTAGTACATTCTTCTGGTGATTATGCCATCTCCTTGTCATCTAGATGATCTTCCTGAGTATTAACTTCCTTAAGAGGACGCTTTTCTTCAGCTTTCAGTGTAATTTCATGTTACTTCCTTTTGACATCTAATTCTTCTTTTAAGAATGCACTTTCATAGGCAATAAGATTTCCCCTGAGCTGATCTAAGGTTAGTGTAGCAAATTTAGGATTTTTAGTAATAGCAATTACCTTAGATTTCCAGAGAGTTGTTAAGCTCATGACAATCTTTTCTACCATGTCTTTTTCAGTGTAGTGCTTTCCCAGTGCATCTAGATCATTCATGATTTTTCCAAATCTATTGAATGTCTCAAGTATGGGTTCCTTCTTATTGGTGAAAAAGACCAAAATCCTTTGATTGGGTAGCAATGCACTGATCTAAGGTTAGTGTAGCAAATTTAGGATTTTCAATAATAGCAATTACCTTAGATTTCCAAGGAGCTGTTAAGCTTGTGACAATCTTTTCTACCATGTCTTTTTTAGTGTAGTTCTTTCCCAGTGCATCCAGATCATTCATCATTTTTCCAAATCTGTTGAATGTCTCAAGTATGGGTTCTTCTTCTTATTGGTGGAAAAGACCAAAATCCTTTGATTAGGCATCAATGTGGGCTCTTCTTACATCCTTTGTTCCTTCATAAGTCAGCTCTAGTTTTTGCCCCATCTCCTTGGCTATTGTGCATCGAACAAACCTCTTAAATTCTTCAAAGTTTATTACACACTAGAGAATGTTGATGGCTTTATAATTAAGTTCATCAATATAATGATCTTCCTCTTTCCATTCTGCTTTTGGCTTGGGAATTTTAGTGCCTTCTTCTCCTTTTTTCATAGGAATGAGTTGACCTTTCTTAGTGACGTGTCATGTTTTTTTGCCAGTGGCTTGAACAAAAATTTTCATCCATGCCTTCCAATATGAGTAGTTTGTGCCATCGAAAAATAGAGGTCTAGAGATGGATTACCCTTCTAGTTTAGGAGCTATGTTCATCTTTTCAAAATCTTTTCTCTAGGTAGTAAAACCTACCAAGCTCTAATACCAAATGTTAGACAATATGGTAACACAAGAAGGGGGTTGAATTGTGTTATATGGATAATTTTAAAATTTTCGTTTTATCAAATATGAAGTGTTATATTTAGGATGATGAAAAAATAGGATGATAGATTCGTGTGAAGAAGATGAAATAGGAAAAAAAACACACAACGTTTAAAGAGGTTCAGATCCATTTTCTTCAAAGATCCTACGTCCTCTTCCTTAGCACAAAGCTAGGGTTTTCTTATAAAACACTGAGATTTACAGGACAACCTTCACAAAGATGAGCCCTTTGACTTTTACACTTACCAACACAAAAGAAAAACACTTTACATAAACTTAAGGAATTACAACCTAACCTGGGATCAACTTACATCAGCTTTTACAACACAACTCTTTTAAAACTAAATAAAAGAAATGTACTGACATTGCTTTTCTTCTCTCTATAGAAAATTACTACTCACATATAGCAACAATAAATGAAACTTTTAGATTAGAGAAGAAACATATGAAATAAAACTTTCTCTCGCAATAAATTTCTCTTGAGTGTAATCAATGTTGTTAATGAAGCTATCTCTACTTTAAATAGGAAAGTCAAAGGTAGTTGTTGAACATCAGAAAAGAGAAACAAAGAGCCTTTCGAATTCCAGCTTTGATCTCCAACGGGAATAAGGCATTTAATGTTTTGCTTCAGCCATGATGATCCTCCATTAATACTTCTTTAAGGGAATGGCGGCAAAAGGAATGGTGTGTGCCCCAAGCTACAAAAAACGTGGTTCCCAGCTACTGACAACAACTTATATTCACTAGCCTTTTTATCTATCATGAAAGATGAGTTGACATGTGACAGAGTAATAAAATAAAAGGCCAAGTTAGATTTAACAGTGTAAATTGATGGGAAGAGAGCATGTAATGAGATTGGGCTTAAAGATCTAGAAATGGGAATTTGAGCCCAAACACATATTGTCCATTGTCAAAAATTTTTGGGCTTATAATTAAAAAATCATTTTGCTTCAACATATATAATAGACTAAAACAACTACACCTCCACAAATCACTCACATTTAATGCTTATTCCTAATGACTTAATATGACATCATGCAATTACAATTTGTTATTTCTATAATTTGTTAATTATCTACTATTGAATTTGAATGCATGATTGCAAATACCCATGATTAATGCGTAAATTAAAAAATAAAATTAAACTTTTATAACATTTTGATTTATTACATGAATATTGACTTTAATACGTGAATTAATATTGATTTGATTCTTTCCAATCAAAGTGTTGATTCTATACTATAGTTATCTATATTTAAGCAAATTCAATCAAAACCTTGGCACATCCTCTTTAGACCTCTCTCTCTCTCTCTCTCTCTCTCTCTCTCTCTCACACACACACACACACACACACACACACACACACACACACACACACACACACACACACACACACACACACACACATACATTATAAATGGTTGTGACGAGATCAAAAGCTAAGACTTTGAATTCAGAGATAGATGAAGCCACTTTGGAGGCACACCACCCGCCTTGAGACCGATCGGAATGATCATGTCATTATCTCAAGGAACATTTGTAAGAAGCTTCTATATGGTGTTTCATTATCTCAAGAAGCCACTTTCACGGCACACCACATGGCTTTGACAGTTGAGTTGACAGTTATCACTAGCTTGTGCAAAGAGCTTCATTTTATAGTCACTTTGTTGAAGATGGAGTGAAGCTTGCATTGCGAGTTGGACGTATTTTAATTATCTACTTGCTTTTTTTTGTGTCTTACTATTTTGTTGACATGGATCACTATTATAAGTATAAAATTTTTTACATCTATATTGTTAGTAATTTAAACTTGGTGCAAGTATGTTTGGTAGATGTATTTTCCATATGAACAATGTGGTGACTTTCATTCTATTATTTACATTTATTTAGTTTATATTAATTTGTATATGTTCTTATTCAATTCCACATCCACGTGAATAATAAATACATATTCAACTAAAATATATGAATCAACTTCAATTTGAATTTGTTTAATAAAAATTATTAAGTTATTTGTAAATCTCTATATCTCCAAGTTAATAATAATGACCAAGCTGGCATAAATGCTAAAAGGAAGTCATGATGTAAATTAAAGCAATTACAACTTTAATACTAATCATGATGATGATAATAATAATAATAAATATGTATTTGCAAAAAATATCTATGACATACTTTAATATATTTTTATAATTAACAATAATTCACATCAAGCCATTGTATGTGAGTGCTTAATGACTTTTTTATAATATTTTTTGCAAATAAGTAAAACACTAACATCTAATGCAGAGATCAATAGTATTTATAGGACACTTTTAGAAT
The DNA here is from genome assembly GCA_037074585.1 of Biancaea sappan. Taxonomy (NCBI): domain Eukaryota; kingdom Viridiplantae; phylum Streptophyta; class Magnoliopsida; order Fabales; family Fabaceae; genus Biancaea; species Biancaea sappan. The sequence goes on along the minus strand of CM073494.1, from coordinate 32,584,927 downwards.
GCATTCAGATATAATAAAAGATTATAATAGAGAGTACAAAAAATTTACCTAGACATTGTAATATTATACTTAATTATTGAATTTTGCATGAAGTACATGAATAAACTATTTCATCTTTTAACCATTAGAAAATATTGAATTCTACATGAATTAATAATGAATTTGTTTGACTTTAATTTCGTAATAAATTGAAAGTTATCATATAGAACAATTCAAAACTATTAATTGTGTAATTTTTATGTTGATCACATGCTTGATAGGAGAATTAATTCTGTAATTTGTTAATTATCTAAGTAATTCTTTAATGTGAAGTTTTGTGATTATGTAATTTTAGACACTAGGTAATTTTTAATTCGAACTCATGCTTAATACAAAATTTAATTCTATAATATGTTAATTCCATAATTACTTATTTTCAAATTTATTGAACTACCTACTGATATAGTATGATGTCATACAACTAAAATTATCTAATTTATGATTTGATTGCATGATGGTTGCGTAATTAGTATGTGACTAAAAAAATTTAAATTCAAATTTTATAACATTCTAATTTGATTGTATGCTTAATTAATACGTAAATCGATATTGAATTAATGTCGATATGTTAATTATGTAATTAAATCTGAAATGCTATTATAATGTTCATTATAATTGGATTTAAATAGATTATTAAATTCTAATGAATTGATATTGATTCTCAAATGCTTTAATATGTGAATTAATGTACATTCTTTATCGGCATTAATTGTTGATTATCATATAAAATTAAGTATAAAATTTGTTAATAGTTGATTATCATATATTCACATAGTATATATAGTAGCATTCTAACAAATCTTTTTAATTTGATTATGAAATTAATATTTGATTTAACAAACTTTCTTTAATTGAATTTATTTTATTTTTTTGCAAAATAAAATAATTTAATTGTTACACGAATAATTAACAAATTTAGAATTGTATAATTACACAATATATATAGTAATATTCCAACAAATCATTTTAATTTGATTTAACAAACTTTATATATTTGACTTTATTTTAATTTCTTTCCCAAATAAAATAATTTAAATATTACATGAATGATTAACAAAACTGGAATATTATTGTATATTCAAGTAATATATAGTAACATTCCAATAAATCTGTTTAATTTGATTATGAAATTAAGACGTAAATTAACAAACTTTCTTTATTTGACTTCATTTTGATTTCTTTCCAAAATAAAATAATTTAATTATTACATGAATTATTAACAAGTATGAAATATTATTATATATTCACGTAGTATATAGTAACATTTCAACAAATCTGTTTAATTTGATTATGAAATTAAGACATGAATTAACAAACTTTTTTATTTTGATTTCTGTCCAAAATAAAATAATTTAATTATTACATAAATAATTAACAGATATGAAATAAAATAAACTAAAATAAACAAATTACACAAATTATTAACAAATCGTGAATCAATACACATTTTTTGTTTTATTTTGATTTTGTTTCAAAATAAAATAAACTAATTATTATTATTGTTATTATTATTATTATTACTATTGTTAATATTCATGTAGACATACTTAAATTTTATCACGTTTTTATATTCTTAAATACTTTAATACGTGAATCAATATACATTCCTTGTTGGCATTAATTGTTGATTATCGCATAAAATCAAATACAAAATTTGTTAATGGTTGATTATCGTATATTCACGCAGTATATATAGTAACATTTCAAAAAATCTTTTTAATTTGATTATGAAATTAATATGTGAATTAACAAACTTTATTTATTTGACTTTATTTTAATTTTTTTAAAATGAAATAATTTAATTATTACATGAATTATTAACAAATCTGGAACATTATCTTATATTCACGTAATATATAATAACATTCGTGTAATAATTAATATGTGAATTAACAAACTTTTTTTATTTGACTTTACTTTAATTTATTTCAATATAAAATACTTTAATTATTATACAAATTATTAACAAATCTAAAATATTATCGTAGATTTACGTAGTATATAGTAACATTCATGTAATAATTAATATGTCCATCAACAAACTTTCTTTATTTGAATTTATTTTGATTTCTTTTCAAAATAAAATAATTTAATTATTACACAAATTATTAACAAATTTGAAATATTATCATATATTCACGTAGTATATAGTAATATTCCAACAAATCTTTTTTAAATTTGATTATGGAATTAATATGTGAATTAATAAACTTTCTTTATTTAACTTTATTTTGATTTCTTTCCAAAATAAATAATTTAATTATTACACGAATTATTAACAAGCTAGGGTTAAAGATTAGAGCATCATTTAAGAAGAGGTGTAACTTTCTAAGTTAAGGTGGCAAGATAAGTATTTCTTTCTTTTGCCATTCCGGTCAGAGTAGAATAAGAAAAAAGGTGGAGTAAAACAAAGAAAAATATTAAATCAAGATCACCATAATTTACTATCAGTTTCATAAATGTAAAAGTTCATCTATCACTTTTGCAAAATCATCTTGAAGAACTTGATAACAATAAATATATGCCAAAACCCTTTTTAAATATAAAAGTTTTTAAAAAATTATACAAAGTCATTAAAATACCATAAGCTAATTAAAAAATAATTACAGTTTGTGTAAGTATAATCCTAACATTGATATTTGATAGGTTTACAATAGATATATATTAAATTTAGTTAAAATAGGAAAATATTTTCAGACATATCAGCATAGAAATTCATTATACAACAAATAATCAAATGGTACCATTCTAAATTTTATTTGTATTTGGAAGAAATTTGATACTATTCCAAATACGCTTACATAAGCAAATTAATTAAAATATCATTTTTTCCATCATCACAAAAATAAAATTAAGATGAAATGATTTAATTTATCATTTTTAAATGTTGACAATATTAACTCAATTGAAAGTAAATTTTGTTTTTTTTACAGTTCTAAAAGAGCAATTAGTATATTTAAGCCTTTTTCTTCAGTTTTAATTACTAGAAAAGATTCTATGAGACAAATTATTGTTTGAAAAGGATAACAATGTTGTGATAAAAATGTCAGAAATCTTGTTTTTAAAATTAAAATTGATTAACAGAGTGTTTGATAATAATTTTTTAAATGTTATTGTAAATGTTTATGCCAAAACCCTTTTTAAATGTAAAAATTTTAAAAAAAAATTATATAAAGTTATTAAAATAACATAAGCTAATTAAAGGTTTAATTAAAAAATAATTACAGTTTGTGTAAGTATAAACCTAACATTGATAGGTTTACAATAGATATATATTAAATTTAGTTAAAATAGGAAAATATTTTTAGACATCAATCAAATAGACAACAAAATACAGTACTTTTAAAAGCATCCTTCTAGGACTTTTCTGACAAAAAAGAAATATTAGAGTTTCATAATGCACAATAAGAAAAACAATGAAAAAAAACTGAATATGGATTTTACTATTAAAAAAACACCAAAAATATATATACATCAAAAGACTTATGAATGGTAAAGAAACTATAAAGAAACTATACAACGTAAATTTAATAAATACATTAATCATAAATAAATATATAAATATGTTAAGTGTGCCATGAGTAGCATATTTACATGTTTATTTCTAATTAACTTTCTTATCTTTGATCCAAAATAAAAAAGGATAAATACGCTCATTGTCTTGCAGCTAGTCCGAAACCCCATTGAAACTAAAATGAGTGTATGAATGAACTCTAGCACATGAAACACGAACTTTGGTAGTATGTACTTAAAAAATTATCATCTTTTGTATATCACATCTAGGAATTTATCAGAATAATAGTCATCTTTAGTATAACACATCTAGGAATTAATCAGAAATTCAGAATAATAATCCTTTGTTGTGCCAGATAGTGCAATTGCGCAGCCTCTTAAACTATCTAAAGTCAAGCTCAAGCAGATGAGCAACTTACCCAGACCGTAATGCCCGACAGATTTCACATATCAGAAACTTGTAGAAGTAACTCTTCCAATAGGAATACAATTAAGATACATCTAAATCACAGACGAGAATCAAACAGAAAGAAAAACAAGATAATTACCATTAGACTTTTGTGTGTTGTTATTAGAGGAAGAAACAAAATTCGACTCTATATATTAGTTAACATGACCTCAAAACATGACCAGGAAATGTTTTCTAAGTCATATTTGTTGGCCCCTAGAACTGAGATATGACCATATATTTGTTCCTCAGTAATACCAGTAGCTAGCTATCAACTCATATAGTGCTAAACTTGAACTTCTGAGAGACATATTATGAAGTTTGGGATAACTTACTAATTCCAACAAGGTTATTAACCCTATCTAAGATCTACCTACTAGTCCATCAAGCACACTAGTCTTTCTCTTTCTCTTTCCTTATATCCCCCTCCCCTCACCACCCCCCCCCCCCCAAAAAAAAAAAATTAAGAAAAAAAAAAAGAAAGAAAAAACTAGTCTTTCTCTTTCCATACAGAGGGGGACTTTGGTCCAACAGTTTCTGTTAATACTACTGCACTACCATTTTCCACATTAAGCAGAGGATCAGCTTCAGCTTCTTTTGCCTGGAAAGGTTAGGAGAAGGCAGGGAGTCACAAAGCATGTCATGATGACAATGCAAACTAAAGACGTACAAAGTGTAAAACAAACCTGGGATGCTAGTGCTGTAGATTCAGCTGCTTTTTGCTGATTCTCACCGATGCAAAAGTAAGAATATAGAATCATTCCAATCATAGCTATCAGAATCCCCAGGATGTTTCTCCAGCTGAATGGGTCATGGAGTAAAATATAACCAAATGCCAATACAAAGCATGTCTTCAGGTGTCCAAGAACCTGATAGGTGACTGGAGATGTCTTTCCAATGACAAGAAATGTACTAAAATTTACAGATATCGAGATAAGGCAGGAAAGAACAATGAAACCCTGCGATGCAGAAAGTAACAATTCAGAATACATTTAAAAAACAAGGAGGAGGAAAGGAGAGAGGGAGGTTGAGTGCAAGAATAAAATCACGAAGACATTTTAAATCTTACCGTCACCAATGCTGTATAATTGAAAGCAAATACATTTTGGTTGGTCAAGAGTTGATCCAGAAATGGACCGGAGACTAACAAGGTTGCTGCTTGATATGGGCATGATTGATATAGAAGCTGAGTGGAAGAAACCTTAAACTTCTTCTGAATTGTATTTGTCATCTGAAATTGGCTAGTTAAGATCTTAAGAAGACACCGACACACAGAAAAAAGGTTTACTGCTCGGAGAAAAACCAGAGACAGAATCATCTTTCTCAAGCTTTCATGCATAACTGAAAGATATAAATCTCCTAATATGTTCAAAGGACATATTTCACAGGCACACATTAGATGGCATATCTTTCCCTATGTAGTAAGCAGAAAAATTCTCAAAAACTAGTTTTGTAAGGTTTAAAATTAATGCCGCTACAACATAATAAATATGAACAAAACACTAATGCTAAAATTTGATGAGCTAATTAAACAGAATATCCTTTGAGGATACAATCTGAGAAACGCATGTTGTAATCACTGCAAGAAAAGATAAGAACGAACCCAAAGCATTGAGCTGCAAATCGGTCACTGTCGCAATCCCAACACCCAGAAGGAGGATAGCAAGGGAAAGTTTAATTCTATTACTGCAATTGACAGTGACAAAAGAACAGTTTAGAATTGCAGCTCATCAAATTGATGCAATAATATTAAAGGCCACTTCACTCGGGGCAGACAAAATATGCTGGATATTGAATAATTTGACAACCAGAAAACATGTCAAAGACCAGTAAATGCTATAAAGGACAGAACAGTAATTAACATGTAGAACAACATCATGATGACTTGAACTTTGTGAGATGTCACAAAATCGATCTAACAGATTTAAAGGAACCACTAAGGAGAGGGAGAGAGAGGATTAGTGGCACCTGAAAGTCTTCCCCAGAAAAAGAGTCTCCAACATTACAGTACATGGAATGATAGCCAGCTTAGTCATCTGTGAGCAAATATAAATGAGCAGCTCAGAACACCGTTAAGAACCTGCTTAAACAAATACCAAAATGTAGCATAAGAAAGATGGAACCAAACACAAACACTTGTACCTGATAGAAGCCAACAGAATTGAAGCCCAAGCTCAAATTTAAAAGTCCAATTGAGATTCCATTTAGAATCCCAAATCCCATTACAGCTTTCTGCTCAAAAGGTTTGTGCTCAAAGAATTTCATTTTTAGGGCCGCATGAAGAGAACAAAATGTGACAAGAAGATGCCAACTTGTCAAAGTAGTAGCTGCATGTATACCATAGGGCACGTATAAGGGAAAATTCAACATTTATAGAGTGGAAGTAATCAATACTGTTAGCACCCTTCCCATTGTGGAGTGATTATTTTTCCTTTTTCAAAACAGAAAATTGAAAAAATGATAACAAGTCATCTTAACAAACGTCTACTGATCTAAGTTATTAACACTTCGCTGAAATTGAATATATATTTGTATTCCTGTGAGTCCAAACTATATCTTGTGTGGATGATCTATATAATTCAGCAATGATTTAGGGTAGGAAGAGAAAGTCCATCACTAAGTGGAAAAGACGACTTTCACCTTTACTTCCAAAGAGCCGTCATTTAATTTGCAATAAGGGTACTGACAGATTGCCGTGTTTAAGACCAATTTCTAATGAACAAAAATCCAAACACGACGTCAAAGGACAAATAGTCCTATACAACAACTCTGATCTCTGACAAACAGTTACTGCTTCTAGAGTTCCTAGGTTGGTGAAGTGACCCTCGTTAACTCTCATTTCATTATAATTTGAGTCATATTGAGAAAGAAAACACATAAAATGAACAAATACGACTTTTATCATCAGGAAGAAATGAAATGAGAGCGATAAAATACAAATGAGTAGACAACTCTATCAATGTGAGCTTACCGAAAATGAAATGTAATGTGCTCATTAGCGCCTTATTGCAAATTACAATCGACACAGATGATACCACAGACAGAGTCAAAGCCCCGACAGTCCCCAGATGAAAACCTTCTACCTCCACCATCTTTGACTGTGCTCCAATCACTGATAACAAAAACAAAGCCCAAATAAAACTCCCATTTCGAAACGTAGAAAACAAAATCAAAGAACAAGACGAATTACAAGTATAAGACATTCAAGTAAGCAACGTATAAGTGTCCGTAGCAGCAGCAGAACAAGTAGCCCCAGAAAACAAAACGACAACTTAACCCAAAAGCAGGTAGCAAAACTGACAGAAGAGGTAAACTGAGCGGCGAAACTGAAATAGGGGGTTGACGTGATACTAATCCCGCTAACGGCAATAAAATACCTTGGATTAGATGCGATGATTATAGAAAAAAGAAGGACCAACGGATTGTATAAAAGGATGGGTGATCTACAGTTTGGATCATGGAAGTTTTGGGTGGGACGGCAGTCACTGATCACTATGCAAACAGGAGAAGCTATGAACAAATGGAGTTCGGTGAAATGGAGAGTGAACCTAACGATTCATCAGAAAAGGGAATTTGGAGTAAGATGGCGCCGAATGCGTCTACGCGTTGTCTTGTTCCAAATTCCAATGGGGTGTCGAAGAGAGAGAGGGGGTTTTTGCTTCAGTTTTCGGAGGAAGTTGAACAATACACTAATGATGGGGAATCAGTGATCATAACAAAGTATCGAGTGAGGACGGACGCGCTTGAAGAGCAACGTGACAAAAAGCAAGAGAGAAAAGTGAACAAGTATGAAGTATGGGTCCCAATAAATATCTCGAAACTAAAAAGGTATGCTTGGTGATCGCAATAAAGAGAAAAGGAAACGAAGATGAAATTGAAAATAAAGAGTTTTATTAAAATATTTTATTTTTTTTAAATCAGTATTTTTAAAGAGAATAATTTGAACAAATTTTTACTATTTTTTTTATTATGTCACCAATTACACAATTTTTTTTTTGCATAAATTCAAACATGTTCATGCCAGGGCCATTCCAATCAGTCCATGAATCATCCGTAATAAAGTAAATGTATTATTACGAAAAATTAAAATTAATTTTCTGGCACAATGTTAGTTACTATTATAGATTAGGATAAACTAGTGTAGCGACGTGTGCGATGTACAGACATTTCATCAATATATAAACATAATACATGTTTAAATTTAATATTTACTTACTTCAGCACAAGTTATTAAAAACTTCTTTATATATTACAAATATTGTTGTGGTAAGATTACTATCTTTATTAAGAATCAAAATTTTCAAACCAATTCTACTTCTTACTCTTAATCAAGTCAAAAAATGATTTAATTTGTTCAGCATCAACTGTTGATTTAGATGTCTCAAATGCATAACTTTGTAATGATTCCAAATGCAAGAAGAATTAATTGTAGAGAACACAATTTCTTATTTACTTGCTAAGATATGACTGACAATATTTGTTTAAAGTCTCCACCAAACACAATGACTTTGCTACCAAAAGGTTGTGTAGAACTATGATTATTAGAAAATTTCATCAAATCCCTTAGAGTTATGTCAAGAGCTTCAAAATACATTTTATTCATCATGTGTATCCCATCTCATATAATTAATTTTCTCTCACTTCCTTGTTTAATATTACAGCTTGAGTCTTCAATAATTTGTATAAGGGAATGTGTAATCGAAAATGAGTAGTTCTTCCAAATGGAAGTAAGAGAGATTCTATCTCACTTAATGCAACATTTAAAACAATTATCCCTTTTGATCTAAGTGCGGCTGATAATATTTTTCACAAGAATGTTTTTTCAGTACCTCCATATCCATATACAAAAAAATGCCCATATTGTTTGAATTAATAGCAACAGTAACTTCTATATATACATGTAATTGATCTCTGTTTAAAATTTTAATTGAATCAAGATACTCCTTCTCTAAAAGAGATTGATCATATGACATCTCATCATATATAAGTCTATTTCCATATTCATGACTTTCGACTATATTTGGAAATGACATAGATTCAAATTCACTGAGAGATCTTCTATTGCTCTAGAGTATATTTTCAAACTCGATTAATGTATAGTTCCTCAATTGATCATCAGTGAGTTACAAATTTTTTTCAATTGATCCATATAATTGGAATTTAATATATTAATTTCAAATTAGTAGACAATTATAAGTCATTACTATTTACCTTAATAACAGGGTTGACAAATTTGTGATGATCTCCAATATTCTGTATTAATTTGAAATTTATAATTAAATCAAGTATATTAATTACACAATTAACAAATTTGTGAAAATTTCTGATATTATACATTAAACATGAATTAATTACATTCAATTATATTTAATATGACAAAAAGATTTAATTGGAAATTTGAAATATTAATTTCAATTTAGTAGGTACTTATAACTAATTACTATTTACATTAATTATATGAGTGACAAATTTATGAAGATTTCCTATATTTTGTATTAATATGAAATTAATATTAATATTAATGTGGAAGAAAACATTTAAGAGACATTTAATTACTGTAAGAGATATTTTTTATTACACAGCTAACAAATATGTTAAGATTTCCTATATTCTTCATTAAATATGAAATTAATATTAATATGGAAGAAAACATTTAACAGATATTTAATTACTGTAGAGACATTTTCGGTCATAGGATTGATAGGATGTGATCATTCGCGTACTTAAGAGTTTAATTGTTTTTCACAGTTGATACAAAATTTTTATTCCAGATTGATCATTCGTGTATTAAGAGCCGATCATACGTGTAATCATCTAAAATATTTAATCTTGAGTATTCATATTCTGCACCTGACAAAAGTTATAAATATTGTTTGGACACATAGTACAAGATGCGAAAAATGTTATAAATATTATTTGTATATATCTCCTGATTCCATATTAAAAAATCTATATAAATCTGATTATTATGAATATTAGTATAACATTTCAGATTTAATTACATAATTAACATATCAATATTAATTCACGTATTAATTAAGCATTTAATCAAATTAGAATATTACAAAATTTAAATTTAAAAATTTTAATTCATATACTAATCATGCAATCAAATTTTAAATTAGAGAATTTTAATTGTATAACGTAATATTATGCCATTAAGTAGTGCAATAAATTTGGAAATAATTAATTATGGAATTAATATATTACAAAAGCAAATTTTGTATTAAGTTTGAGTTCGAATTAAAAATTACTTAGTGTTCAAAATTACATAATTATGAAACTCCCACATTAAAGAATTAAGTAATTTTGATTCTTTAATCTAATACTATGTCATTAGGTAGTACTTTAAATTTGAAAAGATTTACTTACAAAATTAAAATAGTACATAATTTATTCTTCTATCAAGCATGTAATCAAAATAAAAATTACACAATTAACTATTTTAATCTTTCTATATGATAATTTTTAATTTGGAAAGAAATCAAAGTCACTAAAATTCATTTTTAACTCACATAAAATTTAATAATATCTTTAAATTTGATTATAATGAATATTAGGATAGCATTTTAGATTTAATTACATAATTAATAGATCAATATTAATTCAATATTAATTCAGCATGCAATCAAATTAGAAAATTTTAGTTGTATGACATCATACTATGTCATTAGGTGGTGCAATAAATTTGGAAAGAATTAATTATGGAATTCATATATTACATAATTAAATTTTGTATTAATCATGTGTTCAAATTAAAAATTACATAATTATGATACTCCCACATTAAAGAATTAACTAATTTTGATTCTTTGACCTATTAGTTTATCATTCGGTAGTGCATTAAATTTGGAAATATTTACTTACAGAATTAACAAATTACATAATTAATTATTCTATTAAGTATGTGATCAAAATAAAAATTACACAATTAAAAATTTTAATCTTTCTATATGATAATTATTAATTTAGAAAGAAATCAAAGTCGCACAAATTCATTCTTAATTCATATAAAATTTAATAATCTCTTTAAATCTAATTATAATGAATACTAGGATAGCATTTCAGATTTAATTACATAATTAATAGGTCAATTTTAATTTAATATTAATTCACGTATTAATTAGGCATGCAATCAAATTAGAAGGTCACAAATTTTGAATTTAAAATTTTTAATTCACATACTAATCATGCAACCATCATGTAATCAAATCCTCAATTAGAGAATTTTAATTGTATGGTATCATACTATATCATTAGATGGTGTAATAAATTTGGAAAAAATTAATTATGGAATTCACATATTACATAATTAAATTTTGTATTAATCATGAGTTTGAATTAAAAATTATATAATTTCCAAATTACATAATTGTAGTACTCCCACATTAAAGAATTAAGTAATTTTGATTCTTTGACCTAATATTTTGTTATTAGGTAGTGCATTAAATTTGGAAAGATTTGCTTATAGAATTAACAAATTACATAATTAATTTTTTTATCAAACATGTGATCAAAATAAAAATTACACATTTAACAATTTTAAATCTTTCTAAATGATTTTTTTTAATTTGGAAAGAATGAATTAAAAATTATATAATTATGGTACTCCTACATTAAAGAATTAACTAGTTTTGATTTTTTGATCTAATACTTTGTCATTTGGTAGTGCATTAAATTTAGAAAGATTTACTTACAGAATTAATAAATTACATAATTGATTTTTCTTTCAAGCATGTGATCAAAATAAAAATTACAGAACTAACAATCTTGAATATTTCTATATAATCATTTTTAATTTGGAAAGCATTCAAAGTCACAAAATTCATTCTTAATTTATGTACAATTTAATAATTTCTAATGGTTAAAAGATGAAATAGTTTATTCATGTTCTTCATGTATAATTTAATAATTAAGTATAATATTACTATGTCTAGGTAAATTTTTGGTGCTCTCTATTATAAATATTTGTTCTGTCTGATTATATTATCTGAGGTATATTTAGTATCATTTTTATTCTTTAAAAATTTTCTAAATACTTTTGATCTCTTTATTAGATTTTAGTGTTTTTTTTCATTATGAAAAATATGATTATAAAAAAGGCATTAAGCACTTACACAAAATGGCTTCTTAGGAATTAATGTTAATCATATGAATATATTAAAGCATGTTATAGATAATTTTTCATATATACATATTTGATATATTTTTTATAAGAGATTTAATTACTTTTTTTTATAAATTGAATTTATATAAAATTTTTCTTAATCCTAAATCATTTATGTACCTTTGTAGGCTGAGTTGTTGTTGTTATTATTATTATCATCATCATCAAGGCAGCTTTAATTTTCATCAACATGGCTTCCTTTTTGCATTTATGCCAACCTAGTCATTATTATTAAATTGGAGATATAGAAGTTTGCAAATAACTTAATATTTCTTAGGTTGAAGTTGACTCATATATTTTAGTTGAATATTTATTTATTATTCACGTGGAGGTGGAGTTGAATAAGAACAAATACAAATTAATATAAACTAACAAATAATATAAATTATGGAATGAAATTTGTCACATTATTCATATGAAAAATACATCTACCAAATATACTTGCACAAAGTTTACTTGCACAAAGTTTAAATTACTAACAATATAAATGTAAAAAAAATTAATACTTATAGTGATTTGTGTCAATAAAATAGTAAGAGACACAAACAAATAAAAAGAAAGTAGAGAATTAAAATCCATTCAGTTCGCAATACAAGCTTCACTCCGTCTTGAACTTTGGATTTAACACAGTGACTATAAAGAAGCTCTTTGTACAAGCCAACGATGATTGTCAACTCAACAACCAAAGTCGAGCGGTGTGCTGCAAAAGTGACTTCTTGAGATAATGAAACTCTTTGTAGAAACTCCTTAAGATAATGACATGATCATTCTCTTCCCATCAATCTCAAGACAGGTGGTGTGCCGCCAAAGTGGCTTCCATCTGACTGAAGGACACTAGTTCTCACTGCTTCATCTATGGGACCTTTGGAGACGATGAGGGATAATATTTTATCAGGGAGGAAGGTGGTTAAATTTGGGATCTCTGAAGCCAAAGCATTGACTTTTGATCTTGTTACGACCATCTAGAATGTGGGAGTGTAGCTGTGAAATTTTGTTCGATTTAGAGTTTTGTAGATAGAGAGAGTGAAAGGTCTGAAGGATATGTGCCAAGGTTTTTGTTGAATTTGCTTAAATAAAAAACTATAGCATAAAATCAAGGCTATTGCTTGACAAGAATCAAGTCAATATTAATTCACGTATTAATTAAGCATATAATCAAATCAGAATATTAAAAAAGTTAAATTTTAATTTTTTTAATTTATGCATTAATCATGCAATCAAATTTAAAATTAGAGAATTAACAAATTACAAAAACAACAAATTGTAATTGCATGATGTCATATTATGTCATTAGGAATATACATTAAATTTATAGAAATAGAATTATTTTAGTCTATTATATAGATTACATTGACTTTCAAACTTTAAAGAAGGTTATAGAAACCTTCTATTCAGTATATTTTATGTCAAATTTACACATAAATAGTAAATTTATTTTTAACATGACAATAAAAATAATTAAATTAATTTAAAACTTTATTTTTAATATGATATTAGAAATATATTAAATAGTTTTATTATTGAAAGAAACACGTACTATGAAAAAGTTAATTTGAGTGACAATAAAAAAAATTACAGAGGAATTGGATGTAATATTTAAAATTAGAAGAATGTTAAGTATAATTATACCAAATTTAATAAGAGGTTTGTATAATTTACCCTAAGTTAAAATGTAACATTTTTATTTTAAATTGAATCCAAATAATATTATAAAAGATTGTAATCTTTTTTTAAAACTATCACTATATGGCTAAGTTGGCACAAATCACTTTCCATTATTTCTTATTCCCCCATTTCCACTTCATGTACTCATATATATATATATATATATATATATATATATATATATATATATATATATATATATTGAGTGCTGGAGAAGACCTAAACAAACAAACCATCCCCGAACAAGATAAAAGCATAATCAAGCATACCCATTTGCAACTTAATATAATTGATGACCACTCTTGAGATTGAAATTGATTCTTCTTCTTCTTTTTTGTTTTGGCTGATTTTGCTGGCTAGTTTGTTAGGTTCAACTGTCAACGAATTCGTCACAAGAAACTACAAGCTTACATTTTGTATGCATCATGAATCTAATTCTAGGATTAATTGTTGATTTTGAATTCTATATGTATTTTGTATATGTTACAGATATTTCCTTTGTTTAATAAATTTCTTTTGATTGAAATAACTATTGCGTGGGCAGTTGTAATTTTTATGAGGTTCACATTTACAAACAGCTAAAACAACGAAGGCCATCATATTTGATTTGAAGGTAAAAAAAAACGTATGTGAGAGAGTGGAAAGGAAACAAGAAGGGAAATGAATATGTAAAATTAATGGATTGACCTTTGATAAGTTACATTTTATTAGCTTAGTCATAATTTGATAGTGCTATGACATATCTTTCTGATTACGATTTGGAGGTATTGGAGGTCCATAAGCAATCACATACATGGAGAGGCTAACTTGATAGCCTTTGATGCTGAGAACATTATTCTTATCCAAGTGAAATTTTTCTTCTATAGATGTCACTCCTGAAGTGAGGTTTGTTTGTTGGTCTAAACTAAAAGAGTAATAGATCTAATGGTCAGGATATGTTGGCTAAAGTTAGTTAGACTTACTTAGCCTCTATAAATAGCCTTTAACTGTACAAGATACATATCTTGAAATATTGAAGCATTATTCAGACACAATTTTGACTTTCCTTTCTTGCGTCTTTCTTTTCTTTACTTGTCTTTTCTTCACTTTATTTCCTTTCAGCTACTTTACTTTCATGGTATCAGAGCGACGGTATGGAGAATGGAATAAGAGACGAAACTACTAATTCAATCGTGGCTCTTTCTCAGAAGAATGGAATGATCTCTTTTTCTCACCCCTTCTCCATAAAGCTTGGAGAGGATAATTTTCTGCTGTGGGAATAGCAAATCACGGCAACGATCAACGGCCACAAATTACAGAGATATCTCGTAGGGGAGAAACCAGCAAGATTCGCCAGTGAAGCCGATAGGTTGATAGAAAAGGTCGACGATCGGTTTCTTGAATGGGAACAGCAAGATCAGCTTCTACTTTCTTGGCTTCTTGCGTCTATGAATGAAACAATGCTTGCTCGTGTCGTGGGGTGCCGGACGGTCAAGCAAGTCTGGGAAAGAATTCAGAACTATTTTGCTTGTCACACAAAGGCCAAGATCAGGCAACTTAAGATGTAATTAAGAAATACAAAGAAAGGATCACAGAAGATGAGTGAGTACCTGTTAAAGATTAAGGCTACTGTTAATGCTCTAATTGCAGTAGGATACGACGCCTCCAGTGAACATGTAGACACCATTCTTGATGGGTTGCCCAGAGAGTATGATGCTTTCGTAACTTCAGTGTCTACCAGGACAGAATCGTTTATTGTTAGTGAAATTGAAGCTCTACTATTGTCTCAGGAGTCTTGAATTGAAAGAAATAAACCAGAGATGATGGCGTTGGAATCCGTGTCTGTGAATCTTGCTAATACCCAGATCAGAGGAGGTAATAACTACCAGAATGGCAATAGTGGACGAAGCAACAACAATAATTTCAGACCCAATTACAACAATAGTTCCAGTAGTAATAGAGGACGTGGTAGCTATCAGAACAGAGGCAGAGGAAGAAGAGGTGGTCAGATTAGTGGTCAAAGCCGTGGTTCAAACAGGTCTCAAGTTGTGTGTCAAATTTGCAACAAGCCTGGACATCTTGCATCAAATTGCTTCTACAGATATGATCAATAGAGTCAACAAAATCGAAATTCACAGAAGTACTCAGCCCAAATTGCTGCTGTTAATACTGGTTCTGAAGCAACTTATGATCCCAGTTGGTTTCCTGACTCAGGAGCCTCGAGTCATGTAACAGCCGATTACACTAATCTCAATTCCGGTTCTGAATACAATGGTCAAGAGCAGCTACACATGGGGAATGGTACAGGTATTAATATTCAGCATATAGGGCAATCTTTTATTCAATCTCCCTTTTCTTCTACTAAACTTGCCTTATCTAATATCCTTCATTCTCCTCAAATTACCAAAAACTTGCTTAGTGTCTCGCAGTTTACTAAAGACAATGCAGTTTTCTTTGAATTCCATTCTAACGCCTGTTTTGTTAAGTCTCAGGTTACCAGACAGATTCTTTTGCAAGGGAAAGTTAGAGATGATGGTCTTTATGTTTTTGATAAATTGCAGCTCTCCCATCTGCCCAGTTGTCTTTCTTCTTTAAACAATGTTGATAATTGTAAACAAAAGAATGCCTTGAATTGTGTTCTTCCAAAATCCTCTTGTAACTCCTTTTCTTTAGATTTGTGGCATCAGAGACTTGGTCATCCAAGTCACAGAACTCTACAACATGTACTCAAAACAAATGAGATCCAATATGACAATAAAAGTGTACTTAGCTTTTGTAAATCCTGTTGCTATGGAAAAATGCATAAAATTCCTTTTCCTCAATCAAGCACTTCCTATTCTTGTCCTCTTGAGTTAATTCATACAGACCTATGGGGGCCTTCACCAGTCCAATCCTCAAGTGGTTATCACTATTTTATGCATTTTGTGGATGCATATAGCCGTTATACTTGGATTTATTTTCTTAAAAACAAGTTTGATGCCTTTGCTGTTTTTCTTCAGTTTAAGGCCATGGTTGAGTTGCAATTTAATTCCAAAATCAAAGCTGTACAGTCAGATGGAGGGGGAGAATTTAAGTCCATTTCCAAATATCTTCAATCCCAAGGAATTTTACACAAAATGAGTTGCTCCTGAGCAAAACGGATTAGCTGAAAGGAAAATAAGGCATGTTGTAGAAACTGGTCTAACTATTCTTGCTAATGCTCACCTACCTCTTCGTTTTTGGGATGAGGCATTTTATACAGCTGTGTGTCTTATAAATAAATTGCCTACACCTATACTCTGTCAGCAAACACCATTTGAGAAACTATTTCATAAAACTCCTGACTACTTGAAACTTAAAGTGTTTGGTTGTTCTTGTTTTCCTTTACTTAGACCTTATAACAAACATAAGATGGACTTCAAATCCATTGAGTGTACCTTCATTGGCTATAGTCCCAATCACAAGGGATATAAATGTTTGACTCATTCTGGCAAAATTATTGTTTCCAGACATGTTCTCTTTAATGAATCTATTTTTCCCTTTGCTGTAAAGAATAGTACTGCTTCCTCTCCCACACCTATTTCCACTTCAAACCTTAATCTAAACCTCCTATAATCCCTAGCAGTGCCCCTTATGCTGATATTTTACCTGTTAATGCTGGAATTGGTGTGGTAGATCTTGTATCTAATGTTGCAGGTTCGGGTACAGTAGCTTCAATTCCTTCAATTGAAGATTCATCCATTGTTCTGCCTCTTTGAATAACATTGACCAACAGTGCTCACCTGCAGACCCCGTGGTATCTCACACATGTCCCATAGAATCTCAACTGCATCCTCAACAATTAAATTTACAGCAACAACAGAGTGTAAATATGCAACAACAACAGCCCACTGTACCTAACACTACTGTATCAACTCATCCTATGAGGACTAGAAGTAAAGCAGGTGTCTTTAAGCCTAAGGTTTTCCTAGCAGCAAAAGATAAAGAACCTAATACAGTAGCTGAAGCTCTATCTAGCAAGGAATGGTCCTCAGCCATGTTGGAAGAATATAAAGCTTTACAGCAGAATAATACATGGAGTTTAGTCACGCTGCCTGAAGGGAGGAGAGCCATTAGATGCAAATGGGTTTTCAAGATAAAAAGAAATGCAGATGGGACAGTACAAAGGTATAAAGCCAGGTTGGTAGCAAAAGGGTTTCATCAAGTGAGAGGTTTTGACTATGATGAGACATTTAGCCCAGTTGTAAAGCCTACTACAATCAGAGTAATACTTACTGTTGCAATCTCAAGGGGCTGGGATATTAGACAACTTGATGTCAACAATGCTTTTCTTAATGGAGCATTACAAGAGGAAGTTTTTATGGAACAACCTACTGGTTTTGTAGTTAGAGGCCAAGAATCACTGGTTTGCAGACTCAACAAAGCTCTTTATGGCCTTAAATAGGCCCCAAGAGCATGGTTTGACAAACTCACTCTTACTCTGAACAAATTTGGTTTTCAATCTAGTAGGTGTGATACTTCTTTATTTGTCAGAACTAATTCTCACCATTGCACCTATGTGTTAGTCTATGTAGATGACATCCTAATTACTGGAAGTTCAAAGGAAGTCATTACATTTTTGATTGAACAACTAAATGTGGAGTTTGCTCTAAAAGATTTGGGAGAGTTGAATTATTTCTTGGGAATTCAGGTTAAGAGTCTTGCAAATGGTTCTCTGCACCTTTCACAAACAAAATATATCAAAGATCTACTGGAGAAAGCACAAATGCAGGAGGCAAAGAGCATCTCAACTCCCATGACAAGTGACACAAAGCTTTCGAAGCTTCAGGGTGACATTTTGGAAAATGCTCAGCTGTATA
Organism: Biancaea sappan; assembly: GCA_037074585.1. Lineage (NCBI taxonomy): Eukaryota > Viridiplantae > Streptophyta > Magnoliopsida > Fabales > Fabaceae > Biancaea > Biancaea sappan. Next base: position 32,566,278 of record CM073494.1, on the reverse strand, counting down.
GACAGATAGTAGGTGCTTTACAATTTGGTACCATAACTAGACCAGAAATTTCTTTTTCTGTTAATCAAGTATGTCAGTATATGCATTCGCCACTGGATACTCACTGGAAAGTTGTAAAGAGAATCCTAAGATACTTGAAGGGTACACTACAATATGGTTTAACATTCCAGAAATCAAATAATCTTGCTCTAACAGGGTTATGTGATGCTGACTTAGGTAATAGTTTAGATGACAGAAGGTCAATGTCTGGCTCCTGTGTGTTTCTTGGTCCCAATCTAATTTCATGGGCATCTAAAAAGCAAACCGTGGTGGCAAGATCAACTACCGAAGCCGAGTACAGGAGCTTAGCTAATACAGTGGCTGAGTTAGCATGGATTAAGTCCCTACTTGCTGAATTAAAAAATTTCTACTCAGAATACTCCTACCATCTACTGTGATAACAGCAGTGCAGTCCTACTAACAGCAAATCTGGTGTTTCACTCTAGATCCAAACACATTGAGTTGGATCTTTTCTATGTCAGAGAGAAAGTACTGAAGAAGGAGATATTTGTGTGTCATATACCTTCAGAAAATCAGATTGCTGACATTATGACCAAACCTTTATCCAAGGCTCGGTTTTGTACACTTCGTTCCAAACTGAAGGTGAAGGAAGATGAAGAAGAGGATAAAAAGAGCTGTACCTAAAATATACTCTTCGTCCTGTGGCCTATGCTTAGATATATTTCTTTTCTTTAAAGTTTTGTATCAGTTCAGATGTCCTTTTTCTGATGTATAGTTTCTTTCTTTTGTTTTCAAGACTTTAGAAAATTAGTATGATGGGTGAATAAAAGAGTAATAGATCTAATGGTCAGGATATGTTGGCTAAAGTTAGTTAGACTTACTTAGCCTCTATAAATAGCCTTTAACTGTACAAGATACATATCTTGAAATATTGAAGCATTACTCAGACACACTTTTGACTTTCCTTTCTTGCGTCTTTCTTTTCTTTACTTGTCTTTTCTTCACTTTATTTCCTTTCAGCTACTTTACTTTCATAAACTATCTCTAGGAGTGCTTTCACTGGTCTAAACTATCCGATGAGAGATGCAACATTGGTGGGACTATTCGCAATAACAATGGTACTTGGATTTTAGGATTCTCCAGCTATTTAGGTTATACCATTAATATGTATGTTGAGCTTGCAACTATTCCTCAGGGTTTTCACTATTTTGAGTTTGAATTTGACAAAAATGAGGTAGAATTTATTTTTTTTGGAAGCTATTCACTTAATTAGAGGAGAAGACACCAATGCTTATCCTCATGGGGTTACTATTGAAGATATAAAGAGTATCCTCACCGACAGACCTAACATCAGAATTGCTCATGTCTTTGAGGCAAATTAATGTGTTGATGCCATTGTTAGACTTGGGTCCCTTAAAAAGAGTAACTCGTGCATTTAAAGTGACCCTACCCATGATCTCTATTTCCTTACTTGTTGATCACATCACTATGTAAATATATAATTTATCTTATTTGTTTCTCTTTTTGCTTCCTCTTTTGTAACAAAAGAAAATTTATTTGAAAATGAAATAAGAGTTTATAGAGTGGTTTGAAAATAATTAAAAAAAACAACTACATTGAGTATTTAAGTAAATTATACATTGGAAATGATTATTTTGCACTAAAATCAATTAACAATTGGATTGCTAAATACCTTGATTTCTAATGTTGTAAATATTTAGTAACCAAAGTAGCTTGAATCGTGTTATGAGGGACATTGTCCTTAAGGAATTATTTTGCGACTACGAAACTTCCTTCCAAGATAAAACAAGCTCCTTTGAGTTTTATTCAGATACCAGAACAGTAGAAAAGATAACACAATAACCTAGTAGAAATAAAGAACACAAAACGTGGAGGAGGAGATTAGAAAGTAGTGTCTTAAATTTAAAGAAAGAAGTGAACTTTATAGCTGCGAAAATACATAACTGTAATAGACATGGTTAAATGGACTGTTACAAAATTAAGGGATTTAAAATAGTATAAATTTTAAGCTGTCTGAAACGTTTGTAATAGTCAAAGTTAAAACAGTCTGAAAACATTTGTAACAGTCAAAGTAAAAATAGTCACTTAATTCCTGAAACTGACCTAGTCAATTTTGTAACTAACATATTCTCATCTCTTCAAATAGGCACAAAAAATAATTAAATTAAAATTATTTTTATTTCTAGAAAAAGTAAAACTAGGCCTAGTTGACATATATTGTGCTTAGGGGAGCAAATCGCTGATTTGTATTGCATTGGCCTAGAATCGTGAACGCGCAAGCCCACCTCTTTCCTTAACTCTTTATAAGCCCACTATAACATGTTAATATATAAAGTTTCATCCTCTCATTATTTTAGTCGACATGAGACTAATATTACTTTTTTGAAATACAAAAGCTTTTTATAATACAATTTTCACAACATCTAAATCATTAGATTTATTTAACTTTAGTCCAAAAACTTAGTAAGTGTACAAGATATTCTCCGAAAAAAACAAACTACTTCATATTAGTCACTTTGTTTAAGTGATCTTGAATATCAAAAAGCTAACTTCTAATAAGTTTATTATTTTAACAATTTATCATGTGTATTTACTAGTTTTAGATACTAAAGTTAAATAGATCTAATAATGTAAGGTCTCATTGAATATTACTGTTAATTTAATATCATACTCATTTTAATAAAATTGTATGCAATGTTATATTTTTGTTGGGATAAACAATGTTATATTTTTGTTGGGGTGAACAAAGGAAATGTAGGCCACTAGAAAAATAAATAAATTCAATACAAAAAATTTGAAGTTATTTTTATACATTTCAAATATTGTAATATATGTAAGAATTCATGATTATGTTTTTGCCACTTTAAACTCGGTAGTCATTTTGAGCTCAATATGGTCTCTACTAAATCAAGTTTTTTGTTCTAGAAATCCATCTAGACCCTGAAGATTTGGAATATATTTATTGCTGAATCATGATAGAATAGGAAAGTATCTCACGCTCTTATCTAAGTCAAACAGAGCATTGAAAAGGAAATAACTTAAGTTTAATGTTGCGCCATCAAACATGGAACATATAAGGAATGATTTTGTTGACCGTGCTTTTAAATGAAATGATCCTATTTTAAATAGGAAAATCACATATTAATCAAGGACATCAACGAAGATGGAAAGAAGTCGTTGCACGTCGAGAAGAAGGAAAGAATCTTCTCAATAATTTGGAGATAATCATGACCATAGTCGTTTCTTTCCATATTGAGCTTGAGGTATCCGTTATGGAAACAATTGTCAAAGACGCTCAACTTAATTAACAAAATCTGTGTGATGTGCCTACCTTAAACGGCTACCCATCAGAAAGCTATAAAAGGCGTCTGCATCAACAAGTTGAATATATGCAAGTTGACAAAAAGATTTTTATTCTGAAGATCTTTCTATTCGATATTTTCTCTTTGTATTTTGTGAGAGAGAGTCTTATACTGTTCATATTCTTTGAGTGAGATTTCTCTCAGTCCTAAATTCTGTGTGAACTGATAAATCATTTGTACTTGGTGTTCTTATCCTTGTGGGAATGTGTAGTAGGTACCTGGTAGGGTATCTGGCTATTGTGAGTAAAAGCTACTAAGCTGCACCTTTCTGGAGCAAATGTTTCCTGTGTACGTTTGCTAGGGATATATGAAGTCCTAGTGTGTAATGCCCAAGATTTTTTAAGACAACCTATAGGAAATTTTCAATGTGGAAATTAAAAATGTTTGGAACTATTGAGGACTATATTGAAATTGGAAATAAAAATGATAATAAATTTTTAAGGATTTATTCGAAAATTTAATTAAGTTGTATGGATATGTATATTTTTTTAGTTAATGAAAATATAGGATATAAGGCGATGGGAAAATACTTGGGTGAAATATAAAATTTTAGGAATTTCTTTTACAAGATCCACGAAGACCCAAGTGAATTAAAATTTGTAAGAGGAGTGGACTTATAATTTAAACTAAGAAGGGACTAAGGTGGCACATGATTAGTGGTACACGTGTACCCTTCTTTTCATCAGATTAAATGTGTTATAACCCAGATTTTTAGTCACGTGACTAGCACGGTAACTAGCAATATATTGTCCCTAGACCGTAGCCTGCTAGAGACTATTACTATGCCCCAAACAAAATAAAACTAAACCTAAGTGTCCCATGTAACTACAAAGCATACAAAACTAACTAAAAGAGGAAAAGATGAGTAACCCAAAGGTTTCACCTAAAACCTAAGATGTACGCTAAGATACTCCTCGGGCGGGTTGACACCAAAACCTGCATGTAAAACATAAAAGAAAGAATCATGAGTATATACAGTACTCAGTAAGAGTCAACTTTACTTACCCGTAATCTTCATGGAAATTTCTAATATTATTATGGGAAATACTACGTAAAAGTTACTCAGACTTTTTAATTTTATTGTAGTCGTCGACGTCTCAGGTTACATATCTCCTAACTTTATCATTGCCTACCCGTAGGCTTTCAACTGTAGCCAATACAATTTCTCAAACAAGGACTTCTATGCTCAAAATTAGTAAACACCTTAAATCATTCATATCATCATGTGAGGTTAACATTATATATACAACGCACATACCAGACTACACTTAGCTTGATCATAAACTCTAGCATAACATATTCTTGCATGTGTGATCATACATGGTCATTTAGATGTCACCTGCTCTTACTAATAGACTAGAATATATCATACATAACATATCTCTTTATGTGAATAAAGGCATAGTCAATGACATCTTTGTGTCATCACATAACATATTGAACCTATTATCGAACCCCATATGTCTCTATGGATGACGTCCCACCGAACTTCATGAGTGGGAGTAATACTCCACCAAGCTTCACAGGTCTCTGTCGACCACGTCCCATTGAACCTTATGAGTATTCGAGGCTACAATATCATTAGGGTCCATAGGTCTTTATGGATGATGTCCCACCGAACCTCATGAACTTCTGAAATATTATCACTGTTGGGGTTCATAGGTCTCTATGAATAACATCTCATTGAACCTCATGAGTGAGAGTAACATACTCTATCAGGCCTCATAGGTCTCTATAGACTGTGTCGCATCGAACCTTATGAACTTTCCCAAGCCAACTTACATAATGGAGGTGCACCATCATGACTCATAAGACATACAACACAACTCTTACTAATCATACATTCATCCAAGTACCAATTTAAGAACTAAACTCAACATCATCAAGGCGTACATATGCTTATAGCTCATTTTGCTCATATTCATGACATGTGTATACAGATACACTTGGGAAGATGTCATTAGATGCAAATGTTAGCTCAAGCAACATTCATATCCAGCACAAGGCATGAACAACTTGAATACATAGCTAAATGTTAGCTCTTATTCATGTCTTAATATAATTCTACTTAATGCTACTATTAACTTTGATCATGAATGCATTTCATGACCTTGCACAAACTATGCTTGAATGGACATTCTTTGCCTTGAACAATTTTTCTTTACTCCCTAGGTGATTAATACTTTCTCATCAAGCGTGATTGCATACTTTAATGCAAAAGCAAAAATATACACAACCACATATCTCATAAATTTAACTTGGATCATTCATGTAGTCTTATCTATGTTCACATATCATGTCTACGATAAACCACGCTAGCTATTTTACATAACCTTGAGTAGAGTTAGCTACTTACCTCAATGTCGAGCTACAATTACCGTTCTCTTATGGTAAGTTTGGAGAGAGGGTGCTCCAAGAAGATTTAGAGGCAATTCTCAAGAAATATAAGAGGGGAAGTTTCCTAACATCTCAACTCTAGGTCCTTAATTTCAATAGATAAGAATCCTCTAACAAAATACATGAAGGCTATCTCTTGGGTCGTGATTATATTCATAAAAGTATAAAATACTTGATTTAGAGGTAAATTCCTACATGTTTTATTTAAGATAGAAAATTGGACCCTGAAATTTGCGAATTTTCTGGGCAAAGTCCATAACTCCAAAATTTATGAATTTTTGTAGGCAACATCCCTAATATGTCTAAAACCTTAGATAATAATTTCAAAAATAAATAATAATATTTGCCCCTTCAAAACCTTACTTTTACAACTACAATCGAGATTACTTATACAAGATCAGTGCCTCGGTTTTGCAAGTATTTGACCCAATAATTCAACTCCAAATCCCATAAAACTTGGCAAACTTGTACTTTAATGTTATGACAGATTCCCATAAAAGTTTTAGTGCAAAACATGACCATTTGGCTAGTCTATCATAACATTAACTAGAACCTGATCAGATTAGTCCAAATTCTGAGACAGGTTTGTCTCTCTAATATTTGACTTAGCAATAATTTCCCAAACGCTATGAAACTATCCAGATCATATCAACACATGTCAAGGAATAACTCATAAAAATTTCAAGCCAAAATGATTTGCTTTAGATGTATTTGTGCCTCACAAAGTAGCTTGACAGTAAAACTATCTTATCTTAATCAACTATGTTAATTAGAATTAATTTCCAAACTTTGTCCTTGATTCAAGGAGGCTTAGGTGAAGAAAGGATGGTGGGAAAAGTCCATAAAATTATTGCTCAAGCTTAGGGAACAAGAGAACAATGAATGATGCAAGATAGAACTTGAAAAAAAACACAAAAAAATAAAGGAAAAACATGGGCTGCCCAAACCAGGCCAGGCGCTTGGGCACCGGAAAAGGCACCTAGGGTGCCCATGCCAGCCCATGGCCGATTGCAACCCCAAAGGACCCAAAAATCACCATATCCAACCTTAACTCAATTTTCTTGTTTTGGCCACTTGATTTTCGTTCCAAAATACCTAAAAACAATATACAAAGACAATTTTAACATCAAACAAGAATTAAATTCAAGGTTTGAAGCTACTTTACTTAAGATTAATCTACATTGTCTTCTTAAATTTCCCAAATCTTGTTCTTCCTCAACACATGTTTTCAACCATGATTTCTTTAAATTCTAGGTTCTGAGTTTATTAAAAGCAAGAAGCAACAATCCCATTGCAAGATTCAAGAAGAAAATAGGAGGATTTGGTTCTTACCTTAAGGAAAAGAATCCAGTGAACAGAGAAGGTGGCCGATAGTGGTGGTGGAAGTGCCTCAAAAGCTCTCTTGGTCGTGGACAGGAAGTGGGAGACATATGGAGAGAGGAAGAATGAAGGATGGAGCATAAGGTAGGTGTATGTGTATTTTAATGGGTGTGTGGGTTTCACTTTATTTCAAATTAGTCCCTCCTTATAAAGCAATCTAATTAGGACTTTAAGAAAAATTTTCAAAAATACAATAGGGGATACCAACACCACATCTCAATAAAACACAACACATACACCAAAATTCCATTTCACCATACATTTTGTAAAAAGATGCAAAACCTTATATTTTGTTCACTTAGGTCCTTCTTAGTGTCTCTTACACAATTTTAGCTCTACTACCACCACTATAAAAGTGCCAACCACACCTTGAAAACCTCCCAAGGCCTAATCACCACAAAGGTCCTCATTCGTCCCTTCACATGAAACTTATACCTATTTTCTCTCCTTTCACTTTGGTCTCTCAGTCAAACCCCTTACAAAGTTACTCTCATCGACTGTTGAGCAACTCAACTATAGGTACAAACATCATAAACCCGGACATTCTTATCAACTTTGAAAACCTTCAAGCCTTTACTTATCCCACAAAAAATCTACATAAGCATACATGTGTGAGCTTTAGCCTTAACTCAGGTATCTAATACCTTAAATAGTACAAAATGAGACCCCTAATTGAAACCCTAGAATACACATACACACACACACACAGAGCCATCTTCGTGAGAGAGGTACAGTTGAGAAGGGGAGTTAGTAGTGAGAGAGATGAGCCCAATGCGGTAGCCACCCTCGACCACCACCTTCACCAGGAAGCTTCCTTCTTTTTCCTTCATTTCGTCGACTTCCCCTGTTATTTGAATGGAAGAAATAGAGTTACAGGAATAGAGGAGGCTAAGAGGGACTAGAGAGAGAGAGTTTTGGACAATGGAGCTTGATGGAGAAGTACACCAAGGTTGTGTGATAGGGAAAGGTATCCTTGGTAGCTCTTCTCCTCTAAAGGGTTTTGATTTGAGAATATCTTTGAGCTGAAATGGGTAAGAATTTGAGCAGAAAATGGTTTTGCTGAGGAAATGCAAACCCAAGAACTGGAAGGGAGGAGAACAAAACAGGTATAGCATTAGCTTATGATGAGTTTCTTGGCATCTCTATTTGGGTTTAAAGTGCAAAAATCTAGCTTGGACTCAAGTTAAGGGACTTGCCTTTGCCTTGTACGTTTTATTTTCAAGGATTTCTATTTCTTAAAGTTTAATTAAATGCAACTATGTGATTATGATGATGTGTGGCATACTCAGAATCTTATTTGTTTTCTCTTGAGCAAGGCAACACATTTGCTTGTTGATGAATGCAAGAAAGAATATGGAATCTTGTGTTATACATAAGTAGTGTAATTGACCTTGTATGATGAATATGATTAATGTGCCATATCATATAGGAGGACAAGTATGTGTTTACATGGATAGGCTTATGTGAGTGTGTATAAGGTTATATATATATATATATATATATATATATATATATATATATATATATTTACACATGCATGAATCATATAAGGTTGAAATTGATGCCATGATTGTGTGTGGTGCATATGATGAGAATTTGATTTGAGTAGGATAAATATTGTGAATTTAGTATGAAAATGTGATGTAGGCGTATCCAAGCCCAAGATGAGATCTAGATTTCACAATTGCATACAAATGCTAGGTTGAGAATTATGCTTTAGCCTTGTCTGAATGCTTAATTTGATGTAGCCTAAGGGCTAGGTTGAGTAAGAGGCCAAGTGCAAGAGAAATTGTTATACTTGCATTTTATGCATGAATGATTGCTTGTGAATATGATTATTTGGTATTGAGCCATAGTGGTGTACCTTCATTGTATGTGATTGCTTGGGAATTCCAGTAGGTTCAGTGGCACATGGTCCATGAAGCCTATAGGGACTGATAGAGGTTTGCTCCTGCCCATGAGGCCTGATGGCATGTGGCCCATAAAGCCTATGGATCCCCATGATGTGTTTTCTTCAGAAATTTAGTAGGTTTGGTGGCACGTAGTCCATGAAGCCTATGATGACTGGTAGAGGTTTGCTCCTGCCCATGAGGCAATCTATGAGGCCTATGGATCCCCATGATGTGTTTTCTTTGAAAATCTAGTAGACTTAGTGACACGTGGTCTATGAAGCAAATGAGGACTGGTAGAGGTTTGCTCCTACCCATGAGGCCCAATGGCACGGGGTTCATGAGACCTATGGACTTCGTTGGCATGTATGAGTGCTAGCCTTATGATAAGCATAAGGATAATGTTGAACATGTGTAGATTATGCCATTGTGGATGTATTGTGCACTTGATGTTTAGTTGCTCCATACATACTTGTTCATGTGGCTCGTAATGGGTAGAGGTAGCGATAATTAATGCATGAAGCATCACGTGTATTAGTTGGTAGAGGTACATTGAGTATGAGTTGAGCATGATCCGAATGAGTGGCAAGAGGATTGCGCCTAGTGATATTTACGTTAGGACTTTATCGTCCACTAGCCTAGTGTAAGTGCTAAGAGTATCATGAGGTTTATCATATTGAAGCATTTGTGCACAATTATCTATGAGTACTCAGTTGTTCATGCATCAATCACATGTATTTGGCATGGATAGTCACTTGCATGTAATCGATAGAGCTATTTTTGGTGAGCCAGTAGATTAGACTCACCCCCTCACAATTTTGGGTACAGAAGATCCCTTAGTTTGAGGTTGGACATGCCAAGGATACCTCCCCTTTGTTCGGGGTAAGGTACAGTTTTTATTTATGTTAAACATTCAGTATTCTTAAAAGGTTTTGTAATCGGATAGGTCAGACACTATTGTGTAATAGGATGATGTATTCTATGTAGAGGGAATACTTGAGAAAAGCAAAATGGAAACTTGAGAACAAGCAAGTGTAATTGCAAGAATTCAACTTTTATGTATTTTTGTATGATCATGAAAGCCAGGATGATTGTGTTCATCTATGTTTGTTAAAGCTTTAAGTTATTTTTTTAAAAGGAACATTGAGCTAAGGAAAATAAGAGTTTTAAAGGAAGGTCAGACTTGCGGCGGAGTGAGTTTAGGCACCATCCGCACTGGTGCGTGATCAGATTTGGGTCATGACATAACGTTGTAGTGTAAAAACAGGGTCCTGCTGACCCAATCTGAAGGTTGCCACGTGATAGCATAAAAGCGGGTGGCTGAGCCTTGGTCTGGTTACTTTGTATTGGTGATCTGTTTCCCTAATAAAATTCTCATCACTGTGTGTTTTGAGATGTGAACGTCAGTGAATCCTCATGATTCTACCGAATCACTATATATCGCTGTGTCTCTTCTCTCCCTTTCTCTCAACATTTTCATTATTTTTTATTTATTGAACAAGATAATTAAGTTGACCCTAATAATATAATTGGACCCTAATCAATTTTAAAAGAGGTTTTACTTTTTACGAAAAAGTTGCATATACTCAGTTCACCCCATCTTGAGTATACTCTTGTACTAATAGTCTCTCATATTCCAATTAAACTATTTTAATAAATGTAAATGCCTTTTGGATTCTATAGTGTTAAAAATCGAGTGCAATGCTACTAAATTAATGCAAGTACATATGATAAACTACTTCTAAAATCAATTTTGACTAACTCCTTTGTTTAGAACCAAAAAATGGTTCAATCATGTATAAAAATGAGAATCACATGTCATCTACTTAAGAAGGCATACTCCTTGCAAAGTAGCTAAATATTTTTAAATATCTTCAAATGTTTCATATATTATTCCTAATTAACTTAATATATAAATAAATAACATTTACTATTTATAAACCAGCTAACAAAATTTCAAAACTAAATAGGTTGTTGTTATTGGATAAAATAAGTCGCCATTAAACTCTTTAAACTGAAGATCAAGTATTATTATTATATATGTGAGTATGTATATATATATATATATATATATAAAAGATTATGCAATGTAGTGTGTTTATATTTCACAATTACGTAACTTTTTGTAGACATAATTAAATCATTGTTTTCTCACTGTTATTTAAAATTATATTTTACTTCAATAATACTATTTATTTTAGAAGATAAATATACGTTATTTTAAATAATTAAAAGATTTTAAGTGTGAGATTAAAAATACTCCTATAAGACTGAAATATGATTTTTTTCATTGTTTTACCTCATAAAAAAGAAACAGTAAATTACTTATTTAATTTTTAAAAATCACAATTATCTTAATTTAGTTCTTAATTAGTGTGACGATCCGTTCGATGGACAACTATTTCTTCAAGATATAGACATAACATATATATTCGAATTTATATATAGACATGACACATATGTTCGAATTTATATATATACTTACTTCAGCACAAGTTATTAAAAACTTATTTATATACTATATTTAATGTTAGGGTAGGATTACCATCTTTGTAAAGTATCAAAATTTTCAAATCATTTCTACCTCTCACTCTTAAAACTATCACATATAATTGTCCAAGTGTAAAGACTGGACTTATTCGATACAAACCAATTACTGAAAGAAATTGATCTTAATGTTTGTTGATTGTCATTGCAAAGCATAATGTTATGGAAACTGTCATATTTTAAGTTGAAAAGAAAATCTTGAATCTGATAGAGTAATTATCATCCTGGAATTATAACTTTTTCTCCAATTTTTTTTCCAGAGATTCGATGACATGTTTACCAAATCGAGACACAATTAGTCTACTACTGTTACAAATACATTGATTTTCAATATTTTTAAGTAACATTATTAGAGTATCAATCTTCAACTTTATTTTAGGTTTGGAACACCAAATAATCTAATGTTGTTCAGAAATTATTGCATGTAGAGATCGTCCATTGTATCAGTATTTGCATTAGCTTTACAGACGTTATCAGAACTTAAATATTCTTGTTCCTTTTTGGGAAGTAAAGATAACATGTATTTATTGATAGTGTCAATATCTTTCAACATTGGAGAAAGAATTGCTCTTTCTATGAAGTAACTCAAAATTGTTTAAATTGTTCATGAGATCTGTCACGACTCGATTTGGGTAAGTGACCGGCATGCTTTGAGAACCATCCCAAGACCGTAAGCCTATAACTTTCCAATGCCAAACAATAATTACTAATACACAAATACTCATAATTACATTTCATTAAGTAACCATCATCTCAAATGATACAATCATCAGAAACAAACCTATGTTTTCAAGTTTCCTTCCAATCACAAAACAAGGTAAGGAAAGAATCAAAACATAGTCTAACAATGAATCTTGATTACCCAAAGTATGCACAATTCCAAAAAGAATACTCATGCAAGATTTAGGAATCCTAATGACTACAGAGCGAAATACAATTCCCAAAATAATCAAAAGGAGAAATCATCAACGCTTAGCAAGATGCGGTGATATGAGACTCCGCTACTCCTCTCGCGGAGACTCACCAGTAACTACGGGATTTGCAAGGGGACACACACAGGGGAGTGAGTAAAATACTCAGTGAAATGAACACAAAGAAACTTACCACACACACTTTCTACCCAGAGGGAAATCATCATGACTATGCGATAATTCACCACCGGCTCCAAATATTCAAGAACGAGAAATTCAATATATATATACACATAAGCATACATAGTAAGAAAATTTCGATATAAAGCATTCCTGAATACTAATCATATCCATGTGGTCCTTTCTTACATAGAAGTGAACAATTTAACACATCTATAAAACCAATTTACTTATATAGGTTATGTCCACCATTTCAAGACAATATAATCAATGGAACCTTGTTTACCATTCTAGGATAGTATAATCAATGGTACCTTATCTACTGTTCTAGGACAATATAGTCAAATGGTACCTTGTCCACCATTCCAGGACAATATAGTTAATGGTACCTTGTCTATCGTTCCAAGACAATATAGTTAATGGTACCTTGTCCACTATTCCAAGACAATTTGTAAATGAATGATATCTTATCTACTCTTCTAGGACATTATATAAATAAAGCTATATTGTCCACCATTCCACGATAATATAAATAAAGATATTATGTCCAGCGTTCCAGGACAAATTCAGATAATGCCATAAATTTATATAATCATCTAGCGAGGAGTTTACCTCAAACCATTTACAATGCTTCAATTTATTAAATAGAGGAGTCACATATATCCCTCTCCAAAATGTTAGCACAATATAAAATTGTCTCAGCACTGACCAACTAATAGTAGTAACCTCTAGGGATTTATGTGTTGAATCCTTTCAAGAGAATAAAATTTCAGTGATATGTTCTTATGTATAACTGCATACATATACTATACTAAACATATGAGTTTAGCTATCTCCCTTACTTGAGATTGAACGAAAGAGAATGGAATGCGAGCGTGAAGGACGAACGGATGATAATGGAAGCACCTAGAATTAAAAGACAAAGATTTTTGAGGTTTAAGAATTAGATTAAGGTTCAAGAGGTGGCGCTTGGGCACCACCTATGGCGCCTGAGGCGTCAGACCTGGCACCCAAGTGCCCTGATTGCAAAATAGCAGCACCCTTCGAGATCTTAGCAAAATAAGCCAAATCCTCTTCTTTGGAACCCCAATGTTTTAATGATCACACAAATGATGTATTTGGGTGGTTGGACACAAGAAATAAGTTTCAAAAGAAGATTTGACCAAGAGAAAAGTTGTGAATCATGAATATCCCAAATCTTAACACGCCTTTGCATTTATTGATACTTCATAACTACAACCTTCCCTCCCTTGGGCCATTAATGACATTTAGCACCTAAATACATAAAAGAAACTTTATTTCTAGCAAACATCATGGGGAGATACAAGAAAACAAGCATCTAAACTCCAAAAAGGGAAAGATTTAGCTTCTAGGGTTTACCCAAAAATGAAGATGGAAGAAGAAAAGGAGTAGAAACACTTACTTGGACTTTTATGAAATTAGATCAGTAGAAATGACCCCCCTTTCCTCACCATAAGACTCTAGCCAACAACAACAATGAGAAGATGAAAGGAAGAAAGACTCAAGGAGATGCAATTCTCACCCTTACCACTTACACGACTGGGGAGGAAAGAAAGGAAGAAAGGAAAAGGAAAGGAAAGGGATTACAAGGGTGTGGGTCCCACCATTTTAATACTACATGCCCACACTTCATTAGGCTCTCTCTCTATGCTTTTTATTTCATATTTTGACTCACTTCAAAATAAAATTTCTACACAAATATTTAAATTTAGTCAAGATTCACATAATCATCATAATTAATAATTGAATATCAGAAATTTTGTGCAGAACTAACTCCAAGAAATAATAAAAGAAAAAATCAAATTAATTAGAAAAGAAAGAAAAATTTTGCGGATATTACAAGATCAAGGTATGTATCTTTTACAATCGAAGATATAGGATCATCAACAGCTTTGATTTGTAAGTCATCAAAAATTTCAATAGTTGACTTACAAATATTTTCATAATTCAGAGTTCATTCACCAATACTAATGATCCAGTTAGAAAATGATTTGACTAGTTCAACATTAACTATTGATTCAGATGTCTAGAGTAATTACTAATTACATTAATTACATAGGTGACAAATTTGTAAAGATTTTCAATATTATGTATATGAGTTAATAATAATTTATTCACATTGTATTCTAAACTAAAATTTTCAATTACTGTAAGAGAAATTTAATTACATTGAATATAAAAAAGACATTTAATTGAAAATACAGAATAGGGAACAAATTATTAGGCACGCATAGGTCATTACTAATCACATTAATTACAGGATTGACAAATATGTGAAGATTTTTAATATTTTGCATTAAGTACGAGTTAATATTAATTTATTCACAATGTATTCTAAAATAGAATTTTTTATTCCTGTAAGAACAAATTATTAGGCACGTATAAGTCATTATTAATTATATTAATTATATGGTTGATAAATTTGTGAATATTGTCAATATTCTGCATTAAATATGAATTTATAAAATTTATTCACACTGTATTCTAAAATAGAATTTCAATTACTGTAAGAGATATTAAATTATATTTAATATGGATAAAATATTTAATTAAAAAGTTAGAATATGGAACAAATTATTAGGCACGTACAAAATATTACTAACCTATATAATATACTAAAATAATTTCACTCTAGGACATTAATTGCCGGTAGGTCATTAAATTATATATAATAGAATAAATTTAAATGAATAAATTTAATGAATAAATTAGGTAAATTAATAAATTTGGTAATGTAATATCTCAAATTTAATTACCTTAGAAAATGATGCTAAATAACTAAATGAGCAAGTAAATAAGGATAAAATAGTTATACCGAAATTTTTGAGAGATATAAATATAATTTTCAGACTTTTGACAATGGACCTATTTGTAAGTAAAAGTTTTTAAAGGATTCTTTTGCTATTTTAGCCAAAGATGAATACACTTTGGAGTTGTATATATTAGGTGTGTGTGTTCGATTAAGTGGGAGAAGAAAAGAAAGAAATGGAGAGGAAGAGACGAAAATAGAAAAGAAAGCAAAGAAAGAAAGAGAGGGGAAGAGACAAAAACAAAAGAAAAAGTGAGAAAAGAGAAGAAGTGTGTGTACAAGTGGATGGATGAGAGAAAAAGAAGGAAAAATAATGATATTGATAGATTAATATATATATGTGTGAGTGGTGTGTGTATGGAGGCATACGGGGAAAGAGATGAGAAAATTAGAGAAAGAAAGAAAGAGAGAGAGAGGACTAGAAACGCAGAGCAAAGAGGAGCAAAGAAAGAAGTTTAAGAAGTTGAGAGGTTGAGAATCAGATCAGGTAGTTAGTCTTCCATAAAAGTATGATTAATTATGATTTATGATATCTGTGTACATAATCAGTTTTTTATAGAATTTCTATTATAAATCTTGCTCTACAGTAGTGAACAAGAGAAATTTAATTATTATCAATGTGATGTTATGCTTTTATAGCTGAAATGATCTCCTCATATATTTACATGTTTTTAATAAAGTGACTAGTACTGAGATATTTTATATCTCACTTTTAGGAAATTGATCATTTCAGGAAAAAAGGCAAAATGGAAGGCTTTAATAATATTAATGATGAGATTGAAGTATAGAAATATATTTTGTGGTAGTTCATGATTCAAATATGTAAAGAGAATACCAAAAACTATGTAAATTATTATTTGTATATATTCAAGCTCAGACATAATTAGTGAGAATCTTGTCAAATTTTCTGTAAGGTTACTACTTACATGAACAGTAAAAATTCATGAATAGTGAAATTCATAATTATTTAAAAGAAATTTATTCAAAAATTATTTAGTAAATCAATTTAGAAAAAAAGTATTATTTTAAAAGGAAATAAAAATGCGGGATGTTACAGGTAAATTAATTACATCATATTAAATGAATTTGAAAAAAATAGGGTAAATTGCTATATAATTGTTATAATTGCTATATAATCACATTAAATAAATTTAAAAAATTAGGATAAATTGCTATATAATTGGTATATAATTGCTATAATTGTTATATAATTGGTATATAATTGCTGTATAATTGGTAAATTATGTAAACTTTTCTATTGAAATATAATATGTAGTCCTTTGGTAAATTAACATTTATTATATACAAATAATCAAATAATTAATTACTATATATTTTCTATACTATTGTCGTGAAGTGTTCATATATGATTGCTATGTATTTATATATACATCATTATTAGGTATATTAATAATTAATAATTGATACTGTTAATTACTACATTATTATCATTTATTAAATTCAATTTATTATGTTCAATATTCATGTTATATAAATAAATGGTCATTCTATCTGTCATGTATTGCTCTCATGGTTGTATTGTTTATTCTTCTTGCAGAATTAGTTTTCATTCTGTTTGTGCTTTGCATATGGCAAATTTAGTGATGTTGCTGATATTAATGCATCAAGAGATGATTGGACGATTAAGGTTAGGGTAGTGAGGTTGTGGACGGTTCCATCGTTTTATATGCCTAAAGAAATTTTTAGTTTGGAGATAGTTTCGCAATATTCTCAAGTGAATTTAATTTCATTTTATTCAAATTTTTTATATGTATTATTTTGTTCATTATGCTTGTATCGTGTTTATTTTTTGCTTTCTAAGGGTGATTACATAAATGGTCATGTGAAGAGATCATTTATGAGTAAGTTTAAGCGTCAAATAACTGAGAAAAATATTTATGTGATGTTTATGTTTAATATAGTTAAGTATAACAGTGAGTATCATACATAGCACTGTCAAAACGGGTCACCTGGCCCGACCTGTAACGGACTAGGCCAAAAAATGGGTTGGGCTGGGCCGGCCTATTTTTGGACTGGCTTAGATTCTCATGTCTAAGCCCGCAACGGGCCGGCCCGCGGGCTAAGCTTTTTTTTAATATAATATAAAATAAATTTAGTTGGTTTTTTTGGTAAAAAATAGAAAATATATTGAGTAGAAAACAAAAAAAAGTTAATATATTCCAAATTTATATGTTTTCTAGAATTTTGGAATTTATCCATTCCAAAATTGTATGTTAACTCATCCAAATCAATTATTTAGGATAAATTCCAAAATGAATTGATGAGTTAAGCAAAAAAAAAAAATAATTGATGGATAAATTCCAAAATTGTAGGATAAACAAAAAAATTTAGGATAAATTCCAAAATTGTACAATATGGAACTATGAATTTATTTTAAAATTTTTTTAAAAAATACAAGCCGGCTCGTGGGGCCCGCGGGCCTCTCCTATTTGGCCTGCGGGCTAAACGGGCCTATTTTTCAATCTCCAAGGCCGCCCAAATGTGGGCGGGCCAAAGCTCATTTTGCTATTGCTAATCATACAACGAAACTTCTATTCATGTTTGAATTTCACTTTTCAACTGATGTTATATTTTGAATCGTATTGCCGATGAGAACTATTTAGTAGGTTAGTTTTTGGCTCTGTTTGGCATGATAAGCTTATAGCTTATTTAACTAGCTTATAAGCTCGTTAAAAATGTTCGGTAAACGAGTTTATTTTAGTATCTTATAATTTATTATGATAAATTACGTTGAGTAGCTTATAGCTTATAACTTATAACTTATGTACTTTTCTTCTATTTTTTCCCTTTGTTATTATATGAAAATATCTATTATACCATTCATATTTATTATATCTTTATATATAAATATAATATATATATATATAATAAAATATGTAAATATATATAATAAAATATAATAATATATATAAATATATTATATATGTAAAAATATATTATTCATATATAAAATATAATAAAATATATAAATATATATTTTTAATGAATTATATATATATATATATATAATAATTTAAATTAATTTAATTAAAAACAAAAATGATATAATTATTTATATTATTTTGGAATAAAAAATATGTCTTTTTATATCATTTTACATTTTTCAGCTACTTCAACAACTATTTTTACCCAACACTTCTAATTCAATAAGCTAGCTTATAAACTATCAGCTATATATAAGTTATAAGCTATAAGCTAAAAATTAGCTTATAAGTTATCTGCTAGCTTATAAGCTATCCGCTAGTTTATAAGCTAATTTTGTCAAATAGAATCTTTATCTTCTGTTTTGTAAATTATGTTTTATTTGTTGTTGATACCAACTTTCTACGAATAATATTGTTGCGTTCAGATATTATCGGGTTAGTCAATAGATTTGGTCCTATTATAGAGAGCTCTACGAATGGTAACAAGAGCAAGCGTATGAAAATTGATATTAAGGATATAGAGTATTGTTGCCGTCATTTTTTTTTTTCGTTTTATGTTTAGATTAATTACTACATTATTATCATTTATTTTGTTATATATTTATTATATCTTTCTATTAGTGTTTTCTTTTTTTCTTATTTTTAATTTGATTATTATTTTTTGTAAAAAAAATTAAATTAAAAACTTTTTATTGATTACACATACATCTCATTATTTTATTCTATTTGATGAATTATTCTATATCATAATATAATGTGGTTGTTTATTATCATAAATTTTTTATTAAAATTTATAATTTATATTTGTATTAATAATCAAATTTATATCAAAATATTTACGTTTAAAAAATATATGTTATAACTCATAAGTCTTTCAAGTTTTATAAGTTTCACAAATTTATAAATTATAGTATTATTATCAAAATATATTATCGATGTTCCAATGTATTTAATATATTATGTGAGTCATTGTTAAAGTAAATAGCAGAATATATTTTTATCAGAATATATTATCATAATTATTAATTATAATTATTGAAATTAATAATTAATGAATTTTGTTATTTAATTTGATTTGATTTGATTTGATTTGAATGAATAAATTAGATTAATTAATAAATTTGGTATATTAATGACATCACATTAAATGAATTATTCAATTTGAATTGATTGAAATTATTTGAATTGAAATTAAAAAACAACTACCTTTATTAATTTGACCACTATAGTGTATTAGAAGATTTTTTAGTAGGTAAAATAAATTTGATTATAGAATTGATATTTGAATTAAAAAATTTGCTTTATTTGACTTTATCTTGATTTCTTTCCAAAATAGTTTTTAATTTAATAGAAATCAAAGTTTGAGATATGAATCTTTAAATCATAATATTTTAACTGAAGTAAGAGATGAAAATCAAATTCTTGAAAGACGAAGTCTGAGACCTGAATATTCAGTCCAAACATAATAGCAACCTTCAATATTTTTCTTCTTTAGGTCCGATTGAAATAAAAAAAAGACACATTCAAAAGTAAATATGTAATCAATATTAAAATCAATTACCGATCTGTGCAACAAATAATTTATAACAAATAATCCATAAATTAATTAATTTATCTATTTTATTCATTTAAATTTATTATATTAAATAAAGAAATCAATTCAAATGAAAGTTTAGAACTGATAAATCAATTTAGAATATTTAAGTTTAAAAATTATATGTCATAACTCATAAGTTTCATATAAATCAATTGTAATTTATAAATCTTTAATTGATTTAAATATTTTGTTTACCTAGTGGACCAACGTTAAATTGAATTTCAATTGGGTATTTTTTTTAATTGCACATGGGTATGATCATAAGTAGAACTTCAACTTCATGAGATTGTAAATACAAATGAATATATTCTTATTCTCATTTATTGTATTTATACTATAGAACTCCAACTTATATTTTTAATTTGATTATGGAATTGATATGTCAATTAACAAAATTTTTTATTTCATTTTATTCTGATCTATTTTGATATTTTATTTCTTCCAAAATAATATAATTTAATTATTGCATGAATGATTAACAAATCAGGAATTAAAAGTGTATTTGCATTGGAAAAATATTTCTGTTGTTTGGATAATTTGATTTTTTTTATTCACATTGCATGTATATATATTCTAAAATGTTTATCTCTTCTACCAACCACTATATGTTTACTATCAATTAATTGTTATTATTTTTATAAGTTACAAAAAATTTTAGAGTTGTAAATTATTTGTACATTACACGAGTCAAAACACTAGTTACATTAATTATAGGGTTGACAAATATGTGAAGATTTTCAATATTCTGTATTAAATATCAGTTAATATTAATTTATTCACAATATATTTTAAAATAGAATTTTCTATTACTGTAAGAGATATTTAATTACATTGAATATAAAAAAACATTTAATTGAAAAGTTATAATAGGAAACAAATTATTAGGCACATATCGGTCATTACTAATTACATCATAGTTGATAAATTTGTGAAAATTTAAATATTTTTCATTAAATATGAGTTAATATTAATTTATTCACACTATATTCTAAAATAAAATTTTCGATTATAGTAAAGGACATTCAATTGCATTTAACATGGAAAAAATATTTAATTGAAAAGTTGAAATATGAAACAAATTATTAGGCACATATAGGTCATTACTAATTACATTAATTACAAGGTTAACAAATTTGTGAAGTTTTACAATATTTTGCATCAAATATGAATTAATATTAATTTATTTATTCATACTATATTATAAAATAGAAATTTCGATTACTATAAGAGACCTTTAATCACATTTAATGTGGAAAAATAACATTTAATTGGAAAGTTGGAATAAGGAACAAATAATTAGACACATATAGTCCATTACTAATTACATTAATTAAAAGATTAACAAATCTGTGAAGATTTTCAATTTCTTCATTAAATATGAACTAATATTAATTTATTCACGCTGTATTTTAAAATAAAATTTTCAATTACCATAAGAGGTATGTGTACATATTATTGTTTTTTGTTTTTTTTTCTTTTGTTCAGAATTCTTGCCTTCTCCCATATGATTAAATTTGTTTAAATAGAGAGAAAGAGAGAGAGAGAGAGAGAGAGAGAGAGAGAGAGAGAGAGAGAGAGAGAGAGAGAGAGAGATGTCTAAAATTCTTACCTTTTCTCACATGATTAAATATGTTTTTCAAGAGGAATTTTGAAAATAGCACATTATGATCATTAAATCGCTAAGGGATTTTATTATAAATGCTATCAAATGTCAATATTAAAGAAAGTAAACTACTTTAATTTGAAAATATTGTAATTTGAAAAGAAATCAAAGTCAAATCCAATAAGCTCATTTTAGTCTTGGAAAAATTTGTGGTGAAGATAACTAAAATCAAGTCAGCTGATGATTGGCAAAAATAAGTCAACCTTAATTATCATATTAAAGATGTATTCAAATTAAAAATTATATAATTAACAAATTATATATTTTTTGCCGCAGTACTATGTCATTAATGTGTGCATTAAATGTTTAGAGGTGGAGTTATTTTAGTATATTATATAGATATAGATTGATCAAACATATTAATTAAGTTATTAAAAAATTATATTTACCCCATTTTGATATTTTTATTATTAAATTACTAAATTTATCATTGTTAAATTTTAAATTTTTATTGTCAAAAGTTATTTTGATGGATAAGAAGTCAAATTAAAACAAATATAATCTTTTAAATATTAAATTAAGACATAATATTTCAACAATTTAATTAAAATAATTATAATATTTCAAAATCAAATTATTAACTTACTTAGAAAAATTAACTGGGTTGGTAAGGAATATAGTGTGTGTTTGGCAACACATTTTATTCACCGCAACGTAATTTACAATTGCCTAAACGTGGTCGGAAGAAAAATTGGGACATTTGGCTAGCCGGTGGAGCAAACTACATTGGAGATCAACCAAGTTTCATATTTTCAAGCCATGGTTCTTTCAACTTGACAATCACCTTGCTTCTGCAGCAATCTAACATGGTTAGCCACAAAAATCCATTTGATACCCTCTGTTGCCCTTCCCATTTCCAATGCTTCTCTCTCGTGCAAAAATGGGCTTCCCTTAGCTACTCTGTTATGGCTTCTCAAAACATAGGTGCGTGATGGCTTCTCTCTCCTACTCTCTTCTTGCCTGGTCAGTGACGGTGGTCAGAGATGGTGGTCCCACGGATGCTTTGGTCAGCGATAGACGGTGGTCAATGACTAACAAAAATGTTGATAGAGAAGACGAGTGCTTTGTTTTGGCTTTCCTAAAATAGAGGCGCATGGTGGTGACTAGTAGTGTAAATTTGTGGAATTCGAAAAACTTCATTTTAATTCATATTTTGCATTGATTTAGGTTTGAAATGATCAAACATGTCCTAAAAATATATAAGAAGAAGTTGTGGGCAGATTTGGAAATCAAAAACATGAGAAAAGAACGTAACTTGCATGATAGGGACTAAAATGAAAGAAATGAAAAGTTTACATGGATTGATTTAATTTTTGAGAAAAATATATTCTGGATCTATGGACCTATATGAAGATAAATATAATCTTAAATCATACAAAAGAAAAAAGAAAAATTTTGACCAAGGACCTAAGTGAATAAACATAAAGTTTTTGGTAAATGTTGAAATTAAAGAAAAATTTAGTTTAAATTAAATTTATGGACTAAACAAAGAAGGAATGAACTGAGCTTTAATTTAAAACTAATATACCAAGTGAAAACTAATAATATGAATGACAAGGACTAAAGTGAAAGAAATGAAAAGTATACAAGAGTTATTTAATTTCAAAAAAATTGTATTCTGGGACTAGGGACCTAGATGAAACTAAATAGGATATGGAATCATTCAAAAGACAAAGGAAAAATATAAGCCAAGGACCTCAGTGAATAAAATGAAAAGTTATAGGTTAGAAGTAAAATATTTGAAAATGAACAAAATTATTATAATAGGAATTTTAATTAAGATTAGAAGGAATTTACCAAATTTTTGAGTGTTGTTGTACATGAAAGTAATGGTTGGAATCCAAGAGGGGGTGAATTGAGTTTTATAAATTTTTCACAAAACTTTATTAGAAATTAAAATAATTTTCTGCAAAAGTACAATGCTTAGGATAATAAATACAATACATAAAATCAATGTGCTATCAAGATGAATAGTTATAAAGAGAAAGGAAGTAAAGAATAGATAACAATAAGCACAAATAAAGGAGTGAGGGATAGAGAGCAAACTTAGAAATTTATACTAGTTTGGCTAATCTCAAGCCTACATCCAGTCTTCAAGAAATCACTTGAGTATCTTCACTATACTTGCAAGTTTGATCCAGGTACTTGCGAACCACTACAAAGAATTTCGTTAACCAAGGCTCCTTTACAACCCAACGGAGAATTTATGAATCTGGGTTCCTTCTTAACCCTCCGGAGAATTTCTGCTAAACTGGCTTCTCTACAACGCAAAGGAAAGTTTTCGCAATAAATACTCTATCAAGGAATACTCTCCTTGATAATACAACTTAGGATAATATTTGTGTTGATCAAAATCAACAATTACAAAGAAGCTCTCTAAAAATAGAGCATGTGTTACATTGATAAGCTCACAAGGGTATAATCTGCACAAGAGAGAATCTACAGATGATGCTTAGCAATAGGAGTGTTCTCTCTTCTTGTTTGAAGGTCTCCAAGTTTGATATTTATAGAACTAAGAAGAATAAATCTGTTGGAGACATCTACAGCTTGAATATGATGGATGCGTTAGCAAAAACTAGTCGTTACAATGCACTGTCGGATGTTAGTGGTCGACTAGTGTAGTCCAGAACTGATTCACCAGTCATGATGGTCGACCGGTGTAGATGGGGTGATCGACCAGTGCTTGCTTTTCTTCAAGACATATAGCTTCTAGAGTAGGGTGGTCGACCAGTCAGGATAGAGTGGTCGACCAGTGCTTGTTTTCTTCAAGGATCTTTGCTACTGGAGCTCAGTGGTCGACCAATCAGGATAGGGTGATCGACCAGTGCTCAAAAACTTTTGCTTCTGGAGCTCGTTGGTCGACCAGTCAAGATAGGGTGGTCGACCCGTCTGCAAAGACTTTGCTTCTGGAGCTCGTTGGTTGACTAGTCAGGATAGGGTGGTCGACCAATCTATAAAGACTTTACTTCTGGAACATAGTGGTCGACCAGTCAAGATAGGGTGGTCGACCAGTCACTTGTTGTCTTCAAATACATTGCTTTTAGAGCATGGTGGTTAACCAGTGACAAGCTAATATAGGCACATAGGCTATCTTGATGCATCCAAGCTTCTAAAACTTCAACTCTTCTAGTTCTTCATTTCTTGGACCTATGTTGTTTTCTTGAGTGAAGCATGATGTTTCTTTTTCTTGTTCTTCAATCCAATGTTCACTCTTCTTGTTTTGAACTAACCTATAAAATATGTCTTACTTGCAAACCCAATGGTTAGTTCAATTCATGATAATAGCATGATTCAATATATGAAACATACATATTAAATAACATAATCATGCTTAAGTACTTATAGCATATATATGATAATTAACTTTTATATATATCAATGCTACAATTCAAATACATTTATCATCATCAAAATTTATGGCATATAGCCTTAGGGCTAACAATCTCCTCATTTTTTATGATGACAAATTACCAAAAAAAAAATATGTATTACAAGATAATGAATGCAATGTAATAAGCACATATACGTAGTTTTCTTACCATTTCTTCTCCCCCTATTTGACATCAACAAAAAGGTGTAAGGAATACAATATATAAAAGTTAAAGCACATAACTTCTTTAAGCCAAGATGTTAGAAGATGTCAATATAGCACGATACATCAAAACTTATTATTGATTTCATTAACATGTAAAAAAAAATTTTAGAAAATTTTTCATGTCAAATGAAATGAGCCAAAAGATAAAACTAGAAAGAGTTTAGGTTTATGCTTCCCCCTTTAAACTATGCACATTATGAAAAAGAATAATAAATAACCAATTTTCAAAAAGTGTTCTTTTTCAAGAACATCTATATATATTCAAGAGAGACAAAGCTCCCCCTAAATTTCATAACCCTTTGCCTTTGAAAAAGATTGTTCAAATCAGTATAAAGGAAATTTAGTTTTTGATTGTAGAATTTTGAAGTAAGATTTTTGAAGAAATTTCTGTAATATTTTCATTGAAAATGATCTTTGCTTGTTTATGAAAAGGCATTTTAGTAAATAGCAGAAACATTGAAATCTTTGAAATATGTAACAAAAAATGAACATCATTTACTATCAAATGATAGAAATATTTGCAACACACAGCAGAAGTATGATATATGGATTAGCAAAGTATGATATAAACAAGAATATTATTAATCATAATCCATAAATCAAATAATAATATTTTTCAAGATTTTTGAAAACAATTTCTGCTTGTATGCATAAAAACATTTCAACATATAGCAGAAGTAATTTAAAATGAGGATATTCAAATCCTTTTCTTTGCAAGACAGATTTTGCTTCAACAAGGCAAAGCAATTTCAGCACAGTGGAAGCAATTTAAGAATTTCATAATCTTTTTCTAAAACAATTTGCTTCAAAAATAATTTAGAAATATTTCATCCAAGGAAGCAGTATATATGGATTAGTGTAACAATATATAATCAAGGATATAGTTCATAATCCATACATCAAACATCAATACTTTTCAAGATTTTTCTTCCCCTTTGTCATCAAGAACAAAAGAGATTTTTAAAACCTTTTTTTTTAAAAAAATAATGTTGCTTCATATGATAAAACATATTAACATAGCAAAAAAAAAAGGTTTTGCTTCAACATAATAAAACGATTTTGGCATATTTGAAGCAATTTATATATCCATTCAAGATGTAACACATTATAACTAGGATATATATATGATATATATCATAGATCACAGCGGAAGTAATTGTTAATGGATTGATTGAAAGATATAAATATAAGAATCCATAATCTATGAACCATTAATTGCAAAGAGTGAATGATATATATTTGAAGAAGATTAGTCAAGTATTCAATATAATATCTATTTTGATATGAGTAATCATACCTCTCAAAATTCTTTTATCCAATCGACTAATCGTTCTTACCTTTCTTTTACAAGAGTTTGTTCATCCAAGAATTGTCTTGGCGTAGGGACAATTTATTTTGCAACTCTTGACTATTTGATCTTTGATGAATGTTTCAAGCTTGTATAGTTTAACTGTCCCTTTGAACAAGTCATTCTTATCTTTAGGCTTGTTCATCAACAAAGAAGTATCCTTGCACAAGATGTAATTAGTTGATCCAAAAATCATATAATCATTTGATAGATGGTAGGCAAGGAAAGTTACTTCAAAGAATTTTAGTGGCAAAAGAAATATTTTTCTCCTTTGAAAGATGAGCCACTATAGTTCATATTTAGCTTGAGGTGTAAAAGAGACATTGAAAATAATATATGACCCATTTTATCCATTGTGTCTCTATCTCCACTTTTTTTGTTTCAACTTTCAAAGAGTTTTCAAAATAGTTTTTAATCAGCTTAGAAACTTTTTCTTGCCATTCATCTAATCATTATATAAAGCTCATGATGCTTTGAGGATTAAAGATCTATTTCAAGCAAGGCTAGATATTACCAATGTTTTAAGTGTGCATGCTTGATTAGAATCATCATCTTCATTGTTTGGTCCTTCATCCTCAAGATTCATTGTTGTCATTGCAAGCTTGAGCTTGAGAATACTTTTCCTCACAAAATAATGTGACTCTTAATCTTAGGTTCCCAACCAATTTAGGTCCTTGACAAGTTAGTTCATAATTCTCAAGCAATACAAGATTTATAGAGAAATCATTCCTCTTTAGAAGATTGATACCATAAAAAGCACAAGAGAAGAAAATCTTTTGAAATAAGGATTTCCAAATCCTTTTCTTTTCAAAACAATTTTTGCTTCAACATGATAAAATAATTTTTGAAACAATCTCTTCCCTTAAAAGAGTGATTCTTTGAAAAGCTTATCAGAAAAGCTTTGGCAATAAGAATTTTCAAGTCCATTTATTTTGAAAAACAAATTTTACTCCAAAAAGGATTTGGAAAGAGATGCAGCACAGCAGAAGCAACATATATATCCTTTTAAAGATAATAACAGAAGATATTATAATAAGATATATATCACAGCAAATGCAAATTATATACTCATACATGATATACCATATTATAATTAGAGTATATAATAGCATAGGGAAAGCAATTATGGATTAGCAAAAAGATATAGCTATTATAAAGTATAATCCACAAACAGAAGAAGGTTTTGAGTGGGTACCCATTGAGATGTAAGTCCAATGATGAGTTCCTTAGGATGAGTTTTGGCATACCTCTAATCCTTTGAAAAATCATCATTGTTGGTTGATGGCTTCTTCTCATAAGGTTATTTTTCTTCTTGAGGTTTTTCTTCTTTTTGAAGTAGATTGGCATTCTCTTCAATGCTATTACCATCCTTTGCAATAAGGGTACACTTTTCCTTTTCAAAAATTCTGAAAATAATTTTCTGCTTAGGTATAAAGACATTTAAGTACTTTAGAGATGTAATTTTGAAATAAGGATTTCCAAATTCTTTTCTTTTCAAAACACTTTTTGCTTTAACATGATAAAGCAATTTCAAATCCTTTTCCAACACTTTTCAAAATAATTCTTCTTGAAAGAATGTCACCAAATTTAGCACAGTAGAAGAAAATATATATCCATTATCATATATAAAACATTTTATATCCAGGATATATCATATCATCTCAGTAGAGGCATTATGTATTATGAAAAGTATACATATATTGATTCAAGGCTAGAAAAGCATTTTCTCACATGAATATATATGTCATCATTACATAGCAGAAGCAAGTTACATACTCATTCAAGATAAAACATATAACCAAAGTATGTAGTAAAATAATTGAGGTAATATGGATTAATAAGATATAATAAGATATATAAACTATAATCCATAAACAATCGTTCATAAGCTACAACTTATACAAAGGATATGACATGTATAATGCTCAAACCATGATGTATTTGAATATTTTAAAAAAATAATTTAAGTATTTAACATATTTTTATATGCAATGAATTATCAAATATGTAAGATTTCGTAAAACAATATATCATTGCTATGAAAATATGTCAATGATAAAAATTTGCTAGTATAGCCAATTAAGATCAAAGAGTATCATTTCAATTAAATAATAAGGAGGTAAAGGATAGAGATACTCTTCAATTTTGGCAAACTCTTGTTGCTTCTTGAAGTTTCTCCTCAAGATTTTGATATTCTTATTTTGCTTATTTCCCTTCTTTTGATCCTCTCTTCTTGCAACTTTAATGATCTCCTTTGATTGATTATTTGCAAGAACTTGTTCAAAACAAATCTCTTATAATATCACCCATAGAGCTTTAAAGAGATCAGTAACAACGTAATAGCAAAATTCAAGGCTATTGTCTGCTGTCATGCGTTGGTCAACCAATGTGTGCCAAGTAGTTGACCATCGTATAGTTAGATAAGCACTCAGTGAACATTGTCTAGCATTGGTGGACCAGTGTGCATTGGTTGGTTGACCAACGTGTCCAATTTTAATTCAAGCAGCCACTACCTCAGGTTGGTCGACTAGTCTGAGTTACCTAGTTGACCACCTGCATCTCAGGTAGCATTATACCTTCACTTAGCGTCCAGCGTTGGCATCTGGTGTCAAGCGTTGGTTCACAAGTTGACAGATATAAGCCTTGTTGGTCGACCATCAGGAGAAACAATACATTATGTTCAAAGTATGCCATGCTTCCATAAAATGCATTTGTGCAAAGAATTTTGATTTCATTGGAAATAATTTAATAAGATTACAACAAGGATAAACATTACAAGTAAGAGTAATCTTATTGTTGTGAAAGCAAGGGAAATATGCATCAAATGGAAACAAGTTTTCATGATGCGGTAAATAGGAAAGTTTGAGCTGTATTTAGAAGAAGGATTTTAGCTCAAGACAAAATTCGAATCCATGGACCGCACACCTAAGAATCGTTTTTAGAT
Source organism: Biancaea sappan (assembly GCA_037074585.1). Classification (NCBI taxonomy): domain Eukaryota; kingdom Viridiplantae; phylum Streptophyta; class Magnoliopsida; order Fabales; family Fabaceae; genus Biancaea; species Biancaea sappan. The sequence goes on along the minus strand of CM073494.1, from coordinate 32,536,669 downwards.
ATAGCATGCATGAATATCGAAGATAGATGAAAGGCACGCTAGAAAACAAGTATAAGCATTTGATATAGTAAACATATCAGTCAAATTTCTTACAATACATTCCAGCTTATATGTTTACTTATCTATTGCCTCCTTTTGATGCAAGAGAGTGGAGTTCAAGAATGTAGCCATTGTAATGTTATTTCTGCTCCTTGCTTAGAGATGAATCTGCACAATGAATCTTTTGTTTTTGGTACCCAAATTTCTTTGGGTTTGCCCGGGTCATGAGTTCTCTTTTGAACTCATTTCATCTTTAATCCAAGAGAGTCAATTTTCTTATAAAAACAGGAGTAAGATTTGTATCCTTTTAGTCCACAATAAAAACAAGTGCAAGATGGACCATTGGACATATTTGAAGGAACAAAGAAGTTTTTGAAATATTTCTGGTTTGATTTCTTTTTAGAAACAAGACCATCTTTGTTGACACTTCTTCTTTGTTTCTTAACAAAGGAGTTTAGAATTTCTCTACCTTGAGAAAGTTTTGCAAGTGTATTTTTAAGATCATTATTTTCCTTTTTCAAATAATCACACTTGATGCAAGAGCAATTTTTGTTGGTAGAGATACTTCCCTTTAAAATCAAATTCTCTTCTTGCAAAGTTCTGTTTTGATTTTTAAAAACAAAATTCTCTTCCTTGAAAATAGAAATTTCATTTTTCAATTTTTCCAACTCATTTTCAAGAGAAGAGTTTTTCTGTTTTGAAACACTTAATTTCTTTGCAAGTTTTAAAAACTCTTCATTTAAATCATCAAAGGCATCTTGTAATTCATCAAAAGAGTAACCAAATGAATTTACCCCATCTTCATCTCTGGCCATAAGGTTTCTTCATTTGTGTCATCCTCATCAGAATTGATATTTCCCCAAATGGAGGATAGGTGAGCTTTCTTTGATGATTCAGATTTTGGTTGTGGTTTCTCTTCTTCTCCTTTTTTTTTTTCTTCTGTCTCCTTGGTGATTTGAGATTTTCCTATAAGTTCAATACCAAGAGCTTGCAATTGATTAATCACAAGTTGTATCTCTTAATAGTTTTGCAATTGTTCATTTGAGCAATTTCAAGTTTATTAACGAAACTTCTATACTTTAATTTCTCAGCAATAAGATCTTCCTCATATGTAACTTCAAGAATTTCCAACATTTCTTTTGTAGTTGCACAGTTGGAGATTTTGAAAAATTCATCTTGACTCAATGCACAAGAAATAATGAATTTTTCCTTAGCATTGAGTTGCACTAAACTTTTTTCAGTATTATTCCATTCACTCTTGGGTTTTGGAATGTATTTTCCTTGTTCTTCCTTGACAGGCATACAAGAACCATTTTCTATAACTTCCCAGATTTTATGGTCTACTGAAATTAAAAATATTTTCATTTCACACTTCCAATATTGAAAATGATTGGCATAAAGAACTAGAGGTTCTGTGAAAGAACAATTTTCAGACATAAACCAATCACTAAATCCAACCATGTTTAATCTTAGATGGTTAAGTCTCAAATCAAGAGCCCAAGCTCTTATACCAATTGAAAGTAATGGTTGGAATCTAAGAGTGGGGTGAATTGAGTTTTATAAAATTTTCACAAAATTTTATTGGAAGTTAAAATGATTTTCTGTAAAAGTACAATGCTTAGGATAATAAACACAATACAGAAAATCAATATGCTATCAAGATGAATAATTATAAAGAGCAAGGAAGTAAAGAATAGATAACAGTAAGCACAAATAAAGGAGTGAGGGATAGAGAGAGCAAACTCAGAGATTTATACTAGTTCGACTAATCTCAAGCCTACATCTAGTCCTCAAGAAATCACTTGAGTATCTTCACTATACTTGCAAGTTTGATCCAGGTACTTGCGAACCAATACAAAGAATTTCGTTAACCAAGGCTCCTCCACAACCTAACGGCGAATTTATGAATCTGGGCTCCTCCTCAACCCTTCAGAGAATTTCTGTTAAACTGGCTTCTCTACAACCCAAAGGAAAGTTCTCTCAACAAATACTCTATCAAGAAATATTCTCCTTGATAATACAACTTAGGATAATATTTGTGTTGATCAAAATTAACAATTATAAATAAACTCTCTAAAAACAGAGTATGTGTTACATTGATAACCTCACAAGGGTATAATCTGCACAAGAGAGAATCTACAGATGATGCTTAGCAATAGGAGTGTTCTCTCTTCTTGTTTGAAGGTCTCCAAGTTTGGTACTTATAAAGCCAAGAAGAATAAATTCGTTAGAGACATCTGCAGGTTGAATATGATGGATGCGTCAACAAAAACTAGCCGTTACAATGCACTGTCAGATGTTGGTGGTCGACTAGTGTAGCACGATGGTCGACCAGTGTAGTCTAGAACTGATTCACTAATCACGATAGTCGACCAGTGTAGATGGCGTGGTCGACCAATGCTTGCTTTTCTTCAAGACATATAACTTCTGGAGTGGGGTGGTCGACCAGTCAGGATAGGTTAGTCGACTAGTGCTTGTTTTCTTCAAGGATCTTTGCTACTGGAGCTCGGTGGTCGACTAATCAGGATAGGGTGGTCGACCAGTACTCAAAGACTTTTGCTTCTGCAGCCCGTTGGTCGACCAGTCAAGATAGGGTGATCGACCAGTTTGCAAAGACTTTACTTCTGGAGTTCGTTGGTCGACTAGTCAGGATAAGATAGTCGACCAATCTGTAAAGACTTTGATTCTAGAACATAGTGGTTGACCAATCAGGATAGGGTGGTCGACCAGTCACTTGTTGTCTTCAAATACATTGCTTCTAGAGCATGATGGTTGACCAGTGACAACCTAATGTAGGCATATAGGTTATCTTGATGCATCCAAGCTTCCAAGACTTCAAATCTTCTAGTTCTTCATTTATTGGAGCTATGTTATTTTCTTGGGTGAAGCATGATGTTGTTTTTCCTTGTTCTTCAATCCAATGCTCACTTTTCTTGTTTTGAACCAATAAAATATATCTTACTTGCAAATCCAATGATTAGTTCAATTCATGATAATAGCATGATTCAATATATGAAATATACATATTAAATAACATAATCATATTTAGGTACTTATAGCATATATATGATAATTAACCTTTATATATATCAATGCTACAATTCAAATACATTTATCATCATAAAAACTTATGGCATATAACCTTAGGGTTAACAGTATAGTTGAATAATGAACTTAAACTAGTTAAATAAGAAGTTAAAAAAATTCGAGAGTCAAATTTAAATAATGGATAGTTCATTTTGTTTAAATTATTAATTCATTTTGTTAAAACTTAATTATAATGAATATTTTGTTAAAATTTAATTATTAATAAAAATTAGTCCATAATTTATTTGTAATTAACAATTTATTAACATCTTAATTATAATTATTATTAACACTATAACTATAAAATTCAGAATATACATCCAAAACATTATAGTATATCAAAAAATAAAATATAAAATTCATGTCCTTTCTGATAATTATATATCTAAAATCACATTTACAAATCAATATTCAAATATCATATTTTATCTAAAACTAAGTTTGACCAAATGTCTTTCAAATATAAATCATATTCATTTAAACCTAAATTTTCTTTAATCACATTTAATCAAATCTAATTTAACACATCATATTTGTTTATTGAGGTACCAAACAAAACTATAGTAGTCTAACAAAGAAACAAAAGGAGCCGTACCACCAAATTAAACCAAAAAAGAAAAAAAATATTAAAACGGTGTTTTGCCGAACGCTTGACGTCAACACGTTGCCGTATTCTTTTTCTGCCCCTTAAGTTATTCCTGTTTCCTCACGTCCGATGCGGTTCTCGTGTTGGTACTTGAAAGTCTTGTCGTATCCGGGGCGTCCTGAAGATTGAAGACGCTTCCAAAATTTCAACGCTTTCCAGCAGTTTGTTCATCGTAAATTTCAAATCTTCCAGAAAAAGGGCGACTCGGAAAACTCCTAATTTGTCGTTTTGATGCAATCCATGGAGAACCCACAAGACTTGAACAACATCGAGGGCGATGGGGATGGAAGGAAATCTTCGGCAACTCCCACGACGGGTAGCTCCGCGGGATCAGGTAACCGCCTATCTGGTCGCCAAGCTTCTAATCTTCTATCCACCATTTCTTCTTGTGTGGGGTTAAGCGCAAGAGATCTGCAACTGAGTGCCTTCTCTGTTGGATCTAATTTGGGTTTAACATTCAAAATTGTGGTTGGAGTCTCCACTCATTATTCTTGAGAAATTCCAAATTCCAGGCCTATCTTGTCACTGTGATTATCTGACACTTATCCAGCTGTCAGTGACTATATAATGAAACCATCTTGATAGACTGGGCACCCTTGAAGTAAGTCCTCCATTTAATTGTCCTTGTGGGCTGTTAGTCTGTATAGCTAACTTATTTTTCGTTCTAAGACACAGTCAATGTAAGAAGATCCTATATATTATGCAATTGCTACTGATTGGATAGTCTGAAAGTGAAGTAAAAGATCAAACTAGGAAAGTAAGTTGCAAGAAGATGAGATGCAGTAGCTGCGATATCTGGAAATTTGAAGTTAAATGTTAGCAAGTGAAGCATATTGAATTATAATTTTTATAGGAAGATGATAAGCACTATTTGAAACATAGAAATTGATAAAGAGAGGGTTGCTATGCATAATTGTTGTCCCTTTTAAAATAGAAAGAAAAGGCTGGGAAATTGAAGAAGTAGGTGGTACTGTCGGAGCTTATTTCTGTGTTTATGCACTAACCATCTATCGTCGTTTAGTCTATTTCGTTAATGTTAACAATTGTTGGAGCTTAGTTTTGTGCTAGTTTACTACCCATCGATCCTCATTTAGCATATGTTTTTATCTGTTAATGTCAACGACGCTGTGGTAATTGTTCACGTTTCTATATTTTACTTATTGAGTCTTCTGCAGTCCTAGTTAAAATGGTTGCTCTGGTTCACTATCTACCTATGACCAGTCATGTTTAATTTATCTTTCTTTTTTTCATATGCTTATGTTGAAGTTACGGGTCTAATTTCAGCATCCAGGATTTGGGATCAGAAATATTTTGAGTTAAACTTTCACTCCTTTTTTTCCCTCTAAATTATTTTAAAACAAATAAGACTATCAGTGTTAATTTCAAAAATTTTGCCGGAAGAGCATCACTGTGTTGCTTGCATTTCATCGTGGATATGGTTATGCTATTTTGACTCGTGCTCTAACCCTTTTTTTCTGTTTCCCTAGTTGCTGATATTCTATTGTGGAAGAAGTGGCATGTTTCCTTTGGTGTCATTGTTGTTGCAACTGTTGCATGGCTTCTATTTGAGTGGACCAATTTGCCATTTCTAACAATCTGTTCAGATGTCTTGCTGGTTTTGATTGTTCTATTGTTTCTCCATGCAAACTATGCTGCCCTTAGAAACAAGTATGGCTGAGTACCCTTTAAGTAGTTGTACAGGTTTCATGTTTATAATTGTGGTTAGCATTGACACTATGTTAATGGGTTTCTTTTTCTTTTCAAGCAGACAACCACTGGCCTTACCAGAGCTAGTGGTGTCAGAGGAGATGGTTAATAATGCAGCCGCATCATTTCGGGTTAAAATCAATAATGTGCTCCTTTTGGCTCACGATATCACTCTTGGCAAAGATTTTGGAATTTTTTTTAAGGTTAGTTTCTTTGCAGTTTGCAGTATATGGGAAAGCTTGGAGCTCCATTTCCTAGGCAATATGACATGGAAAGTTGATCTAGAGTTCTGCACTGTTAGTGGTTCTTTTTCTGAAGGAATTATTTTTTTAAAAGAAATAAGAAAACTAGATTGAGTGTGACAATGTCCAAATCCTACAAAAATGACAAATAATATTTTGGTCAGGATTATGGGACATCTGGGCTATGAGTATGAGTATCTCTCTAGAGCCTCCACGGATGAAGCAGGTCATAGCAATTTTTCATATTCTTTTCAACAGTATCTGGGTGTATAAATGCTGCATCAGCAATTTCATGTTCCACCCATTTCTTGTGGTTTCTGCTATAAAAAATGCAATTCTTGTATTCGGATATGGGATCATATAATTCTATATTATGTTTATGACTTGGTTAAATATATACTAAACAACATATAATTCTATATAGTGTTTATGACTTGGTTAAATATATACTAAACAAAGGTAAATTAATGAGCTATTGTCTACTTGACAGGTGGTGATCTGTCTGTGGCTCTTGTCTGTCATTGGCAGCATTGTCTCATTCTTCACACTCGCATATATCGGTATGCTTCAACCAGAAGTTTGTTAATTAAATGCAGATCCTGATGTCTAGGTTTTCCTGCTGTTTTCTCATTTATGTCTTATAATTCATGCCATACAAATAGATGTCTTAAAGGTTTTCCTTGACTTTTGCTTGTTTGGTTTTTGCCTTTTGGTGTGAGATGATGGTGGTCAGTTGTGTTATTTTGTGGAGGCAAAGGTGTTTAGCATTGTTCTATATATTATGTAAATCTTAAACCTTCTCAATCTCTTGCTGCTTTTCCATGGTTTCCATACACATTATTATTATACTAACTAAATAATCATGGTTTATTTAGTTATTATAATGTATGTTTGATAATGACTTCACTACAGAGTGACTGGGTCAGCAAATTTTATTGTATATCTTTTTACACCTCAAAACAGAAGAAAAGAAAGTATATAAGCTCTTCATAGTATACTATTTCAATCATCTTATTTAATATTTACACACAATGCTTTTCAATGGCGACAGGATCCCTCATGCTGATTACCGTCCCTGCATTGTACAGCAAATACGGCAACTACATAGATAAATGTTTTGGAATGATCCACAAACAATTTTCGAAACATTACAGAATAGTAGATGAGAGTGTTTTCAACAGACTACCGCGGAATGCCACTAGGGAAAAAGACTCATAATTGTTATGTGGTATGTTGTTTATGATCTTGCTCTCTTTTCCACCTTACATTGCAGGGGACATTTTTGTAGATTAGAACTCTGGAGTAATCTGTTAGCTGGGTGTCCTCCTCTATCAGGATCCATGATTGAACAAGAATTTGTATAGGGTTTAGGGTTAAACAATGCCAGATTTTTTAAGTTAACTGTTGAAATTTGCTGGAAAAACCAGTAGTTGGGTCCAAAATTGAACAATAATTTATAGAGGCTTGTATAATACAAAATTTGAGAAGTCCAAGGCCAGTTTTTTGTCATTAACTGTTGGAATTTGCTGGAAAAAAGTAGCTGTATAGATGGCACAGGTGAAGATTGGAATTTATTTAAATCAGTAGTATTATTATTTATTTAATCTTGCAGTGGGCATAATGCAGTGCATATTTTGCATTTCTTTTCCCCCTTGCTGGTGTCGTTAAATGTCAATGTAAGGCTAGATAACTTAAGCTTACATGATTAAATAATAATTATAGGAAAAGGAATTGCTTCCATAATGCCGAGACAGTGAAAGACCTGGGTTTATTATTATTTTTTTCCTTTTAATTGATTTTGGTTAATTTGGCTGTGTTTGGCAAACCATCTAAGCTAGCTTATAGCTTATTTGATTAGATTATGAGCTTGTTAGAAGTGTTCGGTAAACGAATTTATTTTAGTAACTTATAACTTATTTTGAAATATTATTTTGAGTAATTTACAGTATTTGATTTTTTGTTATTATTTTATTTTTATCACTTTTTCAAAATACCTATTATACGTTTATGTTATATATATATATATATATATATATATATATTTATATTAATTTAATTAAAAAATAATAATAATATATTTATTTGTATTATTTAAAAATTATAAAATATATATCATTTTATACTTTTCAGTTATTTTAATAAATATATTTATCAAATATTTTTTATTCAATAAATTAATTTATAAGCTCTCAGCTATTAACTATTAATTAAAAATTAGCTTATAAATTTTTAATTAGTGTATTAATTAATTTTGCCGTATAGAACTTTATCTTTTTGGGTTTTGTCCATTGTCACATGACCCTTCCGTTTCTCATGCATGCTTTAAATTTGTTTAATGGCGAGGAAGAAGAAAGGATATTGTAAAGTAAGAAAGACCGATAGACAAGTAATGAACGGCAAAAAATGACCGAGTATTTTTCATTGGCATGTTACCAAGGTATTTTCATCCCATTTCACATTATAAAACAATTAAGGAAATTAACGTTTTGGTTCTGGAAAGATTCACGTTTTTTAATTTGGTTCCTGAAATTTATTTATTTCAATTTAGTCCTTAAAAAATTATTCCTCAATGAATTTGGTCTTTATATATGAGAAATTAATCCCTCACTTTATTTTATTATTGACATGGCGTTTTGATGCTGATGTGGCTTTTTTTTCCCTATTAACTGGAGTTGCTTATGTTGCATCTTAGTATTAAAGACTTTTAAAAGCTCTCCCTCTCCCTTCCAAGTTCCATCCTCTCTGTTAGCAACAATCCCCTTCTCAAAGGGGCACTGATTAGCTTCGATACTAGAACCATTATAGTCTATTTAGTTCGCAGTACAAAGTATGAATGAAAAGGAATTGAGTTCGAAAAGGAAAGGAAAATAGAAAAGAAAAAAGAAAAAAAGAAAAAAAATTGTTTAATTCGCAATGAAAAAATGAATAGGAAAGAAAATAAATATTTTAGTATATATTTTTTAGTAAGGTAATTTAACCATAATATCCCTAATTATCTTTTTGAAAAAAAAAAGATTTCAACCTTGCCTCTAGAAACCAAAATCCACAAACTCCAGAAAGTTCCATTGTTTTTCCATTCTCTCTTAGTGCTTCTTTGTTTCTCTCCTTCATTCACTGCTAGCAACCCCTAGCCATCTACGCCTCTGAAGTCTGCACTCTCCCTCACCATCGACATCATCGGCAACCTCACACTATCATCTGTGCATAGTCATTCAACCCGCTGCTAACGTCATCGATGCCATCTATAATCCATCTTCAATGATAGCAACCTAAATGCCGTCGTTGTGGTGGACCTCTTCGTCGTAGTGGCATCGGTGGAAAATAGAGCAACCCATCTTCGGCGTCGTTGTTCTTCTCCGTGTTGTTCTTCTTTTTTGATTTGTAATTTTTGATTTTATTTTGTTCATCTTTGCTAATTTCTTTTTTATGATTTAGGTTTTATGATTTCATTTTGGTTTGGTTCTGATTTCATTTTGGTCTACTAATTTCTCAATTTCTTCGTCTCTATCTGGCGGTGGCTCACTACTTCGACAGTGAACAAAATATGGGTCTCCTTCCTATGTTGTTCTTCTTTCTCTCCTCCCTGCTGTGACGTTTCCTTTCTTGCTTTGACGGTGAACCAAAATTGGCAGGGTCTTTAGTTATGTATTCTTAGAAGGCCACAACACAAACGATGCAGAGAAAATGAATGAGGACAAAACTGTCCGATACTTGATTTTCCATGAGGATATGCGCTTTCCATTCGGTTTGATGTGGAAAATTTCAATGGAAAAAAATTATTTTTTTTGCACTGGAATTCCGTGTGGTTTTCTTTCCTCCTAGGTTGCCAGCCAAACCCAAGAATAAACATTGTGCACTAAAATTCCATGTGGTTTTCTTTCCTGGATGATGAACCAAACGTGCTGCTGTTCTATTGCTTATTAGACAGCTGATAGTAAATGACGTCAAAAAATTTATTGCCAGTTATTTGATCATGACCAAACGATTTGTATCGTGCATTGGTTGCTTTAGTACTAGAGCCAATCGATACTCTCCTCAAAGACAATACGAAAGGGATGAGCTTCTCTTTTTTGGAACTGGCTCCCCTCTTTACCTTTGGGGCTAAGGAGGGTCCTTAGCATGCTATTTACAGTACTTTTTTGTTTGACCCAAATCTAAAAACAAACTGAACTTGTTCCATTAGACGTGCTAATTTGTTTACGGTGATTTTTGGTTAAAAGCCAAATTCGACAACAAATATTTGATTCTATCGAGAACAATGTAGATATTCAAAGTTATGCGGTAATCTCGTTAAAAATATAAAGTTACTGTCACATTCCAATTTTGGACATGTGAGTAACTCTATAAACTCGAAGGTATACCTCTATGGTATCTCATAAAATTTCTAATCAGTACTAATGCATAATACAATTTTTCAGGAAAGAGATTTTTGCATATATACAAATAAAAAGTTCAACATAATGAAACAGTAAACACAAGCTAAATATCATACAGTATAATACAATTTTTCAAGTCTAGGTGACCTATAGAGATTACAGAGCATTTCCTAAGTTTTTGGATTCATAAGCCTTTCAGACAACAAGGAAAGTATTCTCAAGGCATACTAATTCTCCTGCGAATTTTCTTCGTTCACATCCATTATATCTAAAAAAAATATTCATAGAGAGTGTGAGTTCATCAAAACTCAGTGACTAAATGATTGTGCAATAATAAATGTGTCACAAGTACAAATACCATAATCATTATCATAATAAGAACAGTTATATTCATATTTAGGGTTTCTATACCTATATATTTGGTTTATGTTCATAGATTCAATTCTCGTTGTATTTATGTTCACAATCATTACATGCATTGGTATCTTGGGGGATCAAGCCCTCAACCATTCAATGTGTATAATTTCATGCATTGGTATCTTAAGTCAAGCTCTCAACTATTCCATGTGTATTATATACTAAATCATAATTTTCATCAATATAATCTTAAATTAAACAATAATTTTCATTTTCTAACTATCATCATTAAATAGGGAATGTAATAGCCATATGAAGTTGGATTTATATTGTTCTTGGAATAAAAATAAATAAAGTCAGTTAGCAAGGTCATCTATTCACATAGATTCCATATCCAAGTCACTTTTAAGAGTTGCTACAGGAAAGAGTACATAGCTGGATTTCAGGTTCCGCGACGGAGATTTTCACGAAGATTAGATATAGAAAGTCAGGGTTACTTTTGTACAAAATACTATTCAAACATATGAATACTATTTATGTCTACGGATACTATTCATACATATAGTAACTATTCATACATACGAATATTATTCATACATATAGTTACTATTCATATGTACAAATACTATTCATATCGGGAATATCGAACATAAGCTGTAAAAGAATACACCAGAAAAGTTCCCAAGAAAAAGTGGAGGGTCGCAATAGACACATTTAAGTATGAGATATTTTCTTAGCCAAAACTTTTCTAGATATGTATTTTTTATATTTTATATTCTATTTTGGTAATCAGAGAATCAAAATAACATATAGGCCGCTAAGGACAGTTTTTCTGATATGGAAGATCAGCTAAAGCCGCAACCACAGAGCATACTTAAGAATATAGCTTCTAAAATTTGAAAAACATAAAAAAGGGCATAATATCCTCACCTTGGATCTAGGCTAAGGAGGAAAGACTTAGAATTTCAGAGCCCTAACGTCAGAGCAAGAGAAGTTTTGAAGAGAAGAAAGAAAAGAAGAAAAACTGAAGGTGTGAGTTTAAAAGTGAAATAGAAGGGCCTATTTATAGGAGAAGTCAGGGTACTATGCGCTAATAAAATATTTATTTTACTATGTGTTTTAATAATTTAGTTTACTATACATTTTAATAATTTAGTTTATTATGCGCTTTAATAATTTGGTTTACTATGCGCACATGATTTTCTCGACGGCGGCAAATTATTGATTATTATTGGGAACTAAAGGAAAAATTATCCTTTCTCTTAAACCTTTAAGTTTCTTTTCACTTTTGTCCTTTTCATTTTAGTCCCTGAGGGGATTTTCTCATATAAAACATTATTTTTCTCCCAGTTTCTTTCAGATTCCTCTTATGCTCAAGTCATATTTTATCCAAGGGATAAATTGCATATCATAACATCCATCATATCCCACAATTTATGCAATTTATAAATGAAAATTCATTTTTTCAACAATATGCACAAATAAGCATATAAAAAAAATTAAATAGATAGTGAATTTATTTTCTTCAAAATAAATTTATCATAATTTTGAATACTTATAACTTAAAAATATAATGGGTATTATATTCTACCCCCTTAAATGAATTTGGTCCCCCGAATTCAAAAGATTACCTCATGATTTGAATAGGTATGGATATTTCATCTACATCTCATCCTCTGTTTCCCAAGTGGCGTCCTCGTGAGAATGATTCCTTTACAGAACTTTGACAATGAAAATTTTCTTGGTGTGAAGTTTTTTGACCTGCCTATAGAGGATAGCTACTGGCACCTCTTCATAAATAAGAGTCTCATCAAACTGCACGTCTTGTGCTGGATGATGCGAGAGGGGTCAAAAAGATACTTACGTATCATCGATACGTGAAATACCGGGTATATTCCCTCTAGGTCCAAAGGCAAAGCTAGGCGGTATGCCACGTTGCCCACTCTCTCCACAATCTCATAAGGACCAATATATCTTGGACTGAGCTTCCCTTTCCTTCCGAATCTCATTACTCCCTTTATTGGTGAAATTCGTAAGAAAACTATATCACCAACAGAAAACTCTAGGTCACGTCGTTGGTTGTCTGTATAGGACTTTTGCCTACTCTGAGCGGTTAATAACCTCTCCCTGATCAGCTTAATGTTATCCACGGCCTCCTGTATCATCTCAGATCCCACCATTTTGAATTCACTTAGTTCAAACCAACCAATAAGAGATCGATATCACCTCCCATATAATGCCTCGAAAGGAGCCATCTTAATACTAGCTTGATAACTATTATTATAAGCAAATTTAATAAGTGACAAGTGGTCTTCCCATCTTCTACCAAAATTTATCACACATGCTCTTAGCATATCCTCTAAGGTTTGAATAGTCCTCTCAGACAGACCATTAGTCTGAGGGTGAAAAGTTGTGCTCAAGTCTATTCTAGTGCCCAGAGCTTTCTGAAAAGCTCTCCAGAATCAGGAAGTGAACTAGGGTCCTAGATCTGATATGATGGACACTGGTACGCTATGAAGCTTTACTATCTCCTTCACGTATAGTCGACTAAGTTTCGCTACAATATAGGTGGTATGAACAGGAAGTAAATGTGCTGACTTAGTAAGTCGATCCACAATGACCTATATAGAGTCGTACCCATTCAAAGATCAAGGCAAACCCACCACAGAGTCCATAGTAATCTGTTTCTATTTCCACTCGAGAATCTCAAGCCTCTGCATCAACCTAGGTGGTCTCTGATGTTCGAATTTGACCTACTGGTATGTCAAGTATCAAGCGACAAAGTCAGTCACATCTCACTTCATACCCTCCCACCAATAAACTTGTTTCAAGTCATGGTACATCTTGGTGGCACTGGGATGAACAATATATGGTGTACTGTAAGCCTCTTATAAAATCTCCAGCTTCAAGGATTCAATGTTCGGAATACATAACCTTTAGTTAAACCATAACATACCTTCCTCGTCTACTAAGAAACCCTGTACTAAACCTTCCTTCGCCTTGTCTCTAATTTTAACCATTTCAGCATTATTCTCCAATGTTGCCTTCACCCTTTCTACAAGGGACGACTTAACCGTCAAGTGAGCCAAGAAAACACATGATTTGGTAATTTCAAAGAATACCCCATTAGCCTCTAACTCCTACAATTCCTGAATCAAGGACCTCTTTACTGTGGTGATATGAGCTAGACTCCCAATCGACTTCCGATTAAGGGCATCTGCTACCACATTTGCCTTCCCTAGATGGTAGAGGATGGTACAGTCATAGTCCTTTAAAAGTTTCATCCATCTTTGTTGCCTTAAATTGAGATCCTTTTGTTTGAAGATATTTAAGGCTCTTATGATCCGTGAAAATCTCACATGTTTCCCCATACAAGTAATGTCTCCAAATCTTCAAAGCAAATACTATAGTTGCCATCTCTAGATCATGAGTGGGGTAATTGAGTTCATTTTTTTTAAGCTGCCGAAAGCCATAAGCAATGACCCTACCGTGTTGCATTAACACGTACTCCAATCCTACCTTTGAAACATCATAGTATACAGTATAACTCCTCGGTCCTGATGGTAGAACAAGAACTGATGTCGAAGTCAGACACTTTTTCAACTCAGAGAAACTTTACTCGCAAGCATCATCCTAATCATATTTAACATTCTTCCAAGTCAACTAAGTCAATGGAAGAGCCAACTTAGAGAAATTCTTGACAAAGCGACGGTAATACCCTGCTAAGCCAAGAAAACTATGAACTTCAGATACAGTTGTTGGTCTAGGCCACTGCTTTACTGCCTTACTCTTACTTGGATCTACATGAACACCCTCTTGGGAGATTACATGCCCCAAGAATGTTACTTGACTCATCCAGAATTCGCATTTTGAGAACTTAGCATATAATTGATGTTCCCTCAAAGTCTGTAGTACTGTTCTCAAATGTTCTGCGTGATCCTCAAGACTCTTAGAATAAACTAGAATGTCATCAATGAATACAATCACGAATCTATCAAGGAAAGGTTTGAACACTCGGTTCATAAGATCCATAAATACTGCTGGTGCATTAGTCAACCCAAATGATATTACGAAAAATTCATAATGCCCGTATCGTGTTCGGAAGGCAGTCTTGGGTATGTCTTCCTTCTTAATCTTCAGTTGATGGTAACCAGATCTCAAATCAATCTTTAAGAAGTACTACGCTTCCTGAAGCTGGTCAAACAAGTCATCAATTCTTGGTAAAGGATGTTTGTTCTTTACCGTGACTTTGTTTAACTACCGGTAATCTATGCACAATCTTAGAGAGCTATCTTTCTTCCTTACAAAGAGTACTAGGGCACCCTAAGGTGAGAAACTTGGGCAAATAAACCCCTTATTCAGCAGGTCTTGTAATTTCTCTTTAAGCTTTTCAACTTTACGGGTGCCATACGGTAAAGAGGAATTGAAATTGGTCGAGTGCCTGGAACCAATTCAATATTAAACTCAATATCCCTCTCCAGTGGTAAACCAGGTAGATTTTCTAGAAATACATCTAAAAATTTGCTAACTACGAGTATTTATTCAAGAATTCCTTCTTCCTTGCCTGTATCTTTGACAAAGGCTAGAAATCCATGGCATCCTTTTCGTAACATACGTCGGGCGGTTAATATAGATATTATATTGCAGGGCACCTCACTCTGATCTCCCTGAAATATGAAATTATGTCCCCTCGCTATACTAAAAGAAATGGCCTTGTCATGACAATTCAATGTAGCATAGCATAAAGATAACCAGTCAATGCCTAAAATAAAATCAAAGTCTGTCATACTAAAAAGCATGAGGTCTACCTCCGTCTCCATGTCCCTAACAGTTACCTTATAAGAACGGTATCCTGATCTAACTACTAGGGTTTCCCCCATCGGTATAGTTGCCAAAAATGGTTCGTCCAGTATAACTGGCTCAGACTCAAACCTCTTGGTAAACAGAGGTGACACATATAAATGTGTAGAACCAGGATCAAACAATACATGTGCAGCTAAAGCGCCAACTAATAAAGTACCTGTAATAATGCATTGGATGCCTGAGCATCCTGTCAAGTTAAGGCATATACTCTAACAGTTCTTCTACCGGTTACTTGTTGCCCACGACCTCCTTAGCCTCTGCTAGATCTTCTCCTAAAGCTACCTCTAGTAGAAATGGTCGATGCACGAGTAACTGGAGCAACTCTCGGCTGGGTGTGAGATGGGAGAATAGATCCCTGATCAGATTCAGAAATGAGTTGAGGGCATTCCCTTCTGAAGTGCCTTTTTTGTCCGCAATGAAAACAACTTAATGTCCCCATCTTCCTGAAGCATTCTCCAAAATAGAGTTTTTCACATTTGGGACACTGAGGCTTCCCTCTCTCGGCCTGAGAACCACCCCTACTCAAAGAACTATAACCACCTCTATATTCTGTACGAGGTTTAGATACGCTTGCTATAGAAGGGGATGACCTAGCAGATATAGCTAGAGCTTGTTACGACATGGTGAAAGGCTTTAAAGTTCCTGTCCCCTTCTTGGTCAAGAGATCTCCTAAATCTAGCCTTCTTCTTTTTCTTAAATTCTTCATCATTTTTTTTGATCTTTTTTCCATCATAGGGCAACATCCACAGCTTCTAAATAAGAAGAGTAATTTTTCATATTTGTCCCCATCTGTGAGAAAAAGGGTCCATGAAATCCCTCTACAAATTTCTGTATTTTTGACTTTTCAGAAGGAATCATCTGAGGGGCATAGTCAGACAGTTTGACAAACTAAGTTAAATAGTCATCAACAGACATAGGTCCTTGTCTTAAGTATAGAAAATCTCTTACCCTTGATGACCGCACACTCGATGGAAGAAACTCTTTCATAACCATACCATGAAACTTTGTCCATGCAATTAGTGGTGTGCCTTGGGTTCTTTCTTTCTTCAAATTCCTCCACCACTTACCTGCCCTTCCTTTCAACTGAAAAGAAATGAACTCTGCCTTTTGAATATGGGAACACCCTAGAGCATCCCAAATCACTTCACAATCATCTAAGAAACTTTATGGATCCTCATTGGGATTTTTTCCTATAAAAATAGGTGGCCTTATTTTCTAAAATTTTGACATCTTTACTTCTCTAATATTACCTCCTCCTGCTGGAGGAGGTGGTGGTACAATTCCAGCTCCAATAATAGGAGGTACCACTGGCGGGTTAACCTGTGCTGCTTGTTCTCGCCTTTTTGCCTCTATTCTGTCCAACCGCTCATTCACCGAGTTAAACATTTCTACAATTACAGCAACATCAACTTGTGGGGCGACTCTGGCTCCCTCCTCCCAACCACCAGTTGGGCCTTCAACATTTGGAGCATGTGAATTATCTGCATGGTCAGAAGGGTTGTCTTGCATATTAACCAGTGGAATTAAGATCCTCTCTGAGCCTATATGCCTGTTATGATTTGAGGATTCCTCTGACATCGTAGAGTCAAAAGTTTACATAGAGAACAAATTCTTTTCAAATCAAATAAGATTACCTTATATTAACCCACCAAGGAATAGGTTATAAAAATAAAAGATAATATACTCTATAAGGTCTTTTATGGAACCTAATCCCATGGTCATGCCGCAGCTCACGACAATGAAGAAGGGCCCACAAAGAACACTTTGCTCTATAATCTAGATGGGACCTAAAAACTATCATCTGATACTAAAATTGTCACATCCCAATTTTAGGCATGTGAGTAACTCTATAAACTAGAGAGTATACTCCTATGATATCCCATAAAATCTCTGATCAGTACTAATGTATAACATAATTTTCTAAGAAAGAGATTTTTGCATATAGACATATAAAAAGTTCAACATAGTAAAACAGTAAAAACAAGCCAAATATCATATAGTATAATACAATTTTTCAAGCCTAGGTGACCTATAGAGATTACAGAGCATTTCTTAAGTTTTTGGATTCATAAGCCTTCCAGACAACATGGAAAGTATCCTCAAGACATACTAATCCTCCTGCGAATTTTCTTCGTTCACATTCACTGTATCTAAAAAAAATATTCATAGAGAGTGTGAATTCATCAAAATTTAGTGACTAAATGACTGTATAATAATAAATGTGTCACAAGTACAAATATCATAATCATTATCACAATAAGAACAGTTATATTCATATTCAGGGTTTCTATACCTCTATATTTGGTTTATGTTCAGGGATTCAGTTCCCGTTGTATTTATGTTAACAATCATTACATGCATTGGTATCTTGGGGGATCAAGCCCTCAACCATTCCATGTGTATAATTTCATGTATTGGTATCTTGGGTCAAGCCCTCAACCATTCCATGTGTATTATATGCTCAATCATAATTTTCATCAATATAATCTTAAATCAAACAATAATTTTTATTTTCTAACTATCGTCATTAAATAGGGAATCTAATTGCGATATGAGGTGAAATTTATATTGTACTTGGAATAAAAGTAAATAAAGTCAGTTAGCAAGGTCATCTACTCATATAGATTCCGTATCTAAGTCACTTTTCTGAGTTGCTACAGGAAAGAGCACGTTGCTGGATTTCATGTTCCGCTATAGAGATTTTCACGAAGATCAAATATAGAAAGTTAGGGTTGCTTTTGTACAAAATACTATTCATACGTATGAATACTATTTATGTCTACAGATACTATTTGTACATATGGTTACTATTCATACATACGAATATTATTCATATATACAGTTACTATTCATATGTATGGATATTATTCATACGTACGAATACTATTCATATCAAGAATAGAGAACATAAGCCGTAAAAGAGAATACCAAGAAAGAGTGGAGGATCGCAATGAACATACTTAAGTACCAAATCTTTTCTTAGCTTGAACTTTCCTAGACATGTATTCTTCACAGTTTATATTTTATTTTGATAATCAGAGAATCAAAATAACATATAGGCAGCTAAGGGCAATTTTTCTGATGTGGAAGATCAGTTAAAGCCGCAACCACAGAGCATACTTAAGAATATAAATTCTAAAATTTGAAAGACATAAAAAAGGACATAGTATCATCACATTGGATCTAGGCTAAGGAAGAAAGACTTAGAATTCAGAGCCCTAACGTCAGAGTAAGAGAAGTTTTGAAGAGAAGAGAGGAAAGAAGAAAAACTGAAAGTATGAGTTTAGAAGTGAAATAGAAGGGCTTATTTATAGGAGAAGTCAGGGTACTATACGTTAATAAAATATTCATTTTACTATGCGTTTTAATAATTTAGTTTACTATGCACTTTAATAATTTAGTTTATTATGCGCTTTAATAATTTGGTTTACTATGCGTATAGCGGCAAATTATTAATTATTATTAAGAACTAAAGGAAAAATTATCCTTTCTCCTAAAATTTTAAGTTTCTTTTCACTTTTGTCCTTTTCAATTTAGTCCCTGAGGGGATTTTCTCATATAAAATATTATTTTTCTCCTAGTTTCTTTCAGATTTCTCTTATGCTCAAGCCATATTTTATCCAAGGGATAAATTTCATATCATAACATCTATCATATCCCACAATTTATGCAATCTATAAATGAAAATCCGTATTTTCAACAATATGCACAAACAAGCATACAAAAAAACATTAAATAGATAGTGAATTTATTTTCTCCAAAATAAATTTATCGTAATTCTTGAATACTTATAACTTAAAAATATAGTGGGTATTACAGTTACACATTAGAAATATGTGTCAAATGATGCATGTAACTTGTTAGTAACTGCAAAAATAAAGAGAATTAAGGTTTAAGATGGTTTGAGAAAACAATTTAAAAGAAATTGTAGAAAGTAAATAAACGTAGTAAAATGCAGGAAGTTAAATAAAACAAGTAAATTACAGAAAAATAAATGAAAACATGTAAATTGCAGAAAGATAAATAAAAGCAAGAAGGAGAAGAAATCAGAAATAGAGTAGGGAGAAGAAGTTAGAAATAGAATAGAGGGAATAAGCCAGAAATAGAATAGGAAAAGATGAAGATGAGGAAGTAAAGATAGAAGATGAATTGGAATTAAAATTGACTTAAATGTAAGGTGGAAGGTATACTTTGATGTTGATCATTTAATCTGCTCGTGTGACGTGTTAGAATTTTGATCAAGAGTTATCAACTTTTTTTACATCAGAAATCCTAATATTTAGAGGCAAATCATGGAAATAACTGCCTATTTACATATCCGCCATATAAGTGACGGTTTACAATGTATTTATCTCTTGGCCATATAAGTGATAGTTATTATACATATTACATAGTATGATAAACCAAACATAACTGTCAAAAGCCACTAGACATGTCTTCCTGATCTGTCCGTCAAATAGCATATTCAACATTTGATAACTTTGTTGCATCATCACGCTGTCAAACTGTCCGTCAAACAACATATTTGACGACTTGGTCGTCAATCAACATGTCTATCTGACAACTCATTCGACGACTCGGTCATCGATCAACATGACCATCTGATAGCTCATTTGACGACTTAGTCATCGATCAACATATTCATCTAACAACTCATTTGACGATTTGGTTGTCGATCAACATGTCCATTTGACAACTCATTTGACAACTTGGTTGTTGATCAACATATTTATCTGATAGTTCATTTGACGACTTTGTTCATGTCCATCCGACAACTTCAACATACCCAGCACTCTCGATAGCTTTGTTATATCGTCAATCGACATATTTGATAGTTCTTTCGCAGAATCACTTAAGGACGTTAGGATATGGCTAGCATCTTCCTTCATTCGACAAACACTTAATATCCGTCGAACTCACAATTCTGTTGACAATTGAAAATTATCGTCAAACTAGTTTGTTGAATGGTATGCTTTTGACACGTCGAATGATATGCTTCTGACGATTTTACTTCGGCAATCTTTTTACTTGATAGTGTTGTTGCGAACTGCTTCAAACTGATTTTCGTCAAATGTGTTCTCCTTTGTCAAATTCCTTTGTCAGATTCTTCGTCGAATTCCTCATTTGACGTAATCTACTTTGTTGGATTCCCTATTCAACATATTCTTTTTGTCAAATCCCTATAGGCCGTATTACAATTTCGTCAAATGGCACTATATTATATTTGTAGACAATCATTGAGGAATCTTGTTGGATACACAAGCTTCTTTGACAATTTGGACATTGAAAATACCAGTCTAACACTTGCCCACTTGCCCAAGTGGGTTTCATAACCATCCAATGGTTGTAAAAAGTTAAGGAGCCTCCTTAGCCCCAAAGCTAAGGAGTCAACCCAAATTCCTCTTTTTTGTTGTAACTTTCTTGCCAAAATGCCAGGTCAACACCAAAATGCCATATCATTAATAGAGCAAAGTGAGGAATTAATTTTTTATATATAAGGACTAAATTGATTGGAGAATGTTATTTAAGAATTAAATTAAAATGAAAATTTTTTAAGGATGAAATTAAGAAAATTGAATTTTTTAGAGACCAAAACAAGTTAATTACTCTAAAACAATTCATGGCTTTGCTTCGTGAAGGTTGGAAATTATCTCCTAAGTAAGATATTTTAATTAACTGAAGAAATAGAACAATTTCATTCCTTTTGCTAATTTCTGTAGACTGTAGGGTTAAAATGATAGCGGTGGAGTCAAAGGGATTGATGATTGATATCTGACAAACGGTGACATTCCTTGGTGGTTACACAAGTTAATTGTAAAAACAATGATATTAGATGGTTTGAATTTGAGATTCAATTTACTTCCACATTCGACAGAAAGTTTTTAAAATTTAAATTTGAAAAAAAGTATTATCTTTCGTCATTCAAGTTTAGAATGAATTTTAATTTCATTTTACATGTTTTATAAACTTAGTGTTGTCCTTTCAATTGTTTTTCAATTCTTAGCATGATTCAAGTTTGGCATTATCTAAATTATTAACGAAATTAACTTACTTGTTGAGCACGTAACTATTGATGCAAACGAAGACATCTGACCTAATTCCCCACCTAGCCATTGATAGCGACATAAGAATGCAATATAATATCCATGTTTGTATCATCTAGTAACTTCATTTAGATGACATCAGTAAATTCGAAGATACTGAAAATATTTATAAACATATTAAACAAAATTAATAAAGAAAATATGAAATAAAATTAAAACTGACATCAAATTTGAGAGACCAAAACATGCATTTTGCCTCTATACTTTTAAAGGTTTATTTACTTCTCTTCAGCAAAAATTTATTTTCTATTTAGTTCACACAACAGTACGAAAACTTTGAAGGGGATAAAAGAGAGCTTGAATTTCCATCGAACAAAAATAGCATGCTTAGTTGCTACGATTTTACACAAAAACATCATGAACACTGGAGTTCAGGCAGGCTCAAGTAGGTCTCATACACAATCCCACAGACCATATTGTAGTATAAAATAGCAACAAGTGTAACACTAATTCTCAAGCACAAGGCACTTTAACTTCTATTTCATTTTTCCTTGTAGAGACCTTTGAAATCTGATAATGCAATGCAAGTTGCTGGTCTCCACATGATTCAGATGCTCAATTCTGTCGACTAATAGCTGTGCAACATACTAATTTTTCAGCAATTCGCTCGCCTTGTTTAACCAAGCATCATAGATATCGGGCGAGAACAGTACAAAGTGGACCTGAAATAAAAATTTCATTGTAAATACAGATTCTGGAAAAACCCAATGATTAAATAAAAAAAAAACTTTAAAAGTGTTCAAAACCAAGCTATACCAATCAGGTCAAACCAAACCAAACTGACCAAAATAAAAAAAAAAGTTTAAATCAATTTTTGAAATATGAATTTTAATTAGTTCGGTTCAGTTGTCAGTTCAATTTGGTTTGATTCGATTAAAAAATCAACCCGAACCAAACTAAATTTATATAAAAAAACTATATTTATAAATATATATAATTATATATATAATTAATATATAAATGTTAATTATTTTATTATTTTACAAATTTTGCCTTCAAAATTTGAATCTGTGTCTCAGTTTTTTTTTTGTAAAAGAAATTATAATACTAAGCTATTTATAATACTAAAAATTAGGATTTGACCAATTTTTTTTTTAACATTTTACATATTGATTTTAAAGACAAATATATGTTTGCTTATAATATTATGGTATTACAAAATAAAAAAAATAAAACTACATAAACAAAATCGCCCAAAACCAAACTAAACTGCTCAAAAATTAAAATCAAATAGGTCTATAATTTTATAAAATCAATGAGTTTGATTCGATTTGATTTAGGCTCAAAACCGAATCAAACCAAGCCTATAAACACCCCTAAAAAACTGCCAGACTTTCAGTTAAGCAGCAGTTTGTCTCATCCAACAATTTCATAGTGTTTACTCTATATGGGATATTGGATTTGGGAATGTGATGTTTTACTTAAACCAAATATAGACCTCAGATATTCTATAAAGAAATAGAGCGGATGGAAGACAATACCTCTTTAAAGTCATTTTGAAACTCTTTGATGGTAGAAATTGCCACTGTGGCAGCTTCATCATAAGGATATCTGAAATGAAGCAGCATTCTAAATGAGTTATGAACTTTGCCACAGAATTTTATTTTCAAAAATGAGACTTCCTACATAAATTTAAACTCCTCCATGAAACACAATGAAATTCTTGGTTTGAACTACTAATATTTGAAAATTTATTGAATTTTGACTAATTTGGTTCAATTGAAATGAACCACAAAGTTAAAGCTTTCTCAGTAATTTTTTTTTTTTTTCGTTCACATGACTCAAACCCAAAACACTTGAGCTAATGAACGTTGATAAACAATGAAATTACAACTCAACCTAGGCTACCAGCATCAACTTTCCCATTGGTATTATAGTTGATTTTCCGAATATGTAGACTGCAATCATCAGAATGCCAAGGGATTTGTCCACGTGAACTTACCCATAGACACCGCAAGATATAGCTGGAAATGCTACATAATGAATATTGTTCTCTTTTGCAACCCTCAAGCTATTCCTGTAAATCAATTTGAAGACACAACATATTATTCAAGAATCAAGACAAAGCTGATATACTAAATAAAATGAGCTACATCTGAAAAACTAACAAAGGGTTGACAGAGGAAAATAAATAAATAAATAAGGAAGAAGAACTACACCAACACTATAGAACTACCTGTAAGCACTTGCTAGAGAGGCAGCGGGATTACTATCAGAATTATAGATTGGTCCAACAGTATGAATAACATGAGAAGCAGGAAGCCTAAAACCTCTGCAAATTAACAAGCACAGGGTCTACATGAGACAGACAGAAATAGTTGGATATTATAACATCACACTTAGAATTACTGTAAATCTAGAAGAACTTACGGTGTGATCCTTGCTTCCCCTGTTGGACAGCGAATTCCAGGTCTGACTTCTGGAACATTGTAGCATGCTTGAAGAAGATCTGGCCCAGCAGCTCTGTGTATGGCTGGAAGAGGGATTCATTTTTACAATAGTTTCTTCATTTTTCTAGTTCTATTTCTTAAAAATAAAAAACATTTATCACTCAATTACCTCCATCTGCACCTCCACCTCCAAGCATTCTCTCGTTTGCTGGATTCACCTAAAAGAGATCAAGCAAGAAAATCCAATTAATTTAGACACAGGTTTCCTGATATACTTAATTAATTCGAGCCGCACAGTAACAAAAATACTTCAGTCCACTATAATAGGGAAAAATTTCGTAGCCTTTCTCAGTAACCAAGCAGATGCTAAAGTTCATATAGCGCCATTATAAACAATCATTTTTTTTTCAACCAAAAAAAAAAATAATGCCCTTCAATTTAGAGAATAGAAAGAAACAGACAATTGCGTCGGAGGAACCATCGATGGACCACTTGGTGATGTCTCCCTTCTGAATGATCAAAGCACTCGATGGAGACAACGGGAAGCGTACGACACCGTCCCCTCCATTGGACAGAGAGGAAACCCTAGCTGTAGCGTCCATTCTACAGAGTATAGTCGATGCCAATAAAGATGATGCAAAAGGGCAAAATCCCAAGTTTGTCCGAAAATTTCTCGGGTTAGCGTTTGTATTCGAATAAAAAGATAGGTCTTTCTTCAGAAATCTGGAACCTTGCACCACCCCAACTTGGAGTACTCTAAAGCAAATGGTCGCCATGTGGATTCGCTGCCTTTCTTTTGTAGTGCGAGGTCAAGTCAGTGTGGAAGACGAGAATGGCGAACGAGAAGGTTACGGTGTGGCGGAGTAGCCTGCAGCCGCCACGTGGAGAGCTACCATTTGTTGGTTGTTTTGATGCGTTAGGCCAAGATCTCATGCGGTGGCTATTTTCTTTTGACACAGGTCCGCCACTAGAATACTGCCACGTGGAAACGAAGACTTTGACGCACAAGCTATCTTCGTCTTCCAGAGACGGGTATTGAGATTTGACAAAGAGACCCAAGCTGTGGCCGTTTGCCTTCCCTTCGAGTAACCAATTTTCGGGCAAGCGAATGGGACGGTCTCGATTGGATGCGCTCATCTCCACGTTCGTTATCGTGCACCCGCACGAGACATCGGCTCTGCTACATTCCTTCTCCTGCTTCTTCTTTGTGAGTTCTGCTTCGGTTTGTCTTTCAGTGAGAATGTAATTGTTGTTAATCTATTTTATTTTTCTTATGGTTGCTCCATTTTTGGTTTTGACTGCAGATTTTGAGTGCCTACTTTGTAGTTCTTCCGTTGCGGGACGAGGGTGCCATCTCTTTAGGCTTATCGAACCTGCCTGGTCTATTTGTGGGATCTTTGGTACTCACTCTGATTGCTGCGCCTGTTTCAACCCTCATATTCTCTCTGCCAAATCTTTCCAAAAACAAGGTATGAACACACTTAAGAAGATTCCTTATACCAGCATTCATAGAATGGATTGAATTTTCTCAGCTTATTTTCTTTTTTGATCAATCCTGAGCATTTAATTTTTTGAAAGTGGCGACATCAATAATGAAACTAAACAAATGAAAAATGACATTATATCATCATAGATTGGAGTTTCAATTCAAATTTTGAATCTATTGTTAATGGACATTGCATAACTTGGATGATTTAGGGGATGAAGGCCACCTTTATTGGGCAAGCTTGAAACATGGAAAGGGGACTATTGATTTGTTGTGTATTGGTGCCCTTTTATTAATGCTTTTCAGTGGTGTAGTCGTACGGCTATTAGATGGGCTATTTCTGTAATGAATTTATCCTTTAGTATCTAACAGATGCAATACTATTATGATAATTGCAATATTTATTCTTACTTTCTATTTCAATTTAAGCTGTGTATGCTTTCCCCTCTGTTAACATTTCTGGAGTTGACAACATCTGGGTGATGTTCTGGATTTCCATAATTAAAAAAGTTGAGATATAATTATGAGTGGCTTAGCTTATTGACCCATACGTTTGAAGTGACTTATCCCACAGCATGTATAAGCATCTTTGTTGATCTTTCACCCTTCTTCAGGATTTGTATTGTGTAATTACTCCATCTTAAACTTCTTCATAAGAGCATTCAACATACTTTGTTAACTTATTTAGTGAAGTTTTTGCCACTTAAATCACATGGTGGCACAATTTTATGTAGCTTATGATAAGCCCCCAATTGAGGTATTTATCTCACCTTTTTTTTCAAAAAAAAACAAAAAATTGATGCAAGTTACCTCTTCATAAGTCTACAGCTAATTGGTGTAGGTTCTTTTGATCCTCCCCCATAAGTTAGACAGCAGATTTATCTTGATGTTTCTGGGGTTTCAACCCCTAGATAAACAGAGAAAGGATTCTATTGATAGAAAAAGAGAAATTACAAGGATAATTTCCCTTCCAGAGCTACTGCTCCTGCAACAATACCATACTACCCAGGTATGCTGCCCCAACACTACTGAGTACTGACAACTTTTTCCTACACACCCTCACACATTCCCTCTGCTGCTGCTAAAAAGCACCCACAACATACCCTTGCATATAATTACATTCCTGCCCCTTCCCCTTTCTTCCTGTCATAAACCTTCCAGACTTTGGGCCCATTTCCTTGGTCCAGCATCTGGCCCAAATCCTTACTTAGGTCCTGGTCCCTATCGATACCCACCGTTGCATCAGCAACCTTGTCCTCAAGGTTGAAGTGAGGAAATTGACTTCTGAGAAAAAACTCATCCTCCCAAGTTGCATCTTTAGACGCTAATCCTTCCCATTGAATGAGAAATTCACTAGAGCGATATCCTGCTGCATGTTTGTCTCTAACACCAAGCAGTCACGCTGGCACTATCACTTCTTCCTCCTCCATAACAGTAGGTAATGCTGCACTTGTTGTCTAGTCTCCAATAGCGTGTTTAAGCAAGGAGATATTGAATACTGGATGCACATGAGAATTTGGTGGCAACTGAAGTTTAGAGGCCACTTCTCCATACTTCTCAATCACTTGAAATGGTCCATGATACGGTGGTGACAGCTTAGAATAAATTCTTTGAGAAATTGAAGCTTGTCTGTGAGGTCTTAATTTCAAGAAGCCCAATCCCCAACTTCAAAGGTGACTTGCCTTCTTTTCTTGTTAGCATAGAATTTCATTTGCTCTTGGGCCTTGCTGAGATTGAACTTAAGCTGTCTCAAGGCTTCATCTCTAGCTACAGGCTTTTTAGCCACCGCTTCCACCTTCGTTTCTCCATTAAAAAATCGAACTATGGTAGGGGGTTGACGCCCGTAGACCACCTCAAATGGAGTAGAACCTGTGCTGATATGAAATGCTGTATTATACCATAATTCAGCCCAGGATAACCAAGGAGACCAATGCTTGGGTCGTTTTGAAGCAAAGCATCGTAAATACGATTCCAAGCACCTATTAACCACTTCGGTTTGGTCATCTGTCTCTGAATGGTATGCAGAACTCATCTTTAGCCCGTACCTTGCAAGTGGAACAATTCCTTCCAAAAAGCACTAATAAATATCAGATCTCTATCGCTAAGAATGGATGAAGGAATGCCATGTAACCTAATTCTTTCCTGGTCAAACAGAGCAGCAATGTTCTTTGCTGTATAGGGATGTTTCAAGGGCAGAAAATGGGCATTCTTTGACAGTCTATCCACCACTACCAAGATTGCATCACAACCTTTTGATTTAGGGAGTCTAGTGATGCAGTCAAGAGATATTTCTTCCCATTCCTTATCCGGAACTGGTAAAGGTTAGAGTAATCCACTCGGTAAGGTTACTGCACTCTTCATTCTTTGACAAACATAACAAGACCTCACAAACTCCATGACATCCTTTGTTATTCCCACCCAATATAGGTTGGTAGCAAGTCTTCTGTATGTTCTTAGATAGCCCAAATGACCCCCGGTTGGTGAGGAACGAAAATCTTGCAATATTTGATGAATTAATGCAGATTTTGTTGAGATCACTGATATGTCCTTGAAGAATAGAACACCCTTGTGCAGCGTAAACACGCGCCTACTATTAGGATAAGCCTTAAGTTCAGTCACAATAGCTTGAAGATCAGGGTAAGAACACATCAAAGCTAACTCACCTTCCAAAGGCAATCTCGATAAGGCATCCATAGCCTTATTCTCCGAACCCGGGTTGTAAACCACTTCAAACTTGTATCCCAAGAGTTTGGCGATCCAATTTTGTTGATCTATGGTTGTCACCCTTCGGGTTAAAAGGTCCTTAAGACTCCTTTGGTCAGAATAAACAATGAACTTCCTCCCCATCAAATAAAAAGGACATATCCAGTGCCAAAGCTCCCACATCGTGGGGTCTAGGGAAAGGTATACCTAGGTAGCCTTAAGGCTGATTCGAATGGGAAGAACCACTACCATAAGTTCCTTCTCATAGATAGATTTTGAAAGATAATTTGGTTAAATGGCCTTACTGTAATATGCTAGAGGCCGACAATCTTGCATCAAAACAGCCCCTAACCCCACTCTTGAAGCATTACACTCAATGGCAAAATGTTTAGAGAAGTTTGGAAGAGATAGTACAAGAGCCGTGGTAATAGCCTTCTTCAAAGCCTCAAATGCTTGTTGTGTCTCCATTCCCCAATTGAAAGCATCCTTCTTAGTTAAATTTGTGAGAGGTTTGGCTATTTTATCGTAGTCCTTGATGAACTTACAGTAATACCTCGTTAAACCCAAAAAACCCTTACTCCATGGACGTTGTGGGGAATAGGCTACGCCAAAACGCTACAAACCTTTTTTGGATCCACTGAAACTGTATCTCCTGACAAAACATGTCCCAAGTACTCCACCTTCCCTTGCACGAAACTACACTTCTTTTGATTGGCCACAAATTTATGCTCCTTGAGTACTTGTAAAACAGTAGCAAGGTGCTTTAAATGATCCTCCCAATTTTCATTGTACACTAGTATGTTGTCAAAGAATACTAAAACAAACTTACGTAAATAAGGCTTGAAGAGTTGATTCATTGCGGATTGGAATGTGGTAGGGGAATGGCATCACCAAATACTCGTAGTGCCCTTCATGAGTGCGAAAAGCGATTTTGGCCACATCTTCTCTCATACGAATTTTATGATATCTTCACTTAAAGTTCAATTTCAAAAAAAGATGCGGTCCATTGAGTTCATCCACCACCGGAATTGGAAATTTATCTTACACAGTTGCTTTATTCAAAGCTTGATAGTCGACACACATTCTCCAAGATTCGTCCTTCTTCCTTACCAAAATAATCGGACTTGAGAAGGGACTTGAACTATTTCGTATAATGCCCAGATTTAACATTTCCTGCACTTGGCGTTCTATCTCATTCTTTTGACGATGAGAATACTGGTAAAGTCTCACGTTAATAGGTTCAGTGCCCTCTTTCAACACAATAGAGTGAACTATGTCCCTATGAGGAGGTAAGCCTGAAAATTCTGCAAAAACATAATGGAATGTTGCCAACAACCCTTCTAAATCCTGCTTCTGTTGAATAGGCAATTGATCAGCTTCATCCATCTTCAATTCGTTCCCCATGTTCCAAAAAAACCCTATCAACTAATTTTGTTGACTTATCCCTAACTTCTAAAAGTGAGGGCGAGCCTCGGCGCAACGGTAAGGTTGCTGCCATGTGACTTGGAGGTCACAGGTTCGAGCCGTGGAATCAGCCTCTTGCAAAAATTGCAAGGTAAGGCTGCCTACATTAGATCCACAAAGTGGATCCGGCCCCTCCCTGGACCCCGCGCATAGCGGGAGCTTTGTAGCACCAGGTTTGCCCTTTATCCCTAACTTCTAAAAGTGAGTCAGCGTTAACCACCTACCCTCTGCTTTGATTAAGCACTCCTTGAAGCTTAACAATAGCCGGCGCTGAATTAAATGACATAGTCATAGCACTCCAGTCCATTTCAACTATATCCAAGGTTTCAAGCCAAGCTACACCCAAGATCATATCAACTCCTCCCAAACCAAGAACATAGGCATCCACCACGATTTCATTTTCTCCCACTTGGAGAGGCAACCCAGTACACTTTCCCTTAGTAAATACTGTGTCTGTCTCCTAGCCGAACCTCGAAACACTTGAGGAATCCATTGGAATATTCAAGCTTGTCACAACTTGAGGGGCTACAAAATTATGAGTAGCTCCACTATCCACCAAAACCACAATCGGCACCCTTTTCAAATCTCCCTCTAGTTGTATTGTTCTTAAAATTGACATCTCTGACCCTATGGCTCCCAATAGTCCCATCAATTTGCATTCGAAGCCTTCCCCTTCAGTGTTTTGCTCGACTTCTAAGGCTAGAACTTTTGTCTGTCCTTCATCATCTTCCTCCCCCATTATCACCAACTTGAGCGATTTTTTTGGACATTGGTGCAAGGGATGGAACTTTTCTCCACAACGAAAACAAAGCTCCTTATTCTTGCGGTCCATTAGCTCCTGATATGACAAGTTTTTCGTCACCCTTGCCCTCTCCATAGGTTGGCATCTCTTGTGGTCCCATTTCCAAGAAGCGTTGGTCCAGGTCGACGACAAAGAGGCCTTCATAGATGGAGAAGAAGAAGATGTAGCACCCATCGCGCTATGCGATGCCGTTCCACTAATGCTGCTGATGTTGGGCTTGAATGACCCTGGTGGGTTGGTGTCAAAGTCCGTGGGCCTTCAGTTTGTAACTGACGCGATAACCCGGTTCGACCCACTCCAACTCCACTTTGGTTCATCCTTGTCCGAAACGCTGTCATCTCTGGAGTTACCTTCGATTTCTCTCTCCATATCATGCGTGACTTGCCATGCTCGCTGGCAACGTTCAGGATGGTGCGACCTCACCCTCTGCCTAATATCTGGCCGTAACCCTCCCATAAAATACCCTACATATTAAGCTTCAGATAGTTGTGGGACTTGCGCAGAGATGAACTAAAAATATTCAATTTACTCCTCCACTGTTCCAGCCTGATGTAGCATGGATAACTCTTCAAAGGGGTTATCGTAAATAGTCCCTCCAAATCGCAGCAGCAAGTATTGTTTAAGTTTTGGCCATGTGAGTTGGTCATCACCTTCACACAGCAATGTGAACCGGTGGATGGTGTTGCCCTCCATACAAAGATGCGACAACTTCACTTTTATTTCATCCAGTGTGTTATGAACTTCAAAGTAAGCCTCTGCCCTCTGAATCCAACCCATAGGATTCGTCCCTTGAAAACTTGGGAGCTCAACCTTCTTCACAGACATCCTATACTCGTCCCAACCATCTTGCATCAATTCTAGTGCTAGAGGTCTCATATTATCTATTACTGGCCACTCAGATGAAGATGACGACCCATCAATAGGAATGGTACTCCCCTGTTTTCCATCTGTTCTTTTTCCTCCTTTTTTGTTAATTTCCTTCAATAAAGCTTGTTGTTCGATCATTAATTTCTGCGTTTCTTGCTGTGGCTTCTGCATCTCCACTAAGTTTGCTCTAAACTCACTCATTGAATCTTCCAATCCTTCTAGCCGTGGACCCATAGCCTCCAAATTAGTCAATCGCGCCTCCATGGCTTCACCCTTGTCTGATGGTTTCGGCAGCATTGATCCGGCAGGTCGGGCCAATTGATAGAAACTCAAAACAGAGAAAGGATTCTATTGATAGAAAAAGAGAAATTACAAGGATAATTCCCCTTCTAGAGCTATGCTCCTGCAACAACACCATACTTAGGTATGCTGCCCCAACACTACTGACAACTTTTTCCCACACACCCTCACACATTCCCTCTGCTGCTACTAAAACGCACCACTGCAGACCCATGCATCTAATTACATTCATGCCCTCTTCCCTTTCTTCTTCCTCTCATAAACCTTCCAGACTTTGGGCCCATTTCCTTGGTCTAGCATTTGGCCCAAATCCTCACTTAGGTCCTGGTCCCTATCATATGTCCGATCAAGTGACAGACAATTATTCATTTCGGTGGTACGCATTTGGTATTTGATTATTCTTCATAGTGGTTTTTCAATGATGAAGCTTTTTGTCTTTTATAAAGAGAAATATAATGCCTTTTAGTTTATATCCTTCTGGTGTTATGCTGTAATGGTTGTTCTTGAAATTCCAGGCCTTGGTTGTGATACTCAGGTTTTTTAGTGTATCACTTGTGCTGTTCTTTTTTCTATGGCGCTCCTCATCTTCAACATCCAAACTGATGGTAAGACAAGAATCTCTCAAAAATAATTCATCATAATTTGTCCAGCTTCTGTGTTAAATTGGCCTTTCTGTTACTAGGAGTCCACAACTTTGACCTCATCCTCTAAGGCTGAAGGGAATGCTGATGACCAAGGCACTCTTTCAACTTCAACAGATTGGGATAACCATGGATGGTTCTATATAAGTGTTCGAATAGGATTATTCCTTTGGGTATAATATGTAATATTTTATTATTTTTTAGCTTGTGGATTTAATGTCTAATTTTACTACATGCTCTTGCCAAATACTTGAAGAGACTTTTTTGTGATAGAAACTTTTTTCTTTGTGAAGATTGCTTTGCTTAACCTAATTACAATTTCTTCAACTTGGGCTAGGGTAATTGATGTGATGGACAGTGAGGTTTGTACACAGACACATCATTTTTGTTGCAGTATATATATTTGTTGCCCATTTAACTTGTTCTGTATTCAGTCAGGTTCAAGATTATTTGGGTTTATTGGTGCTGGTGCCACCCTAGGCCAACTTTTTGGGTCATTGTTTGCTACAGGAATGGCGTGGTTGGGCCCATGTAGGTTTGCGTTCCTTCTATATGGACTTCCTTATGCTTTTCTCCACTATTCCTTCTAGACTTCAGACTAAATTTTTTATCTATTGCAGTTCTACTTTTAGTAGCTGCTGTGTTAATGGAATTTGCAGCTCAGTCATCAAGAGGGATAAATTCAGATATGTTCCATCTCCAAGAAGAATTATCTCCCATCAGGTCATTGTATAATCCTTCTGTAGTTATTTGATCGAAAACTGGAAGTAAAATTCAAGTTGAGTTTCCCCTAGTATATAATTTACATGGTAGTCCGAGGCTAGTCACCATCTGAATCTGAATAAGAAATTTCCCTTTCTAATAAATTTCACAGGGTTGCTATTGGACTTCTATGTAATCACCAATTCACCTTTTCACATCTAACAATCAAAATTGAGTAAAATTCAGAATTTACTTTTATTTGCACTCTGCAGCGTCTTAGTAAATAGTAACAATTTGGAGCTACAGAAGTCTATCTAATTGCTAGATGTAGTTCTATATATTATTTGGTTGCCCATATTCTTTTATTTTCATTGCTAGCAGATTCTATGGCAGACGTAATCGATTATTTATGCTACTTAATGTTCTGACATTTATTTCTAAGGCATAATTTCATTTTCTCACAAACATATAATGTCAGGAAACTATAAGTTTATAAGAATGATTAAATAATTATTTTTAATTCAGAGAAGCTGATGCTGACCACAAAAATGAGGCTGATGAGCAGACTGAACAAAAAGTCAAAAGTTCCCCAAATTCGTCTACTTCTGTGGTAAAGCTTCAAGTTTGGGCCATCTTAGACGGCCTCTGGCTTATATTGTCATCAACTTACCTGTTGCATGTGTCTTTATTCCTCTGGCTGAGTGCAGTTATCTCTTCATTTTTCTATTTTCAGGTAAGATATTCTGCCATGTGATACAAGCTTTAGTTTTCATTATCATCCTTGGGGTCAAGTTGTATGATATAAGAAAACAATTTGTATTTTTATAGACCGCCTTTGTTTTGTATTAAGCAAGGCATTCATACACCAAAAAAAAAAAGTGTATTTTTGCTTATTGCATTCGACTTCTACCTTTGACCCTCCTTTAGTTCTCTTATAATTTACGTCTTTTTTAATCTTGCAAAGCTTGTTACATGGAAGCCCACTATTAGTATTTAGTAAATTCATGAATGATGATGATGATGATCCTTTTAAAAGCCTCTTTATGTTTTTGGCTCATCGGTTTTTAAGGGGGATAAATGTGTCAGGTATCCATAAGATAGAACCGTTTTAACTTTGCTACTATTTATTTCTTCCCATATTTTGTTTTTATTCAAAGGTAGTCATATAAATTCAACACACCAGACTTAAAGAGTAGGTTAGGACTTCAGGATTAAGAATTTTAATGATGGAGTTTTTCAGCTTGGAGTTCTTAGATTGACTGGAATTTGATAAGTTTTGGGGTTAAAATAACAGCAGTTGAATTATATTAATAATAGTAGAGGTTAATTTAGACTTTAGAGTTGTGAAGAATGGTTTCAGGAGGTTGAACACAAGCTGCAGAGATGGTATACATTAGGCAAACTTACCTCAGACTCAAATTGTGAATGTTTACTATTGAACTCTTAAAATGTAAAATAATCTCAATTTGAGAAAATGAGATGAAGTGTTAAACTTATATGCCTATAGAATATAATTACTTTCGTCTTGGATGGAAAATCTCATCTGAAAAGTAAAACTAATACGGTAGAATGAATCTATAAGTCTTAGACACCCTCACTCAGACTATTGACCTGCCCTCTGCTTTTATTTTCTCGTAATTCTGATGTATTAGTTTTATCTACATTGATTTTAGTGAAATTTTGGATCTGTTCTTGCAGAGAAGACAACGCATGCCCAAAAAGCTATATCCTCAGTTTTGAAAATGATTTGAATCCTGTATTGTCTATGATGTGTAACATGACCTTGAGATTTTAGAACTACATGCTAATTGCTTCAATTAGATGTCACACAAGAGCCCAAATGATGAGGCTAGATTTTGCATTGTCTAAATGATACTTTTCCATTGTGCCTAATTATTGAATAGGGATTAAAATTGTTTCAATAAATTCTAAAGAAACATATAATTACCATGAATGTTTACTTTAGTGTCCTCATTTCTGATTGTCTATTCTCTTTTTTTTTTTTTTTCTGGAGAGGTGTTGCTGGAATAATTGTCATTAATTTGTTTTTGTATGATACTCTCCAAAAATTTTTTTTTTTTTGCTACTTATTTTTAATTGATGTTGTGAACACACAAAAATACATTTATACGATGTTTCTGCTGAATTTTCCCCTTGTCTGCAATAATAGAAAGTGACGGTGATTGCTGCAACAATTAGCAGCTCTATTGGAAGAAGAAGATTGTTTGCCCAAATAAATAGCTTTATTGCTGTTTTTATCCTTGTTGGACAACTAACCTTAACGGTAAGCAATTCTAAATATGTCTGTTTCTTTTTTTGCTTGGTGTTGAATTCCTTTCGGTTTTGAGTTTAGCTCTCTCTCATTTTGATAGCTTTATTGCTGTTGTTGTCCTTCTTTAACATCTAACCTTTACGGAAGCAAATTCTGAGTATGACCGTCTCTTTTCTTGCTTGGTCTTGAATTTACTTTTGGAGTTGAGTTTAGATCTTTCCTTAATTACTGTATAGATTTAAACAAGTGTTATTGATGTATATTACTGATTTAAACTTTCCCCCATGTGTCTTTCCCTTATCTAGTACAGGGGCGGATTCTAACTGTCGCTGGGGTTACTATAGCTATTTGCTCTGCGCCTTCTGTTGGCTTCTTAAATTTGGTTGCTCTAGTTGTCTGGCCAACTTGGGCGGTTGTTGCTATTTGTGAGACACTGAGAAAGGTTCTACTAGAAAATTCATCTTTCTATTACAGATTGTTTATTGATGAAATTCATGTTTTACACATTGCATGCATCTTTTGGAGATACTGATGACTGCAATCTATGAGATATGTTTTGGAGGTTGGAAATCTGTTAGGTAAATGTTTAATTGCCCTACTTGTTTATGTGGCTTAAAGTTCATGTCTCTATAATTTTGCAGGTTGTTACATATGTTGTGACGAGGCCTGCTAGAGAACTTCTATTTACTGTAGTTTCACAGGATGAGAAATACAAAGCCAAAGTATAGCTTTTTTTTCTTCTCTTTCCATCTTGCTTTCCCTCTTAACGGGGAAATGGATTGTCTCATTTTCTGCTGGAAAAATGATAGTTCATTTTGCAATTTGTATCATTTGTTTTCTTTTATTCCAATAATTTAAAAAAAAAATCAGACAAATCAATCTAGACCATCCATTATGAAATAAAAGAAACGGATAGCCCATATTGTGAAATGGACTCTAATTTTCCTGGTAGAAAATGAGACAATTCATTTCCTTTCAACAGTGGTATAAAGTGGGTATCTTGGGTATTATCTTCTGAACTTTTATAATTACGCATTTATTACATTTAACTTGCTGAGCTAAACAATGACTTTAAAGACAAACTGTCGCAGGAATATTTTTCAGTTGCATTATTACATTTACATGTCATGAACTATTAATCCAATAGCTCAGTTTGTCAAGGAAGTACTTCGCTGAGTACGTGCTGCTGCAGGTATGCATAGATGTGTTTGTTCAAAGACTTGGAGATGCTACAGCAGCAGGAATGTATAAACTGCTTCAGGGAGCTCTTAATGGGGAAACATCAGCCATTTCCATTTATGCCCTGCCTGTATGTATAATCTCATCCTTCTGTCTGTCTTCTCTTCGGTATTTTTAGAGAGATTCCTTGGTAAACTCGGATTACAAAACATAGATTGACTAAGTTAAACATGAAGAAACATTAAGCATATCAGAGGTAGTTCCCATTAAAATGTCTGCTTGATATGTTTACATATTTTTCCTTGCTTATATGAATGCTACACCTTTGACAATTTTTTTAATAGTTTAATTTTATCCCTTGGTCTATATCAGGTGTGTTTATTGTGGATAGTCACGGCGTTCTATTTGGGTCGCCGTCAAGCACAACTTGCAAAGGCTCCAACATCCTCCACTTCATAGAATAATTTTTTGAGGTTAAACTTAAATGTACAGTTGATGCTATAGACATTAACCAGTGAACTCTAATTTGCAATACTTCAATAGCAATACATGTGTTGAATGTTCAGAAAGTTGAAAAGCCTCTGAAATCAAGCCTCTGAAATCAAAGTTAACTTGTGCATTTTTTTTTCTTTAAAAAAAAAACCGAAGAATGAGTTTACTCTTATGACCACTTACTGTATTGTTCACAACCCTCGCTAGTTGATACTTGATTGGTGGTGACAGATGTAAAATGTGAAGTTGACTATGGCTGCAAAAAGAAATGTTAGGTATCTCTGCTAGTATCCCGCCTACCATGTGAGTAGGATTTACCTTTTCATACATGCACTACTGAGATTTTGCTTTTTTTTTTTTAAATAAATAAAAAAAGAGATTTTGCATTTTTAACCGATAAGGATCCCCTCTAGGAGATCAGGGATTACTCATACTGTATATTTGAATACTTATGTAACATATTTCCAGAGGCAGATCTATTTCGTAGTGTTCTATTAACAAGAGAGTTTCAGCATTGAGGTCTCTTATTGGAGATGACAAGGTGTCCAGAATTATTAGGCACAATGGATATGAGAAATCTGATTGTGTATGGTTGTTTCTGTATTTAATCAAATTTTGATATTGCCTTCTCAACTTGATCAAAGAATCTCCTTGCCTTTTCGTATTAAATATTAAGAGATAAACAAGCTTGTAGGTCGCCAATTATGTACAATTTTGATTGACTAATGATTCACCAAAACCTTGCAGGGGCATCTTAACAATTTATCAATATTTTGGCATACAAATAGTACTGATTATAGTATTTGGTTCAATAATATAATTTTTTATTTTTAATTCTTAGGACAATGGTATACTTTAAGATGTTTTAACATTAGGGTAAAGATTAAAAAGAAGAGTGAGTTTCATGCACCATTCTCATGAATATATATGGAGATTATATTCGTCTTCTTATTTCTTTCTTACTATATCATGTACAATCATGGGAGAGAATTCATTTCCAAAAAAAAAAAATAGAAGTATAAATATGAAAAATTGTATAGGTTAAAAGAGCATAAAACATGTATAATATAATGACGAAAACTTACGTGTAGTCTTCATGTTACTGTTAACATGCGTTTTTATAAGAACAAGACAAATGTATGGTACGATTAGTTATTTAAAAAGCTTTATTATATATGTTATGTTTTCAGTCTAGTCCAAAATCCTAATATACTATTGCTTAATTATTTTGTCTTAACATCTAAAACTTGAATGAATAAACCATCAGCTCCAATTACTGAGTCAAGAATGGTTAGAAATGAAAGCAAATTCAGTCCAAGGAATCCATGAAATGAAGGTATTGCGATGTGGATGTAATGGAAGGGGATA
This sequence comes from Biancaea sappan, assembly GCA_037074585.1. Taxonomy (NCBI): domain Eukaryota; kingdom Viridiplantae; phylum Streptophyta; class Magnoliopsida; order Fabales; family Fabaceae; genus Biancaea; species Biancaea sappan. The sequence goes on along the minus strand of CM073494.1, from coordinate 32,498,582 downwards.
GGATTCCTAACCCCACTGTGTGTGTGTGTCCCTCTCAATTGTGATGGACATGGTAGTGGCAGGTAAGCAAAGCACTTCAAAAGCCTTTGCACCTAACCCCACTCTTCAATTGAATTTTGTATCCAAAAGCCATTCCCTTATTTGATGCCAGCCTTACTGCCTCTGTTTTTCCTCAGGTCATCATCACCATTTTCCATATCCTTTTCAATTTCACTTGCCACTCAATGAATCAAAGTTTATCCACCAAAAAGAATGGCAAAGAAGAAAGAAGCAATTATGCATTATGAATATGTAGTACGAGAAGCAGAAGGTCTGCGTCAAAGCACTTAGCAGAAAGTTGCCACCAGCTTTCTGCTTTTCCGTTTTGAGTTTTGAAGTGAACACTTAAGCTACTTTCTTCTTCGTTATCACCTCGCTGATGTATTGACATGGAAATTTATGTGGCATAAGAATGAAAGAAACGGCTGCAATGCTTTTAAATCCACCCGACCGAAGAAATGCTCTCACAGATGAAGATGCAATGAGTTGTCTGCATATCACAAGTTGGCCCGCTTCTTGGCAAAAGTATTGTTCATTTTTCTAAACTTTGACCACGTTTTAATAATAAATTAAAATTTTATTTTGTGTAAATTATATTTTATATGTTTTTAATTATTTTCAATTATACTTTTGAAACAAATGTCATCAAAATATTTAATGACAAACGTTGATGTGTCATCTCATTTTGTACACGTCAGTACCAAGTCATCTATTCTAGTTGTGTCATGCCATATGCAAACTTAAAATAACCAAAATGTCTCTAATCTCTTCATTAATGACAAAAATTCCCCTTCTACTTCGTCCTTTCTCTACCAGTGTTTGTTAGAATCGAACCAAACTAGCTAGTTCGACTAACTGGTTGGACTAAGAATTGGTCAAAGGACCGGTTCAGAATAATCTGTAAAATTAGTGAGTTATTTGACTAATCAAGAACAAGTCGAATCGGGTGAGAATAAGTGTTAAATGAACTTGTTGAACCGGTCCACTTAAAAAAAATTTTTAAATTTTTTTACTTATTCTATAATTAGATAATGAAGAAATTTATATTACAGATTAGCCAATTTTAGTGGAAATGCCAATATATTGGTATTTTATGAATTTGATATGAACGAATACTATATTGATTAATAATATTTTCTTATTATTTGGTTAATTTTTTATTTGAACTTTTGATTGTGGATATTATTTTGTGTAATTTGATATCAAATCTTATTTTTAATTGAATTTTTATAGTTTTTTAATTATGTTATTATTTTTTTAATATTTTAAAGTAGACTGATTCAACTACGGTCTGATTATTGATCATTGAATTGGTTCCTTCACTAGTTTAATAATCGATTTAGTTTTCAAGATCTTACTCTCTACTGTCGCTAGTGTTTTTTTTTTTCCTTTTCTATTAATTTGCTGCCTCGAACAATTAGCAGATAGGAAGAAGCTTTTCATGCATAACTATTTAAGCCACTGCCAAATTTATATATATATCTATATTTCCTTTTTAGGTAAAGAATATATATATATATATATATAGAGAGAGAGAGAGAGAGAGAGAGAGAGAGAGAGAGAGTATGATTTGGATTGGTGTAGGAGTTTTAGAGGCTGTTTGAGGAGGGAAGTAGGTGAGAAGAAGAAGGATGAGATAGAGAAGAACGAGGGATATTTTTGTTGTTAATGAAGGAATTAGGGGCATTTTGATTATTTTAAGTTTGTATATAACTTGATATATTTAAGATAAATGATTTGACACTGACATATTCAAAATAAAATATTATATCAACGTCTATCGTTAAATATTTTAATGACATTAGTATTAGGAGTATAATCGAAACTAATAGACATAAAAAAATTTTTGAATTATAATTAAAACATGCCTCAAAATTTAAAGATATAAATAATACTTTTGTTGCCGCCTTTGTTAACTTGTGTTTATCATATTTTTTTTCGGAAATCAAGGACAATGTCCTAACTAATTGGATGAAAGAATAATATTTTTCAAATTTATTGAGTGTAAGGATAGATTTTTTTTTTCTTTTTGCTTTTAAAGTAGCACCTCCAACAATCAAATTATCATTGTTTCTAAAGTTAAAATAGTCATTAATATTGCGACCAACCAATATTTAGTTAACATTTTTTTATTTAGAACCACTAATATTCAAAAACTCAATATTATTTAAAAGAAATAAATGCTGAGTCATTTAAATCAATTAACATTGATAATCATATTCAACATTTGAGGGTGTCTAGTGCCATATATGCTTTATTTAAGGAAAAATTACACTAATATCTCTTTAAAGTTGGTTAAATTACATTTAACACTCTTCTAATTCCAAACATTACACTCAATTCTCTTCCAACTTATTTTTGCCATTGGAAATGATTTTTTGCACAACATGTATTCCTTCTAGTAATAAAATTACTTAATAATTTTTATTATTATACTAAAAAAAAACAGTTTCATATTAGATGTTACCATCAATTTAAAAATAAAATTATGGTCTCTTAATTAATTTGACAAAAACTAAATTAGAAAAAATACTTTAACAACATATATCAAAATATAAGAAAGGTCGAAACTAATATTTGAAATTAATAAATTATTAAATATAATATATCTAAATTTCAGTAAAAGTTAGTTTGGTTTACCATTTATTTAATAACTCTATATTTTGATGTATTAATAATGTATAAAGCCAAATTAAGTCGACAAGAGGGAATTGGCAAAATTGTTTTATTTTTATTTTGATAACAACAGGCACTTGGTACGAGTTGAGCTCTTCTGATTTTCTCGTCACAATCGTGTTCTTGTTATGTGATTTCAGAAAAATCTAAGGAAAAAAAAACTTATTTCTAACTTCTTACATATTTATCATTAGATTTTTTAATTACAATAAAATAAATATAATTTTTTAATCAAAACATGATAAATGTGTAATCTTTAAAAATAATTAAATATTTTTTCAATGATATTATATGATTGATTTTTTAAAAAATAATTTTCACCTATTCTATTTTTAATAAAAAAAATTAATGATAAAGATAGAAAAGAGTCAAAAGACTTTGTAAAAGTTTGGCGTATCCCAAAATCTTATCCATAGAAATACCCACATATATGAATGAAACTTGTGACATGCATAAGAATTCATCATCTCGTTTTGGTGGGTGGGGTTTGCTAGTTGCTGTACCACCACCATAAAAAGAGCCACGTGCCCACCACAAAATTTGACAGAATCTTTTAGTCAATACATTATATATGATATTTTCTTATAAAATTAATACAATAAATTACATTACTTCTTGCAAAAGTATTTAAAGTTTATTTAATTTTTAATTTTATCTATAATAATTTTTTTAAATTTTGTCATATATTTTTTATTTTTATTTTATTTTATCTTTAAAATTAATACCCTTCATATAGTTAACCAAAAATATTAATATAAATTTTTTTAAATAACACGTACACTTCTTTATGTATAATATATCATTGTCAATGTGTTATTATAATTAATTTTAATTTTAATTTTGTATCAAATATTTAATTATATATATATATATATATATATATGCACACACAGCAAAAGTAGAAGAGCAAGAATTTATCTTCTACTTTTCCTCTTGTTCTCTTCTTATTTTGTTTTTCTCTCTTCTCTATTTCTCTGCAAAAGAAAGATGGAAAGAACAAGAGAGGTGAGAGAATTTTCTTGTTCATCTCTTCTTCTTCTTATTTCAATTTCTCTCTCTCTCTCCTTTTTATTTCAGTTTCTCCTTCCTCTCTCTTCTTCTACTGCTTCTTCTAGTTTCTCTTCCCTCTCTTCCTCCTCCTCCTCCTCTTCTCTTCTTCACATAGAGGAAAAATGAAAAGGTATTATGGGAGGAAATTGAAACTTAACCAAACATTTAGGACGAAAGTAAAATTAAAATTAATTAGTATGATATATTAATAATGATGTATCATATAAAAGAGTCTATATCAATATTTTTTTTCAACTATGTTAATAAGATTAGCCTTGAAGACAAATTGAAACAAAAAAGAAACACAGAGACAAAATTAACACATAAAAAAACATTAACAACGAAATTAAAACTTGAGATAAATATTATAGACGAAAAATGTACTTTTACGTATGGTAAAATTATACTTAATATTTTTTTATTTTAAAAACTATACTCATTTTGTTTAATTTCTTACGATATATATTTTCTAAAAATAAAATTATTTAATAATTTTTAGTACAGATTAAAAATAAAACTAAATTTTTATATTTGAGCATAGTTATAGTAACTAGTAGCTGGACAATGGCGTACACTTTCAGTGTATGCATGGCACTTTTCTTTGATGTTTATTTTTAAATATCAAAATAAATTGTAAGAAAAAAGTATTTAACTTTCCACTCTCTTGCTCGGGCGTGCATTTGAATAACTAGTAAACCTCAAACTTTAATTTATTATTAATAAAATGCTGTTTTCATAATATAAATAAAAAATAAAGAGAAATATACTTTTTGAAAAAAAATAATTAAACCGCTATAAATCAAGTACAAATCCCAATATATATTACTTAATTGTTGAAGAATTCCAACATCGTGCTAACACTTTATATAATTTCTCAAGTATTATATTGTCAAAAAAAAAATCAATTACGTGTTAATATATATATGTAATATCTTTTGTGTGTAATAGAAAAATTAGACATAAATTATATAGATCAACGCCACGTGTTCAAATAGAAAAGTCGCCATTTCAGATAAGAATCCCATCACATGCATAATAGGTGTCGCGATAAGCTACAAATAACAGAACACAAAGTTGAGGAGAGAGAGAGAAAGAGAGAGAGAGTCCAAGGAAGGCTTTTGGAGATGAAATGAAAGGAGAGATGTAGTTGAGTGCATGGATGGGTTGGCATGTCCTCTCCAATCTCATTCTCCATCTTTCATATCAGATCATCAACTAACCCAACAGAATCTGTTCCATTCATTATTTTCTTCCCTCTCTTTCACGCTTTGGTAATCAATCACCACTCACACACACAAATCACCGTTTGATACTTAATTAATTAATCACCCAAAAAATAGTGAGAACGGATGGTTTTTGACTTTTGTGCTTGGTACATTTGACTTATATGAGTTATTTATTTAAAAGTTAATGATTTAAATTTTATAATTATTTTTTAAAAATTAAAATTAATGTCATGAAATCTAAATATTTAATTTCTATAATTAATAATTTAAATAATCAAAACCAAATAAACCTATTGGCAAAAACAGTGCCCACAAAACCCTTATATATATATATATATATATATATATCCTGGATCAGGGCGACAAATTAAACAAAGCAGAATCATGCTATGCTCTCTTTATTTGTGTACGTTGGTACGTGTTCCACTGTTTTTTCTTTTCTTGTCATTCATCCTTTGTATTCTTAAAAGCCAGTTTTCTTTTTGGTTACTTAACGCAAAATCACATACAGGTGGGTGGATGGATGGTCTTTGTTTGCTTAATTAATTCCCCCACTACCACTTGTCTTCCATCATTTATTGCTCACTTTACTGGACAAAACTCTTGTATAGTTTTTTATATTTTTATTATATATATATATTTTAATAAAAACATAATATATGTAATTTTTTTAAAAAAATTAATTATGTAATAATTAGTTGTAAAAAGAATAAGTTTATGAGAAGTTTGACCTTTTAAAATATTGAAGGTTTTTAGGGTTGAATTATCTTAAAATTTATGTAAAATATTTTTTTAATTACTATATACATAAATTTTGAGGTGGTTTACTCATGAAAGAAAAGGTTGAGGTCTATATAGATTTTCTCTTGTAAAAACTATATAGTTAATCTTTAAAGAATATATAATTGTCGTGTTTTAATTGAAAAATTATACATTTATCATATTTTAATTAAAAAACTTGATAACAAATATATAAAGAATTTTATTTAAATTTTTCCTTGTATATATTTACCATTATATCAAATTTTTTAATTAAAATATATATGACAAGTATCATATTTTTTAATAAAAACACGACATGTATGATCTTTAATTCAATAATTGATTTTATATTTCATACAATTTATCATTGTGTTAGTATTTTTTAAAAAACTTTTTACATGTATGTATGTATGTATATATATATATATATGTATTTATGTATGTATTCTTCTATTTACAATGACAGACTCACTCCAGTGTTAATTTTGAGAACAAAAACATTGATTATTTTATTATATCTGCAGCTACATACTTTAATTTATCAGCACGACATTCACTATAATGGATATTCATATTCTCTTCTTACTCAAAATTAGTTTTATTTTTTTTATTTCAATTAAACAAAAATGTTATCCTTCTAGGTTAGTTATGATATAATTAATTCTTTTATTTCAATTAGATATATATATATATATATATATATAAAATACGTTTTGATTGTTTTTAAGAAAATTATTTATTAATTATCCTGGATTTTTTTAATTTATTAATTAGAAAGATGATATTGTTTTGGAAAATAATAAAAGAATTAATTATTTTAAAACATCAGTTACAGTAACAGCTAGCATTGCTCTAATTAAATTAAGAGACACCATTATTTTTAATTTTGGAATAAATTGAAGAGACTAAAAATGTGATTCACGAATTTTTCCCCCAAAAAGAGGAAGAAGTTGAAAAAGAAGAAAGTTGGGATTAGTATGAACAGAAAAACGTTAAATTTTAAAATATTTATTGAATTATATAAACAACTTAATTCAAAGGCGAAGCTTAGTGCAGCTCCATATTGCCTAGAAGTGAGTTAGGTGCATGTGTGACTAGACGCGCTTGGCCTGCTAGCAACGCTTCTACTTTCTCATTCTTAATATTAAATTACACCAACATCCTTTGAAATTAAATTTTATTACATTTTATATATTTATATATACATCACTACAAACAAACAAAAAAATGCGATACCTCATATGCAAATCTGAGGCCAAATATATTTCATTTCAAATCTTTTGCAATTTCGCCTTAAATTTTGTTTTTAAATTTTTATTTTAAAAAAAATTAAAATTAAAATCTAAGGCGAATTTAAAATTGAAATTTTTTTGTTTTGAATTTTGTCTTCAATTCTTATTTTTTTAGAAAATAAAAATTTGAGACAGATTTAAAAACAAACATTAGAAGCATAATTTTTCATCTCAAACTTCATCTTTAATATTATTTTGAAAAAGCATTTATGTACATAATTAATTTGCAATAAATTTAGCAACAAAAATTAGTGACAAAAAATTTCGTTTCTATTTTTAAAAAAAATTAGAGACAAATTTTGCAATAAACTCAGCAATGGAAATTGGACATGGAATATTTTCGTTTCAAATTCTGATTCTAATTTTTTAAAGCTAAATTTTATATATAGTAATTTTCATAATATAGCAACAAAGCATCAATGGTAGTAATGAAAGGCACGCTTATGACCACAAAGTTGCAAGTTTGATTTTTGGGGAGAACGTTAAAGCAAAAATTGGTTTTGGCCGTCTGTCTGCTGCCTAGCAGCCATTGAATGTTTTTTTTGGAAATAAATTAGAGACAAAAATTTTTTATCTAAGATTTGAGACAAACAGTATCTCGTCTTCAATTCTATCTCAAATTTTAAATGAAAAATTCTATCAACGAAATTTTTTCTTTCCATTTTAACAAATTGGAGTTTCGTGTTTTAGAGACAAAAAACTTTTCGTTTTAAATTTCATCTCAAACTGTTTGAAGACAAAAATTTTTGTAAATTTGTCTCAAATTTTTGTTTTTAATAGTGAATTATACTTAATTATTATTTTTTCTAGTATTTGAATATATAAATTTGATTTTAGTCATCTCAAATTGTTTGAAGACAAAAATTTTTGTAAATTTGTCTCAGATTTTTGTTTTTAATAGTGAATTATACTTAATTATTATTTTTTCTAGTATTTGAATATATAAATTTGATTTTAGTCATAGTATGATATTAAAAATAATTAAATATTTTTATTTTTTTAAAATACATATTATATAAGAAGTTCCTTTTATTGACAAAATGTATATTAAAAAATGAATTTGATTTTTAAATAAATTAAAACTAATTTAACTAAACTTAAAGAAGATTAATAATGATCCACTGTAATTATTACTTAGTTGTCACGACCCGTTTTCTGGGCACATGACCGGCACAATGATGAATCTCTCATCACTGTAAGCCTTCCGATAAATATATCAAATTTTCTTATCTGTAAATCATAGAGATGATTTGCATGTAATCATAGATTATCAATTTAAAATACATTATTATACTGACATACAAGCCAAATGTCGAACCCCTGAACTAGATGTCCTAGACGATTACAGAGCAACATAATCTATAACAAAAGAGGGGTCTACCCGACAACGGGAAGGTCCAAAGTGATCTACTCCTCTAGCAGATATTCTTCGATGGCAACCTGATCTGAACAAAAAGGTTGTACAAACAATGTGAGCTTTTAAACTCAATGAGCGAATCGGCCTCGCATTAATAAAATTCAAATACATTACCAGTCATGCAAGCATATCCAAAGGCTCATACTCAACCAATAGACAGAAGATAATAATTCATCCAATTCAATAAATGTTACTAGTACTCGTCAATGGCAATATATCCCGGAGAGCGCACACAGGCCGGCTCACCAATTATGTATATTTCCGCCATGACGCACAACATCATCCTTTTACATACAAGATAAAAATTCATCCAATTCAACAAACGTTACTAGTACTCGTCAATGGCAATATATCCCGGAGAGCGCACACAGGCCGGCTCACCAATTATGTATATTTCCGCCATGACGCACAACTTCATCCTCTTAGCTAGGGCGCCTCACGGATTTATCACCAATCCAGGCTATATCCCTACTGAGGGAATCGTTGTCTCCACACTCATTGGTCAAGACACCCTGTCAACCGAGTTTTCCGCCTTGCCGTGAGAGGGGGTACTGTCCCGCTCAATCACAATCAATAGCATTTCATATCATAATCAGAAGCTCAATATAATATTCATCCATATAACAGGTATAGTATATAACTATATTATGGATTTATAAACCACATATCAAGATAACAATTAATCCATTTTTGAAAACATTCAAACTTCACATCATCATAAGATACTTATTTCATTTTATCCATACTTATGGATTAATTATCTCATTTAGATTCGTCATTCTGAATCCAATTTCCCCCTATGAATCTTGGGAGTGTCCTACGACATACTTTTTATCACCAGTAATGCAAAAACTCTATTAAAACGGGGTCGTTTCACTCACTTGGATTCCGTACGAATATCACTTCTCTAAGTCGTTACAGACAAGAGTACTCAGGTGAATCTCAGTGCTCCGCTACGGAGATTTTCATGAAAGATTAGAGAAAATACGTCAGGATTGTTTTCGTACAGATACTGTTCATATGTACGGTTACTATTCATACGGTCACTATTCATACGTACGGTCACTATTCATATGTACGGTCACTATTCATACCAGAAATAGAGAATACAATCTGTAAAAGAGTACACCAGGTAAGTTCCCAGGAAAGAGTGGAGGGTCACACTGGACACACTTAAAAACCAGGTCTTTCCTTAGCCAGAACTTTCCTAGACATGTATTCTTCACAGTTTACATTCTATTTCGGTAATCAGAGAATCAAAATAACATATAAACAGCTAAGGACAGTTTTTCTGATGTGGAAGATCAGCCAAGGCCGCAACCACAGAGCATACTTAAGAAAATAACTTCTAAAATTTGAAAGACATAGAAAGGGCATAGTATCCTTACCTAAGCTGAAAAGGAAAGGCCCAAAATCTCATAGGCCTAGCATTGAAGTAAGAGAAACTTAAGGAGAGAAGAAGAGAAGTTGAAGGTGTGAGTTTAGAAGTGAAATAGAAGGGCCTATTTATAGCAAAAGTCAAGGGTACTATTTGACACTATGCACTAATAAAATATTCAATTTACTATTCATAAAAATGACATTTCTAATAATGCAGTTACTGTGCAAATAGCGGCCGAAAATTTTTCTATTATTACTATTGAAAACTTAAAGGAAAAACTATCCTTTTACCTTAAACCTTTAAGTTTCTTTTTCAAATCAGTCCTTTCAATTTAGTCCCTGAGGGTATTTTTACACATAAAACGTCATTTTCTCCTACAAACTTCTTTCTAGTTTTCTCTTATGACCAAACCACATCTAGTACTTGACATTTCGATTGTATAATGAACAGTATCGTATACGTAAATAGTATTATACGGGTGAATAGTACCGTATACTGAAATAGTAACAGTAGTTTGTAAACAAATATTTATATTTTATTTTTCTTGGGTATTACATTATCACCCCCTTAAGATAATTCGGTCCCCCGAATTCAAAACTCATCTCAAGACTGAAATAAATGTGATTACTTCGTCCATATCTCATCCTTTGCATCTCTTTCTTCCAAAACCTTATCACACCCTTGGTGAGATTTACAAGAATATTATACCATTGACTGTGAACTCTAAACCGTATTATCAATAATTTGCATAAGACTTTTGCCTTTTCTAGACAGCAAGTAATCTCTTCCTCATCAGTTTAATCTTCTCCACAACCTTTTGTACCATAAAGTGTCTCATCCTCATAACCTTTACCAAACTCAAACCACCTAATCAGAGACGAACTCTGTCTCTATGTAAAACCTCAAATAGGTGTCATCTCAAAAGTGGCACGTGGTCTTTCCAGTTCACATTGAATATCAGAACACATGTTTCCACACACATAGCTTATAACTTTTACGAATACAAGCACCCTATCCGAAGGTATCATTTTGGTCATAGGTAATACTCTTGCCCGAAGGCGATCCTTCTACCTTAAGGCAACGCTCTCAGCTGAAGGCGTTATATAAAATGAAATCATTACATAATTCTCTAGGAAGAACAATCCCAGAAAATGAGTTAAGTAAATAACATACTCCTCATGCATAATTATAAAATAAATATATATAGAAATTCCTCTCACCTCAATGACTCATATAGAGTCGTATCCCTTCAATGATTAGGGCAAACCCATAGTTCTCTATGTATAGGTTCATAAAATACTTATTTAGCATTCCTCCATAGCTCAGAAGTGCAATGAAATATCATTTTAGTAACTCTGCTCAGTCAAAAAGATATTACTATACTATGCTTTAGAATCAAGTATGAAATATAACAAGTCCAATATCTTCTCATTCCTCAAGTTCTTTCAGTAAAATGAATCACTTCAACAAAGAAGATCTAGATACTAACTTAAATTTTATTTCTAGTACATAGATAATTTTAATACGTGAAGCTTACACCAAATGTAGCTTTAGGTACAAACAAAAGAAAAATAAATTAAGGACGAGGAGGCTTTTGAAATGTAAAAGGTGCTCCAGGTCTAGAAGAGGAAGGTGCTTCAGACCTTAAGGAGGAAGCTAATCGTTGCAGCCTAGAAAGGGTTTCTGGAGGAAGCGCCTGAGAAATTTGGTGAAGAGCAGAAGTTACTCCGTTCATACAGTCAATACACCTTGCTTGTTGGTCACGAAAATTTTGAGTTGCAAACATTGAATGTCTATCAACTCGATTAGCCAGTTCCCCGAAACGACGGTTTATCAGTTTCTCTTGGTTTTCAAAAAGACGACTTATTAGTCGCTTCTGGTCCTCTATCTTGTATTCCAGGCTCTCTATCTTACGCTCTAGGCATGCAAGCTTATTTTCTGAGGATGTTGCAGTGCTGTCCTCCTCCATCTCTATTACATCCCTCTTTCTTTTCTTAATTTCTGGTGACCTGTCTACATGTCTCTTCCCTTTGTTGTTTCCGAGACTTAGATTTAAATCAATCTCTACATTGCCAGTCTCAAAATTCAAGTTGAAAGACTTATTATCGGCCATTGCTCTAGGGATATCAGAAATAACTTCGAATGAGAAAGGAATGGAGATTGAGAAATAGGTATGTAATGAAAAAAGTAGGTTTGCTTGGTGCGATGAGTAGGGTAACGGGCATACAAGATTTATAGACAACCCGAAGCCCCTGGAGCTAAAGCCACCACAACCTACACGCCGCTCGTTATAAGGTTTACAGATCACATACGTCGCAATGCCAGCAATTAATGTCGGACATGCAAGTAAATAGTAAATATAATTTAATGCAATTAACATAAGTCAAAGATTTCCTCAAAAAATTTTCGGCTAATCTTGACCTTTCTCAAACTTTTGACTAACTACGCTCTTCAGTCTGAGATTTTCTCCCTCTAACTTGTTTTATCCTGTAATCCCATATCACGATGTCCCTCTATGATCGGGTAGTCTCATATTAGCCTTATCTTAGATTCTGATCGGTGTCTTTATTCTGGATTTACACATAATATATGTATATCAATATATTAAAACAAAGTTAACTGCTTACGGTCACATGCAGTAAGTATTATCATGATGTAAGGAAATCACTGCCTTTCATTTGCCCACGAGAGCATTATATGTAAGTATGTGTAACCATGAAGATATATCATCATCTACACATTTTATTCTATCCAAGTCATTTTGATTTCACATCTCTATGAGTATATGTAGGATCATCACATATTCTCCTTGATCGTAGCCTTCACTCATTATGCATGAATAACATACATAAATGTAATTACAACATGATTCAATCAATTATGTATGTTATACTCAACTGAAGGCTCTTAAGAACAACACAATAAAACGGAGAAATGTATTTCAGTTCATCATAAAAGCATCCAAGGCAATCTTTGATGGCTATGTTATCAACTTCCTTGAATTTCGAAAAATGCCAACGGGAGAAATGGGAAAACCAAGTAAAATCGGCCGCAAATCCACCGAATACTGACTTTCGTGGTTTTTGCATTAATGCGACGCATTGTTGGTGTGCACGCCTACCCTAGACTTCTGGCTTCCAGCTTGCAGAAATTCATAGGTTGATCATGTAGGGGTGCGGTGAAAAGATATCTTCTTTGTCTCTAAGTACTAATTTTTCTCTATAAAAACCATCCCAGCGTTCTCAGTTACCACACTACAAAGAGTAATAATCTCCGAGCCTACAATCCCCCAGTATTCCTCTCGCCTCATACTCTTACAAAAATTTCTAAATTTTTCCAAATCATGGCCTCAAGGAAGTACATTGATCTCACAGTAGAGGCTAAGGAAGAAGAGCTCGACTTAAACTTAAGTCTGGGAAAAGACAAGGGCAAAAGACCTTTTGAGGGGTCTCCAGAGAAACAGAAGGAGAAGAAAATGAAGAAGATCGAGGAAGCTGAGGAGACTAGCACGGGCCATACCTCGGAGGACAAAATCGCCTGTCTAGAGCAGGAGGTGAAAAATCTGAAAAAGATGATAGGAGACCTGGAGAAGTTAAGTAAACGCAATTATGCAGAAATGACTTCAAGAATAGACAGGTTCTTCTATTGGTCTACCCAGTGCTTCTGCAATCAACAACAAAGAAGTGTTGATTGTATGAATGGGATTTACACTACCCTCCGCGACATTGCTATGTCCCTTGCTCCAAGGAATGGTCGAGGGGTGATGATACAATACAACCCTCCTAATCCAAGACCACCTCGCTTTTAGATTACTCATGCATGAGTAAACTTCTTCTTTTTTGCAATGTAATCCTTCAGTTTTTTTTTGTTTTTAATGCGAGTGGTTTCTTTATTTGGCTGGTATCCTAAAATAATATAGCTACACAAATTCAATCATGAATTCAGCTTATAAAATCCACCATATAAAAATTTGATCCGACAACAACGGAATCAAAACAAGTAATAACCTTTCCTTTACTAAGTTCAAAAGTGTAGCCACATATATCTAAAATTAAACCTGACAACATAATTTCTAAGAAGAGATAAGTCTCGGAGGGAAAGGACATGAAAACATCCTACAGGACCTTCAGTAGAGCAGTCTCTCTATAGTTGTGCCCGGGTTCACAACGATAGAGGAGGTCCCACTAAGGTTACCTTGCTCTGTAATCACTAGGAGACCTAACAACCATTGCTCTGATACCAACTTTGTCACGACCCGTTTTCTGGGCACATGACCGGCACAATGATGAATCTCTCATCACTGTAAGCCTTCCGATAAATATATCAAATTTTCTTATCTGTAAATCATAGAGATGATTTGCATGTAATCATAGATTATCAATTTAAAATACATTATTATACTGACATACAAGCCAAATGTCGAACCCCTGAACTAGATGTCCTAGACGATTACAGAGCAACATAATCTATAACAAAAGAGGGGTCTACCCGACAACGGGAAGGTCCAAAGTGATCTACTCCTCTAGCAGATATTCTTCGATGGCAACCTGATCTGAACAAAAAGGTTGTACAAACAATGTGAGCTTTTAAACTCAATGAGCGAATCGGCCTCGCATTAATAAAATTCAAATACATTACCAGTCATGCAAGCATATCCAAAGGCTCATACTCAACCAATAGACAGAAGATAATAATTCATCCAATTCAATAAATGTTACTAGTACTCGTCAATGGCAATATATCCCGGAGAGCGCACACAGGCCGGCTCACCAATTATGTATATTTCCGCCATGACGCACAACATTATCCTTTTACATACAAGATAAAAATTCATCCAATTCAACAAACGTTACTAGTACTCGTCAATGGCAATATATCCCGGAGAGCGCACACAGGCCGGCTCACCAATTATGTATATTTCCGCCATGACGCACAACTTCATCCTCTTAGCTAGGGCGCCTCACGGATTTATCACCAATCCAGGCTATATCCCTACTGAGGGAATCGTTGTCTCCACACTCATTGGTCAAGACACCCTGTCAACCGGGTTTTCCGCCTTGCCGTGAGAGGGGGTACTGTCCCGCTCAATCACAATCAATAGCATTTCATATCATAATCAGAAGCTCAATATAATATTCATCCATATAACAGGTATAGTATATAACTATATTATGGATTTATAAACCACATATCAAGATAACAATTAATCCATTTTTGAAAACATTCAAACTTCACATCATCATAAGATACTTATTTCATTTTATCCATACTTATGGATTAATTATCTCATTTAGATTCGTCATTCTGAATCCAATTTCCCCCTATGAATCTTGGGAGTGTCCTACGACATACTTTTTATCACCAGTAATGCTAAAACTTTATTAAAACGGGGTCGTTTCACTCACCTGGATTCCGTACGAGCATCGCTTCTCTAAGTCATTACAGACAAGAGTTCTCAGGTGAATTTTGGTGTTCTGCTACGGAGATTTTCATGAAAGATTAGAGAAAATACGTCAGGATTGTTTTCGTACAGATACTGTTCATATGTACGGTTACTGTTCATATATACGGTTACTATTCATACGGTCACTATTCATACGTACGGTCACTATTCATACGTACGGTCACTATTCATACCAGAAATAGAGAATACAATCTGTAAAAGAGTACACCAGGTAAGTTCCCAGGAAAGAGTGGAGGGTCACACTGGACACACTTAAAAACCAGGTCTTTCCTTAGCCAGAACTTTCCTAGACATGTATTCTTCACAGTTTACATTCTATTTCGGTAATCAGAGAATCAAAATAACATATAAACAGCTAAGGACAGTTTTTCTGATGTGGAAGATCAGCCAAGGCCGCAACCACAGAGCATACTTAAGAAAATAACTTCTAAAATTTGAAAGACATAGAAAGGGCATAGTATCCTTACCTAAGCTGAAAAGGAAAGGCCCAAAATCTCATAGGCCTAGCATTGAAGTAAGAGAAACTTAAGGAGAGAAGAAGAGAAGTTGAAGGTGTGAGTTTAGAAGTGAAATAGAAGGGCCTATTTATAGCAAAAGTCAAGGGTACTATTTGACACTATACACTAATAAAATATTCAATTTACTATTCATAAAAATGACATTTCTAATAATGCAGTTACTGTGCAAATAGCGGCCGAAAATTTTTCTATTATTACTATTGAAAACTTAAAGGAAAAACTATCCTTTTACCTTAAACCTTTAAGTTTCTTTTTCAAATCAGTCCTTTCAATTTAGTCCCTGAGGGTATTTTTACACATAAAACGTCATTTTCTCCTACAAACTTCTTTCTAGTTTTCTCTTATGACCAAACCACATCTAGTACTTGACATTTCGATTGTATAATGAACAGTATCGTATACGTAAATAGTATTATACGGGTGAATAGTACCGTATACTGAAATAGTAACAGTAGTTTGTAAACAAATATTTATATTTTATTTTTCTTGGGTATTACATTAGTAGGAGAAAGTTCACATACACCTAAATTGTAATTATCACTACAAAACAAAATTGAATTCTATCTCTGATTTAAGAGAATTTCACCTCTGATGTATCAGAGGTGGAATCAAAGACAGATTTACTTCCATCTTTGAGCCAAATATTTCTAATTTTTGAGACATCTAAACATTCTATCTTAGAAAAAGAAATCCATTTCAGATAACCTTTTGGTATCTAAGGAGATAAACATTCGTCTCTAATTTGAGACAAAAATTTCATCCTTGATTTTGTCTCCAATCAGGGATGGATTGTTTCTGTCTCAAATCAAGAACAAAAAATTCAATCTCTGATTCCATCTAAAATTAGGAACAAAAATTTTGTCCCTAAATTTTGTCTTTAATGTTTAGGTTCAATAAATTAAAATAATGTATGCACAATCAAATAATTTAAACAGATTATTATACCATGCAAATTTTCAAAAAAAATATTTAGTAAACAAGTATGAGATTGCAAGTATTAAAGTTAGTGGGAAGACAAAGAAAACTGGCAATTCTAAAACATTGGAATTGCAAGATCTGTTCGTCTTTCCACTAACTCTAATACTTGTAATTTCATTCTTGTTCGCTAAATATTTTTTTGAAAATTTACATGGTATAATAACATGTTTAAACTACTCGATTATGTATGCATCATTTTAATTTATTGAACAAAAAAAATTAAATTAATATCTTCATTACAAATGATGTGTACTAATCTACCTCATCCTTCTCCTATATATCTATTTAAATTGTTAACGTATGTTAAAATGCACATAAAATCGGCTCTAGCCAAGTGGATGGGAATAGCTATAATCAATGACCTAATTAATAATAATACAGGTTAATTATGTCACTGATTACAACCATTCCCCTCCACTTAATGAAGCCTGTGTTATGTGCAGGTTAACACATGTAAACAATTTAAAGAAGTGATGCATGCACCTTAACATAGGCATCCCACAATAAAAAGCATCTTTGAAGATATTCTTTGTAAATAATTTGACTAAAATTAGGGAATATCAATATGGAGTTTATTTTGTGCATATAATAACATATAAGAGGTTTAGTTATAACTAAGATAAGGGGATGAACTTGTATTAATTACATAGAGAAAGCGATAGACAAGTTCGTGTACATGGGGAGATACATTTGAACTTGTATTAATTACATAGGAGAAAGCAACAGACAAGTTCACGTACATGGGAAGATACATTTGAAAAACAAATTAAGAAGTCAATTTTTTATACAAATCTTAAATCATTAATGATATTATTTTGTCAATTTTGTCCAATAAAATCGCCATATACAAATAAAAAATGAACCACCATACCAAGTAAAAATGGCAAAATGTGTAATGCTATCTGTTTGACCAGTTCAAGAGTCATAGATAAAGATAGCACAGTCTCCATTTTTCAAAGCACAACACATGCCCATATCAACCAAGCTATATTAATAATAACAACAACAATATAAAGTAAATTTAGATGCCAATCAGATTGCTCTTCTTCTTTCAGCAGATTCATCCAACTATGTCAAAAACAAAGATGCAGTAAATTTTAGGTATTTCACAAACAATTTAAAGAAACAAATAAACTAAAATAAAAGTAGATGGCTACCAAATAAAGCAAGACCAGAGAAAATGGCTATGGGTTTTGAACTCTTTCACAACTTCACAATCCCCATTTAATTCATTTTGTACATTTCTAAGCCTCCAATCTACATAAATTCCAAAAACATCACTGTCGTTAAACACAATGGGATCTAAACCCTTTTTTCTTTTTTCTTTTTTCTTTTTTCTTTTTTCTTTTTGTTGGGAGGAGGGATGGTGTTAGAATCTAGGGAATGAGATCACTCAGACAATATTTTTTCTTGTAACTTTCCCTTCTCCATTTTTACTACTGCCTTTCTTATACACCGTGGTGGAGAATACAATAATTTAATAAAACTATGATATCGATTTTCATAGCAGAAACAATGAACAAAAAAAAAATTAAAACGAAAAATGGGAGAATCATAAAAGCACCTTATACCTCCGAAGAGGTGTGAAGAATGTCCCTTCGAAGATGACTAGAAATTGCACGTGATGCGTGATAGAGTTGGCAAAAATTAAAATCAATTGTGAGAGAGAGAGAGAGAGAGTACCTGTGATAGCAATGGCGGACACAATAGTGGCAGCGATGACGGACACATCAGTAGCAGTGATGGCAAAAACATAGGCGGCAACGATGACAGATGCAAAGAAGAGGAGAATGCTAGAGGCTCGAGGAGAAGGAAATGAGACAGAGACACAAAAAAGAGGTGGGGATTGGGGATATTAGGTTTTGATATTAGAGATGAAATTTTGACAAAGAAAATTCCATTTCTAACATCAATACGACGTTGTCGTACTTAAATTGGTATTAGAGACGAAATTTTAACACAAAATTTCATGATCTCGACTTGCATACCCCAAAGTCACATTTTTTAAATATTAATTTTACTTAATATACTTTCATTTTTATGATAAATTAGAAAAATTAGGCATTATAGAATTAAAACTTAATACAAAAACTATAGTGAACGACAATTAATATGTCTTAAATATTATAAGTTTTCTGGGTCCAAACTTGTGCTATGCTGTTCTAGCATTAATAGAGAAGGAAAAGGACTATACTGGCTTCTTACTTAGGGCCCCCCACAGAGTTGGAAAAGATGGATTGCCTTTTCTCATCAATTGTCCCCCCAAAATAAAAATCTTCCTATTTTCTTTCATCATTGTTTTAGAATTAATTTTTAGGGACCACTGAATTAAATTGATTGTGAATGATGAGAGTCTACCCTTCACCCCTTCTTTATCCTAAATCAAAACTATTATTCGCAACCATATTATTTCGGCTAACCACAAGTGGCACATATTTATTATTTTATGTAATTCGAAGGGGTTTTGTCGTCTTTGTTGAAATTGAAGCCTTTAATGCTAATAAAAAAAATTGAACCCTTCATCTGAATTACTTCAAGGGCCAGAATGCTTGCTTTCTTTTAGGGGTGTCCAAAATTGAATTGGACCCAATAAATTAGATCAAATCAATCCAAACTAATTTGAAAATTGAATAAAATTTAAAGTAATTGGTTTGGTTCATTTTTTAAACTGTTCAAATCAAACAATTTGGTTCCATTATCAATTAGAAAATATTTTTAACTAAATCAAATTTAACTGAACTAATCACCATAATAATAATCTAATACATATATTTATACATATATACATATCCACCATATTAGACTAACAATGTTAATCTTGTATAAATTCATATTAAAATTATTAGTAATATCCACAAAATTTGCTATACATTTACATCATTGTACAGAGTTTTGAAGTTTTTTCTCATTAGTTGCAGATTAATTTATTAGTAGTTAAATAAAATAAATATAAAGTATAATATATAAAAGAAACTAAATTTCATGCATGACAATGAGAAATTATTTTACTTGACATTACTTCTTTATTATTTTAAAAATATAATTAGACTTATTATAATTTAATTTTATATTTTAATATTTTATTTAAAAATAAATCAAAAAATGTCAAGCTAATATTATAACCATTATTCAAATAATTCTAAAATAACTAATGCTTATTCATCTTTTTATGTATTTTTTATGTTTAACTTTTTTCAAAATATTTATACACCCAGCAAAAAGAGATACATTATTTTAGAAACATAAAATTTGATAGCAAAGTATTACCAAAATACCAAATTATTTATACACATAACAAAGGATGCATTCTTTTAGAAACATTAAATTTGATAGCAAAGCATTTTTTTGTAAGTATATTGATGGCATCTTAAAAATCAATTGAATCCAACCCCTTTGCAATAGGTTTAGTTTGGTTCGATTTGCTAGGATCGGGTTCCCTCCAAAGGGACTTCGGCTAATAGGTGAGATTCCCTCCAGTCCCTTTAGAATCTGAAGGGAATCCTCATTTCGATTTGCTGTGCCTCAACAAGGTCGACTAAACCAAACCGCTCATTAATAATTTAATTTGGTTTAATTTGAAATATGCTTAAAAATCAATTAAAACGCACATAGTACATCCCTATTTTCTTTGACAAATTTTAGGTCATTTATATACAAAGCAACTTATCAACAATAATTAATTCAAGTGATTTGATATTTACTTTTTTAAGCAAGATATCTAACTTGACTATTGTAAATTAAGAAAATTAGCACTAAATTTGTTTTATATATTTTTAGTTTGACCTGACTCAAATTAAATTAGTCAAGGTCTACTGAATTTATGAATAATGGTGATTTTAATTTAAAAAAATACATAAAGCAATATCGTCCATCTTGCTACTTTTGTGGAATTTTCATATTGTCTAATTTATTTTATATATATATATATATATATATATATATTATGTGTGATATAACTTGATTTAGTTATTTAATTTTAGTTATATATTTTTTTAAAATTATCATAGATAATCTGATGTTTATTTTTTATTTGTTTCTATCATTGGAAACCATTTATACCATTGAGTTCCAAAAGCGTAGTTTACCACATCCGCATATATTATTTTTCTTGCTCGACATCAGCTATATACACATAGTTCAATGATTGAACAATTATTGATGAAAACGATTACCCTCGGTATCAAAGATTGGACAAAGACATGACTATTGAAAGAAATGGAGTTCATTTAGATAATAGGTAACTACCAATAATTTACTTGATTAAATAACATTATATTAACTTATATGAGATTATTTTAGGAAAAAAGTACTATATGCCCCTAATGTTTACCTTGATTTTCATCTATACCCATGAAGTTTTGTTTTGCTTGATTATGTCCCTTATATTTTATTTTTTATCATATATATCTCAAAATGATGAAAATATCTTTCATCCTTCCTCTTCTCTCTCTGTCCTCTCTCTCTCTCCTCATTAAAACTTTTCTATTTATTCACCTACGTCCTTATAGTTAAGATTTTTCCTTTTGTCTTTCGCATGATTTAAGATCATATTTAACTTTATCCAGATCTCTAGTTCTAAAATATATTTTGTTTTGAATTTAAATCAATCCATGTAAACTTTTGAGTTTATTCAGTTTAGTCCCTATCATGCACGTATCATGTTCATCTCTCGGTTTGGCTTTCCAAACCAGTCCAAAAATTTATCGTAGATGTTTTTAGGACATTTTCGATCGTTTTCATCCCAGAGTAAGGTAAACTATGAATTAAAATTGAGTTTTTGGAAATTTTCAAGCTTCACGATACATCTCACGTTATTCTTTCCATGTTTTTTTTTTTGGTTTTTTCTCTATTTTGGGACTTCTTAGCCCCTAAGCTTGAAATAACTTAAGCTAGGCAATTCAATTCATTATACAATGTAAAAGATGAATGTCACGACCCGTTTTCTGGGCACATGACCGGCACAATGATGAATCTCTCATCACTGTAAGCCCTTCGATAAATTCTACCCGTGAGTTTAAATTATCTATGTTATCAAAATAACAATTTCTTTAATAAATATGAAGAAAATATATCAAATTTTCTTATCTGAAAATCATAGAGATGATTTGCATGTAATAATAGATTATCAATTTAAAATACATTATTATACTGACATACAAGCCAAATGCCAAACCCCTGACCTAGATGTCCTAGACAATTACAGAGCAACATAGTCTACAACAAAAGAGGGGCCTACCCGACAGCGGGGAGGTCCAAAGTGATCTACTCTTCTAGCGGATATTCTTCATTGGCAACCTGATCTGAATAAAAAGGTTTCACAGAGAGTGTGAGCTTTTAAACTCCGTGAGCGAATCGGCCTCGCGTTAATAAAATTCAAATACATTACCAGTCATGCAAGTATATCCGAAGACTCATACTCAACCAATAGACATAGTTAGAAATTACATACAAGAAGATAAAAATTCATCCAATTCAATAAACGTTACTAGTACTCATCAATGACAATATATCCCGGAGAGCGCACACAGGCCGGCTCACCAATTATGTATATTTCCGCCATGACGCACAACCTCATCCTCATAGCTAGGGCGCCTCACGGATTTATCACCAATCCAGGCTATATCCCTACTGAGGGAATCGTTGTCTCCACACTCATTGGTCAAGATACCATTTCAACAGGGTTTTTCGCCTTGCCGTGAGAGGGGGTACTGTCCCGTTCAATCACAATCAATAGTACAGTATTTCATATCATAATCAGAAACACAATATAATATTCATCCATATAACAGATATAGTATATAACTACATTATAGATTTATAAACCACAAATCAAGATAACAATTAATCTGTTTTTGAAAAGATTCAAACTTCACATAATCATGAAATACTTATTTCGTCTTATCCATACTTCTTGATTAATTATCTCATTAGATTCGTCATTCTGAATCCAATTTCCCCCTATGAATCTTGGGAGTGTCCTACGACATACTTTTTATCACCAGTAATGCAAAAACTCTATTAAAACGGGGTCGTTTCACTCACTTGGATTCCGTACGAATATCACTTCTCTAAGTCGTTACAGACAAGAGTACTCAGGTGAATCTCAGTGCTCCGCTACGGAGATTTTCATGAAAGATTAGAGAAAATACGTTAAGATTGTTTTTGTACAGATACTGTTCATACATATGGTCACTGTTCATACATACGGTTACTGTTTATACATACGATTACTATTTATACGTATGGATATTATTTATATGTACGGATACTATTCGTACATACGATCACTATTCATACATATAGATACTATTTATACATACAAATATTGTTCATGCATACTGATACTGTTCATACATATGGTACTATTCATATATACGGTGACTGTTTATACCAGAAATAGATAATACAATCTGTAAAAGAGTACACCAGGTAAGTTCCCAGGAAAGAGTGGAGGGTCACAATGAACACACTTAAAAACCAGGTCTTTCCTTAGCTAGAACTTTCCTAGACATGTATTCTTCACAGTTTACATCTTATTTCGGTAATCAGAAAATCAAAATAATATATAGACAGCTAATGACAGTTTTTCTGATGTGGAAGATCAGCCAAAGCCGCAACCACAGAACATACTTAAGAAAATAACTTCTAAAATTTGAAAGACATAGAAAGGGCATAGTATCCTTACCTAAGCTGAAAAAGAAAGGTCCAAAATCTCATAGGCCTAACATTGGAGCAAGAGAAACTTAAGGAGATAAGAATAGAAGTTGAAGGTGTGAGTTTAGATGTGAAATGAAAGGGCATATTTATAGGAAAAGTCAACGGTACTATTTATCACTATGCACTAATAAAATATTCAATTTACTATTTATGAAAATGACATTTTTAATAAAATATTTCACGCATTACTGTGCAAAACGTGGCTTAAATTATTGGTTACTATTGGAATTTAAAGGAAAAACTATCCTTTCACTTTAAACCTTTAAGTTTCTTTTCAATTCAGTCCTTTCACTTTAGTCCCTGAGGGTATTTTCACATATAAAACGTCATTTTCTCCTACGAACTTCTTTCTAGTTTTCTCTAATGATCAAACCACATCTAGTACTTGACATTTTGATTGTATAAGTGAACAGTATCATATATGTAAATAGTATTATATAGGTGAACAGTACCGTATACTAGCATAGTAACCATAGTTTGCAAATACGCATTTATATTTTATTTTTCATGGGTATTACAATGAAGGAACATGTAATACCCGTTAATTTCAGAATATAACTCGCTTAAGAGTATTTTAGAATTCTACAACGTTACTTTAGTTATTTATTTTGGTCATTTTTAATTTTCATATTTAATTGTTCTCTTTGAATATTATTTATGAAAATTGAGTTAAATGACTGGACTAAATATTTGCACAATGAGGGATATATTCTAAGAATGGTGAAATTCATAGAAAAGTGGCTACAGAATGGTCAATTAATCCATTTATTGTAAATTGACTGGATGGGTTTGGATGTTGGGTTATGGATACCCATGGGTTATTGAATAACCCATTAGAAATATTTAATATAAAGTTTCAATAGTAACCCTCACTTTTCACTCAGCCGAAGGAAGCAGAAAAGCATTTCTCTCTCAGTTCTTCATTTTCTTCTCAAATCCTTTCCTTGATCTTCAGAGTTTCGATTATTTGTTCGGTTCAAAAGCTTTGTAAGGATAAAAGGTAAGCTTTAATCCGATTATTTTCCTTAAATTTCAGTTTATGTAGAAGATCAGAGGAGGTTTTGTTCTTGAAGATTTTGATGATAATTCATGAATCTCAGTTGTTTTAGAAGTTATATTTGAGTTATAATCGGTTAAAAGAGTTGAAATTCTGGTTTTGAAACAAGAAAGGGAAAGGATGAAATTGTTAGATTTTTCTGCAAAAATTCGAGTTACTGTAGCGACCAGAGATTTCGAAAAAATTCTGAAAAAATTTCTACGAGTTACTGTAGCAGTTACTGTAGTGTCGGCAGTCAACGGTACTGTAGCAGTCAACGTTACTGTAGCGAACCGACATTGTAGCGAACCGGCACTGTAGCAAACCGTTACTGTAGCAAATCGTACTGTAGCAACCCGTTACTGTAGCAGTCAGAAAATTTTACGTATTTTCATGATTTTGTTTCCTTTCTTATGTTTCCTTGTAATATATTTTACTAGGAAATTTTTCCTACACAAATTCTAGTGTGGAACAAGGTAAACTTGGACAAACATCAAGGTGAGTGAATAACCTTGCTCAGCTAATTTGATATTACTAGTCAAAGTACAATATAAGTCCCATTTACAATATTATTTGGATAATAAGCAATTAATTTTTCATATGGGAGTATATGATGATCGGTAGAAATAAGAGTATGTAGAAATTATTTTATTTCATGACAATTGTGCTATGTGATAAATTCTCACTATCTTGTCAATGAGTAAAGATCTACGGGATCTAATACACGAGTGTGAAAGGGTTAAAGTCCCATACTACTCGGTGTATATCTAAGAAATCTTATACACGAGTGTGAAAGGGTTAAAGTCCCATACTACTCAGTGCATATCTATGAAATCTATACACGAGTTGAAAGGGTTAAAGTCCCATACTACTCGGTGTATATCTATGAAATCTTATTCATGAGTTTGAAAGGGTTAGAGTCCCATACTACTCGATGTATAAGATAATTAATTATATGAGTAAATGTGGTATTTGTACTTTTGATATTTTATATAGTACAGTTATTTACTTACTGAGTTTTTAAATAAACTCACACTCCCTATGATTATTTTTTTCAGATACAAAAAACAGAGAAGAAGAGAATCTGTTTGAAGATTAGAAGCCCCTTGGGATTATTCTCTATTTCTGTCTGGTGGGACACCAGTACTTATTAATGTGGATATTAGAAAAGCTCTGTATTTTCTATAGGTCTCCTAGGCTTGCGATGAGATAGAAATATCAGACTATGTATGTCTATATTTGCTTATCAGATGAATATAATTCTATAGTGTGGAATGAATGATTAAGGTTGAATGTAAAACCTTACAGAATATATGTATATAACGTATGTTTGAGAATTTTATCAAATGAGTAGTATCTTTTCACATGCTCAATTTTTGGGATGTGACAGAACAGATTGAATACACCTAGTTTGCTGCTTTGAACCCAAAAAAAGAGCAAGTTTTCTTTTTATTTGCAGTGATCTGGTATGGCTAAATGTTCTTAGTTTAGAGTCATTTATGACATGTGTTTGTAATGATCTGTGCACATACACACATGAGAAATAAAAGACACAAATAGCATAACCCTTCTTCCTTTCCTTAACCACCCATCAACTGAGAGAAAGAGAGAGATAGAGAGAGAGAGCAATACATGCCCTGTTTTTTATGTGAAAACAGAGGGAGTTTTGCATCCTTTGAAGTGCAGCCAAAAGGAGAGAACTAGCAGTAGAGTGCTTGAAATCTTCAAGGGATGTGAGGAGTAGTTTCTGTGGTTGAAGGAGTGAAGCTTAGTTGTAGTCCAAGCTTGAACCGAGAGGAGAAAGTGAACCCAAAAAAAAAAAAAATAGAGCAACCCATGAAGGTGAGTTTTTCTTTCATGCCTTCATCTTTTTCATGGGTAGAGTTGTTTAAATGCACCATAATCTAAGTTAACTCAAAGCTTGGGGCTAAGTAGGAGCCCAAAACCAAAAAAAAAAACTAGAAAAAATGCAATAACATACACAAAATTACGAGATGCAATGGTGTAAGCTTGAGAATTTTCAAAACTCAGTCTTAATTCTTTGTTTGCCTTGTTCTAGGATAGAAATGACCGAAAATGTCCTAAAAAAAATATAGGATAAAGTTCTAGACTGGTTGGAAAAACAAAACCGAGAGATGGACATGTCGACTTGATATATGCATGATAGGAACTAAACTAAATAAACATAAAAGTTTACAGGGGTTGATTTAAATTCAAAACAAAATATATGATGGAACGAGAGACCTAGATGAAGTTAAATATGATCTTAAATCATGCAAAAGACAAAATGAAAAATCTTTGCTAGGGACCTAGGTGAATAAACAGAAAAGTTTTAGTGAGGAGAGAGAGAGGACAAAGAGAGAAGATTGAGGGATGAAGGGTATTTTTGTCATTTTAGGGTATATATGATAAAAAATGAAACATAAGGGATATAATCGGACCCAAAAAAAAACCTCAAGAGTACAAATGAAAATCGAGGTAAATGTTATCATCATATAATACATTTTTGCCATTTTTTATTATGATATTTTATTGTTTTCTTTGACATATATATGTTATACCATACAATCCAGTATTACTAATAAGATTTACTAATAAGATATCAAGCATACATTAATGTTAAAAAATGTAATTAATCAAGGTACATAAAATATTTGTTTAAATATATCAATAAGAGACATGATAGAGTAACAAATGTTTTCTATCATAGATCAGAAGAAGGTAAACACAATGAAGAGAGAGATGAAATAAAAATGTTATATGATTGCAAATACTTATCTTCTTGTGAAGCAGTTTAGAGAATATTTGGGTTTCATCTTCCGAATATACAAACTATCATTTTCAAAGATGAACTAATTGATTCGATTATTGAGAGAATTTTTCACACTTTGACTATGTTTAATGCTTGGTTTGAGGTAACTAAAAAATATGTTAAGGCAAAAACTCTAACATATGACGAGTTTCCAATGAAATTTGTTTACAAAAGTGACATTAAATAATGGTCTCCTAGAATAGTTGGTTTCTCAATTGGAAGGTTGTACTACACTCCTCTTGGAAGTGATGAAGTGCATTTCTCATGACTTTGCTTAATGCAGTTAAATGTCCAACTTCTTTTGAAGATAATTGATGAAATTCTTCGTCACACATTTAATGATGCATGCTATGTTTTAGGATTGTTTGATGATGATAAATAATATGTTGATGGAATCATTGAAGCAATTCAATGGACAACAACATAGTACTTGGGGAGATTTTTTGCAACTCTATTATTATCAAATAAAATTTCAATTCCTAAATTTGTTTGGGACAACACATGACAATTTTTGTTTGATGACATATTGTACAAACAAAGAACATTATTGCACATAGAGGTAACCATATTCTAAGTTTTGAAACAAATTTACAACTTACTGATGATCAATTGAGGAACACTTATTCGGCCAGCACACATATTCACACACACCCCTTTGTTTCGTACAAGCACCTTTCTCAGCCTTCATTCAGGAAGCAAGAAGAAATTAAGGTAAGTCATAATCTCTCCTTCTTTTAGCAATTCATCTCTTTTAAAAATGAACTTAAGAATTCATTATGATATCTAGACTCTTCCTTCTCTTTCTAAAACCTCAAGCATCATAGAACAAATTTCCTTTTTCACATCAAGGAGAATTTGATTGGTTTGAACAGTAAGATTCGTTGAAATCTAGGTGAGTAAATCAAACCCTCTTTAATATTATCTTAAGTGGTAAAGTAACAAAATAATAATATAGGTAATTATCATGGTAGAAAAGGGAGAATTCAATTAAGGAATTCGAGTTGGCAAATTGAGAGTTTTATATACAATTCAATTATTGATGAAATTGCTAACGAAAAATATTAGGAAAAAGGGATGAATATATATGTATGTATATATATATATATATATATATGATCGCTGAGATCAGAGATGATTAGGATTATCTTGTGAAATTCTGATTGATGACTATTATTGCTATTGTTTGGTTTGAGTTGAAACCTTGTTTGTGTTTGGGCAAGATAATACTCTCTTTTATGTCAAGCGAAAAATCTAGATGACAAGATGGCTTAACCTCTGAGAGTAGAGACAATGACTCCTTCGATAAGAAGATGAGCACATATTTAATCTGTAAGGCGCCTTGACCGTAGAGGATAATGTTGTGCATCATGGCAAGTTTGATGAGATTAGTTGAGCGGGTCTATAGGTACTCTCGGGCATTTTTTCATTAACGAGTACTAGTTCCGTTGGTCTGAATTGTTTGATTGAATTGCAGGCTCTTTAGTAGGTATCTTTCCTTGTGATTTATGATTTTTGCCTATGCTTTTATTTTATTGCTTTTGCATAACGACTTTTTTTATTTAATTGAATATTGACTCGCTCACTAAGATATTTATCTCACACTCTTTTTTTCTTTTAGATCAAGTAGCGAAAGAGAAATTCTGTAATAGGACTTTGCCATTGGACTATCCCATTGTTGGGTGGGTCTCGAGTTATTGGTATTTTTTCTATTAAATTTAGGAAGCTTTGTAATCAACTAGGATATCTAGGGGTTTGGGCGAATCAATTATTTTACTAGACAATGTGTTTTATTTAGACTGGTCAATTATAAGGATTATTTCTATTTATTTTATTATGAATTAAATTCCATGGGAGTGAGATAATACGTTATTTGAATACTGGTGTGTTTATATTTTCTTTTTAAATTTAAATACTATTTTTTTAATTGTGGGAAATTGCGAAGAATTCAGGTAAGTTGTTCTTTTTCCTTGTGTGTATATGGCATATAATCATAATAATTAATATTATTTACATTATAAATTAATATTTATTTTAACTATTATTTGATATTTTTTATATTTATTTTACTTAATATTCTGTTATAAATTAATATCTATTTTGATTAATGTTTATTTATATTTAATTAATATTTCCAAATTTTAGTCTTTATTTTATTGTATATATATATAAAGATATATACATATATATATATATATATATATATATATTTCAAACTCTGAATTATTTTTGAAATCTAAGTTGTTTTGTTGTATGACTTCTACATGATGCTTGATTAAGACATGTTTTAGATATGTTGAGTTAATATATGAACTTCTAAGTATATTATGTATGTTTAATGATAAGTAACAATGAAATTGGAAAAAAGGATTAGATATAACGATATTAGATAGGCTTACGGTGGCACAGAGTTCGTGTTATCGTACCGGTCATGTGCTGAGTTTTCGGGCGTAACACATACACACACATTCTCTCTCTCTAGCATCTCAGTCCTTCTCTCTCTTTTGTCTTTGTGACTCCGTCTTCGTCTGCTATCTCTCTCTCTCCTTTCCATTACTCAGTTCGTCTCTCTGTTTTCATTGAGGAATGAAAAAAAAATTCTAAAACCAAACAAGCTGCTAGCTTCCCTAGAAATAGAGTGTCAAATTCCAGTTGTGTTTCTACGATTAAGAGGCAAAAGTCAAAGAAAGAAATGAACTTTTTTCTTACTGAAAGCTTAAGCAAAAGCAAACTTCGAAGCAAATCAAAGAGACTTAAAGGGGCAAACCAAAAAATAACAACATAAAATGTTTTAAAATATGAAACCCCATAATTATTCAAGGAAGATCTCTATTTCTTTGTCGCATAAAGCACAAAACAGACATAAGAAAACAAAATTTTGTCAAGAAAATAAAAGGGATTTGGAGGAATATACCATATCATCAACCTCATTCTTGGTCTCCTCCAAGCTTATTGCCTTGTCTCCAGCCATCTCCATTTAGCCTTCAGTGTGCAACCCACAGAGAAGAGAATTGAATGAGAGCAGAGAAACAAAGTTTAGAAAGGATAATAAGGGAGAATTTTGCATCTCAAGAAACTGGTGAGAATGGAGTAGAAGGAGCCCCTATGCCTATGGTTTTATACTCTTTTCTAGAAGCAAAGAGCCTCACAATTAAGATTGAGAAATAATGTTACCTCTCTCTAGAGTCTATACTTTCTCTCTCTTATTACTAGTAACTCGATGGAGAGAAGGAGAGAGAGAGTAGATGGAGATGAAGTGAATTAGAGAAAGATGAATAATTTTTTTAATTATTATTAAGAGTATTTTTGTAATTTTAGGTATGAGTAAATATAGCAATAAGGATGGTAATTTCGGACCAAACTAGGCCCATTCGGGTTGGGTTATTCAACGATTGACCGAGGAACATGGTAAGTTCAAGTATTTCCTGAAAATGCAGTTGCGGGTTCAGGGCAGTAGCTTCTCCAAACCGAACCCACCCTATTCATATATATATATATATATATATATATATATATATATATATATATATTATAAAATAATATGATGAATTAATTTATTAAAATAGAGTCACTTAGTGTCACATCCCAAAAATTGAACATGTGAAAAGATACTACTATTAGAAAAATCCCAGTGGTATCCCAAAATCCTGGACAATCTCAGTATCCACAATTACTTATTTAATAAAATTCTCAAACATGAGTTATTCACATAAATTCTGTGAGGTCTTACATTCAACCTCTATTATTCATTCCACACGACAGAATTATATTCATCTGATAAACAAATATAGGCATACATAATCTGATGTTTTTATCTCATCGCAAGCCTAGGAGACCTATAGAAAGTACAGAGCGTTCCTAATATCCACATTAATAAGTACTGGTATCCCACCAGACAGAAATAGAGAATAATTCTAAGGGGCTTCTAATCTTCAAACGGATACTCTTCTTCCTTATTTTCTATATCTGAAAAGATAATCATAGGGAGTGTGAGTTTATTTAAAAACTCAGTAAGTAAATAACTGTACTATATAAAATATCAAAAGTACAAATACCACATTTACTCATATGATTAATTGTCTGATACTTCGAGTAGTATGGAACTCTAATCCTTTCAAACTCGTGAATAAGATTTCATAGATATACACCGAGTAGTATGAGACTCTAACCCTTTCAAACTCGTGTTTAAGATTTCATAGATATACACCGAGTAGTATGGGACTCTATGTCACGTCCCAAAATTTGAGCACGTGACCGGCACGGAAAGTGAATTTCATTTCACCTCTGTAAGCCTATCTTTCTCTTAAAAATCATACAATTCTTTTTCATGCAACCAAAACGAGTTCTCTATACATACTACAATTACTCACATTACATCACTGAATGAACCTACCCGATTACAGAGATTTCTAGAATTATACAACTTAGAATAAAACTTAACTATTATACCTTTATCCTGAACAAATGAAAAGGTA
The DNA here is from genome assembly GCA_037074585.1 of Biancaea sappan. Lineage (NCBI taxonomy): Eukaryota > Viridiplantae > Streptophyta > Magnoliopsida > Fabales > Fabaceae > Biancaea > Biancaea sappan. The sequence continues at coordinate 32,466,742 of CM073494.1, read as the reverse complement.
ATTATGGACTAAGGATCCATAATTCCTTGTTCCGATATTTACCTTCAGCTGTCAATTCTGAAAAAAAATATCAATAAGAGGGGTATGAGCAAACCACGTGCCCAGTGAGTAGATAACACAATACTATGACAAAATAAAAATCATGCATCATAATGATAACATGCAGCAATCATACGTAGATCGATCATCATATGATATAATATTATTCATAATACTTCACAACAATATCCAAGTAAATCAAATGCATTTCAACAAAAATCAAAATTCACAACAGCAATCGATGAAATCAATTTCACACACAATTCCCGTACCAACCGGGTCGTCCAGAATACCTCTGGATCGTTGCCTGCGGCCCCCGCCGCATCCACCCTTATCGCTCCATTTATATTCTCCACCCTTATAGCTTCACATAGATTTCTCCATGGGGTGCACCACCATGCCTTTCCTTTCCAGTCAAACACAATCACAATCACATATAAAAACATCCTCAATCATAATCTTGAGCCACATACACAACTCAGTCATTTACAATTCAAGCCACAACATAATCAATGTGGTTCCAGCAACATAGCATGTATATAACACAACCCATAATATAGAACAATTATTCAACTCGGTTTACATGCCATTCACAATCCATCATATAACCTCCATTCATGGGAAAATAAGAAAATATAATTATATACATTACCAGACACGTTCCACATTTGTTTATGCCTCATCGTTCCACATCATCCTCTTCAAACTTGGATATACAACATATTTCCACTATGATGCAAAAAGTCAATAATAGATATTTAATCATAGCAAGTATTAACCCACTCACCTGGATTTCACGCTCTCGACACTCCCACTTTGCACTCTGACCATTCCTATTGTAACCAGATAAAAACCATCAGAGTTACGAAATAGAGAAATTTCCTACCACTACTCTCGACCTTCACTTACTTCTCGAATCATAACTCCTAACTGGTAATGAATATCTAAATGAAACTTATACCATTGGAAACTAGACTCAAAGAGCTTTCCAACGATATAAAGTGTAATATCCCAAGAATTTTTATGAATATTTAAAGTCTGATTTGAAGTTTAGTGAAAAATTTAATTATGTGGAAAATTTTCTTTTTGAATTAGTGAAGAAAATGTGGAAATAGAAATTTTTATTTTTAATTTAGGAAATTTTTACAAATTCTCAAGGACATGTGGGGAAGAGAAAGGCATGGCGCCCAGGCGCCACGTGGGGCGCCTAGGCGCCAGGCATGGGTGGCGCCCAGGCGCCAGGTGTGTCGGAAAACCTTAGCTCATTTTCAATCGGCCATAACTTCTTCATCCGGACTCCGTTTTGGGCAAACTTTATATCGTTGGAAAGTTCTTTGAGTCTAGTTTCCAATGGTATAAGTTTCATTTAGATATTCATTACCGATTAGGAGTTATGACTTAAGATGTGAGTAAAGGTCGAGAGTAGTGGTAGGAAATTTCTCTATTTCGTAACCCTAATGTTTTTGTCTGGTTACAATAGGAATGGTCAAGGTGCAAAGTGGGAGTGCCGAGAGCGTGAAATCCAGGTGAGTGGGTTAATACTTGCTATGATTAAATATCTGTTATTGACTTTTTGCATCATAGTGGAAATATGTTGTATATCCAAGTTTGAAGAGGAGGATGTGGAACGATGAGGCATAAACAATTGTGGAACGTGTCTGGTAATGTATATAATTATATTTTCTTATTTTCCCATGAATGGAGGTTATATAATGGATTGTGAATGGCATGTGAACTGAGTTGAATAATTGTTCTATATTATGGGTTATGTTGTATACATGCTATGTTGCTGGAACCACATTTATTATGTTGTGGCTTGAATTGTAAATGACTGAGTTGTGTATGTGGCTCAAGATTATGATTGAGGATGTTTTTATATATGATTGTGATTGTGTTTGACTGGAAAGGAAAGGCATGGTGGTGCACCCCATGGAGAAATTTATGTGAAGTTATAAGGGTGGAGATTATAAATGGAGCGATAAGGGTGGATGCGGCAGGGGCCGCGGGCAACGATCCAGAGGTATTCTGGACGACCCGGTTGGTACGGGAAATTTGTGTGAAATTGATTTCACCGATTGTTGTTGTGAACTTTTGAATTATGTTGAAATGTATTTGATTTATTTGGATATTGTCGTGAAGTACTACGAATAATATCATATCATATGATGATTGATTTACGTATGATTGCTGCATGTTATCATTATGATGTATGATATTTTTTTGTCATAATGTTGTGTTATCTACTCACTGGGCACGTGGTTTGCTCATACCCCTCTTATTGATATTTTTTTTCAGAGTTGACAGCTGAAGGTAAATATCGGAACAAGGAATTATGGATCCTTAGTCCATGATTACCTTTTCATTTGTTCAGGATAAAGGTATAATAGTTAAGTTTTATTCTAAGTTGTATAAATCTAGAAATCTCTGTAATCGGGTAGGTTCATTCACTGATGTAATGTGAGTAATTGTAGTATGTATAAAGAACTCGTTTTGGTTGCATGAAAAAGAATTGTATGATTTTTAAGAGAAAGATAGGCTTACGGAGGTGAAATGAAATTCACTTTCCGTGCCGGTCACGTGCTCAAATTTTGGGACGTGACAAGTTGGTATCAGAGCTTTGGGATTAGGTCTCCTACCGATTACAGAGTAAGGTAACCTTAGTGGGATCTCCTCTATCGTGGTGAACCCGGGCACGACTATAGAGAGATGGCTCCACTGAAGGTCCTGTAGGATGTTTTCATTTCCTTTTCCTCCAAGACTTGTCTTTTCTTATGAATTATGTTTTTAGTTTTAGTTTTAGAGAGTTATGGCTATACTTTTGAACTCGGTAAGGGAAAGGTTATTATTTGTTTTGATTCCGTTGCTGTCGGATCAAATTGTATGTATGGGGCTTTATATGTTAAATTCATGATTGATTTTGTGTGACTGATTTATTTTATCTTTCTTAATTTTATTATTACTATTTTTGGAGTACCATCCCATAAAAGAAACCACTGGCATTAAAAGCAGAAGGATTACATTGCAAAAAAAAAAACAATTACTCATGCATGAGTAATCTAAAAGCGAGGTGGTCTCGGATTAGGAGGGTTGTACTGTATCATCACCCCTCGACCATTCCTTGGAGCGAGAGACAGAGCAATATCGCGGAGGGTAGTGTAAATCCCATTCATACAATCAACACTTCTTTGTTGTTGATTGCAGAAGCACTGGGTAGACCAATAGAAGAACCTGTCTATTCTTGAAGTCATTTCTGCATGATTGCGTTTAGTTAACTTCTCTAGGTTTTCTATCATCTTTTTCAGATTTTTGACCTCCTGCTCTAGACAGGCGATTTTGTCCTCCGAGGTATGGCCTGTGCTAGTCTCCTCAGCTTCCTCGATCTTCTTCATTTTCTTCTCCTTCTGCTTCTCTGGAGACCCCTCAAAAGGTCTTTTGCCCTTGTCTTTGCCCAGACTTAAGTTTAAGTCGAGCTCTTCTCTCCTGGCATCCACTGTGAGATCAATGTACTTCCTTGTGGCCATGATTTGGAAAATTTAGAAATTTATGTCGAAGTATGAGAAGAGAGGAATGCTGAGAAGTTGTAGGCTTAGAGATGATTACTCTTTGTGGTGTGGTAACTGAGAACGTTGGGATAGTTCTTATAGAGGAAAAATTTGAACTCAGAGACAAAGAAGATATCTCTTCGCCGCACCCTATACGCTTAACCTATGGATTTCTGCAAGCTGGAAGCTAGGAGTCTAGGGTAGGCATGCACACCAACAACGCGTCGCATTAATGGCAAAACCACGAAAGTCAATATTCGGTGGATTTGCGGCCGATTTACACTTGGTTTTTCCATTTCTCTCGTTGGCATTTTCTGAAATTGAAGGAAGTCGACAATGTAGCCATTACAGAGTGTCTTGGATGTTTTCACGATGAACTAAAATGTATTTCTATGCTTTCTTGTATTGTTCTTGAAAGCCTTCAGTTAAGTATAATATACATGATTGATTGAATTATACTGTGATTATATGTATCTAAATACATATGATATGTATGTATGTTATTCATGCATAGAGAGTGAAGGTTATTTGTTATGGCCAGGAATAATATGTAATGATTCTACATACATTCAGAGAATGAGAAGTCTGAAATTTAAAAGAACTTGAATAGATGAAAATATATATAGATAATGATGTATCTCTATGTTTATACATATATACATATATGCTCGTAGAGGCAAGTGAAAGGTAAAATTTTTCTCTCACTTTATGGAACGCTTGATGTGTAGATGTGAGAAGTTTTTATTTTAATATGTATGTTTGAAAATGTGTAAGCTTAGGGCAAAGCCACGGATTAGAAACCTAGATAAGGCTAGTATGAAGCTACCCGTTCATGGAGTAATATCTCGATTTAGAATTATTGGATAAGACAAATACAGAGTTAAGAAGCCATAAATTGAAGCGGCGATTAGTTTAATAATTTGAGCAAGAGTCAAAAGTTAGCCGAAATTTTTGAGGAAATCTTTTGTATTAGATTATATTTTGTTATTTTCTGGCATGCTTATCTGAGACCGTTGGCATTGCGTCGGATAAGGTCTGTAGGTCATCTTTAGAGTATGATGTAAAGGTTTTGTAGCCCTAAATTTCGTCTATATATAATGGATGCCCCATTACGCTGCTCACTACACTAAAAGTTTATATCTATAAGCTTTCTAGCATCAAACTTCTCCTTCTGTACAACCTTTATAGCTCAGAAAAATATGGCCGGCAATAAATCTTTCAATTTAAATTTTGAGGCTGGCAAGGTAGAGCTGGATCTAAATCTTAGCCTGGAGAATTATAAGAATAAGAGATCCATGGAAGAGTCACCAGAGGCTAAGAAAAGAAAAAGGGATGTAGTAGAGTTAGAGGATGTTAGCACAGCAACATCTTCTAATAATGAGCTTGCGCTTATGAGACAAAAGATGGAGGACTTGGAAAGACTGATAAACCGCCACTTTGAGGACCAGGGGAGATTGATAAATCGTCTCTTTACAGAACAAGAGAAGCTTTTGAACCGTCATTTTAGGGAATTGGCGAATAGAGTTGATAGACATTCGATGTTTGCAACTCAAAATTTTCGTGACCAACAAGCGAGATGTATTGACTGTATGAATGGAGTGACTTCTGCACTTCGCCAAATTTCCCAGACGTTTCCTCCAGAAACTCTTTCTAGGCTGCAACGATTAACTTCCTCCTTAAGGTCTGAAGCACCTTCTTCTTCTAGACCTGGAGCATCTTCTGCATTTCAAAAGCCTCCTCGTTCTTAATTTATCTTTTCTTTTGTTTGTACCTAAAGCTGATGTTTGATCTAATGTTTAAGTATTAAAATTATCTGTTTTGTAAATCAAGTTCAGCTTGTTGCCTGTAACTTATGTATTAGAAATAAAAATATGTTGAACTTGTTATATTTTGTACTTGATTGTGAAAATTCTAAGAGAGAGAATGAGATATAAACAAAATATTGGCATTTGCTTCAATCTTGAGGTAAGTTTTGAATTCGGAGGACCGAATTCTTTTAAGGGGGGAAGAATGTAATATCCCAAGAATTTTTATGAATATTTAAAGTCTGATTTGAAGTTTAGTGAAAAATTTAATTATGTGGAAAATTTTCTTTTTGAATTAGTGAAGAAAATGTGGAAATAGAAATTTTTATTTTTAATTTAGGAAATTTTTACAAATTCTCAAGGACATGTGGGGAAGAGAAAGGCATGGCGCCCAGGCGCCACGTGGGGCGCCTAGGCGCCAGGCATGGGTGGCGCCCAGGCGCCAGGTGTGTCGGAAAACCTTAGCTCATTTTCAATCGGCCATAACTTCTTCATCCGGACTCCGTTTTGGGCAAACTTTATATCGTTGGAAAGTTCTTTGAGTCTAGTTTCCAATGGTATAAGTTTCATTTAGATATTCATTACCAATTAGGAGTTATGACTTAAGATGTGAGTAAAGGTCGAGAGTAGTGGTAGGAAATTTCTCTATTTCGTAACCCTAATGTTTTTGTCTGGTTACAATAGGAATGGTCAAGGTGCAAAGTGGGAGTGCCGAGAGCGTGAAATCCAGGTGAGTGGGTTAATACTTGCTATGATTAAATATCTGTTATTGACTTTTTGCATCATAGTGGAAATATGTTGTATATCCAAGTTTGAAGAGGAGGATGTGGAACGATGAGGCATAAACAATTGTGGAACGTGTCTGGTAATGTATATAATTATATTTTCTTATTTTCCCATGAATGGAGGTTATATAATGGATTGTGAATGGCATGTGAACTGAGTTGAATAATTGTTCTATATTATGGGTTATGTTGTATACATGCTATGTTGCTGGAACCACATTTATTATGTTGTGGCTTGAATTGTAAATGACTGAGTTGTGTATGTGGCTCAAGATTATGATTGAGGATGTTTTTATATATGATTGTGATTGTGTTTGACTGGAAAGGAAAGGCATGGTGGTGCACCCCATGGAGAAATTTATGTGAAGTTATAAGGGTGGAGATTATAAATGGAGCGATAAGGGTGGATGCGGCAGGGGCCGCGGGCAACGATCCAGAGGTATTCTGGACGACCCGGTTGGTACGGGAAATTTGTGTGAAATTGATTTCACCGATTGTTGTTGTGAACTTTTGAATTATGTTGAAATGTATTTGATTTATTTGGATATTGTCGTGAAGTACTACGAATAATATCATATCATATGATGATTGATTTACGTATGATTGCTGCATGTTATCATTATGATGTATGATATTTTTTTGTCATAATGTTGTGTTATCTACTCACTGGGCACGTGGTTTGCTCATACCCCTCTTATTGATATTTTTTTTCAGAGTTGACAGCTGAAGGTAAATATCGGAACAAGGAATTATGGATCCTTAGTCCATGATTACCTTTTCATTTGTTCAGGATAAAGGTATAATAGTTAAGTTTTATTCTAAGTTGTATAAATCTAGAAATCTCTGTAATCGGGTAGGTTCATTCACTGATGTAATGTGAGTAATTGTAGTATGTATAAAGAACTCGTTTTGGTTGCATGAAAAAGAATTGTATGATTTTTAAGAGAAAGATAGGCTTACGGAGGTGAAATGAAATTCACTTTCCGTGCCGGTCACGTGCTCAAATTTTGGGACGTGACATAAAGTTTGCCCAAAACGGAGTCCGGATGAAGAAGTTATGGCCGATTGAAAATGAGCTAAGGTTTTCCGGCACACCTGGCGCCTGGGCGCCACCTATGGCGCCTGGGCGCCACCCATGCCCGGCGCCTAGGCGCCCCACGTGGCGCCTGGGCGCCATGCCTTTCTCTTCCCCTCATGTCCTTGGCGCCTAGGCGCCACACATGGCGCCTGGGCGCCACGATCGCGACCCTTCGCGACTTTCTCTCGGTTTTGGCCCGAATCTGGCCAAATCTTCACCGTTTTTCATGATTTCTTCTATAGGATCTCACCCTTAATGTCTAAGGAGCATTTAGACACCAAAATCACCAATTTTAATCGAGAAACGAAGCCGGAATCTCGATTTTACCTCAAACACTCTTAAAACTAGAAAATAGAGAAAAGCTTAAGAAATAGAAATTTCTACCTCGATTCCTTGCTTTCCCTATGTTGCTTGGCTCCTAGAGGCTCGCCCCGTAGCCCGAGATCCACCCTCCAAAGCCCGGTTGTAGAGTTGGAGTGTAGAGAGAGAAATTAGAGAGAAGGAAGAGAGAAAGAGAGGAGAGAAAGTGAAGAGAGAGAGAGGAAAGGAGAAAAATGAATAAAAAAATAGGTGAGGCCACCTATATACTCGCCCGGGGTGAAATTATCACTTGCTCTGCAATTGACCCTCAGTCAAGACTAGCAAAAGCAAATTCATAAAATCTCATCTCAGGTGTTTCTAAATCCTAGGTGCCCCACAGATTTCCTTATTTCACTTTAGTCCCTCTCAATATCTCAAACTCCACTTTAACCTCGAATCCATCATCTTTTCGGTACCGGACTCATAATTCATTCCCATAAGCTCTATTCTTCTTCTCGGGTTCCTACTTGGTCATTTCTCAAAAGTCCTCTATACTTTCTTTTCTTTTCACTTTAGTCCTTGAGAATCTGTAAAAATTTCCTCAATTAAAAATTAAAATTTCTATTCCCACATTTTCTTCACTAATTCAAAAAGTAAATTTTCCACGTAATTAAATTTTTCACTAAACTTCAAATTAGACTTTAAATATTCATATAAATTCTTGGGATATTACACTCTAACTCTTTCAAACTCGTATTTATAATTTCATCTATTTACACAGAGTAATATGAGACTCTAACCCTTTCAAACTCGTGTATAGTTTTTCATCGTTATGCACTGAGTAGTATGGGACTTTAACCCTTTCAAACTCATGTATTAGATCCCTTAGATCTTTACTCATTAATAAGATAGTGAGAATTTATCACATAGTACAATTGCCATGAAATAAAATAATTTCTACATACTCTTATTCCTTTGAATTTCTGTAAAAAAAAAATATACCGATCATCATAGACTCTCATATGAAAAATTGATTGCTTAATATCCAAATAATATTGTAAATGAGACTTATATTGTACTTTGACTGGTAATATCAAATTAGCTTAGCAAGGTTATTCACTTACCTTGATGTTTGTCCAAGTTTACCTTGTTCCACACTAGAATTTGTGTAGGAAAATTTCCTAGTAAAATATATTACAAGGAAACATAAGAAAGGAAACAAAATCATGAAAATATGCAAAATTTTCTGATTGCTACAGTAACGGTTCGCTACAGTGACGGTTCGCTACAATGATGTTGACTGCTACAGTACCGTTGCCTGCCGACACTACAGTAACTGCTACAGTAACTCAAAAAAATTTCCCAAATTTCTGGTTGCTACAGTAAATTCGAGTTTTGTAGAAGTTTTCTCAAAAAATTTCATCCTTTCCTTTCTTGTTTCAAAACCAGAATCTCAACTCTCTTAACTGACTATAACTCAATCCTAACTCAAAAATAACCTCTAAAACAACTAAGATTCATGAATTATCATCAAAATCTTCAAGAACAAAACCTCCTCTAATCTTCCATATAAACTTAGATTTAAGGAAAATAATGAGATTAAAGCTTACCTTTAATCCTTACAAGGCTTTTGAACTGAACAAATAATCAAAACTCTGAAGATCAAGGAAAATATTTGAGAAGAGGATGAAGAAATGAGAGAAAATTGTCACTGCTCACTTTTGCTTCGCTTCAGAATCGTGAATTATGAGAGGATACTATTGAAGTTTTATTTTAAATATTTCTAATGGGTTATTGAATAACCCATGGGTATCCATAACCCAACATCCAAACCCATCCAGTCAATTTACAATTAATAGACTAATTGACCATTCTTAAACCACTTTTTCATGAATTTCACCATTCTAAGAATATATCCCACATGGTGCAAATATTCAGTCCAGTCATTTAACTCAATTTTCATAAATAATATTCAAAGAGAACAATTAAATATGAAAATTAAAAATGACCAAAATAAATAACTAAAGTAACGTTGTAAAATTCTAAAATACTCTTAGGCGAATTATATTCTAAAATTAACGGGTATTACACTTAGACCATTTGGGAATTTACAGTCACAGAACAAAAATCAAACACTAAGCATTTAGGGCTCATTTGGTACGCAGTACTATTAAAGAAAGGAAATGAAAAGAAAGATGGAAAGGAAAAGGGAAAAGAAAAAAGGAAAGGAAAGATGAAAAAAATATGTTTGGTATGTGATGGAAAAAATGAAGGAAAAAAATGAAAAGATTTGTTTGGTATGTATATTTTTTACAAAAATACCCCTTAATTAAATTTTTAAAAAATATATATAATAAAAAAAACAAAAATATCCTTCCACATCTAATTTCTCATCCCTGTCAGTAGTGCTATGGTTTTCATCCTCGAGACTTCATTCATTCATGACTGTACTGGTATTGAGACCCATTTTTTCTCTTTCTTATTCTCGACACTTCATATCTCTCTGGTTTTCATTTTCTCTAAAGTTCTTCAATCTTCCATGGCGGCAGCAAGTGGTGGATGGGCAACAGAGCAGTACTCTCAGAGAACAGTAGCGAACAGAGCAATGGGAGCTTTCAGTAGAGATTGTCAACTGAAGGCAAGGTTTCAGTGGAGATATAAGGAAGAACAGTAATGAGGAAGCACGGTACCGGACAGCGACGATGGTTCTCCTGTTTTGACGATCCTGAAACTCGCATGTGATGAAGAATCAAGATGCAGTGGGGTGTTTCAGACATTTCTGCTATTTTTCATTCGAAAAACCGGTTTTCCATCAACAAATTGATGGAAATTTTTTAGGGAGAAGTAGCTCAGTTTTCCAGCAATTTTTTCCAGCAAAATTTTCCTTCTTTTGTAGCTAATCCCCTACCAAACAAGATGAATGGAAAAAAAACCATGGATTCCCTCTTCTTTTTGCACTATAGCCTCCGGTACCAAACGTGCCCTTAGGGTTTCTTCCTCAGCTCCATTGTCTCATTGCGCACTCACTGTTTATTCATCATCTTCATCGTTCTCTGTCGTTCTACCTTAACTCTGAATTTCTCTGTCGTTCTTCCTCAGCTCTATCATTCTCTGCCATTCTTCCTCAGCTCTGTTTCTTCCTTGCCAACGGCTCCCCCTATAGCCATCTCTTTTCACCGTCACTATCATCCATCATTTCAGGTTAGATGTCTCTGTTTATTTTTGTTTCAAATGTCTACTTAATTTTTTTCAAAAGCATGTTGTATTGTACCATGATCATAGTCCCCACTAGAATAATGAATCGAAGCTGCCATAGATAATGCGCCTCCTAGGTTAATCTTGTAGGTTTCAAAGGCCTCTTTATCTTGTCCTCCTGCTATATTATGAACTAACCTCCACTGCTGCATAGGGTTATTTTATATTTATTGAATGTTTATCCAACTTGAAGTTATATTGGTCTACAAGTTGATCTTATGCTAATTGTTCTAAAACTTGACAAACATTCACATTTATGTCCTTGTTGGCTGTAAACTCTTTTTTGCTCATTAAATGATAAATATCTTTACAAGGGAAGTTTCAAAATTATCTTAAGATAAGCATTTGTCATTTGATATTCTTTATTTAGGAACTTTAACGTGTGTCCCTTCCTCTGATTTAAAATGCTTTTGAAAATTGTAGTTTCGCAATAATTAGCTTATACTAATAGGACCTTTTTTTTTTATGTAGTTTTAATAACATTTGAAAAGGAAGATGCTTCAAATAAATGTTCAATGGATAGTAGCAATGAATTAAGTAGAGTGGGTCATACTTCTACACCAACAACTCAAGCAAGTGAATCAAGAGAAGAGATACAAGTGCAAGATGATGTTGAAGGAGATTCAAAACTTAGAAGTGTAGTGTGGCAGCATTTTATTAGGCTTCAAGTTAATGGAGAATGAAAGGCCAAATGTAATTATTGCTCCAAATTATTAGGAGGAAACACAAGGAATGAAACAAAACATTTGCATAGTCATCTTGATAGATATAAGAGAAATAGAGTGAAGGATTTGCGTCAAACAATTCTTACTAACATTTTTTCCAAAAGCAGCGGGAAAGAGTTGAAACCTGGCATATCTGAGCAAGGAATTTCAAGGAAAAAACTAGCTAAGATGATCATTATGCATGAATATCCTCTTAGCATGGTTGAGCACATGGGTTCAAAAGATATTCTAATTCTCTTCAACCTTTATTCAAAATTCCTTCTCTTAACATTGTGAAAGGTGACATTTTAAATATTTATGATATTGAAAAATCAAAGACAATGAAAATGTTGGAGAAAAATGAAGGTAGAGTTGCAGTCACAACTGATATGTGGACTTCCAACCAGAAGAAGGGATACATGGCTATCACAGCTCACTTTATTGATAGCTCGTGGACACTACAAAGTCAAATAGTCTTCTTAGTTTCATACTAAAATTTCATTAATTACATTTTAGAAATTATATGAAAATATCAATTAATTTACTTCAAACTTTCTTGTTATTTAAGTTTGTTTATGTCCCTTGCCCACACACAAGTGATGTGTTATGTGAAGCATTGATTGATACTATGATGGATAGAAATATTGATGCAAAATTGTCCACATTAACTTTAGATAATTGTTCCACTAATGATGCTTTAGTGCAATTATTGTTGGACAAGTTGTAACTTGAAAAAATAATTTCTCATGGCTGTTTGTTTCACATGCGTTGTTGTGCCCATATTTTGACTCTTATTGTGAAATATGGACTAGAGGTGATTAATGGAGGGATTGAAAAGATTCGTAACAGTGTGATATATTGGGGTGCAACACCTAAAAGAGAAGAAAAATTTGAAAAAACCGCTCAACAATTGCACACCCCTTTTACTAAGAAATTGATTTTTGATTGTCCAACAAGATGGAATTCAAAATTCTTGATGCTTCAAGTTGCTATAATGTATAAAGATGTTTTTGTTCACTTGAAACAACGAGACTCTAAGTACAAGATATTGCCTAGTGAAGATGAATGAGAATTAGCAAAAGATGTATGCAAATGATTGGAGGATTTTTATATTGTTACTAAATTATTTTCATGAACAAAATATCATACTACCAATATATATTTTCCTCAAATTTGTGAGATAAAATTATCATTGAATGATTGGCTAAAATCTCCAATGGATGTTATAAGGAATATGGTGTCATCTATGCTAGGTAAATTTGAAAAAAATTAAGATGTGATTCATGGCATTATGGGAGTTGCCGTAGTTTTGGATCCTAGATATAAGATGACTTGAGTATTATTTTCCCCAAATATATGGTAGTGATTCATCAAATTAAGTTGATAAAATTCATCATTTATGTTATGATTTGGTAAGTGAATATCAACTAAGGCTAAATTCACTTGGGGAAGATGAATCTTCTGGACAATCAGATAGCACACTGTCTATGGATGATAGATTGAATGGTTATGACCAGTTTGTGAAAAATAAGAAAAGATCTAGAATTTCTTATATTAAAACAGAGTTAGATCATTACTTAGAAGAAGAAGTTTTGCCACGATCAGCTGACTTTGATATTTTGCTTTGGTAGAAACTTAATAGTGTTAAATATCCAACTCTTCAAGCAATTGCAAGAAACTTGTTAGCCATTCCAATATCTACAATCGCTTCAGAATCTGCTTTTAGTATAAGTGGTAGATTGGTGAGCCCTCATCGTAATAGGATGCATCCAAAGACATTGGAAGCTTTAATGTGTGCTCAAAATTGGTTGTTGGCTATAGGAATAGAAAGTTACACATTTCTTTCTTTCTTTTTTTGAAATAATATTTATTTAATATACATCAATTTAGGATTTGATTTTTTTTAACTTTAATTTTTTTCATAGATGATGTCACATTATGCTACTATTAATTATTACATAGAGATAGATGAGAAATGTTTAGTTATAATTTAAATGTTTGATATTTTGTCTCTTTTAAATTTCAGAGAAATTGAGAGTTAATAATTTTTTTTATCAATTAATGCAGAAATTATTGATATATGATTCAAACGATTGGTTTAAGCAAATGGCAGCCACTCTCTTCATATGGGTAATTTATTTTTGAAATCTTGTTTTCTTATTTGAAATTTTAGTTGGCTAAATTATATTTCATTATTTGTATGTAAAAATTAAATGTTCATTTATAAATTTTTTCTATATACAATTATGATGTTGCTATGTTAATTGATGATGGTATGACTTTGTTAAGTATGTGGACAGTGTACCAAAATTAAATTTGTCAACAAAATTTAGGTGACAAGAATGACTAGGATTCTAGGAAATTTTAAAGGATATGTAAATTTTTTCTATTTGGAACAACTATTAATATTTTAAAGATAAATAGTGCCGAGATTAAGCTAAGCATAGAAATTTTAAGAATAAGATACTACAACAAGTGATATAGGGGCTGAGATCAGAATGAGCTGCGTTGACTCCTCTGTTTGGTCTCATGCAATGTCAAATCATTTGAGATTTAGTGAGGTTGAGGCACAAAGTGGAGTTATATTTATGGGACACAAGGACCTGTTACATGCTGTTTGATGGGTTGAAGAATATACTCTCTCTCTCTCTCTCTCTCTCTATATATATATATATATATATATTTCTGAAATAAAATTGTATGATTTCTTTTTTTTTTTGAACTTACGAATATTTGCCATCTTACAGTGGTCTCTGGAATGCATGCTTAATGCGCTGTTCAAGTGTGTATGAATGGGATTGATGAAGCAGTTAAGCATGACAATTTTTTAGAGATTTATGAATGAGACTTTTTTTAATGTTGATTAACAAATTGATAAATATTGTGCTTTTTAAATTAATTTTGTTAAGTATTGTGTAATAAGATTTGTTATGTTTAAAAAATATATTGTTAAATGTTGCAGGGTCGAGTACAAGTATAAGAAAAAAGTGCTCAATAACATGGTTTTCGGGACGGGACATTGAAATTCCCCGTAAGTTCAGAGATGGGGCAAAAAAAAACCCACAGAGTAACGAGGTGGGGATGATGCAGCAGGTAAGTGTACGGGGCGGGGACAAGTATTGAAAAATCTGCCTCGATTCGTCCAGTTGCCATCCCTACGTGACAAGTGATGTAATAGATGATTTTTACCATGTAACAGTCTAGTTAACAGTTCTCGTTAAGTTATTTGACGGTATTATAAAAAAAAATATATCTGAAAAACATGTAAAAAATAAACTATTAAAAACAAATATTAAGAGTATAAATAAAAAACATAAAAAGTACTATTTAAAAAGACTATTTTGCCGTTTATTGTTTAAAGATTCATACTCTCAATTACGTGTAATTTTATATATATAGGCGAGCAGCCACATATACATAGCTGTCGCTTTTTTTTTTTTTAATGCGATATAGCTGTCTTAGTGAGTCAATCATGTACATGTTTTTTTGGGATATAATAAACTATTATAAAGTTGTATTCATGTCCTTTACTTACTATATAGGTCTGGTTGAATTAAATTAAAATTTTATTTTAAAAATTATATTCATTTTACATTAATTCTTTATTTTATAAAAATATTTTATTATTTTTATTATTGCATTAAAAATAAAATTATAATATCAGTTTATCCATAAAATAATTCTTCTGAAAGAAAAGTAATTTAAATGTGATGTTTTTACAATAGATAATTAAATATTAGGAGAGCCAAGTATAACTTATATATATAGTTAAAAAAAAGACACAAAGTTTGAAAAAAGAAAAATGCTAGCTGTTTTGATTCACGTAATTGTAAATTAATTGACTTGTTGGCAAACATACGTGAGCTTGTAATCTTTCTTCACCTGAAAATCCAATATCATTAAAAATTTCAAACATTATGTTTTATGAGCTTTGAAGTTAAGGAATAATGTTAAAATTATTAGCTGTCTTATTATCTTTAAAGACCTTAGCATACTGGTAAATGCCCTTATTATATTCTTGAGACTTGATAACCAATGATTATATAAATTAATCTGATATTAAATAATTAAGATGACATTGAGAAGCAATTAACGTGCTCCGTGTCCGAACAAATTCTCATGATCCAATCGAGTTGAATTCAAGACTCAATACTTATGAGCAAGTTGAACTTGAAACCTTTCAAACATGAGCTAATGTGATGGTGACAAATTTCATATATATTCCCCTAATTTTATTTTTGGTTTTTTATTTTTTCAATTGAAAGGTAACGTATGATGCAGTTTGAGTCAAGAAACGAGTTGCAAACGAGAATAAAACCTTTCACACATGAGCTAATGACGGTGACAACTTTCATCTCCACGTCCATCCAATTTGTTTTATTTTCTTCAATCTAATTATATTAAAACTCTATCCATATGCACAAACATGGGGAATAAAATTAAAAAAAATTAAAACCTCATTTTAATCTCTTATAGATAAGGTATTCACTTTAGTTCTTTATAGAGTTGTCTTTTCAATTTGGTCCCTCATATATGAGATATTTCTCAATTTGATTCCTTACAAATAAAATTGTTACTAATAATATTCTTATTTAAATTTGCTATTAATTACTAAAACTCATTTTAATCTACATATTACATAAGAGTGATTAATTAGTGTAATTTATTAAAAAAATATTACACAACATCAAATTTGTTATTTTTATTCATAACATATTGATAGAAAGACATTTTTGATAATATTTTTATGGCAAAGGGTATTTTATGTCCATAAGGTTTACACCAAATTTCATTTATGCTTCAAATATTTTTTTTTTTTGACTTATTTATGTCTCACATGTTTCAATTTTTGTCATATATACCTTTTTTTTTGTAACTCCGTCAATCAACTTAACTAAATGCTGTTTGGACTGTCATATGATAAAAAATCATCTGCCACGTGGCTGCCACGTGAAATCCAAAAAAAAAAAGTTTTTGTTTAAGATTTCAGTTTATTTACTTAGGTCTTTGGTCAAATTTTTTCTTTTGTCCAATTTTTTATATAAATTCATCTTTTACTTTGTCTAAGTCTCTAGTTTAAGAATCTATTTTTATCTTTATCAAAATATCCTTTACAAACATTTCAGTTTGTTCACTTTTGTCCATGTTCTTCACTTTCATGCTTTTTTTCTCACGGTTTGGTCCTCCAAATCAGTCAATAATTTATTTTTTAGTCATAATATAATTAAATCTATCATTTTCACCCAAAACAACTCAAGGAATGAATTAAAATTCAAAGTTTTAAATGACTTAAATTTCATTCTTGAATTTTAATTCATTTTTTGAGTTGTTTTTGGGTGGAAATGATATATTTAATCATATTATGACTAAAAATGAAATTATGAACTGATTTGGATGATCAAACCATGAGAAAAAAAAAACATGAAAGTGAAAAATAGGGACTAAAGTGAACAAACTGAAAAGCTTGTAGGGGATGATTTGGACAAAGATAAAAATAGATTCTTAAACGACGGACCTACATGAAGTAGAAGATGAGTTTATATCAAAAATTGGATTAAAAAAAAATTTGACCAAGGACCTAAGTGAATAAACTAAAATCTTAAAAAAAACCTGTTTTTTTTTTTCCTAGAGTCCACATGGCAACCATGTGGTTTTTTTTTATGTGACAATCCAGTCAACATTCCTTTAAATTGACTGACAGAGTTACAAAAAAAATATATATATATATATGACAAAATTGAAACATATTGGACATAACTGGGCCCAAAAAAATAAAATTTTGAAGCATAGATAAAACTTAGTGTAAACCTTAGGGACATAAAGTATCATTTTGCCTATATTTATTTGTTAAGGTCCAAATTGCAAAATATTTATATGAAAGAGACCAAATTAAAAAAAAATTCATACATGAGGGAAGATATTGAGAATGCAATTTTACAAGGGGCCAAATTAAAAAGTATCATATTTACGGGAGATCATAATGAAATTTTAGTCAAAACTAAAATTCAAATATCTAACCCTCGCCGTATCAACAACAATGTGATATTTGTATTCACATTTGACATGTATCCACACTTAGCATAACTCCTAACAAAAAGAATCAAATGAGTGTGAAATTCATGTCAGAAGTATAAACCAACAATTTGAGGAGGAAGACGAAAAAAAAGAAGGGTACATATTCTAGTGGAGACTGCCCCTAAACTAAACTAAAGTTGTAATGCTTTTGGGGTAGTCCCATTTTGTGGAGGGTGCTCTTGATGAGCTCCGTTGGCATTGACATTGACCCCATTAAGGGTGGGTGACCTACTATTTTCGAAAAACCCCAACTTTCGCAAAAGCTGTTCACTCCAGTCCCAAAGGTTCAACACTATGAAAGTCCCAATCCCTCCAATGAGCCCATAGGCAATGGAATAGGTGAAAGGCATGAGAATTAATGTCACAAATGCAGGTATGGCCTGCCTCATGTCGTCCCACTCAATCTCCACCACTGATCTCATCATCAGAACGCCCACCAAGATTAACGGCGGCCCCACCGCCCAAGCCGGAATCGACGCCAGCAACGGCGTGAAGAAGAACGCCAGCAAGAAATACGCCGCCACCGTTAAGGCCGTTATCCCCGTCCGCCCTCCCTCGCGTATCCCCGTTGACGACTCTATGAACGCCGTCACGGGTGACGTGCCCAGCAGGGAACCCACCACGATCGACGTGGCATCCGACATGAACGCGAAATATTGACCCTCGAAACCCCCGTTATCGTCAGAGAAACCGGCGAATCGCGCCATCGAGTACAACGTCCCCGTCGTGTCGAGGACGTCGACGTACAGAAATGTCACCAGAGCTTCCCAGAAATACCCTTTTCCGATGTCTTTGAAGCTCAACGCACCCGCCGTGGACTTTATCGTGTGAATATCGACGACTTTTTTGAAATACTCGTGACCAGAGTTTCCCGAGTCGGTATTTGGAAAGGCCGTGACTTTCGTGTTACGGAACCACGAAACGGCGGTGACGAAGACTATACCGTAGATCATGGCGCCTTTGATATTTTTCACGAGACAGTAAGCGATTATAATGAACCCCACTATGCCGAGCCATAATGTCGGACTCTCCATTCTGTCTCGCAGGCAGAGGATGTCGCCGGATACAGTCCCTCCGGGGAGCAGGCTAATGGTGCCGTTGACGGCTGTGACGACGGGCGCGACTGAGGCCCGGGAGGAAGCGGGGCAGCCTCCGAGAGTGAGAAGCGTGGAGGGGCTGTACCCGACTAAGCCGATTCCCTGATTGTTCTGAAACCCGATGAAGGCAAGGAAAAGTCCGATTCCGGCGGAGGCGCTGACTCGGACGGGTTTGGGGACGAGTTTGGCGAGTTTTGCGCGTAGCCCGATTGCGGAAATGAGCAGGAAGATTAAGCCTTCAATGAAGACGGCGGCGAGGGCGCTCTGGTAGGAAACATTACCCGACCCGTGAAACCCGACGACGGTGTAAGCGAAATAGGCGTTGGTACCCATACCTGGAGCTAGCCCCAAAGGGAGGTTAGCGAAAGTGCCCATTATCACACACCCAATGAGTGAGGAAGCCACGGTGGCCACGATCAAGTCCTTGCGGGTTCTTTCAAGGCAGGCCGCGTAACCCGGATTTACCGGGTCGAATTTGCAGGAGTCGTCAGGTTGGATGACCCGGAGGGAGGATCCTGTGCAGTTAGAGACAGGGATCGAGGGGTCAGAACATAGAGGGACACAGTCGGAAACAGAGCAGGGCCCGCCGGAGTCGGTAAGGATGGAGGCGTTGACGGCGAGGATGTAAGCCATGGTGAGGAAGGTGGCGGTGCCGGCGCGGAGCTCGGTGGTGAAAGTGGTGTTCCGGTGCGAGAGCTTGAACCATTTGCCCACTGCGCTATTTTCTACGTACGAGTTCAGGCGAGACAGAGGCTTGGATGGCGAGTGTAGTGGAAGTGGTGGCCTTTGAGGTCGAGGACCAGGACCCTCCATCTCCATGGAAATCGCGGACAGTGGGATTTCTTTTGCTTTGCTGTGTGTGTGTTTATATATATATATATATAATAGGATTCAATAAAGGCTATGATCGTATAGGATCGTGGGGTGGTGGGTTTATTATAAATTACATACAGGGTGGAGAGGCAGAGGAAACAGAGGAGAGAGAAATGTCGAGTTTAGATTTTTGTTGTTGTTGTTGTTGTTGTTTTTTTTTTTTGGTTGGGAGGGGATAGATTCCGAGAGAGGGGGATCTTTTTTCAACATGGGAAGGTATCTTCTCAAGTCTCTTGTTATAGTATCTGATTGCCTTAATTAATTATCAAATAACTATACTCACCAGGATAGTGTGAACCCAGATGGTGGTTTTCCTGAATTTGACATATATTTTTTTTTTCCGCTTTCTTCTTCTTTATCCTTATTTTTCGCTATCTATTACTAACCATTCGGATGATAACCAAAGGGTGGACCAGAGTGTGTTAATGGGAGTTGTTGTGTCTTGCCCGGTAGTTCTTTGAACAATATATGGTTAGGTTCCACCTATTTTGACCAAGGACAAATTTTTGGCGTGTCTTATTATATTTTTGGAAAAATTACAAATAAAGGCCCCTGTAGTTAGGCCCATTTTCATATTGATTTAAGGTAATTCAAAAAGTATCACGGGCTATCTATTTATTTTTTTTTACAATTAATATGTTTGATTTTAAATGCATATATAATTATTAAGATATTTTTTAATTTAAATATTAAATAATTATGACTATTTATTCTTTTCAATTTCTAAATACATATAACTTATAAAAAAAATATTCAAATAAATTAGCTACTAAATATTTGTTGTTAATTATTATTTTTATTATTATATGATATTATAAAATTTGTTATTAATGTTTTTATTTTTTATAATTTAAAATTATTTTATAAAAATAATAATAATATGATTTAAATTTGTTATATTATATATAAATTTTATCCAAATAATCTTTTATATTTAACATGATGCGGTTTGAATCTTTTTAAAAATTTTTAATATTTAAATAAAACAATGTGATTAAATCGTAATAATTTTCAAATTTATCTTAAGATCTGATAAATTAAGAGCTATTAAAATTTTAATAAATATAAAAAAGAAACGAACTTAATAGTCTAAAATTTTAACAAATCAAATTCATATCTCCCATTAAGTGTAACCAAATACCCTATGAATATCCTATGATTTATAAGATTAAAATTTTGTGGCATTATGGTTTAATCTCATTAAATTTACATAAATAAACAAGATTTAAGTGTTAATTTACTTTAAGGATTCAGAAAATAAATAAAAAATTGTAAAATTAGAATTTAAAATGAGTAAATTAAAAAAAATTTCAGAGTAATATGCTGCATGCAGGTCACATGACATTATTTTGAAAAACTTGATAGATAAATATGGGACCCAATGTGGTAACAAGGGTAAACCTGACGTGAAAACAGATCAAATCACATAGCTCCTTTTTGTAATTTACCCTTATATTTTCAAGTCTTGAGCAAAAACAAGGTGAACGTTTCAGCAGTTTTTCTTTCGTTTTTTTTTAATAATTTTTTTCCCACTTGTTTTTCTAATTTTTCTTAAAAGTGACGAAAATGAGGAAAACGTAATAGAATTTAGAAACGCTGACTGGCCGCTTTCCAACTCGCAAACTTGGGGCTTCAGGGATGGAGACATTTCAGAGCAACGTGTTTAGTTGACTTTCTTTTCATTTTCCCCATTTTTTTTTCTTGTCGTGTTATTTCTGTTCTTAGTAGATATTCTTTGTTCTGATTCGCTACACGAAATGTATTTTATAATAATCGACCCCAAATTCATGAAATTCATGCTCTAAAACTGCCTTCTGTTTCAGCTGTTGAAAATGGACAGTATCGTTAAACTATAAACATTTTTCTGTCACTATATACATATATTTTTAACTATTTCACTCCTGCTTTTATGTTTATCAATTAAAGATATATCCTCTGGTCAAACCCCAGCACATGTTCAACATTAATTTATGGTAACAAGGACATAGACATTATTAGTCTCCATTATTCCCTTCTTGCTATTACATTATTCAGACAACCTTAATTCCACGCATTAGGCTCCATTACTTTTCACACATGGTTGCTGATAATTGTTCTATTTTGGGCTATATGTATATTATTAATTTATTATAAATCTATTGCTTTCTACCAATATTGATTGGTTTATACTATCGGACACCAATTTTTTCTAAGTAAAATTTGGAGTGTTCTGTAAATGAAAAAATCAATGTTGAAAGGATTTTACACTATAGAAGTCTGACTCAATTTGAATTGGATTAATTAGAGCTTAATAAATTCTGGATACTAGTGGTTTCAACAACAAAATATTCATTGGTGCGGATGATCTTATCACTTGTAATTATAGGGTGCATTAATTTGGGTGTTGTTTGTTTCCAATTAAAGGCAATGTGAAGTGATGGAATAGGAAGCAACTGCACCATAGAAAGTGTCCTCGTGAAGGAGGGCGTTGTAGTTTTCAGTATTGAATACTGGAGCTACTCTTGTACAAGAGGGTAGACATATGGGGAAATTTGGTCTCTGAATCTGCTTGCTTTTCTGTGGAATGACATTTACTATGTCAGGAAATGACTAATAATTGAGCTCAACTAGTTGGTGCATCAAACATTGATACTATATTGCAATCAATGTGTGTTTGAAAAATCTTTGAGCAAATGTGATTTGGATAAATTTAAATTTGGGTAAACGTGAATTGGATAAATTTAGATTTAGATGAATGTTATTTATATTTAAAAAACAGTTGGATAAACCTAAGTTTGAATAAAATATATATGTAATTTATGTTCGTATGTTTATTTGCAAATGTGATTTTGAATATGTAATTATCAAGAAATTATTCATAATTAACTATTAGTAATTATTAC
The DNA here is from genome assembly GCA_037074585.1 of Biancaea sappan. Taxonomy (NCBI): domain Eukaryota; kingdom Viridiplantae; phylum Streptophyta; class Magnoliopsida; order Fabales; family Fabaceae; genus Biancaea; species Biancaea sappan. The sequence continues at coordinate 32,444,307 of CM073494.1, read as the reverse complement.
TTAATTAATATTTTATTGGTAATTACTTAATCATTAATTATTAGTAGTTAATGACTTAATTAATAATTTATTAGTAATTATTTAATCATTAATGATTAGTAATTAATTATTAGAAATTATTACTTAATTAATAATTTATTGGAAATTATTTAATTATTAGTAATCATTAATTAATTAATAATTTACGTTAATTGACCAATAATTAATTAATTATTAATTTACATTAATTAACTACTAAAATTTACTCATAGCCTGTCCACAGTCAAAGCCCACAATGCATAGCCCATAACCCAGACCAAAAACCAACAGAAAAAAAAAAGCATCATCTTCATTTGATCGTCTTCTTCACCGGACAGGTCACAAAGGACCTGACTTCGTGATCCGTCCGGTTTCACACGTAAAGAGGTTAGAGAGCACCGGTTCGTCTATCTAAGCTTCCTTCACACGTCGCTAGCGACCCAAAGCTCTAAAAAAAACAGATGAAAATGGCAGAAAATGGACTCAAATGTAAATGGGGAAAAACAAGGCAGAACAAAGGAGGCCACCAAATCTAAAGCTGAGGGAAAGCAGAGGGGTATTTGGAGGAAATTGGAAAAAAGGCACCAGCAAACCACGTTTACTAATCCCTAAAGCAATTTCCTAGAGCATTGACCATAACTAAGGAAAATCACGACCAAACTACGTTGGCCATAACCGAATGTAACACACTCCCAAACATCCAAAAAACTGAGTAAACCATGTTTACTAAGCTTCAAATGTGGTTTGCTCCAACATGACACACACTGATACAGGAGGCTTTAGCCCTTAAGTTGATGCTGTCAATAGAAATTTTCAAATATACCTTTTTATACAAGTTTCTTAGCACAAAAGGTGTACTGATATATGCAAAGACTCAATAAAAATTTTATAAAAAATAGATGCACTAGAAATTTTAAGGTTTGTTTTAGGTTTTGTCACGACTTGGAACTAGGGCCGTGATAAGCATGGATGGTTCAATACCCACAACACCGCAAGCTTAATTTACCCCCTAGTTTATTCATAATAACATATTCTATAACTTAGGTAACTTATTCGATTACAGAGCATACTAGAGAAATTAACTTTAAAAATAATAAAATTACCTTGCCCCGAGTAATGGGGAGGTATCCTCAATGCACGAGCCATCAGACTAAACATTTTTTGATACTTGTAACTATGAGGGGATAAGTCTAATCCACAGGCTCACCTAAAATAATCTTACTCTACACAGACATACAATATGCATAGCAAGAAAATATTTACACATGCGCTTATATTTATATATCTGTGAATAAATACCTTAATGTAACCATACACGCACGACATCAAGCCGCCCGAAAAATATGCCCATGGCATCATACTCTTGACTCTAGAAGAGCATACCCCTGATGCCATTACACCCAAATCTCCCGACCTCAACATTTTCAATCACACACATATCATACATAACATACATACATATCACCGCACACAACACATATCAAGCAATTTCATCATCCCACGTGGGTCTGCGTTCCTACAAGTTCACTACTCAAGAGCTTTATCAACGTGGGTCTATACGAATTCATCACTCGAGAGCCTTGTCATATGGGTCTATGTTTCCATAAACTAATTGTTCATAGTCCTCATCCCTCATGGGTCTATGTTCCCATAGGTTCATATCTAACGAGCTTCATTAACATGGGTCTACGTTCTCATGGATTTGTCCCTCAAGAGTTTGTCTCATGGGTCTACATTCTCATGGACAATTATTTCACTAAGCATAACCACGCACAAACATACACAATTTACCAATGAAATCTAAAAGTTCCAATTCCATAACCTATAACGTTCCCTCGTGCAATCTTCCAAATTAATCATTCATTCCACATTTCATCCATGATAGTCATACCACAAATTTTGAGTCTTAAAGGACCCTCACAAGCATGCATGCATGATGTTGTAGCTCAGGAAAACAAAGTAAAGCAAGGTCACCCACTCACAAATCCAATTGGATACATAAACTTAGTTCACAATAACTCTAATTCCCAATTAAAATTTCAATTATGCACTAATTACTCATTCAAGATTTTAATCCTAAATGTTATCTACATGGTCAGTACACAATTGCATGACATCACCCACGTACAGATAAATATTTTCCTTTTGTAAACATACAAGGTCCCATTTTTAATTATGCCACGCATTGCACACGCACGAGGAGCCTCAGTTTTGACTCAAAATTGCCCAAATCCTCACTATTTCTCTTGATTTCTTCCATGAGTTTTTATCTTTGATATTTAGGGAGTATTTTGACAACAAAACCCCCCAATTAATTTCGTTTCCAAGTCTCAATCATCAAAATCTCGCTTTAAAAACCAACTTCTCCCTTTATGCTTCTTCATATACTCTAATTCCACTTTTAATCATGCTTAATCCATCAATTCTTGTTCCTAATTTCATTATCAATTGTCAAGGAAGATTTTAAATCACTACCCAAGCTCAAAATTTCACAAACCAACTCAATCTCACCCCATTTGCCCTTAAATCTGAAAATAGGAAGAAAAATGAAAAACTGAGGAATTTACCTTGTTTCCTTGCCTTTTTAGTGGTGGTTGGTTGCCAAAGACCCGAACCCTCACCGGAGAATGGTTGCTGGAACCTTGAGTGGTGAGCTTCAGTGAAGAGAATTGAGAGATGATGATGGAGGGGAGAGAGAGCCATGTGGGGGGAGAAGAAATGGGAGAAAAATGAATAGAGAATGTGTAGTCCCTATATATACCTATAGAGAGAAAATTACCATCTTGTGCCTTGGTCAAACCCAGTCAACGTTGGTATATGACAAGTTCATAATTTTTCCAACTCGGGTACTTTTCACCCTATAAGCACCACATAAAAATCTCATCATTAATTTTTCATTTTATCTAAAGGTACCCCATAATCATCTTCATCGCACTTTAATCCCTTCTTGGACTTAATAATCAACTAAATCCCTTGGTGCCACATGTACACTCTCTCAATCCTCTATCACTCATTTTCTTATACACCTTGTCATTTCTTAAACTCATTTCTTTAATAAGCAACAAAAAAATTTCTCCTGTATTCCAATTACTTATTAAAATCAAATTATACTAACACTCAAAAATCACGGGTGTTACAGGTTTAGTCACTAGGTCTAGCTCCAATAAAAGGTCTAAAAATTCATCGGTCAAGTTTGAGATCTATGGAGTCTTTTTGGATAAGTTCTCTCAAATCTCAAGTTATATTAATCGATATTAAGACTATTTATTACTACGTCAATCACAAAGGTATAGTATAAGTGGGGACATCAACATTGCAATGTTTGCTTGGAACTAGGAAACTAGTGTAAGGCTATCTTTTTTTTTTCTTTAAGTCATTAGGACTGCAAAAGATGGTGGAAATGGAACGTTAAGACCAAAGGCTTGAGTTGAATCATTTTACCTAAAAGTGAAGTGTCACGTCCCAAAATTTGAGCACGTGACCGGCACGGAAAGTGAATTTCATTTCACCTCCGTAAGCCTATCTTTCTCTTAAAAATCATACAATTCTTTTTCATGCAACCAAAACGAGTTCTCTATACATACTATAATTACTCACATTACATCACTGAATGAACCTACCCGATTACAGAGATTTCTAGATTTATACAACTTAGAATAAAACTTAACTATTATACCTTTATCCTGAACAAATGAAAAGGTAATTATGGACTAAGGATCCATAATTCCTTGTTCCGATATTTACCTTCAGCTGTCAACTCTGAAAAAAATATCAATAAGAGGGGTATGAGCAAACCACGTGCCCAGTGAGTAGATAACACAATACTATGACAAAATAAAAATCATGCATCATAATGATAACATGTAGCAATCATACGTAGATCGATCATCATACGATATAATATTATTCATAATACTTCACAACAATATCCAAGTGAATCAATTGCATTTCAACAAAATTCAAAATTCACAACAGCAATCGATGAAATCAATTTCACACACAATTCCCGTACCAACCGGGTCGTCCAGAATACCTCTGGATCGTTGCCCGCGGCCCCCGCCGCATCCACCCTTATCGCTCCATTTATATTCTCCACCCTTATAGCTTCACATAGATTTCTCCATGGGGTGCACCACCATGCCTTTCCTTTCCAGTCAAACACAATCACAATCACATATAAAAACATCCTCAATCATAATCTTGAGCCACATACACAACTCAGTCATTTACAATTCAAGCCACAACATAATCAATGTGGTTTCAGCAACATAGCATGTATATAACATAACCCATAATATAGAACAATTATTCAACTCGGTTCACATGCCATTCACAATCCATCATATAACCTCCATTCATGGGAAAATAAGAAAATATAATTATATACATTACCAGACACGTTCCATATTTGTTTATGCCTCATCGTTCCACATCATCCTCTTCAAACTTGGATATACAACATATTTCCACTATGATGCAAAAAGTCAATAACAGATATTTAATCATAGCAAGTATTAAACCACTCACCTGGATTTCACGCTCTCGGCACTCCCATTTTGCACTTTGACCATTCCTATTGTAACCAGACAAAAACCATCAGAGTTACGAAATAGAGAAATTTCCTACCACTACTCTCGACCTTCACTTACTTCTCGAATTATAACTCCTAAATGGTAATGAATATTCAAATGAAACTTATACCATTGGAAACTAGACTTAAAGAGCTTTCCAAGGATATAAAGTTTGCCCAAAACGGAGTTCGGATGAAGAAGTTATGGCCGATTGAAAAATAAACTAAAATTTCCCGGTACACCTGGCGCCTGGGCACCACCCATGCCTGGTGCCTGGGTGCCAATTCCTTCTTCTTCCCATCTCACCTTGGCGCCTAGGCGCCACGATCGCGACCCCTTCGCGATTTCTCTCGGTTTTGGCCCAAATCTGGCCAAATTTTCACCGTTTTTCATGATTTCTTCCATGGGATCTCACCCTTAATGTCTAAGGAGCATTTAGACACCAAAATCACCAATTTTAATCGAGAAACGAAGCCGGAATCTCGATTTTACCTCAAACACTCTTAAAACTAGAAAATAGAGAAAAACTTAAGAAATAGAAATTTCTACCTCGATTCCTTGCTTTCCCTATGTTGCTTGGCTCCTAGAGGCTCGCCCCGTAGCCCGAGATCCAGCCTCCAAAGCCCGGTTGTAGAGTTGGAGTGTAGAGAGAGAAATTAGAGAGAAGGAAGAGAGAAGGAGAGGAGAGAAAGTGAAGAGAGAGAGAGGAAAGGAGAAAAATGAATAAAAAATAGGTGAGGCCACCTATATACTCGCCCGGGGTGAAATTATCACTTGCTCTGCAATTGACCCTCAGTCAAGACTAGCAAAAGCAAATTCATAAAATCTCACCTCAGGTGTTTCTAAATCCTCGGTGCCCCACAAATTTCCTTATTCACTTTAGTCCCTCTCAATATCTCAAACTCTACTTTAACCTCGAATCCATTATCTTTTCGGTACCGGACTCATAATTCATTCCCATAAGCTCTATTCTTCTTCTCGGGTTCCTACTTGGTCATTTCTCAAAAGTCCTCTATACTTTCTTTTCTTTTCACTTTAGTCCTTGAGAATTTGTAAAGATTTCCTAAATTAAAAATAAAAATTTCTATTCCCACATTTTCTTCACTAATTCAAAAAGAAAATTTTTCACATAATTAAATTTTTCACTAAACTTCAAATCAGACTTTAAATATTCATAAAAATTCTTGGGATATTACATTCTTCCCCCCTTAAAAGAATTCGGTCCTCCGAATTCAAAACTTACCTCAAGATTGAAGCAAATGCCAATATTTTGTTTATATCTCATTCTCTCTCTTAGAATTTTCACAATCAAGTACAAAATATAACAAGTTCAACATATTTTTATTTCTAATACATAAGTTACAGGCAACAAGCTGAACTTGATTTACAAAATAGATAATTTTAATACGTAAACATTAGATCAAACATCAGCTTTAGGTACAAATAAAAGAAAAGATAAATTAAGAACGAGGAGGCTTTTGAAATGCAGAAGGTGCTCCAGGTCTAGAAGAAGAAGGTGCTTCAGACCTTAAGGAGGAAGTTAATCGTTGCAGCCTAGAAAGAGTTTCTGGAGGAAACGTCTGGGAAATTTGGCGAAGTGCAGAAGTCACTCCATTCATACAGTCAATACATCTCGCTTGTTGGTCACGAAAATTTTGAGTTGCAAACATCGAATGTCTATCAACTCTATTCGCCAATTCCCTAAAATGACGGTTCAAAAGCTTCTCTTGTTCTGTAAAGAGACGATTTATCAATCTCCCCTGGTCCTCAAAGTGGCGGTTTATCAGTCTTTCCAAGTCCTCCATCTTTTGTCTCATAAGCACAAGCTCATTATTAGAAGATGTTGCTGTGCTAACATCCTCTAACTCTACTACATCCCTTTTTCTTTTCTTAGCCTCTGGTGACTCTTCCATGGATCTCTTATTCTTATAATTCTCCAGGCTAAGATTTAGATCCAGCTCTACCTTGCCAGCCTCAAAGTTTAAATTGAAAGATTTATTGCCGGCCATATTTTTATGAGCTATAAAGGTTGTACAGAAGGAGAAGTTTGATGCTAGAAAGCTTATAGATATAAACTCTTAGTGTAGTGAGCAGCGTAATGGGGCATCCATTATATATAGACGAAATTTAGGGCTACAAAACCTTTACATCATACTCTAAAGATGACCTACAGACCTTATCCGACGCAATGCCAACGGTCTCTGATAAGCATGCCAGAAAATAACAAAATATAATCAAATACAAAAGATTTCCTCAAAAATTTCGGCTAACTTTTGACTCTTGCTCAAATTATTAAACTAATCACCGCTTCAATTTATGACTTCCTAACTCTGTATTTGTCATATCCAATAATTCTAAATCGAGATATTACTCCATGAACGGGTAGCTTCATATTAACCTTATCTAGGTTTCTAATCCGTGACTTTGCCCTAAGCTTACACATTTTCAAACATACATATTAAAATAAAAACTTCTCACATCTACACATCAAGCGTTCCATAAAGTGAGAGAAAAATTTTACCTTTCACTTGCCTCTACGAGCATATATGTATATATGTATAAACATAGAGATACATCATTATCTATATATATTTTCATCTATTCAAGTTCTTTTAAATTTCAGACTTCTCATTCTCTGAATGTATGTAGAATCATTACATATTATTCCTGGCCATAACAAATAGTCTTCACTCTCTATGCATGAATAACATACATACATATCATATGTATTTAGATACATATAATCACAGTATAATTCAATCAATCATGTATATTATACTTAACTGAAGGCTTTCAAGAACAATACAAGAAAGCATAGAAATACATTTTAGTTCATCGTGAAAACATCCAAGACACTCTGTAATGGCTACATTGTCGACTTCCTTCAATTTCAGAAAATGCCAACGAGAGAAATGGAAAAACCAAGTGTAAATCGGCCGCAAATCCACCGAATATTGACTTTCGTGGTTTTGCCATTAATGCGACGCGTTGTTAGTGTGCATGCCTACCCTAGACTCCTAGCTTCCAGCTTGCAGAAATCCATAGGTTAAGCGTGTAGGGTGCGGCGAAGAGATATCTTCTTTGTCTCTAAGTTCAAATTTTTCCTCTATAAGAACTGTCCCAACGTTCTCAGTTACCACACCACAAAGAGTAATCATCTCTGAGCCTACAACTTCCCAGCGTTCCTCTCTTCTCATACTCCCACATAAATTTTTAAATTTTTCAAATCATGGCCACAAGGAAGTACATTGATCTCACAGTGGATGCCAAGAGAGAAGAGCTCGACTTAAACTTAAATCTGGGCAAAGACAAGGGCAAAAGACCTTTTGAAGGGTCTTTAGAGAAGCATATGGAGAAGAAAATGAAGAAGAACGAGGAAGCTGAGGAGACTAGCAAGGGCCCATACCTCGGAGGACAAAATCGCCTGTCTAGAGCAGGAGGTGAAAAATTTGAAAAAGATGATAGGAGACCTGGAGAAGTTAACTAAACGCAATCATGCAGAAATGACTTCAAGAATAGACAGGTTCTTCTATTGGTCTACCCAGTGCTTCTGCAATCAACAACAAAGAAGTGTTGATTGTATGAATGGGATTTACACTACCCTCCGCGACATTGCTCTGTCTCTCGCTCCAAGGAATGGTCGAGGGGTGATGATACAGTACCACCCTCCTAATCCGAGACCACCTCGCTTTTAGATTACTCATGCATGAGTAATTTTTTTTTTTTGCAATGTAATCCTTCTGCTTTTAATGCCAGTGGTTTCTTTTATGGGATGGTACTCCAAAAATAGTAATAATAAAATTAAGAAGGATAAAAGAAATCAGTCACACAAAATCAATCATGAATGTAACATATAAAGCCCCATACATACAATTTGATCCGACAACAACGGAATCAAACAAATAATAACCTTTCCTTTACCAAGTTCAAAAGTATAGCCATATCTGTCTAAAACTAAAACTAGAACATAATTCATAAGAAAAGACAAGTCTTGGAGGAAAAGGAAATGAAAACATCCTACATGACCTTCAATGGAGCCATCTCTCTATAGTCGTGCCCGGGTTCACCACGATAGAGGAGATCCCACTAAGGTTACCTTACTCTGTAATCGGTAGGAGACCTAATCCCAAAGCTCTGATACCAACTTGTCACGTCCCAAAATTTGAGCACGTGACCGGTACGGAAAGTGAATTTCATTTCACCTCCGTAAGCCTATCTTTCTCTTCAAAATCATACAATTCTTTTTCATGCAACCAAAACGAGTTCTTTATACATACTACAATTACTCATATTACATCACTGAATGAACCTACCCGATTACAGAGATTTCTAGATTTATACAACTTAGAATAAAACTTAACTATTATACATTTATCCTGAACAAATGAAAAGGTAATTATGGACTAAGGATCCATAATTCCTTGTTCCGATATTTACCTTCAGCTGTCAACTCTGAAAAAAAATATCAATAAGAGGGGTATGAGCAAACCACGTGCCCAGTGAGTAGATAACACAATACTATGACAAAATAAAAATCATGCATCATAATGATAACATGTTGCAATCATACGTAGATCGATCATCATACGATATAATATTATTCATAATACTTCACAACAATATCCAAGTGAATCAATTGCATTTCAACAGAATTCAAAATTCACAACAGCAATCAATGAAATCAATTTCACACACAATTTCCGTACCAACCGGGTCGTCCAGAATACCTCTGGATCGTTGCCCGCGGCCCCCGCCGCATCCACCCTTATCGCTCCATTTATATTCTCCACCCTTATAGCTTCACATAGATTTTTCCATGGGGTGCACCACCATGCCTTTCCTTTCCAGTCAAACACAATCACAATCACATATAAAAACATCCTCAATCATAATCTTGAGCCACATACACAACTCAGTCATTTACAATTCAAGCCACAACATAATCAATGTGGTTTCAGCAACATAGTATGTATATAACATAACCCATAATATAGAACAATTATTCAACTCGGTTTACATGCCATTCACAATCCATCATATAACCTCCTTTCATGGGAAAATAAGAAAATATAATTATATACATTACCAGACACGTTCCACATTTGTTTATGCCTCATCGTTCCACATCATCCTCTTTAAACTTGGATATACAACATATTTCCACTATGATGCAAAAAGTCAATAACAGATATTTAATCATAGCAAGTATTAACCCACTCACCTGGATTTCACGCTCTCGACACTCCCACTTTGCACTTTGACCATTCCTATTGTAACCAGACAAAAACCATCAGAGTTACGAAATAGAGAAATTTCCTACCACTACTCTCGACCTTCACTTACTTCTCAAATTATAACTCCTAGCTGGTAATGAATATTCAAATGAAACTTATACCATTGGAAACTAGACTTAAAGAGCTTTCCAAGGATATAAAGTTTGCCCAAAACGGAGTTCGGATGAAGAAGTTATGGCCGATTGAAAAATAAACTAAAATTTCCCGGTACACCTGGCGCCTGGGCGCCACCCATGCCTGGCGCCTGGGCGCCACCCATGCCTGGCACCTAGGCGCCACACATGGCGCCTGGGCGCCAATTCCTTCTTCTTCCCATCTCACCTTGGCGCCTAGGCGCCACGATCGCGACCCCTTCGCGATTTCTCTCGGTTTTGGCCCAAATCTGGCCAAATCTTCACCGTTTTTCATGATTTCTTCCATGGGATCTCACCCTTAATGTCTAAGGAGCATTTAGACACCAAAATCACCAATTTTAATCAAGAAACGAAGCCGGAATCTCGATTTTACCTCAAACACTCTTAAAACTAGAAAATAGAGAAAAGCTTAAGAAATAGAAATTTCTACCTCGATTCCTTGCTTTCCCTATGTTGCTTGGCTCCTAGAGGCTCGCCCCGTAACCCGAGATCCAGCCTCCAAAGCCCGGTTGTAGAGTTGGAGTGTAGAGAGAGAAATTAGAGAGAAGGAAGAGAGAAGGAGAGGAGAGAAAGTGAAGAGAGAGAGAGAGGAAAGGAGAAAAATGAATAAAAAATAGGTGAGGCCACCTATATACTCGCCCGGAGTGAAATTATCACTTGCTCTGCAATTGACCCTCAGTCAAGACTAGCAAAAGCAAATTCATAAAATCTCACCTCAGGTGTTTCTAAATCCTCGGTGCCCCACAAATTTCCTTATTCACTTTAGTCCCTCTCAATATCTCAAACTCCACTTTAACCTCGAATCCATCATCTTTTCGGTACCGGACTCATAATTCATTCCCATAAGCTCTATTCTTCTTCTCGGGTTCCTACTTGGTCATTTCTCAAAAGTCCTCTATACTTTCTTTTCTTTTCACTTTAGTTCTTGAGAATTTGTAAAGATTTCCTAAATTAAAAATAAAAATTTCTATTCCCACATTTTCTTCACTAATTCAAAAAGAAAATTTTTCACATAATTAAATTTTTCACTAAACTTCAAATCAGACTTTAAATATTCATAAAAATTCTTGGGATATTACATGAAGTATGTGAAAATTTTCACTTGGCAACAATAATGTTTTTGTCCTTTATGTTTGGTGAAAGTTTCAATTTTGTTCTGTATGTTTGTTTTGTGTCTATTTTGGTCTACTTATTGGCAAAAGGTGTCAATTTCATTCTAATTACTACTATCGTCTATATCATTGATGAAAAATATTAACTGGTCCATGATTTAAATAGAATAGTTAGTGCAAGATTTCTCATGCACAATTTTTTTTTATTAATGTATCTCTTAGGGCGGCCCTAATGTGCCGAGCAATTAATGCACCAAATCAAAATTAACATCTCGCCTAAAAAGGAAAGAACTAGAAGATATAATTCAGAATAAATGCTAAGGAAATTACTTATTACAGATGTGAAAGTAATAAAAACACTCATGAAGCGAAAAAGAAAAGATTATGGATTAATGAGGAATTTGATAAGGAAATATCCATTATAGATATGGAAACAATAAAAGTAAATATTCATTACGCTACGTCAAATGCAAAAGAAGCACAAAAGGAATATGACTGGTATCATATAGAAAAGGAAAGATTGCATAATTAATATCTAAGGACCCTAAATGATGAAGGAAGTCGTTTTAATCAAGGTCAAAAGTAGATGCTACAGAAAAGGAAAGAATAATTTAAGAGACGCTAATTATAGCCATATTTGGAAGATCTGAGTCAAATAAAAGTTGGTTAACTTAATGGCAATTTATTTCCTTATTTGGAGCCACAAAGATTCCTATTTGAGGTATCTAATCAGCATATCAAATTTAACACATTAAAAAGTTGACAAAGCGCATTCAAGAGTCTGAAGCAATTAATGAGGGAGCCTTAGAAAGAAGCTAACCATTTTGAAGAACTCAAAAATGGAAGGTATAGAAAAGAAAAATCCATGAGGGTCCTAATTTGGAGATTCCAAGAAATTAAGAAACACAAAAGCAGATATTGCACAAAAGGAAAGAATAAATCAAGAGATGCTAATTACAACCAAATATGTGTCGGATAAACGTGATCAACTTTATGGAGATTTATTTCCTTATTCGGTGTAACAAAGTTTCTTATTCGAGACACTTGATTCACAGAAAAGTGCAATGCATTGAAGAGTTGACTCAATCATTCAAAGCACTTTATGAAGGAGCCTATGTACACAACGACTAGTTTCCAAAGGCTATAAGAAGGATTCATTTCGTCATCTTGAACTCATGGATTGATGAAGGAAGAAAATAAAGAAAAAACTTAGCAAAAGCGCATTTTATCCTTTCCAAAATTTTGAGAGATTGTTGTACATTGTTTATGCACTCTTAGTGAGCAAGAATCTATGTATAGTTCGAGTGCACTTCATCATACCTTGTACTTGTTGAGTGGCTTAGAGATTGGGTTGTAATCCCTGTTGTTTGCTATTTAGTGAGTAGACAGGTTGCTGTTAGTGACCTGGTAAGGTTCCTGGTGTCAGAAGTAAAATCTATGAGCTAAGCCTCTCATGAGGAGAGGTTTCCTAGTGTGGCATTTGCTAGGGACGTGGGAAGACCTAGCGGTTATAAAGCGTAAAAGCAGTGTCTTGTTGAGCCAAAGTTGGAGGTTGCTAAGTGGATAGCTTAAAAGCAAAAAGTTGATCCTCAACATGTTTGCTTGTGTAATTGTGTTATTCTTACCTACAATAAAACTCTTTTAACTGTGTGTTTTGAGGAGTGAAAATAGGAGTATCGTTGTGATAATCCAAACCACTATAATTCTGTGTGTGTTTTCTGTCTCTGTTTATTGCTTTATGTTTTTATCTAATAAACAACATACTACCTAAATAAGTTAAGTCATATCAGGACCCTAATTTAAAGTAACAGGAACCTACTATATATCAAAAATTTGGTTAAGTTTTTAAATCTTAATAGGTACATAATTTATTCTCCTCTTGGATACACAAGTGAACTAACATGAATTAATAATTAGGATGAAATTGATACCTTTTGTACACAAGTTGGACAAAACTGACACAAAATAGACATATGGGATGAAATTGAAACTGACATCAAACCTTTGGACGAAAATAGTAGTTTTGTCCCTTTATTTTTTAATTTTTAGCAAGTCAATCCTACAATTTAATTACTTATAATATTTAAAATGTTTTAATTATTTGGTGTGAGAGAATTTCAATTACTCTATAAAATTATTCTCCCCCTTCAAATTTATTCAAACACAAACTTAAACCCATAAAAATTCAACAAAATATGAGTACAACTGAAACACCCATTTTATTATTTTCCCTATCTCCTAATATAGTTGAGTCCCACCCCCTCTTAACAGGAGGAAATGATGAGCTAGAAAGGGATAAATGCCAATCGGAAGTGTGTTATGCAGACAAGAGATAACATATTTTACCAAAAACAAAGTTGGTAAAGTTAAACAATTTCTGTTTTTTCTTTTTGTTTCAACCACCCAATTATATTTATGTCCTCAAGTAGTTTTTTTTTTTCCCTTAACTTTATTGAAAGCAACGGGCTATTTGCAGATATTGCATGGCTATCTTAATTTATACCTATCCATTCCCAAAGAAAAAACATTTTTTATGGATTAGTCTTTATCATTTAAATATTGAATGAATTAGTTCCTAATGAACTCAACATAAATTAGTTCTTTTATAAGATTAAGGTCTCGTTTGAATAAACAACTTATTTAAACACTTATAAAAAAAAGTCTTATGCAAAAAGTTTTTATATCTTAAGCTCCTTTTAAATTAAGTTATTTAGTGTTTGGATATATACTTAAAGAACCACTTTTTAAATTATGATTGGGGAAGGAGGGAGTCAAAATGTTTGGTTTTAATGAAATTTTAAATTATAATTGGGGATATATTTATCTTGTAAAAGTGGAAAATAACTTTTCCATCATATGAATATGAGTTTTCGCACAAGATTTTTCTAAGAATGTTGAAAAATTGACATCATAAAATAAGCTAAAAATAACCTTTTGGGATTAATAAGTTACTTATTTAAATTTATTCAAACACTATTTTTTTTTTTACATGAAAGCACTTGAACTAGTAGAGAAGCTCTAATAAACTATAAACTATGTTATCCAAATGGAGTCTAAATTATATATTTACTTATGAGTAAATTATTAACTTAGTTCATAAAAAATTACAATTTTTTTAATTTAGTCCCTAAAAGATCAAGTGTCTTAATTTAGTCCTGAAAGATTGTGTTTATTTTAATTTGATCCCTTCTTTGTTAAAGTGACTTTTAGCAACGAATATTTTAAATTTTAACAACGGTACATTTTATAATTTAACAACGAAAAAGGCCAAATTGAAAGAGAAATTTTTCAAGAACTACATTGAAACACTTGATTTTTTAAAAATTAAATTGACAAAATTGTAATCTTTCAAAGATTAAATCAATAATAATATTTGACGAATTCATAATATTTAAAGACTAAATAGTGTGGAATTAAATTTGCAGGGATTAAATAGTGAATTCATATATCTTTTGGGGATTAATTTTGCTAATATAGTCTAAAAGATTATGAATAATCCAGCAATTTCTGGTTAGTTGGATTTTCTGGCCCGTCTCAATATCAAATGGAATAGGTAGGTAGTGCAAGAGTTTCTTTTGAGTAATTATGATAAGCTCAAGGAAATAAATCTAGAGGGATTCGGCTAAAAGCAGAAACTTTCTTAAATATATATTTTAAAACCTCTTTCAATTAACATTGGCTGCTCACCTACCTAATATAGTTTCCAAAGGAAGGTTTCTTGGAACATGAAAGTGTTAAAGCTTAGAATGACTTTTTGTGCAGGCTTTGCTTCATCCTGATCTTCCATTGGGACAAAAATCTTCATTCTGAATATCTTAGGATAGTGATGGTATTGGAATCAAGAAAGGTCTCAGAAAACAGAAATCACAAATATGAGATATGATTAGTTCTTGCCAACTAGTTCATAATCATGTCTCTAAGGATGTAAACATGCTTCTCTTAAGTTTCTATGAACTTAATCATTAATTTGTCACGCTTTAATTGACTGCTTTATGGCATAATTAAGTGGAATCTTCCTTTTTTGTATTTCTGTAAAAAGTTTCATTTTTGTCCCTAAATTTTGACTCAAACTTCCATTTAGTCCCAAAATTTTATTTTGTGTCAACTTTGTTTCACATATTTTCAGTTAATTTTAATTTTGTCTCTAAAAACAAATGCGGTCTAAATTGTTAATGGTAAATACTGATATAATCATATCTATTGTATACGTTAATGCAAACTCTTCTAGTTAGGTACCTCCATGTCAAATAAATACTTGTAATGATAAAATTGTCCTTCATTACTCACTTTACATTTTCAATTTCAAAAGTAGATAATGAAGAACAATTTTGTCTTTACAAGTCTATCTAATGTGAAAATGTCTGACTAAACAAGTTGGCGTTAATATATATAATAGATATAACCACATTAGCATTGGTTATTACCAATTTAGATAAGAGACAAAATTGAAATTAATAAAAAGTTATGAGTCAAAATTGACACAAAAATAAAATTTTAAAACAAAATTAAACTTAAATTAAAGTTAAGGGAGGAAAATGATACTTTTACATTTTAAGTGTTTGGAATCATGGAATCAGAGTGTTTTTAGATCAACTTGCTTGTATTTCAGTTGAATTATTTTTGAAGTTTTTCGATACGTCAAACTAGAGAATTCGCAAATAAAAATTTTCTTTATTACTTCTAAAACAAATAATGATTTAGCTAAGATTCGGACTTGTAATGTTGGGTCGAAGCATGATTAAGTGGGATCTCTAATCACTCAGAGACATTTCTTATTCCTAAATCATAAGGGGTTTCACTGAATCCCTACCAACTTTAGACAAAGCGAAAAGAATGCACTTCAAATCAAAACCCAATTTGCAGAAAAATGATAGTTTATTCTCATGAGTGTGTCCCACTGTCTCTGCGTTGTGGGTGTTTGAATGGTCATGAATCAAATGGAAGCCTCCTTTTTTCACTTTGTAGCTCTTCACCATAAGTTATTGGAAGCAACAAAAGCCTAATTCATTCCTTTCCTTTCCTTTCTTTACATTCCTTTTCTTTTTTTTTTCTTTTTTTTTTCCACTCTTAACACTAATTTTTCCGACCAATATTAATTAGTTCAAATGATTCAACACTTATTCTTTTAGACAATATCCAAGTTCGAATCTTATGATTAAAGAAAATCAACATCAAAAAAATTTTACACCTATATTGTTTGACCCAATGCAAATTAGATTATTTGGAGCCCCATGAATTTCTAGACACCGATAGTCCTAATCAAAATCTAATTTTCCTGGCTTTAGTTAGTGAAAGGAGATGGTGGCGTGAAAGAACACGTTGGCTTCAACATACATACATAGCCTTATCTGATTTGCTGGCTCAAGGCTCAAGGGCATCTGAAAAATCCAAACTTTTCTTTCTTTCTAGATGTAACATGAACTGGGGTCTCTCAGAACTTCTCTCAAACACTTGACATGCATCATGTGAGGTTTGAGATCACTTTTTGGTCCTTTTCCTCCAGTGAGAGCTGTACATCTGTACCTGTGATTTCTTTGTCACACCTAATATTCTACACAGACTACCAGCCAATAGAGAGAAAACAAGTCCCAGATTTTGTCAGTCAAGTAAATGGTTTTGAACTCTCTGCTTCCTCTTCCTACTTGAATCAATCAAGATGATGAAAGCTTTAAGAGAATACGTGAAGGGAAAAAGAGAAATGAAATAAAGTTCTTTCTGCTTTAGTTGAATCAAGATTCTGAGATGTGTGATAAATATAGATCACACAAAGAAGAAATTTAAATTTTGAGTGATAGTGTCATGGTTTGCATCTGATAAGCATTGGAATCTGATGAGAGCTTTAGTCATTTAGAGCCAGCAACAGGACAATAGCATCAATGGTATCTATTGGCAATGCCAATCAGAAAGTTTCAACGAATAAAATGAGTTTAATTTTAAAAAATTATAACAAAATTTAATTGGATTTTTTATGTATTTACTAACCGATTAGGAAGATGAAGGAGATGTCATTTCAAGAGTTTGGAAGGGTTGATGTGATTATGCTTTTGGGGTAGTGGGGAACCCTTTCTCTTCTTTGTGGCATACAATCATGCATTTATGGATCACATCTCTCACTCTCTGCCTCTTATTTTTCTTTGAATGCCACACACAAACAGAACATTTATTTTTCCTCCTCTCTCTCTCTCTCTCTCTCTCTCTCTCTCTCTCTTCTTTTTTTTTTTGTTGGTTTTTAATTTATTATCCTGTAGATATTTCTCATCATTTCGAGAACATGTGGGCTCATGATTACTTCCAATGTTTTCTAATGTGCAATTAATCCCTAGTGGAAAAATGCCCCAACTTGACCATTACACGCAAAATGTTTTGTTTTTCTACTTAATTAAATGTGATTTTGAAATTTGCAATTAATTCTTTCACATTTTCTTGCAAGTGACATATAGCTTCCCTTGACTTTTGTGAAATAAAAGCTTAGAGTTACTCTTCACCTTAATCAAAATAGACGCTTTAAGTGAATTTGAATAGTTTTTAACATTAGTAAATACCAAATATGGAAACACTGACTGGTTCAATTAGTTTAAAAAAAAAAATCAAATACAAGTTTTTTGTACTCTTATGTAAAAGAATTCAAATTTTTCCTTGAACTAGTGATCTGCCTTCAGAAGGTAATTCTTTGAGTTGAACTTTGCTTGCTTCTCTTTTGGAATTCCAGACATTTCATTAACACTTTAATGGACACTTTCGGAGTAATCAATGGGGTTTATAGGCCCTAACAGAAAGAACTGTTAAGTTGGCATATTGGGTTTGGGCTGGGCTGGGCTGCTAATTGGGTTTGACAGAATGTCATATGTTTGAAAGACCCATCTTGTAGATCATAAAAGCCCAAAAGTTGCTTTTGCTTTAACATAAGAAAATAACGTGGGCTTGTCCCAAAAAAGCAAAAAAAAGGGCAAGACACCAATAAAAGGTAAAAATAAATAAATAAATAAATAAACTACAAGAGGTTAATATGGCCTGAAATGCTTAACAAGAGCAGTGGAGCCTTGTAGCACTAAGGTTTTAAACCAAATTTTAGAACTTCCAACCCCAAAAGCTATACACTTGGACCTGAAAATAAAACTAACAAAAATAGAATCATTTATTATGAGACATAAATTTGGCCCAGCAGTCGGAGATGTGTTAAGCTGATAACTATGCACACATTATTATTATGTGGGAAAAGGTATGATCTACCTTGATCGCAAAAGAACATATGAATTTAAATGGTTAACTCGGTGACAAGGATGGTTCAATGATATCTCAGTACCATTCAGAATACATGCTCAAGCAAATTCATGTATATTGAAAAAAATAAAAGAAAAGAAAAAGTATAACAATAAATAAAAATATAAATGTCAACAAATCCAGCACTATAGTAACTTTTTGTCATAGAAGGTATAAGTTATCCAGAATTTGAAACAAAGGGCACTTTGAGGCAGTACAAAAACATGGTTGCTACTGCTGTTGCTGCTCATCTTGCCAAGCCCAGGCTATATCTTTGAGAGCTGGTCTTATGTCCTCCTTCACCATCTTCTGGTATTCTAGTGTATCACCACTAGACTTCTTCATCTCAATCAAATGGAAAGATGGGGTGAACTCGAATATTTCGGCATCAATGCATAGTGTCTCCCTTCTTCCTTCACAAGCTCTCTCCAGTTTCAGCAGCCCCCTATCCTTCTTTGTTATCTTCAACCTCAGAACACGAGCAACATCCTCTAACGCAGATATGATAGCCGAGGCAGAGTGCAGGGATGTAAATTTGACATCTTTCCTTTCATCATTTCCCACAAAAAGCCCAGACAAGTCAAACCCAGCTGATAGAGAAATTATATCGAAAGCATTCAAATTAGTAGGTTTTACCAACGCTTGATTTGCCTCAGCAGCAGCAACTCTTTCACTTGCATCAGAATTGACTGAATTCATCACATCAGTAACTTGTGTTTTCATTTTATCACCTTTGGATCCAAATCCTTTTCTGAACCAGGAACTTTCCATAATTTTTGATATGGAAATTCTTGTATCCGGATTGGGGTCGAGGATTCTGGCCAATAGCCTACGGGCTTCAAATGAAAACCAATTCGGACATTTGTACTCTGCCTTGCCTATTTTCCTGTACAATACCATAAGATTAGAATCATGGAATGGCAAATGACCAGCCAATAGAACAAATAAGATCACTCCACAAGACCATATGTCAGCTTTAGCTCCATCATAGCCTTTTCTATTTATAACTTCAGGAGCTACATATGCAGGAGTTCCACAAGTTGTATGCAGTAAGCTTCCTTGACAATGAGATTCAACAAGGGCACTCAATCCAAAATCTGCAACCTTGAGAACTCCATTCTCATCCAAAAGTAAATTTTCCGGCTTCAAGTCCCGGTGATAAACACCCCTGCTGTGGCAAAAATCTACGGCACTGATCAATTGTTGAAAGTACCTCCTTGCAACGCTCTCATGGAATCTACCTTTAGCGACCTTGTTGAAAAGTTCACCCCCTTTGGCATATTCCATGATGAAGTAAATCTTAGTTTTGGTGGCCAAGACCTCATGAAGCTGCGTTACATTCGGGTGTTTAACCAGTCTCATAATGGATATCTCTCGCTTTGTTTGATCTACTAGCCCAACTTTTATAACCTTCTCCTTGTCAAACACCTTTATGGCAACATTGTCACCAGTTCTAAGGTCCCTTGCATGGTAAACCTTGGCGAAATTTCCTTGACCTAATAGTCTGCCAAACTCATACTTTTCCATCAACACGTTTCCCCTTTTCTCCATTTCAGGTACTTCAAACCCTAAGACACGATTTTGTCTGTCCTGTGTATATTATTTACTAGGATTCTCAGAAATGAACCTTTCTTCATCAGAGATCTCAGTCAGTATGAAAGAAATGATACCAGAAAATTCAGTATGCATTTGCAGATTCATTGGACAGTGAATCGAGACCCCAACGTCATCAAGAAGCATCAAGGGCCGCCTAACAAACAGACCTGGCAATACAAAGGGTCCAGAGAAGGTATTATCAAAGTTCAAGCACATCTTTCTGCATCCCTTGTGTGGTCTAACGCTCTATCTGAGAAGAAAAGCACAAACACAAAAATATCACTTTTAAGAAACACTGAGATGAGAGTAAATGACTGAAAACTAGGCAAAAATGTACGATCATCAGAATCCCATTGAAGAGAAAGCACCAAAATAATAAATCAAAACTTATAAGAAACACTGAGAGTGAATAGCTGCACAAAGCATACATGAAACGGGAATCAAAACGTAAGAAATTTCTTAATTCAATCATATAATATGTAAACAATCAGATTAACGATCATTCGAATCCCACTGAAGAAAAAGAAAAAGAGGGAAAAATCGAAACTCTGACACCTACACGTTAGAACTTTTAAAATCATCACAAACCAGGCAAAAAGAAACAGAACCAGTCGATTTCCCCTGGTGGATCATTCAAACACAGGAAACTATAAAACTTTGGCAAAACGTACAAGAATTCCCGCAACAAAAAGCCTATAAAGGCTAAAGCTACTAAATGTAGAGAGAGAAAAAGAAGTGTTACCGTTAAAGGGAAGGGAGATCGGATCAATGGGGAAGAAAAAAGAAGGAAAAGCCATAGCAAAAATGGCGCATCTCGTACAACCAAATATTTGAACCTTTGAATGCAGGTTGGGGCTGTTGGGTCTTCCAAATGGAGGGGAATGAATCAAATGGGAAGGACAAAAGTTGGCATGAAGGGAAGGGGTAGTTCACCAAACGAAGCTTTCTCTCTACCTTTCAGAGAGGTCCAAACAGAGCGTGCCCATTGCACTCGTTAGGGGGCTCCACCTCCACTTACGAATTGAAATAAAACGAATGTATTTTATATTTATTTTTAGACCGAATAATTATAATATTTATGAACCGAATTGTAAACATGAATTCTTTTTTGCATAAATATCATTTTGGTCCTTTAACTTTGACTTAAGTTTCATTTTGGCCCCTTAATTTTGTTCCAATTTGGTTCTCTAACTTAGGTTTCATTTTGATCCATCGACTTTATTTTATTTCAATTTAATCTCTTAACTTTATCTTAAATTTCAATTTGGTTCCACTTATTACCTTAGGTATTGATTTGGCTTCTAATTTTATTTTTTTAATTTAATCCTTCAACTTTACTTTAGATTTCTCTTTTAGACCCTTAATTTTATTTTGTTTTAACATGATATTTTAACTTACAAAACTACTCAAATATTTTCTTTTATTTAACACCTCCAAGACGCTTAATAGAAAAGTTTTATGGGATTTCTTGCTTAACACCTCATAAAACTTTTTTTTGTTAAGCATCTTGGTTGTATCAAAGAGAAGAAAATATAAGTAGTTTTTGTAAGTTAAAGGACCATATTAAAGTAAAATAAAATTAAGAGACTAAAAGAAAATTTAAAATAAAGTTAAGGGACAAAATATAGAACAAAATAAAATTAGAGAACCATAATGAAAATTTTAAGGGATCAAAATCAAACTTAAGGTAAAGGTAAGGGATCAAAGTGGAAAAAAACAAAATTATGAAATTAAAGTGAAACCTCGAGTATTTAAGGGATCAAATTAGAACAAAATTAAGTTAAGGACCTAAAATGAAACTTCGGCTAGAGAGAACGAAAATGGTAAGCCTATTTTTTTTTTTTTTCATATATGGAAACAAAGTAAAATATCTGTACTGAATAAAAGGGGTGGAGGGAAAAAAAGTGAATGCTTTTTTAAGGTAATTAAAGTATTGGTGGACACATTATGGTTTGGTTCCCACAAGTGGGCCCTTTTGGTATATAACTTTACGTTATGAAGTCACTATTCACTACCAGCTTGCCTTTCTCTGCAAGTTCAAATTTTGAGAATCTTCCTTCCTTCTTCTCTGCACCTTCGTTCTTTAACCTTCTTTCCTTGCGCTCTTTCTCGAATATTGTTCCTTTATATGTGCTATTGTTAATTACATTCTTCCCAGTTTGCTTTCATTTAAACGACATTAAATTAATACTTATAATATTTTTCCATCTTCATTTCTAAAGCATGTTATAATTTACATATGGATTAACAAAGAAAATTGTAATGCTTTTAAACACGATCTTCTAGCAAGCTAATTTATTATATTTATTGCGAAAATACTTTTCATGATACTTTAATCGTAAATCAATAAATAGATTTGGTTTATGTAAAGATATTAATTTCTACCACAAATAACTACCTAAATGATGACCGAAGATCAACACGAGAATCTTACACCACTTAAATTTCCACTACACTCTTACCACCTGAGTTACCCGGGTGACAATAATCAATAATTTAAATACATAAGGTATTTAAACTCCAATTCTCATACAATCTATTCTGTATAATCTGTTTTTAGCGGGAAAAATCTATTTTGTGATCTGACTACTATTGAAGAAAATTTAAAAAAAGAAAATCAAGCAAAAATATTCGAAACATCAATTATGAAATGAAAGAAAATGAATAGCCTAGATTTACAACTGTTCTTCATTTTTCGAAGAAATAGATAGCTACAATATTTTCTTTAAACCTGGACATGGAACCACAAATGAACTAGTAGATTTCAAAGAATAAACCCTTAACTAGTAGTTTTCTTCCTACAAGGATATTACATTCAAATAAATTGACTGGGAGGGGTGGGAGGAGTATGACAATGACATAAACAGAACTAAGACTAAAAATAATAATAATTAATCAAAATTTGGCTCTTTAGTATCTGATTCCTTTGGCAACCTCAAAGAAATGGGCAACATTCTCCTCAGGTGTACCTACTCTAATGCCATGGCCAAGATTCAAGATATGTTTCCCCCTACCTGCCTTTCTCACGGTATCATTTATCCGGTTGGTGATGAACTCCTTCGAACCGAAAAGAACACCAGGATCGACATTGCCCTGCACTGCTATATTCGGTCCCAATCGCCTCCTACCATCAGCCATATCAACAGTCCAGTCCAAGCTAACTACATCGACACCTGTCATGGCCAGCCTCTCAAGCAAGCCCCCGGATCCGCTTGCATAGAGGATTAGAGGGAGTTGAGGATGGGATTTTTTCAAAGTATCTACCATTTGCTTCAAGTAAGGCAAACTAAATTCTTCAAAGTCTGCTGGACTGAGCTCTGTTGCCCATGAGTCAAAAATCTGAACAGCTTGAGCTCCACTGTCAGCTTGGTATTGAATGTATCTTGTCATTGATGTTGTAAATTTTTGTAGTAATGAGTGGAGGATCTGTGGACATATCACAGTTCAACAGAAATTGAAGAATTCACTGAGTTCAAGAAACAAAGCAGCATTCGTCTCCTAAGACAGGTAACATTACCTAAAAGACTGTTTTCAAGTAATAATAAGGATTCCAAAATCCGAATCTGACACTAAGGTGACTTTAAAAAAAAAAAAAGATTAAGAGGTCTAAATTTATACACATTAGATGTTATCTCTAAATCTAAATACTAAATAACTAAAACCGCTTTTCCAACACTTATATGCATTAAATACATGTCAGTAAAATATATTTTCAACATCTATATGCATTAAATACATTTGAAAGTTGAAAACTTTTCATGAGACCTAACCAAATAAAATATATTCAAAGTAATTGAGCACTTAATAGAAACAAAAAATAAATGCCCTTAACGAACTGAAATGAGGCCAAGATTGAGAAGGTTCATTCAGTCATAGATTTCCCTTTCTATCTGTTTGTGTATATCTTCAATTATAAAATGATGGAACTTAAGACCAGACAGGGAGAAATTGGTATTAGTGAGTCCATTCCAGATTTTAGAATTCTGAATAAAACTGAGATAATACAGTAGAACGTTCTGTAAGTTTTAAGGGCTTTGCCACAGCAATAAACGATTTTGGGCAACAATAATGAGGAGAGATGGTTGAAGATTACCCTGGGTTCAGAGAAAGCCAATCTCTTAATTTTTGAGAAGTGCTTCGACGAACCACCTTCAACTACATACGAGGCCAGGGTGAATGGAGCCCCAACAAATCCAAGAACAGCAGCTTTATTATCCACCTGCAATCAATATTAGAGCTTTACATTAAGCAAGATAATAAGACATAGGGACATTAACTCTCATTCAGACAAATAGAATACCAACAGAACAACAATCATATGAAATTCAGAGGTTAAATATTTAGAGTTTTCACTGAACTCTGTAAATTACTATACGGCATACAACAACATATTAATACCATTGAGACATACAGATTCAACTCATCATCTTGATAGCCACATGTGGGGTGGATCGTTGCCATCCATACAAGGAACAGCAAATTTTATCCTCAACTATAGATGGAAGTCTTGTTATACAGTACATGACCAAACTGAGAGGCTTTTGCTATAAAAAGGACAGTTGAAAAATGAATGAAAGTAGACATTCAAAGATTGAAACTTCCAAGGAAAAGATCATTCAGACCTCTTTCCTCAAAATTTTCAGTGCTTCTCCAACATATGGGACCGACTCTTCTGGAACAAAATCCCTCACTTGATCAACCTGGGCAGCTGTGCAAATGGGGTCAAATATGACAGGACCCTTACCCTTCACGATATCAAAGGGTATATTCATTCCTGAAAGTGGGGTAAGAATGTCCGAGAATAAAATCACCTGTCATAGGATCAATGCCAAGAAATTTAATGTTAACAAAACCAAAGCCATTACCTAAAATGTAGGGTAACAAAAGTGTCCCAGAAGCACAGGTTTATTAATTGAGCTAGAATTCAATCAAAAGGAAAAAATTAATGCGAGCTAGAAAGTTATCTTACCCCATCAGGCTTGAAAACAAGCCATGGTTGTAATGAAATTTCCACTACAAGATCAACATTTTCAGATCTCTCCCGAAATGAGGGATATTTCTCACAGATATCTTGGTAACTCTGATTTAGAGGAAAAAAAAAAAATGTTAACAAATCAGATTTCTTTTCACTAAGGCATAAATGTTTACATTGTAAATGCAAACTATAGCCAATAACTTTCAACTAAACCCATAGCTAGCAGAAACTGAAAGGAACAATAACAGTACAACAAAAAAATTCATGGCAGGTAAATAACACAACTAATCTGGCAAAGCAAAAAGTGTGTCTGATAATGTTGTGGCCTTAAAAACATGCATAAATAATTGACTTTGTTGGTGCAAAATTTTTCTTGCAGGCAGTATCGTCATTCAAGTTTTACATCTGGCAAAGAAACAAAGGGCTAAAGCAACTGGACATGGATTGTGATTGTCACGTAAGTTTAAAATAACTTAGGCTGAGGGCGGTCTGGAAAATTCTAGAAGAAAATAATTATGGATATTTCAATAGAATATGCACCTTTAAACCATGTCAAAAGTAATATGACTAACGTAAAAATAATTATATTCATCATTCCGAATAGGCAGTTTTCTTTTCAAAGAAGCAAGACAATTACCCAGTACATGCGAAAGAGAGGCAATTGACATTTTGGTAAAAGAAGCATGTGAATTGCAACAATAATTTCTAGATAATGTACCAACATTAAGAATACCTAGTACTAAATTTGGTGCACTTGGATGTTCTAATGTTACTGCCGACCCCACCTAGTGGAATAAGGCTTTGTTGTTGTTGTTGCTGTTGTTGGATGTTCTAATGTTGCTATAAGCTACTATCTTTCTAAATTATTTGGAAGAGGTCAAATTTGAAATAATTTCCAAGTAGTTAAGATTATTAATGCGACCAGAACCTAAGCTGCATAAACCTGCCTTCATGTACCTCCCAGCCTGCCTCATGAGCCATACCGGTGGCCTTTCAACATCTATCCCACGAACAGCATTAAGCAAAAGTGGTTCAGCAGCTGCTGTTGCTTTGGGTTCAACAACAGTCCCTGAATGTGATTTTTCAGAATTCAGATCAGAAACTCAACTAACAAGGATGCCTTGTGAAGGGCACAAATAACTATAGTCTGATATAAAATACTTTAACAAAATCCAAAGAATTGCAATTGGCATGCACTGAAAATGACAACTAAGTACACAAAAGGAACTTAGATTATATACTTATGCAAACATGGTTAGCATCATTATGTGTTACAGTTTAATCATTATAGCGAATAAAATTTCCCAACCAGATTTTTGAGCATTTAACTGATCCCAAGACTCTGGCGGCACAAGAAGTCCTTGAACTTCCTTAGAAAAGGGTGCGTAGTGGCATGAATAAATCATTGATTCAGTACAAACGCATGAAATTATCGGATCGAGTTAGTGAAAAGGACAACAGGTGAGACAACTTGCGGATTATAAAAATGTATAATCTCAGATTTCGGATTAACTCATCACTGACTTGAAATTCATTCTAATTCGACAAACAAAAGCCTACTTCACACAGATTTAAATTGAAAGTCAATGTAAGCACGATTTGCTTGATGGGAAAATAGGGGACCTTGTTTACCTCCAAGAGAGCAGAATTTACAAATGGACCTTGTCAATTTAAGCACGAAAAGGGTGGTAGCGTAAACAAAAGATTACCTCTAAGAGAGCAGAAAATGGGGGACCTTGATTTGGACGAAAAAGCAAAGCCTGATCTTCTCGGCTTGGACGAAGGAACAGAGGTTGAAGGTATAATAGAACTGAAGCCAGTGTTGATGCAGGACATGGTTGAAGCTCAAGCTCGTTGGGAAGTCCTTATGGCATTTGTGAGCGAGCAACTTTCGGATTTCAGTTGTTCTGAGACGCTGGTGGGAAGCGCGAAAGAGGTCAATGGGGTGAAAGGAAAGATAAGGGAAATCGCCAACCTAATCCTTTGAAGAATCCATATGATGGTGACATCGCCAAGTCAGCAAGAGAACATCCAAGTTTTTTTTTTTAACGGTAAAAAATATGCTAAAATAAATATTTTGTATTTACTATGTAATAAACTAAAAAATTATTTGTTTAAGAAAAGGTTTTTAAGTGATGTGGTTCACTCCCGTTTAAAAATAAATAAACGGTATTTTATCAAAAAAAATAACGGGTAATAATATTCATTAGCACATTTATCTGAATGCATTTTTATCAGTTTTTTATATTATACACTATTTAATAAATTAAGTGCTCTATTACCACATTTTAATATTATAAAATACAAGTAACTTTTAATAAAAACAAAAAAAAAAGTTAACGGGATTTGCAATATTGGTTAAGGAGCATTATATGTTCTTAAAAAGAACGAAAAATGCGCAATATTAAATGATTCGTCACAAGTTTGAAAAATTAGCTAATCATTTAAGGTTTTTTACTCTATTTTTTATCATAATTATTTCTTTATTTTTTCAAGACAAAAATATATTATATGTCTCTAACGTTTATTATAATTTTTATTTATGCTATTGAGATTTTTTTTTTGTCCGAGTATATTTTTAACATTTTAATTTTTATCATATATATCTCAAAATGACGAAAATACCTATCATTCCTCTTTTTTTTCTCTTTCCTCACTCAAACTCAGACCCTCACTGGAAAAGATGCTAGAGAAGTAGAAAACATCAAATTTCACCACCATTTACTCTCTTTCCTCCATTATCGTGTCCATTTTCCCTCCAACATTCTTTTCCCTCTCTCTCTCTGGTTCTCTCTCTCTCTCTCTCTCTCTCTCTCTCTCTCTCTCTCTCTCTCTCTCTCTCTCTCTCTCTCTCTCTCTCTCTCTCTCTCTCTCTCTCTCTCTGAACCTCAAATTTTTCAAAACCCTAAACTCAAAAATTTTTGAGTTTAAAAAAGAGAGAGAGAGTGAACCAGAGAGAAAAAGAGGGGAAAGAATGTTAGAGGGAATAAGGAGGCAACGGTGGAGGAAAAAGAACAAATGGTGGTGAGATTTGAAGTTTTTGACTTCTCTAACGTCTTCTCCGGTAAAGATATGAGTTTGAGTAAGGAGAGAGAAAAAAAAAAGAGAGAGATAAAGGGTATTTTTGTTTTTTTGAAACATATATGATAAAAATTGAAATGTTAAGAACATAATCAAATAAAAAAACTTTAGAAACATAAATGAAAATCGAGATAAACGTTAAGGTATATAATACCTTTTTATTTTTTTTTTTTTAATTTATGAGCAATATCACATTTTGCGACACTTTTTTTTTTTATTTGACATCACTTCATCATCTTTTGAAAAGCGAAAAGCTTGATGAGCATGCATTAATTGCCTTTTGGAAGGGCCACAAGAGTACATAAATTGTCTGAAGTTATGGCGCCAACTTCATTCTAAAGTTAAAATCATGGCTATCGGTCCCTGTGCAGTCTCGCCGTCCACTTAATGCCATCTATCTACCAATTTCATTCCCCGTACTCCTCTTCAGTCAACCTTTTTTTTTTTTTTAAGTTTCTTCAGCATTTCAAAACAATTGTATTAATTAAACTTATTGCAAGTCTGCCAGCAAGACTACATGGGAAAGTGGGAAGGTTGATTAACTTTTTTAATATTTATAATTTGTCTAAAATAGATTAATATTTTTTATTTAAAAAATTATTATTTAATTTATAATATAATATAAATAATAATAATAATATTTTTTAAAAAAAGAAGAGTAATTTTTTTATTAATAAATTTATACATATATATATTTAATTAGTATTGGTTCAACTACGATTTAATTATTGTTGGACTAGTGAATCTTAAACAGATATTTTTATCAATTTAATAACCAGTCTGATTTTTAAAATATTGATACTTACTCTCAATTTTCTTTTTTTTTTTGTCCTTTTGGACTCTGTTTATGAAAGAAGAAGAATGTTGTAGGTCTTTGTTTTTTTTTGTTTAATTATTTTCTCACAAAGAAAATTTTTTGTCTCTAATATTTACCTCAAATTTTAATTTCTTTTGTAATATTTGTTTTGTGTCAATTTCGTCCCACATTTTTTTATTATGTGTCAATTTCACCAAATATCATAGTTACCATTTTTTGGATGTTGTCGGTGTCATATGGTGAAGTAGACAAAATCAAATTAATCATTAAATTGATAAAAATATATATTTAAGTTTCACTAGTCCAACTATGATTAAATTGTAGTCAAATCGATACAATTTAGACATATACATATATATAAATTTTATATTAATAAAAAATTACTTTTTTTAAAAAAAAAATGTTATTATTTTTATTTATATTATATTAAAAAATAAAATATTAATCTTTTTTAGACAAATTATAAATATTAAAAAAGTTAATCAACTTTCCCAGTTTCCCATGTAATCTCGCAGACTTGTAGTGACTTTAATTAATACAATTAAGGGCAGTATAGGGAATGAAGTTGGCAAACAGGTGGCATGAAGTGGACTGCGAGATTAAACAAGGACCGACGATTACCATTTCAACTTTAAAATGAAGTTAGGGCCAAAAGTTCAGACGGACTCCATTTTATCTTGCACTCTTGTCACGCTTCCAAAAGGCAACAAGAGGCAAACCAATTGATAGGGCATGTGTTCTATCTCTATTGGTCCCATATCTCACGATTTTATAAAAACAGGACAGGTATCTTATCCATTCAAAATGCTTTTAAGACTCTTCTTCTTCAACCTTTATCGCGCCCCACCTCCCATTTTCTTCCATTTTTACCGTTTGTTGCCTTCTTCCTCTTCTCAATTCTCCTCCTCATTTTTTTACTGTCAAGGCCCACAAATTCCTTTTATTTATTTTTTTATTCCTTTTAGTTCGCCAGTGATTCCAATCATCTTATTTTCTTCATGTTCTTCATCTTTCACTATTTTCTTCTCCTAACAATATCATCTTTCTCTCTTCTCCTATCTACGTCATCTTCTTCAATACCTTTTTAAAGTATGTAATTCATTTATGTTGTTGTTTATATTTTCATTAATTATAATTTTTTTATTTTGATATTAGGTAGTTTTTTATTAGAAATAATTATTAAATCTATATATTTATTTGTTTGCTTAGATAAAAATTTAGGTGTGGTTAACTTAGTAATTTTATTTGGTTTAGTTCTTGTTAGTTAAGAAGTAATGAGTGAATTTAGTATTTTAATGTAGACTTATTATTAGGCAATTCATAATTTATTTTTTGTTAGATACGAAATGTTAATGAATTTTTTAAAAAAATTATTGATGTGAAGATAAAATGTATAAAAAAGTAGTCTATTCAGAATTTAGTTGTAATTAGTTTTGAATGAATTTTTTGAATAGTCCATTTATAATTTTAAGTAATTCAATTTTTTAATCTAGTTTTAAAATTAGTTCTCAATAATTTTATGTATTAATTAAGAATTTAACTTATCGTTTAGAATAGTTTGTCCAGTTTTAAGTAATATTATATTTTTTAATTTATCTTGAAATGGTTATATTTTGTATTTACATTATTGTTATATAACTAATGATTTGTAATAGCTCAGGTATTTCAAAGTTAATGAGAGAGTGTGATTTTGCACATGTGGAAAGTTTTCTTCGATGGATGAGTACTTGAGAAAAATTTGAGGGTTCCAAAAGTTAAGTACGTGTTCAAAACATGTACACGACCAAACGAGTCCGAGCTCGGTAAAAGCAAGTGATGCTACATGTGGTTGTTATCCAACAAGTGGCAAGAGGAAGCTATGCATGGGTTCAGGTAATGGACCAAAGTGAAAGGAAGGAGAGTGTTGAGTATTCTTATGTAAAGGGATAAGTAAGGATCTTTGTGGAGGATTGGGCTTTGTGAGGTTAAGTTGCATGGTCAATGCCATGAGATTGGTGGAAGGGGAACTATTGTTGCGTATGGGTCCTTGAGAGGGACTAAAATGAATTAATTTATGAGACTAAATGTAAAAGTGTTAAAAATGTGAAATGAAAGTTTTGGAGGTAAGTTTAAGAGTGGTGAGTTATGTGAGAGTGAGGTGACTTAAGTGTGTTGTGTTTGGGAGTATAGATAAAACATTTTTAAAGAATTCCCATTGCTACCCTTGAACTTGAGAAGCTTGTGCTTATAGTTGGAAGGCAAAATGGTCAAGAGAAAATTGTAAACCCTCCCCACGCCATGCTTAGTCTTTCTCTCATTCACACTCCACACATGCCTCACACCTTCTCTTTGTCTCTCTCACTTCCCATACATGCCTTCTCTCTTCTCCACGACTCCAAGGATGTTTCCACCACTATCTTCGATAAGACTCTAACCACCAGTGACCTTCTTCCACATTGAGAAGTTCTAAGGTCTAAGGTAAGTCAAGATTTTCCCTCTTCTTCCTCATTTTCACATTAGCCAATGCTAGAGTAGAATGTTAAGGATGTAACACCCATGGTTTTTTAGTGTTAGTTTGGATGGGTTTTGAGGAATAATTTGAACGCGAATGAAATTTTTCCAATTGCTTAGTAAGGAATGTGAAGGTAGGAGTGGCACTTTGGAGAGAGTAATTAATTAGTGACTGGGAACTAGAGAGGTGCACACGTGGCACTGAGGGAGTCAGATGATTACTATTAATATTGTTAAACGGGTCGGGCACAGGCCAACATTAAACGATCCTCTTTACTCAACCCAAGCTTGCCTGTGGGCCACTTCTTTTTTCTTAATATTAAAATAATATAATTTTATTTTTTAAGTAAAAAATTCAATAATTTTTTTATTAAAAAAGAATTTATACATGGAAAACATTACTTCTTTATTATTTTTAAATAACTAATAACTTTAATTTTTCATATTTTCTTTCAAAATTAACTATAGTATATTTAAATTTAAAAATTCTTTATTTATTTTTATATCTAAATTTACTATATTTATTGAATATAAGGTTATAAAATATAGAAATGTGATAAAGTGATATTATTTATACTAAATAATATATTTTTCTAAAAAGACAAAAAAATCATTTAAAAAAGGGCTAGCTCGTTTTTTAAATGAGCCTAAACTACTCAACCTACAACCGCCTATTTATGGACGGTCCCGATTTGACCTGCGAGCCATAGGCTTTTTCTCTAGTAAGAGGGACTAAAATGTAATAAGAAAAATTGTGTGGTACCTAGAATATAAGAAATATCCAAGTTGGAGAAAGTATGGATTTACCATGACCGAAGGGCAAAATAGTGATTTCACCATAGAGAGGTATATATAGGTGACCTCACCCCATTCCCACATTTTTCTCTCCCTCCCTCAAGCTCTCCGACTCTTTTCTCTCCATTCCGCTCAATCCTCTCCACTCAAGCTCAAGACCTAAGCTTCCAACAACCATTCTCTGAAGGCGAGGCGAATCTCCAGCAACCAACCACCACTGATGTCACGACTCGAAAATCAAGCTCGTGATTCACCCATAACTTCTAGGGTTTACCACCTTGGTACCCTGGGATTCCCTTAGATCAAATATTAAACCATGAAACATACATCCATAGACAACTTGTCAATTTACAAAAAATGAAATTCCATCCATAATTCTTAGTTTATTCCCCAAGTCCCATGCTACAAAGAAAATATTAAAGACAAAGCACAAATATAAATTACAGCCAGATAACAGTAATTTCCTATATTACAAACAAGCCTAGGCAGTCTATACTACTACAGAGCTTTTTCCTAGACTTACAAAAATAGTTCCAAGAACCCACCAACAAAAATGGAAAATATCTCCTAAAATGCTGCTACTCCTCCTCCTCAACCACTGAATCTGAAAATGTTAAACCACAGAGGGTGTGAGTTCATTAAAATTTAGTGAGCGAAAAATTGTGCAAAATAAAGATACAACAATACAAGCACAAATATCATACTCATCATCACAGCTGGAAATGAATATTACAAGCATGTACAAATACATAAATAAATGTGCACATACACGAAGCGTGTTATGCAAACAACCAAACGCTTTACTCACATGAGTCTACGTTCTCACGAATGCCTCCTTGATTTCTAACAACATGACTTACCCTTCTTGGTTGATATCACTTAAAAGGTTTAGGCTAGGGTTCTACATTCCCTTAAATTTACTCCCCGAGTTTCATCTACATGGATTCGCCCATCCACAGATTCATCACTCAAGTCTTTCTGTAGGTCTACATTCCTACGACAATTTCTCTTTTCTCATGCAACACATAAACACCACAAACATCCACATGTCATATACATAATCCACAATGGCATCCCCAACATATCAAAAATTCAGTCACCTATTCAACATCCACAGCTTGAGAGTTTAATTCATTTACTGGACATAATGTGTAAAGGATTTATATTGTACTTGAAAAAGAAAACTTAGTTTAGTAAGGTCACCTAGTTTAGTAAAGTCACCCACTCATCTTAATGCCAAATAGGTTTTATAGTGGAAAAGACCAAGAAACAAAGCCGGAAGACCTCTGAAAACCAGCTATAGATTAACCCCGAAATTCCTTTAGCAAAAAATAAGAAGTCACTCCAAAGATCAGTCCAAGGCGCCTAGAAGCTTCCCCTCACAAGGCCACATACACTTAGGCCAGGGCACCTAGGCAATAGCCTTGGCGGGCACCAAGGCCCTGATGCCCCTGTCCACTAGGCGCCTTGAGTGCCAAGTCCCTAACACTCTATCTCAAGGGCACCTGGGCACCCGGGACTAGAGAGACTTCTCCCTCTTAGTCGCAACATACTTTCCTCTTCGAAAATGGACCCAAAAATTCTCCAAATGCCACACCTCCTTCCTAATGCCATCCCTATTAATTCTTGCTTTCATTGGGGTTAAAAAGAGTGCCCAACCAACTCAAAACTATCTAGTTCAAGGAGGACTTTGGCTTCAAGATTTCCCCACCCATTCTAAACCTTCAAAATGTCTTCTAAGGCATTTAGGACCAAGAAACCAAATCCCCCTATAGGATACATTACAACCTACTTCCAGCTAGGAATCAAGAAGAGAATGGCAAGAGAATAGAGTTTTTCAGTAGATCTAACAATAAATCCCACTTCTCAATCCTAGGGCTCCATTTGGGCAAAAAAAATGAAAAGGTGGGAGAATAGGAGCTTACCTCTCTCCTATAGGACACCAGTGTAATACCTATCAAAATTGGGATCACGTATTTGGGGGAATTATGGTATTTTACCATGTAAAATAATTTAAATTAAATTAGTCATTTTTAATCTCCATATTTAATTTATTCTATTTGAATGATTCTTTGTAAAAATTGAGATAAGTGACTAGACCGAGTATTTTATTGTGGGTTATACTTTTTGATAATTGAGAAAAGACAAGAGGAAAAGAAAATTAAGTGGAATTTATATAATTATTGGAGAATAATTATATCTGGACCACTTGAGTTTGGGGTATCTAGATATGGGTTACCCATTGACGCACTAAGGCTTTAAAGCCTCTTTCCTCTCTTTTCTTCTTCATCTTTCTCACACTGGGGTGTAGAGGAGCATGGAAGAGGAAGATTTCCTCTCAACTTCTCCAAATCCTTTCTTCCATTTCTCCTGATTAATTCCTTATTTCTAGTTACTTTCCAACTCCCCTCGGATTCCTGAAGCTAGAGGTAGCTTGGAAGCTTCATTGGCTTCATTTCTTAGGAATTTTGTCACAGTAAACCTTGTCGGCATCAAGGCGAGTGAGTGACCTTGTTAATTGAGTTTTTATTTAAAATTGCTCAAGCATAATATAAATTCTACTCACACCATGATTGAGTTTAAATTTATTAAATTCCCTAGTTAGTGATGTTAACTAGATAATGGAATTTTGGTAATGTGTTTGGAAACAGTGAGTTGATTGTTGGTTGTTGTATGTGATATATTGTGTTTATGTGAATGTATTGCATGTGGAAAAGAAAATAATGTGGGAATATAGACCCATGAGAGAAGAAAAGAGAATTATGTAGGAACGTAGACCTATAAGAGTATGATTGATTAGTAGATCCATGGAGGGCGCCATCCATGCAGATGAAAGTCAATAATTAATCCTAGAGAGAGATAACAGTGGAGGGTGCCATCCATGCAGACAAAAGTCAGGAATCAATCTAGAGGAACGTAGACCTCTAAACGAAACTTATTAAGCATAAATTCTTTAGGAAGGGTAAGTATAGAGTCAATATGGTCTATGTGAAAACGTAAACTCACAAGTAGGAAGGCATGTAGTTATTGCATAATCATACTCTATGTATGTAAATTATTTATGATTGTACATGATTTGGAATTATGTTGGAGTATTAGATGTATTTTAATACGGGATTACAAGAATGTAGACTCGTGTGAGAATAGTGCGTCACAATTTCACGAAGAGGTACGCTTATGTGTATATTTAATTGTGCTCATGCATGCTAAAGGTATTTATTTAATTCTGGTTGTGATTCTAATATTTATACTTGTGTCTTATTTTATTTGTATAGTCATCTATTCACTGAGTTTTGATGAACTCACACCCTCTGTGGTTATCTTTCTTAGATACAACAGCTGAGGGGAAAGGAAAACTGCTGGAGATCAGCGGCCTATGGAGACATACTGCATTTTTTATTTGAGGGTTCATAAAACCATTTCTTGGGCTATATGCCTAGGAAAAATGCTCTGTAATCCTATAGGCCACTTAGGTCCTGCAATAATTAGGAAATTTATGGTATATTGGCTGTAATTTGCTTTGTAAACCATGTGATTTAAATTTTTTTTAAAATTTATTTTTTACATAGTTGTGGATATTATAACTGTTCAGGAAATTTATAGATTACCATGGAGGTACTGTAATATCCCAAGAATTTTTATGAATATTTAAAGTCTGATTTGAAGTTTAGTGAAAAATTTAATTATGTGAAAAATTTTCTTTTTGAATTAGTGAAGAAAATGTGGGAATAGAAATTTTTATTTTTAATTTAGGAAATTTTTACAAATTCTCAAGGACTAAAGTGAAAAGAAAAGAAAGTATAGAGGACTTTTGAGAAATGACCAAGTAGGAACCCGAGAAGAAGAATAGAGCTTATGGGAATGAATTATGAGTCCGGTACCGAAAAGATGATGGATTCGAGGTTAAAGTGGAGTTTGAGATATTGAGAGGGACTAAAGTGAAATAAGAAAATTTGTGGGGCACCGAGGATTTAGAAACACCTGAGGTGAGATTTTATGAATTTGCTTTTGCTAGTCTTGACTGAGGGTCAATTGCAGAGCAAGTGATAATTTCACCCCGGGCGAGTATATAGGTGGCCTCACCTATTTTTTATTCATTTTTCTCCTTTCCTCTCTCTCTCTTCACTTTCTCTCCTCTCCTTCTCTCTAATTTCTCTCTCTACACTCCAACTCTACAACCGGGCTTTGGAGGGTGGATCTCGGGCTACGGGGCGAGCCTCTAGGAGCCAAGCAACATAGGGAAAGCAAGGAATCGAGGTAGAAATTTCTATTTCTTAAGCTTTTCTCTATTTTCTAGTTTTAAGAGTGTTTGAGGTAAAATCGAGATTCCGGCTTCGTTTCTCGATTAAAATTGGTGATTTTGGTGTCTAAATGCTCCTTAGACATTAAGGGTGAGATCCCATGGAAGAAATCATGAAAAACGGTAAAGATTTGGCCAGATTTGGGCCAAAACCGAGAGAAATCGCGAAGGGGTCGCGATCGTGGCGCCCAGGCGCCATGTGTGGTGCCTAGGCGCCAAGGTGAGATGGGAAGAAGAAGGAATTGGCGCCCAGGCGCCAGGCATGGTTGGCGCCCAGGCGCCAGGTGTACCGGGAAATTTTAGTTTATTTTTCAATCGGCCATAACTTCTTCATCCGAACTCCGTTTTAGGCAAACTTTATATCGTTGGAAAGCTCTTTAAGTCTAGTTTCCAATGGTATAAGTTTCATTTGAATATTCATTACCAGTTAGGAGTTATGATTCGAGAAGTAAGTGAAGGTCGAGAGTAGTGGTAGGAAATTTCTCTATTTCGTAACTCTGATGGTTTTTGTCTGGTTACAATAGGAATGGTCAAAGTGCAAAGTGGGAGTGCCGAGAGCATGAAATCCAGGTGAGTGGGTTAATACTTGCTATGATTAAATACTGTTATTGACTTTTTGCATCATAGTGGAAATATGTTGTATATCCAAGTTTGAAGAGGATGATATGGAACGATGAGGCATAAACAAATGTGGAACGTGTCTGGTAATGTATATAATTATATTTTCTTATTTTCCCATGAATGGAGGTTATATGATGGATTGTGAATGGCATGTGAACCGAGTTAAATAATTGTTCTATATTATGGGTTATGTTATATACATGCTATGTTGCTGGAACCACATTGATTATGTTGTGGCTTGAATTGTAAATGACTGAGTTGTGTATGTGGCTCAAGATTATGATTGAGGATGTTTTTATATGTGATTGTGATTGTGTTTGACTGGAAAGGAAAGGCATGGTGGTGCACCCCATGGAGAAATCTATGTGAAGCTATAAGGGTGGAGAATATAAATGGAGCGATAAGGGTGGATGCGGCGGGGGCCGCGGGCAACGATCCATAGGTATTCTGGACGACCCGGTTGGTACGGGAATTGTGTGTGAAATTGATTTCATCGATTGCTGTTGTGAATTTTGAATTTTGTTGAAATGCATTTGATTCACTTGGATATTGTTGTGAAGTATTATGAATAATATTATATCATATGATGATCGATCTACGTATGATTGCTGCATGTTATCATTATGATGCATGATTTTTATTTTGTCATAGTATTGTGTTATCTACTCACTGGGCACGTGGTTTGCTCATACCCCTCTTATTGATATTTTTTTTCAGAATTGACAGCTGAAGGTAAATATCGGAACAAGGAATTATGGATCCTTAATCCATAATTACCTTTTCATTTGTTCAAGATAAAGGTATAATAGTTAAGTTTTATTCTAAGTTGTATAAATCTAGAAATCTCTGTAATCGGGTAGGTTCATTCAGTGATGTAATGTGAGTAATTGTAGTATGTATAGAGAACTCGTTTTGGTTGCATGAAAAAGAATTGTATGATTTTTAAGAGAAAGATAGGCTTACGGAGGTGAAATGAAATTCATTTTCCGTGCCGGTCACGTGCTCAAATTTTGGGACGTGACAAGTTGGTATCAGAGCTTTGGGATTAGGTCTCCTACCGATTACAGAGTAAGGTAACCTTAGTGGGATCTCCTCTATCGTGGTGAACCCGGGCACGACTATAGAGAGATGGCTCCATTGAAGGTCCTGTAGGATGTTTTCATTTCCTTTTCCTCCAAGACTTGTCTTTTCTTATGAATTATGTTTTAGTTTTAGTTTTAGACAGATATGGCTATACTTTTGGTCTTGGTAAAGGAAAGGTTATTATTTGTTTGATTCCGTTGCTGTCGGATCAAATTGTATGTATGGGGCTTTATATGTTACATTCATGATTGATTTTGTGTGACTGATTTCTTTTATCCTTCTTAATTTTATTATTACTATTTTTGGAGTACCATCCCATAAAAGAAACCACTGGCATTAAAAGCAGAAGGATTACATTGCAAAAAAAAAATTACTCATGCATGAGTAATCTAAAAGCGAGGTGGTCTCGGATTAGGAGGGTTGTACTGTATCATCACCCCTCGACCATTCCTTGGAGCGAGAGACAGAGTAATGTCGCGGAGGGTAGTGTAAATCCCATTCATACAATCAACACTTCTTTGTTGTTGATTGCAGAAGCACTGGGTAGACCAATAGAAGAACCTGTCTATTCTTGAAGTCATTTCTGCATGATTGCGTTTAGTTAACTTCTCCAGGTCTCCTATCATCTTTTTCAGATTTTTCACCTCCTGCTCTAGACAGGCGATTTTGTCCTCCGAGGTATGGGCCGTGCTAGTCTCCTCAGCTTCCTCGTTCTTCTTCATTTTCTTCTCCATATGCTTCTCTAAAGACCCTTCAAAAGGTCTTTTGCCCTTGTCTTTGCCCAGACTTAAGTTTAAGTCGAGCTCTTCTCTCTTGGCATCCACTGTGAGATCAATGTACTTCCTTGTGGCCATGATTTGAAAAATTTAGAAATTTATGTGGGAGTATGAGAAGAGAGGAACGCTGGGAAGTTGTAGGCTCAGAGATGATTACTCTTTGTGGTGTGGTAACTGAGAACGTTGGGA
The DNA here is from genome assembly GCA_037074585.1 of Biancaea sappan. Classification (NCBI taxonomy): domain Eukaryota; kingdom Viridiplantae; phylum Streptophyta; class Magnoliopsida; order Fabales; family Fabaceae; genus Biancaea; species Biancaea sappan. The sequence goes on along the minus strand of CM073494.1, from coordinate 32,405,195 downwards.
CAGTTCTTATAGAGGAAAAATTTGAACTTAGAGACAAAGAAGATATCTCTTCGCCGCACCCTACACGCTTAACCTATGGATTTCTGCAAGCTGGAAGCTATGAGTCTAGGGTAGGCATGCACACCAACAACGCGTCGCATTAATGGCAAAACCACGAAAGTCAATATTCGGTGGATTTGCGGCCGATTTACACTT